>CM018575.1:9212500-9837500 GCA_009078335.1 Salix brachista
TCAAAGTTTCCAAACTAGGCAGAGTATCATCCTTTAGAATCAGGGACAATTGTATGTGTGGAGGTTTCCTTAACATTATTTAGTATATCCCATAGTTATTAAAACTTGTAAGAATCCACTTATTTAATCTTGGATTTCGAGTGTATTATGCATGTTCGGATATTGACTTGGTGTATATTAAATATTTGTAAAAGAAATTCTTGGTAGAGATGCTTAATCTTAAATCGAAATACTTTATAAGAAAATATATTAGATCTGGCAGTAAATAGGAAATAAAAATTATCTTGCACCCACGTAGTTAGGGAAGCAGAGTGGGCTCAGAGTTTGGTGGGGCCGGCAATCTCGTCCATCATAAGCTGTGAAGATGCTTTGTTGGCACAATATATTTCCCGTGTTAATCTCCAAAATTGAATAACCTGCCGACAAAACCCAATGGTATCTTAAAGTGTAAAATCACTCGTATTTTAATTTATTGAAAAACTATTTGTTGTTCTGCAATATGATATACAAAGTACGGATTTATGTGTAATGACTTTGAACATTTGCTATTTTTGTTAAAAAAATCATTTTTTTTCTGTATAGACAACAAATTAACTAGCTACAATGTTTCATTTCTATTCCTATAATTTAGAATTTTCAGATGTTATACTTTTGGTTTCTAAAAAACTTTGAATTCCAATCTTAATTCTAATTATTAAATAGCCTCCATGTTGAATTTGTTTTTAGTTTTTTTAAAGTGTTTCGATGTGATATAACAACATATATAAAAGGAAACATGAGAGTAAAGTAACAATAAATAATTAAAATATGGATAGTTATCCTTTCTGAATGTTATTTAATAGTCAATGGTATAATTGAGTTTTTTTTTTTAAAAAAAAATATAAGTAAATATTACAATTCTTAAATTCTTAAGATATAAGTGAAATATTGATGAATCTATTCTTAGTTTCTTCTTAAAAAAAAAGAATAACTGTCCTCCGTCGAGATTTTTAGTGTAATTATTGAAATTCAAGGGTATATAATTAACTAAATTTGAAAAGACTCCATGTTTTTTAAGTGTAAGGATGTTGAGAAAAATCTAATAATATTTCTTTTCTTCTTTTTTCTTTTTGTATAACTTTTTTTTCTTTTCTAAATGCCAAAGAGAATTGATTTTGTGGGACTTTCGTTACCTAATTTATTTTGTATGTGAACGAGATTTGGATTTAGATTACTTTTCATGACATTAATGGGCTTCACAAATCAAATTAGCTTGAATTTATTGATTAACAAAGCATGTTATTTGGATGCTTAATTTTAATTTGACTTCGACCCAAATAGTGGAAAGACAAGAAATCAAAATAGCAAGATCTACAATGACATTTTATTATATAGATTTTTTTACCATCAAGCAGTAATTATTGCAAGACAGACGAGTTTAATCGATATCCATGCCTTCTTTGTAAAAAAGGGCAAAAATAACTTACATTTGATAACCCATCTACAACGACATTCTAAACCATGTTTTTGTCCTAGATATTCAAAAAATGTAAATTTTGATCTTGCAAACAAAATTTGTAGAATTGGGAGAAATTACTCTAGAGTTCTCTACAATGCTTCACTCATCTATGTTGACCAACTGACATCAAATGTTTGATAGCAAGAATTGGAGTACTCTAATTCTGTTCTCCAACTGACATCAAATCTTTATGTTAACATAAGCATGTGCATCATAAGTTTGGTCATTTATCATCGACTAATTCCATTATTTACCAGATAGATAACACTTAGATTTTTTTTCTTTTTTGATTAATTAATAAATAAAAAATACATGGTGCAAATAATAGATTTAGCCTAGATTATCTCATGAAGTTGCATTGTTAAAAAATATGGTTCTTGTAGTGAACTTGATATAATTTACAATAATTTTCTAATTATAGGGAGTCTGATTGTTATTAGATTTTTCCAAAGACTAAATAAATAAAATAGTTCATGAAGAGAATTTATGATTCAAAATGTACATTCCACCAACAAATAACTATAATTAATCAGTTTATTAATCTTTTTGAATATGAACTTTAATCTATTTTTGGAAAATCATCAACATTAGAAGGAAGGAAAAAGAAAAGGATGAGATCTCCCTTTCCTTTGAATTAACTATATCAAAAGGTGCATTTACTAATTGATTGAATACAAACAAGGACACAGTAAACTGAGAGCTTCCATACAGTGGACCTGTTTTTTTTATTTTTTTGCATCACAAACATTTTAAAATTTACTTCTATCTGTAATTTGATATGTCCTAGTGTTATGTGCCTCTTTCATACAGCCACTACTTCCATGTAGCAACCCACGATGGGAAGTTCCCATGCAACTACTTCCATGCAGCAGCCCACGATAGGGAGTGACAAGAGGGAAAGACCACTACGTGTAGTGGCAAAGTGGAAGACTTAGTTTAATCTGTCAGTTGCTTCTTTTATTTTTTGAAAAAACTTTCGTTATATTCAAAGAGGGAGAATGTACACAGAATAGGAGGGCAGACCCCCCTGAGCCTTAGTACAGAGGCTTGAGCCTAAAGCTTGGCTGAGAAAGAGAAAAAAGGAAAAAACCTTAAAGGATATTTCCTTGAGGAGAAGGAGCCTTCAAAGGTTCCATATGGCCCGTATCCTATCAGTTACAAGGTCTTCAATATCAGTATTCATAAGGTGCGCCCTTATCAGTTGGATTATCACATTGCTAAGCACCTGGGGAGAACGGTGCACCCTTTTGAAGGTTCTGTCAGTTGCTTATTGTTTATTGAGTTCGTTTGTTTTTTGTTCTGTTGATTAACCTTATTTTATTCAACAAAGTTGTTATTATTTCCTTTACCTGTATGGCTATATATGTAGCTGAAAAGTGTTCAAGAGAAGGCAGGAATTCTTCTTAAACAATATCTTTTTTCCCTTAATTCCCTTTTTGATATGAACTTCATCAACAATTGTGATGAAACCCAATAAGAATGATGGTTTAGAACCCCAAGATCGTGTAGACAAGATTGGTTGAGCCTTGACCCGTCACCTAACAAGATGAAAACCAAGACTACAAAAGATTGAAACGCCACACCTAGAAAACCTGAGAATCTCTCAACAATCAAGGTGATAGGTTTGGTTGTTTGAACGCCACAAGATTAACTTGATAAGTTCTAGGAGTTCTTTTAAGAACGAAGAGGAACACAAGACCTCACAAATATGATAATTTTCTGAAAACATAATCTGTTTATTCATTTCGAAATACCCATTTATATACTTGGAACAACCCTCCAAGAATAAGAACAGTCATAACTAAAGCTTTAAAAGAGCTCAAACAGTAACATAAACAAGTCCCCACATTTTTAGGTCTCTTGGACTTCTAGAGGCTATAATAAATAGCTAAATGACTAAATTCAATGTATTTAACATAACCATTCAAGACCAAATTCATTCCTCTATTTAATACCCTTGGAACTTATCAAATTCATGCCCTTTGATGGTCAGATCATGCTGAAACGTTTTTGCATAATTATTACCCTCTACAATTGCTTTGATGATGTGGACTAAGCCTTGATTATTATTTAATCCTATTTTGGTCTTTTTAGAATCAACCCAAATCTCTTGGATTAGCCCATTTAGTGCTTCCTTGAAATGTTTGGCTCTAAGTCTTGTAATTGGGCCACTTGGAAGTGACAAAGGGTCTTGTGCAAATTCAGAAGCATTCCCGAGTGTATGATCAACATGTCCAGCTCCTTGGTTTGCATCACTTTTGTACTAAAAAATTCTCTTATTAGTGGTATCAAAGTCAGGATTCAACCATAGACACTCGCGGTAAAAAAGTTCGCAATGAGGTCAATGAAATCTTGGCACGACATGAGAACAACTTCGATCAGGTAAACGCAGCCTTACAAGCAATGTTAACCAAACTCCAAGCCCTTCGAGCCTCCCGTAACCCAAACAACAACTCTTGTGAAACAAACCTCTTTGCTCATGATGAATCCTCACACCCACATACTTCTCATTATAATACTACAAAAGACCACTATCACCCAACCCTCAAGTTGTCCTTCTCAAAGTTTAATGGAGATGATCCTACAGGATGGATTTATAAGGCAGAACAATAATTCGAATTCCAAAGTATTGCATTGGAACAACAAGTTCAGTTGGCCTCATTCCATTTAGAAGGCATTGCCCTGCAATGGCACAGGTGGCTGACAAACTTCTGTGGACCACTAATGTGGGACGAGTTCATCAATGTTGTACAACTCTGATTTGGTCCCATAGACTACGAGAATCCATCCAAAGCCTTGACTCGCCTTAAACAAAGCACCATTATTGCAGCTTATCAAGAAGCCTTTGAAAGGCTCTCTCACAAAGTGGAGTTTTATTGCAGATGTTAAAATTAAACAATTTGGAATACAATAGGGGTGGCTCGGCTAATTGAGGAACGCAATCAGCTATTGAAAAGGCCAAATCAGCAACTTTGTTTCCAGGCAGCTTATGCAACATAAACCTCACCCAATCTAGTACCAGGAGTGTTCGTACCCCCCACCAAACCAGGACTTTCACCAAGGCTCCAATGCTTTATCAGCTCCATTCCACAAGATCACTAATCAAAAGGACCGAGAACGTCGAGAAAAATGGCTATGCTATTATTGTGATGAGAAGTTCATTGTGGGGCATTGTTGTGAGCGACCACAGTTATTTATGATTGATGATTCAATCCCTATGGAGATCGAGGGTGTTGACAGCAACCAACCAAAGATAGAAACTTCTGAAGTTCTACTTGAAATTTCTTTTCATGAAATTACAAGAACCGAACATCCACAAACCATACATGTCCTTGGCAAGTTAATAAAACAAGAATGTAACGGTGTTGATAGATAGTGGCAGCACTCACAACTTTATTAACCAGGCTATTGTCTCTAGATTCAGATTACCAGTAACCCAGGTAAGAAATTGCAAGTTATGGTGGCAAACCGGGAGAAGATTGAATGTCCTAGACAATATCAAGCGCTTAACCTCACCATTCAAGGGTTTTCCATCACCACCGACTACTACATTCTTCCTATTGCCACATGCCAATTGGTGTTTGGAGTGCAATGGCTTGCAACTCTCTGGCCAATCCAGACTGACTACAAACAGCTCACCATGGAATTCAATGTGGCTGGAACTTCCCACACATTCCAAGGCTTAAGACAAACTAGCATTGAAGCCATGACTGTAACAACCCGATTTTTATTTTTTTATTTTTATAAATATATATATACTTAACACACATGGTGCAAGAAATCAGAGAGCCTGATTACCTCACATCATTGAAATACCATCCATACGATCAACATTTCATTAAAAGTGGATCTTACATAAACATGTAGTATTATGGTTGCATAATTAGAAAATTCATATTAAAAATATGCCTACAGAGACATGAGTTTGCATTCCTATCGTAACTAATAGTCATTGCAAATTTATACAGAAGGATTTAATAAAAGTTATGCGTTTAGTACATTGTTTCATACGAAGTATATTGCGATTTAGTATGCATCTACGTGATTCCTTGCAAACGTAGGTTCCCATGTGTCGGGTTCCTAGACATCTGGTGGATATGACGGCCCTGCAGTAGTATTAAACATTTAAGAGAATTTAATTACTTAATGATAATAATAATGATGAAGACTAAACGGTCTGGCAGTTAAATGAGGCATCAACATTTATAATCACTTCATATATTTGGTACATATAGCTTGTAATGCAATATATATACACCAACTATTGTAATTAACCATAATCTCAAACCCGACTATCCTCATAAGGCATCATTCGCTAAGGTTAACCGTTCATTCACTCCGGTCATCCTTTCCGGATACCATTAGCCGAAGCTAATCATTCTTTTGTCCCGGCCATCTGTTCGGATGCTATTAGCCGAAGCTAATCAATTGTTCATCCCGGCCATCCGTTCGGATGCCATTAGCCAAAGCTAATCAATCGTTCATCCCGGCCATCCATTCGGATGCCATTAGCCGAAGCTAATCAATCGTTCGTCCCGGCCATCCCTTCGGATGCCGTTAGCCGAAACCAATTAATCGTTCGTCCCGGCCATCCTTTCGGATGCCATTAGCCGAAGCTAATCAATCATTTGTGCCGGCCATCCTTTCGGATGCCATTAGCCGAAGCTAATCAATCGATTATTCACATTTAAGCATTCAACAATCTAATATAAACTCTATTGCATTCGAATAATATTCAACTTAAAATACTTCTTACGTGTCGTATAAAAAGAGAGGTGTAATTCACCTACCTGCTCTACTTCTGGATTGTTCTTGTCTTGACGATGGTTCAATCCCGACTGCACCGCCTGCATCATCAATGTCCACAAAAATCAATATATTTCTATTTTCAATTTCACATTCGTCACCATACTTATTTCAACAAAATCACACATTGAAACCATAAATTTCAACACCTAATCCATCAACAAAATCCCAACAAAATCACACATTGAAATCATAAATTTCAACACATAATCCCACAACAAAAATTCCTACCGAAAACACATATTGAACCCATAAATTTCAGCACATAATCCTTCAATAAAATCCCAACAAACCACACATTGTAACCATAAATTTCAGCATATAATCCATCAACAAAATCACACATTGAAATCATAAATTTCAACACATAATCCCTCAACAAAATTCCAACCGAAAACACACATTGAACCCATAAATTTCAGCACATAATCATTCAATAAAAACCCAACAAACCACACATTGTAAAACCATTGGCCAAGGATGTCACATCCTCAAGGCCAAACCTCTTCCATATCCTGTTAGCAATTGAATTCATAGCATGAAAAGAAAACTTATACCCGGGAAAGAAACCTACCAGGCACCGGCGCCAATCCACAGCGGACTTCTCCCATAAACTACCATTCAATTGAAGACGAAAACCAATCGGCTTACGAGGGCTAGGGTTGAGAGTGCACCGAGTGTTAGTGTCGGTAACTCTTATCTTGTCGGCCCAAGATCATGTGAAAGGGGGGTTTTCTTTTTTTGGATTAGGAGCCATGTAAGGACACAAACAAATCTGCTGTCAAGACAGCACTCAACAGTAATTGTAATAGCAATAAATCACAATTAACTCGACAATTATCAAATACCAACGGTTAATATGTAGCAAAACCCATTATATAAAACATATTCAAATTTCAGGGTATTTCAACGGTTGGATTTACCAAGATCGGAGTTAAACCGGAGACTGACCTTAAACTGGAGAGCTACTGTTAAGCATCAATATCTCCTTGCTGAACTGTACCATTCTCATCTCCACCGTTCAGCACATGAATAACACTCATACGCACCACATACCCAAATTTCAGATTGATCCAACGGTGCAATAAAGGCAAACTAGCTGGCAGCTCTGACTGGCCGAAGAAATAGATTTAGCTATATTGTTCAAAAGATTACACGTCTCCACCAGAGCAATACCAGGCTGATCCCTCCGGTGAACATTTAGTAACAAGTAAGGCGCACAACATACCAAACGTTCAGAGAAATCCAACGGTGGACGGAGGAGGAACTAGCTGGCGACTCTGACGAGTTTGAGGGGGTTTTCCAGAAATCTTCAGATGACTGGATTTCTCAAACGGCTTCAAATAATAACAATCCCCTGGTCAAATTTTAGACAATGGTTAGTTGCATAACATACTCAAATTCCATCCCAATCCAACGATGTCCGGAGGAGATATTGTTCTCGGAGTACCACCCCTTCTTATCTTTTTCTCTCCAACCTCTCTCTAACTTATCTCCCCCCCCCCCTTAAGTGCACAAATGAGCCCCCCATTTCCTTTTTAAATGTATCTGTTTACCCCACCTCTTCTCTTCTTATAATTTAAATCATAATCTTTTTATTTATTTCAATTTCACCCCTCTCAACTTATTTTACTCATCTTTTAATTCATTCCTTGGGTTTTTTGCAAGTTCATCTTGTTGCAGATTACTTACGGAATATTGACCTTGGTCGTATTTCTTTACGATTTTCTGTCGCGTCACGAAATCGGCAGCAAAAATCTAAATCAGCCTTTAATATTTATATATTCTCTTGGGTGTTTACAATGACAGATAAGGAATTCAATGGATTACAAGGATTGGGATATTTTTCAAATAATTCCTTCCACTAGCAGCAGCCAGCCACCTTCCTATCCTCCCGAGATAAGTCAACTTTTATCTCAATTCGCTGGGGTGTTTAATACACACACAAGCTTACCTCCACAATGGTCACATGACCATCACATCCAATTGCTACCTACAGCAGGACCAGTCTTGGTACTGCCATTCTGATATCCTTATTACCAGAGGATGGAAATCAAGAAAATGGTCAAGGAACTACTCTATTATGGGTTAATAAGCCCAAGCCACAACCCATTCTCATCTCCAGTTTTATTGATAAACAAGGCCAACAGTGCATGGCGATTCTGTGTGGATTATCGAGCTCTAAATGACTTTACGGTAAAAGATAAGTATCCCATTCCTATAATTGATGAACTGCATGGAGCCAAATTTTACTCCAAAATGGATTTATGATCTGGATATCATCAAATCCGCGTCCACGAGGCTGACATTCATAAAACTGCCTTTGGGACTCATGAAGGGCACTATGAGTTTATTTTGATGCCTTTTGGACTCACTAACGCCCCCAACAACATTACAAAAAGATGCGAACCTCGTGATCACGTGGTCACACAACCCACAACCAAGAATGAGATCTAATCCCGGAAAGCCGAAATAGGTTTGATAGGAGTGTGACACAATGGAAACCTGCCCCAAGCACCAACATTATTGGAATGAGTAGAATGACGCCACAAAGCCAGTTAGTCTTCGATAAGTCGGATTCAGTTCGTTCAAGAACTAAAGAATGCAAGAATCATTCTCACACATAAATTGAAAAGTTCAGAATTAAAATTAATCAATGGCTGCCAAAATTTAGCTAACATGAGTTTAAATAGTCTTTTAAAAACTAACCCTAATGGACCTCTTATACGCCCCCACAAGATTGAGTGGAAGAATATTAGACATGATTTTAGGCTGGATATGCTTTATCTTGGCCTGAATGAGATCTGTGCATATCCTTGTCATCATCTTCCCTTATACGCCCCCACAAGATTAAGCTTCCATCAAAAAGAACAATCTTGGTACATAACAATTTGGTGCGTTGTATGGCCAGTGGCTTTGTTAACAGATCAACCAATTGATCTTGAGTATGTACATGCATCACTTAAAGACTTCCTTTGTGCACTAAGTCACGCACAAAATGAAGGTCGATTTGAATATGTTTCATGCGCGAGTGTTTTACTAGGTTGAGGTTGAGATGCGTGGCACCGAGATTATCACAAAGCAGCTGAGGAGTAGCTGGGACCGGAAGTGCTAATTCCTTGAGGAGAGTGGACAACCACATTGTCTCAGAAGCTGCATTGGCTAAACCCTGATATGCAGCTTCCATTGAGGAGCGTGCATCTACTCGTTGTTTCTTGGAGCTCCAAGAGATAGGATAAGAGCCGAGAAAGATGGTGTAGGCATCCGTGTGATCATCGACATTGCTAGTCCAATCAGCATGGAGTATGTCCGTAGAATAGGAGAGCTAGCTTTACACAAATGGAGACCATGAAATATGGTTTGTTTTAAGTAGCGGAGAAGCCTTTTGGTTGTTGTCCAATGAGTAGTGGTTGGCTTATGCATAAACTGAGACAGCTTGTTGATGGCAAAGGACATGTCGAGACGCGTCAAGGAGAGGTATTGAAGACTACCAATAATTCGACAAAAATATGAGTTGTCCACAACAGTAGTGCCATCAAACAACTAAAGAGATTGAGTGGTAGACAGAGGAGTGGAGATGTCTTTAGCATCACTCATACTTGTGGAGGCTAAAAGATCCCTAACATATTTGTGCTGAGAGAAAAATAAGCCATCCCGAGTGGGAATTGCTTCAATTCCTTAAAAGAAATGAAGGGAACCCATATCTTTGAGTGAAAAATGATCACCCAATTGCTTGATAACAGCTGCCACAAAAGTAGGATTATTGCCAGTAAGAACAAGGTCATCAACATATACCAAACAATAACACTGGGTAGAGCCATGAGTGTAAATGAAGAGTGAGGAGTCGGCAATGGAATTGTGAAAACCAAGCTGAAGAATGGCCGATTAGAGTGTTGTGTATCAAGCCCGTGGAGCCTGTTTAAGGCCATAAATTGCCTTGTTTAACCTACAAACATGGTGAGGTTTGGAAAAATCTTTGAACCCCAGGAGTTGAGTCATAAACACAACCTCAATTAGTTTACCATTGAGAAAGGCATTGTGAACATCCAGTTGTCGCAAATCCCACCCATTCATAATAGCAATAGATACACAATTCTAATAGTAGCTGGTTTAATCACAGGACGTTGATTATAGCCCTTAGCAACTAAATGAGCCTTGAACCTGTCTATGGACCCATCAGCACATTGTTTTACTCGAAAAACCCGCTTGCAACCCACAGGATGATAGTGTGGTGGAGGGACAACAAGGTCCTAAGTTCCATGTTTCATTAGGGTTGTAAGCTCAAAAGAGATGGTTTCTCGCTAGTGTGGTTGAGAAATAGCTTGGCTCACACTCTTTGGCCTGATGATGGAAGGGAGAGCATGTTTGGACACGGTATGGACCTGTTTTGGCTTAAAGATGTTCATGGATCTAGTGGTCATGGCATGGGTACGGTGAGGAGGAGAACAGAGGTGGATTGGGAATTCTGGATTTGGATTGCCAGGATTTGAACCTAGATGGGTAGCCATGGGAGGGCCCGATGGTGGTAGCGAGGGATTCAGTTCAGGCATAATCCTAGAATCTTCTATAGAGAAATTCAAGATAGAGGGGTTGAGATCCATGACATGCAAGGAATTATGAAGTACAGAGCCTGAGGGACCGAGATTACCTGAGGGAGCAGCAACAATGGCAAAGGGACCAGCCAGAGGTGACGAATATGCTGATGCGACGGACAGTGGTGATGGTGGCATTGTGATTTGTTGGGCACCGAGAAGGTGAGGGAGAGATTGGGGTGGAGGTGAATTTGTGTGTGGTTATACTAGGGATTTAGAGGAGGGACAACAGATGGGTGGTCTGGTTTCATCAAATAGCACGTGTCGAGAGATAAAGATTTGTTTGGTTTCGGGATCAAGGCACTTGTATATGTTTTGAGTGGAAGAGTAACCAAGAAAAAAGATAGGCTTTGGATTTTGGCTGCATTTGATTGGAGTTATAGGGTCGTGTGAGAGGGTAACAAGTACATCCAAACTTTTTTAGTTTTAAATAATTTGGTGGTGACCGAAAAGAAAATCAAAAGGGGATTTTCCCTGAAGGAGAGGTATGGGTTGTTTGTTAATGAGATAAGAGGCAGTTTGAAAAGCGTAGGGCCAATACACAAAATCAAGATTGGCATCATGAAGAAGTGTAAGTCCGATTTCAACGAGGAGGCGATGACGATGTTCAGAGACACCATTTTGTTGCGGTGTATGCGGAGCAGTAGTATAATGAGTGATGCCATGAAGCAAGAGATAAGATTTAAGGCAATAAACTCACCACCATTGTCTGATTAAAGAGTTTTGATCGATTTTTGAAACCGATTTTCAACAAAAATTTTGAAGTGTGGAAAGATTTGAGAAACACCTGACTTAGTGACCATGAGATAAAACGAAATATATTTTGTATAATGATCAGCAAAAATAAGGTAATATCTGGAGCCATCAAGAGCAGTATAACTTGCAGGACCCCACACGTCAGTGTAAATAAGATCAAGTGGTGCATGACTTTGGAGACTATTGGCATGAAAAGATTGACAATGGGCTTTATTAATAGAACATGAATGACATAGTGAAGACAAATTTTTATTAGATGAAATAGGAAATGAGAAATGTTTAACAAGATGATGGACAATTTTATCGAAAGGATACCCAAGATGTTTATGCCATCCATCAATAGAAGTTCGTTCAAGTACATTAGCAACTTTCGATGAGGCCACCATTGATCCGGAAAGGTGTAGATGCCATCGTTACATGCTCCTTTTAGTAAGGGTGCCCCCATGATCTTGTCCTTCACAAGAAAATAAAAAGGGGTGAAGTACAACAAAAATATGATTTTGTTTAGAGAAATGATGAACATAAATTAAATTTTTGCGAAGGTTTGAACACAAAAGTATCACGCAAAGTAAAGGTGCGGTTAGGGGAGCTCAAAGCCAAGGAGCCAATGTGTGAGACTTTCAAACCTAAACCATCACCGAGAATGACTTTGTCAGTTCCATCATATTTAGAGTGAATATATAAGTTTGACAGATTACCCGCGATATTATGAGAGGCAACTGAATCTAGTAGCCAATTTTTGTCCATTGCAGTTGATGTGTTAACACAATTGATGGAAACATTCGAAGAGTTGAATTGAGAACAGGATTTGGCAGTGTACCCCCATTGATCACAGAGTTGAAACTTCGGCTGGGAATGCCGATTAAAGTTATTGGATCGGCCCGAGTAGTTGTTGGATCTCCTGTTATCATGTTGGGCTCCATAAGAATTTTCATGTGACCCATGAGACCCACGGTTAGTGTCGTTCCTTTTAAACGACCATGTTTGGCTCTCCCTTGTGCAGATGGTTTTGTCTTTCAGAAATTAGTAGAGGCAACCAATTGCTGAGTTGTGACTTCCAAGCATCTTAGGTACGCTTCGTGGCCAACTAGGAGATCATGTAGTTGTTCAAAAACCAGTGACGTTTTGCGGGCTCGAATGGGTGTCGCGATCTCTAAGAAATCTAAACCTAACTCATTTAGCACATAGAGAGTTAGGTCATCATCCAAAATCGGATGATCAATAATGGTGATTTCATCAGCAAGGGCCTTCACGATGTGGACGTATTCTGTGATTGATTGAGTTCCACGCTGTATGAAGGTGAGTTCTTCTATTAAATGCATAGCTCGAGTTCGGGATCGGCTAGCATATAAGTTTTTGAGTTTTTTCCAGCCATCATGAGAAGTCTTTTCCGTGGCGATAAGCGGAGTGATTGAGGGAGAGGTGGATGCTAAGATAGCATTGAGGATAAGCTTATCCTGTCAAACCCAGTGAGTTTTACATAACTGATCAACAGCGGTGCTAGTGGAGGAGGGACACCGTAGGGTACCTTCAACACAGTAAAGCAAATCATACCCAATGAGAAGTGCTTCAAATTGAGCATGCCATTGAGGAAAGGTGGAGGGGGTTTACTTTTCATTGATTTAGGCAGTGATGTCGAATGCAATTAGTGGTTTGTCTGTAGCGAAAGGAGGTTGTGATGCGAACGTCATGATCACGTGGTCACGCAACCCACAACCAAGAATGAGATCTAATCCCGAAAAGCCGAAATAGGTCTAATAGGAGTGTGACACAATGGAAACCTGCCCCAAGGCACCAGCACTATTGGAATGAGTAGAATGACGCCACGAAGCCAGTTAATCTTCGATAAGTCAGATTTAGTTCGTTCAAGAACTAAAGAATGCAAGAATCACTCTCGCACATAAACTGAAAAGTTTAGAATTAAAATTAATCAATGGCTGTCGAAATTTAGCTAACATGAGTTTAAATAGTCTTTTAAAAACTAACCCTAATGGACCCCTTATGTGGACTTAAAAGAGGTCCACTCAAAACTGACCCAAAATCCTCAATTGAAAAGCCCATCACTTAATCCAGGCAAGCCTTGGATCCAAGCTGAAAACAAAGTCTTGATTAAGCCCAAACAAGCCTTGGGCTGTAGCTAACAAAATAAGTAAAGCCCATAAGGCTTTTTTTATAGTCTTCCATCAAGCCCATTAATCCCATGTTTCCAAGTTGTAGTAGGATTCTTTTGGCTCTTTTGCTGTCCTCACTTGATGGCCCATATAAAATTGGGCTAGACCATTCCTGCACATAGATAAGATGTACTAGGGTCTCCTCTTGATACTTCAATGGTCCTTGCATTCTGACTTGGTTGACACCTTCAAAACCACGAATCAAGCCCCTGAACATGTAATAAGTCCTTGTTGGTGTTTCTGGGCCGGTTCGCATCAGGTTGGGTATTGAGATTGAAGTTTGGATTTTGATCGGGGGAGGAAGACATCGTGATGAGTTGGATCGATGACTCGTTAGAGATATATATTAAATGATTTGTTCCAATTTTGGAAGCAGATAAATGATAACGATTACAATATAAAATACAATTCTAGAATCATTTTTAAAGTTAGTCCTTGAATGGCAGAATAATGCATGATTTTAGGCTGGATGTGCTATGTCTTGGCCTAAATGAGATTTGTGCATATCCTTGTCATCGTCTTCCTTTATAGCATGTACATGATTTTCCTAAGAAAAACAAATACATGTCTCACATACCCATTGTCCCTGAAGCATCGCCACCTCCATAGAAAGTGGCATGAGCATTAATCCAACCTCCATAATATCCATGAACAGAAGAGGCAAAGGAGAGAAACCCCACTAAAAGAAACCCACGAAGAGCCATTTTCCTGCATAAAATTAGAAGAACCCCCTTAGGAACATTGTAGCTACTTATAAATTAATAGAAGTTGTAAAGCTATTAATTATTTTGCAAAAACTATAGCTAATAATTAAGGAAAACAAAAGGATTTCAATGGTAAACAGATAATGTTACAAGAGAAATATGGTGAACCTTGAAAGATTTTTCTTGAAGGGAAATACGAGAGGAGGGAGGATTGAAGAGAATAAATAGAAGTCAGTCAATATCACATCTGATTGAAAAACCGGACTATCTTTCTGCTGTAGGGATCGTACAGTTGTTTTACTCAAATTTGTGTAAACTGACATGTGCTTCGTTGTCGCTGGTCAGATAAAAGATTTTTCAACATTAAAAAAAATTATATAACAACATTTATATATATATATATATATATATAAAAGCTTAATTATAATTTAAAAATTTATGTATGTATTTAATTGAATAAATTAGAGTTATTTATACAAATAAATAAAATAAATAGTTTTTATTCTTTATTTTCATAGTTATAAGGGGAGTTATATTCGAGAGATAAAATAATATTTTTAAGTTGATGAATTCTTCCTACATATTTTATCAAAAAACCAAAATTTGTTAAATATATTTCTATGCAAAAAAATGTTTTTGATTTTATTTATATTAGTTATTTATTATTAATAAATAGTTATATTAATATTATATATTAAAATAAAATTAATTTCTCTGAATGGTTTTTTTCTATTAGTGTAAATATAAAAAATATTATATTTACGCTATTTAAAAACCATATTATTAATTTGGTTTCTTAGTAGATTTTTTTATTGGAGGCAACAGATGTTGTACCTGGATCAATAATGGAAGATTACCGCCTCTAGACACTAGTAATAGCTAATTTTGTATCAACTGTTGTTCTTCAAAAACAAATATATTTAAAAATACATTTAAATAATAATATTATTATTATTATTTAACATTTATTTTTAATATCGATATAAAAAAATTGAAAACAACCGAAAATATTTATTTTTTAAAAAACAAAAACAAATAAATTCTAATTATATTAAAAACAAACAAGCTATTACTTCCACTTTCATGTGTTCGCACAAAGGAAGAATACTTGTGTTGAGAGTGAGAAAAGAAACATCATTTATAAGAATACTAGATAATTGCCCGCGCGTTGCCGCGGGTATTTTTTTGTATATAATTTAACATAATTAAATCTACAACGATAAATTTATATGATATAAGTAAATAAAATTATAGATTAAAAGATAAAATGTTTAAAATTTTGAGTTGAGTTTGTCACGTAAGCATATATTATATTTTTTAGAATATAGGTATTGCGTCATAAACGATAACAAAAGAGCGCGCACTAACATTAAAAAAAAGAGCAAAATATTTGAATAAGAAAAAAACAAATTACTGAAATCATTATTGTGCAAATAATAAAATTATAAAAATTAATTAATAGAAAGAGCAAATATAAAAAAAAGGGAAAAGGAAGCAATATTAATTGAAAATATTATCACAATAGCAACATCGGAGTCTTAATATCTAAAATTATTATTGCCGTTAGAATAATAAAAAAAAATTATTAAATTATACCGAGGGAAAAAAATAAAAAGCATGAACAAAATAGCAAGCAAGAAAAACAAATTAAAAACTATTATTATTATTATTATTATTATTATTATTATTATTATTATTATTATTATTATTATTATTATTATGAAAGAATAAATAATAACTATTATTATAATAATAGAATACATAATCACTATTATTATAATATTAATAATAATCACTATTATTATTATTCTTATTATAATTATTATTATTATGTTAATAATGAAAGAAACATAAATAAATGAAAGACTAAAAATATCCCAGAAACTTTAACAAAAGATAAAAATAAATAAATAAAAATTATCATTGCTATTACCGTCAAAAAAGAAAATTATCAAATTATCGGGAGGGAAAAAAAATAACAAAAGAGCAAGAATGAAAAATAATTAAATTATGATTATTATTATTATTATTATTATTATTATTATTATTATTATTATTATTATTATTATTATTATTATTATTATTATTGTTATTATTATTATTATTTTTATTATTGTTATTATTATTATTATTATTATTATTATTATTATTGTTTTGTCAAATACACTTATATATATATGGACAAAAGTAGGGATTTAAAAAATAAAAGTGTAAGGGCTTAAATGAAAATCAAATATAAAGGGTTAAATTAAAAAATTAAAAGTCAAAGGGCTGAAATGCAAATTACATTTATTGTCAATTGAAATCAGAGGACAAAATTGCAAAAATCGAAACTTTTATACCTAATTGCTTGAGTTATATACAGCCAACCCGGAAATTGAAAGTAGAAGGACCGAAGTGAAACTTTCACATTCAATCAATTCAAATCGGAGGACCCAATCGAACAAAATCAAAACTTATATCAAAGAACTGAGGGCCAAAATCGAAATTAAAACTCCAGGGACCGAAGTGAAAAGTAACGCAACATGGGGGACTCTCCTGCACATTGACGTGCAGGAGAGAGAGAAACATGGCCGGTGCCTTTAACCGGCCTCCGCCGCGTCCACGGACATGTGGTGGCTACACGCACCACCTCGGGAGGAAGACCACGCGGCGACGCATCGTTCTGTCCGCCGGTAGACACTCTCCGGCCACCGGATGCGCACGCACGCGCCGCCTGAAGAGGGCGTGAGGCGCAAAACCGTCTGGCGCGTGCGCCTCACGCCCTTCCAGACGCCGAATATTAAATTCGAAAAATAGGGTCAATTACCTCTCTGCCCCTTGACCCAATTCAGTGTTTTTGTCTTATTAGGGGCTAAAACCGTATTTAGCCATTTCAGAAAATAATAAAAAATGCAGAAGTTGCGGCGGACCAGGCCGGTCCGGCCGCGCGCAATTACGCCGGTGCCCCTCAGCCTTAAGCCTGTTTTTGTCCTATTACCTGGGACGAAATCGTCAATACACTGTTCACAACCGAATATTTTTTTTAAAAAAAAAGAAAAACAAAAGGAAAACCCGAATTTAGCCCCGCCTGCCAGCCCCTCTCTCCCGCGCGCCCCAGGGCCATTCTCGCCCGTGCACTGCTCGAGTCCACAGTGGACTGAGTCTGGTGCTACAGGGTTTTCTCCACGCCATTTATATGTTTGGTAATGATAGTTACAAAATAACAAGAAAAATGAAGAAACTCCTCGTCAAAAAGATTGCCCTAATCGATGGATTGAAGATCAACCTGTCATTAGCTTAATACAAAAGAATGCGATACAGTAAGCAGGCCCTTCAAAATAAAGGTTGATGCATCACCATTTTTATTTTCATGAGCTTGATTAGTTCTACAATAAAAAAATAAAAAAAATTGAGGAAAAGGATGGTTTTAACCAAAGTTATCAATACCGTTTTGGTCGCCGTTCCGGTTTTTCGAATGGAACGGAACGTTCCGGTTTCGGAGCGTTCCGGCGTGCCGTTTCGGTGTCGTACTGTTCATATATAATTAATTATATATATATGAAAAAAAATAAAATATTAATTTAACAAGCATAATTAAAATTTGAATTCTTTTTTATTTAAAATATTTTGATGTATAGATGTCAAAAATAATTTTTAAAAAATAAAAAAAATAGATTTTGGGCCCGGAATGGAATCGAGGCGTTCCGGCCGGAATTTCCAGATCGGACTGGAATTAAAACCGAGACGAAAACGACGCCGTTTTGTCTCGGTTTGTTGAACGGAACGGAACGTTCCGGCCGGAACGGAACGGAATTAACAACTATGATTTTAATAGTTACGGAGTGAAATAACTTGGTCCATCACAACAGGAGGTAGGGGGAGACATCTCTCCAATTTTATTTTATTTTTATTGTCTTGAGGTAATAATCAAATACTACCCCAAAAATAGATGAACATTTTTTTAGTAATATATATAACTAGAAAAGGATTCTTACGATCTACTGATGAGGGTATAAAGCTCACGAGTAATTTTCTACATCTATACTGAACCAGATAAAGCTGGACCAAGTTCACAAGAAAACAAATACTGGAAAACAGAAGATACATGTAGAAGTAGTAAAAATAAGAAAAATTCTTTAGAACCAAACATGAAAGCCTCACAAGATAGGGTTCCCGCAGCATATTAAAGATTATCATTACCAGAAACAAATACTGGAAAGGCAATAACAAAAAATGTTTAAACGGGGAGAAAACATCATCATTGACCATAATGTGGTGGCTGACCAGGAGGTGAAGCACCACTAGGTCGCAAGTTTGACTGCGCACCTGGGTGGCTCATTGCCACACTATGAGAAATTGGGCTGCTATGTGAAAGGGGAGAGGAGCCTGCAGGTATTGCAGCAGTAGCATAAGCAGACACTGGAGGTGTTGGATATGTTTGACCAGGATAAGTGCCAGGAACTGATGCATAGCCTTGTCCACCTGCCTGCTTGGTTGGATCCCAAGCTGGCACTTGCCCAGGAGGAACTTGACCTGGAACAGCAGCTGTGGTAGCATAGTTATTCCCAGGGTACAATGAACCAGCCTGAGGATTCTGCCACATCGTAGGAGCAGCGTGAAGGCCAGGAGCTTGTGCTGCAATCAAACTTGCATCTGGGATGGTGTAATCTCTACTTTTATCACTATAGGCCTACCAACAAAAGCAACTAATCAGATTCTCCACAGACTGGAAAACAAGAAAAGAGGATTGTCAAGAAACATACATTTTAAGGACTGAATCTTCTTTTTTTATAAAGAATAGATGCAATTTTTTCTCCATCAACATCTCTCATTTTTCCATTTACTTTTTTTTCTCATGACATTAAATCAAAAGCACATATGTATACCTTTACATTGAGATCAGTATGACGAGAGTATGATAGATGAAGCTTACAATAGCCACCATCATAAATGCAGTGTCCCTCCAGAGTTTCTTTGGCTACTGCTGCAGTTGGAACGTCTGGAAAACAAAGAAGACATGATTACTGCTTAAGCCTATCTAACAAATACAGCATGTGCATTGTTAAAACCCTAGCCTACATATACGCAAAGAGGATCATAAATGGTCAAAATAATTTTAACAATGAACCTAATGTCATGATGGTATTATCAAACAGTTTCAAATAAACATAAACTCTAGAAAAGATGATTTTGAGATCATTTGTAATTTGGTAGCATGACAAGATTTTTAAAAAAGATAAGAGGTGATAAATTGTTACTATCAAAAAGGATTTGGTATAGCTTAAACAAAAATTAAATAGACAAATGGCAATCGTTCAGCCAACCCCAACAACTATGGTATAGAACCTTTTCAAGCAGGGAAAGGAAATTCTGGCATGACTAAAGCTCCTTTTATACCCAACCAAAACCAATATAGGAAAAAAATGGGTAAGAGATGGGAAAATGAAGAATCTAAATGAAGTTCAAAGTCTGATTAACTGAGCGTAGAATATTTATTTCAAGCTAGACCAAGATGTATCTAGCCCTAGATGATTTCCAGAGCTAGAAAACCAGATAATCTGGCAACTAAAGAACTGCATTAATCAAAAGGCTTTCAACATGATGCAGGTAGTCAATGTAAATATACACAAGTTGCAAGCTAAATTTGTGAACAATCAGTAATGACAGAAGAAGGCATACCTGGGTACTGAATTAGCGCCTGTGTTCCACCATTCTTCTCGAATATAGCAATCTTCTGGACAGTACCAAATGCAGAGAATACCTATAATGAGCGGGCAGAACACTATGAGTAAAACTCATTAAAATTCCATGTCAAGGGAGCATGTAAGCACTTAGGTCTTCCTCACAGTGTAAAGAACATCGATGGTGACGGCATACTGCATATTCTCAATCGATGCAAGAAGCACGTTGCTCTCAGGTTCTTTCTTCTTTCCATCAGCACCAACAGTAGGCTGGAGAAAACAGGTTATCAGTGAAGATTAAGTAATGCAATTCAAAAAGTAATCAGAAAAGATTTACCTGAACATGTCCCTCGATTGCAGTAGGATTCACAGGGAGATATGGATTTGTATAGTCTCTGCAAAATTTGGAGATAAAATCTATGAGTATCATACAAACAAATATCAAACACTATCCATGACTATTGATGCATAAATTTCAGAAGCTGCATCAAAGAACAAACATAACAAAAGATGTAGATAAATGATGAATAAGTAGAGACATGACCATGAAAAAATATGTTAAACTTTTGCAAAATAAATTGGCTTGCTTCTTTTCAATCCTCTGCTAGATAGAAGATTCAATAAAGATTAGGATAAAATGGGTTCTCCAAATGAAAATGAAAGTTTGAGAAATTCCAAATTTACCTAATGATGGACAAATATCATCAAAGAAATGACACAAGGAAGACAAAAAATTGATCAGCCAATTGATTGTTAATTATTTGTTTGGCCTTGTTATATGGTTTGAAGCAAACAGTTGCTATGAATAGTTTGTTATGTAAATTAATATTTTGCCACCTTAACACTTTAGGAAACAAATTAGCATTGACTTCAGAATAAATAAACTTGCTTCAAAAGTAGACATCAAAAAACAATATTGGCAAAATCCATAATAGCAAGTACAAATGCAATAAACTGCAACCAGAAATTGAATAATGCTTGTATGAACATTTTTTCATTTAATGAAATTCAGCAATTATACACCAAACATTTTTAACTAAAATGGCAAGTGCAAATGCAATAAACTAGTATCTAAGGATGAAGGAAATTACTAAGCGTTCATGACAATACATCTGTGTTCTGGTTATCAGGCTTCCCTAATCCCCTAAATGACAAAAGCACACACCAATTAGCAAGGCCTCAAATTCAAACACAAATGATGTACAAGAGTAGTGGTGAAAGATTTTGAACAACAAATGTAATAAGAAACAGTGAGAAAACATCTACGCATTTGACCTCTTAATAGCTGGGACAATCTTATTACCTGCTCCTATGGGACTGGAACTTAATATTGAGATCGGTATGCGCAGAATACGAAATGCGCAAGTGGCAGGAACCAACATGCTCTGGAAGCAAGTACCTGAATTTTTAAAACATAATATCATACCATTACAAATTAACTATACTTGCCATTCTAACAGAAAATTCCCAAGAAAAGAAAGAAAACAGAGGATGGGGAGGGGGGTTATTGAAGGTTAGGAAAGAAGAGCATACCTGGGTATGCTTCTCCCATCCAAGGCATTTCTAGCTGACGATGCAGTTTCAGCATCAGTGAATTGAATTAATGCCTGCAAATGTATTGGGGAAAAAGATGATACTAATATGGGGGGGAGGGGGGCGTAATCCCAAGAAGATCAAAAGCATTTTTTGACAACTCACCTGGAAACCAGCAGCCTTTTCGAAAGTAGCAATTTTGTGCACATAACCAAAAGCAGAAAACACCTGCAACAAGTTTTAATGATATGTATATCAGATTCTGTAATGATGATAGAATTAGGAATTCAACTATACATCATTTGGGACCACCCCAATCATTGGCAAAACGACATGAAACAAAATTTCCAAATATATAAGAAATAAGTGCAGAGTGACACCTGTACATGTATGCGTCAAGATAGACCTTAGAAAGGAGAATGACGTATGATAATATTTCCAAACTGTCTCCAACAAAAGAGTCTAAATAAGAGGCATCATCATATGTGATTCAACTGACTTGAAATAAAATTAAAGCTCTATTTAATACATAATCCAATCATGGTGCAATTTCCATTTAAAAAGTAATAAAACAATGAAATGAATCTTCCACCAAAGCTATAAACCAAATTGCCTGATTAAAAACTGTGGAAAGTTGATTCAAACCAAAGTATTGAGAATACCAACTCTTAAGATAAATAAAATTTTCAAAGCAACTAAAGAAATTATTAAACGAGTACCCATCATCTGCACATTAGGTATGGTACATCTTATAACAAGCATAATTACAGAGAATAACATTAATGTTATGCTTTTTCCTCCACTCTTGTATGAAATTCCACTGAAAAGAAAAGAAGATAGACAAGATAATGAAATATTTTCCAGTGCATTATATGAAATTGCACTGAAAAGAAAAGAAGATAGACAAGATAATGAAATATTTTCCAGTGCATTATATGAAATTGCACTGAAAAGAAAAGAAGATAGACAAGATAATGAAATATGTTCCAGTGCATTATATTGTCAGAAATTTGTCGTCGCCAACATAACACTAGTGAACAAACATGCAGAAATCACATGATCTAGGAGCCAATTCCACAATCACAAACCTCTAGTAGGGCTACACGTTAATGACCGATGAAATATCTTCATGATATACGAGCCATTTCCAAAATCGTGAGCCTCTGGTAGGGCTAGGTGGAAATCCCTCCAAAAACAAATATGCATCAACTAGTAAGCTATGCTCCTGAAGGTGCTTGTTTTCTTTATCACATTTTTAACTCCAATAAAGCATGCATCAATTGCCTAAAAACCCTAATTCTAGACAGCTTTTTCATGATTTCAGCACATTTAACCAACTTAGTGCGTTTAAAAACTAAGAACATATATCAACAGAAATCTTGAGAGATGAAAACAAATAAAGATTAAAAAGAAAAAGGCAATTACCAAGTGAATGACATCGATGCTGACATCACCAGCTTCAACACCCTCGATGGTTACCAACAATACATTTCCAGGATTATCACCTGGACTCTTATTGTTCACAATTTCGTGCCTATTCGAATATTGAATATACACCGTTTTACCCCGAACCTGCGCTGGCTCCGACGACGACGCATAATACGATACCATTTGTATTGCCTGGTTTTGGTCTACCTGAAATCAGATTCACGACAAAATTATACTAAATCAAATTATTCTCTCACCTAATTTACCTACCCTACAGATTATGAATATACATTCTGTACTCCTAATACACATTACTTACGAATTCGACGAATGCTTGATTCCGATTGGCGCCAACATTGCATTTAGTATTTACTATCCTTCCGAATGGTTTACAGAGCTCGATTAACTCTTCTTCTGTGCACTCCCATGGAAGGTTTCGCAGATGCAAAACCTTCGATGGTGTTTGTGTGTATCGGAATTGTGGCTGTCCCGACGTTGACATCTATCTATCTATTCGAGATTTTCTTTTTTGTTTGGATGTCTAGAAAGAGGTGGAAAGATTTCCCCAGATAATTATTTTCTGGGTTTAGGGATGGCGTGTCGTATGAGGAGATTTTTGAGGTTAGGTTAAGGTCGGTTGTGATTTCTCTCTCTCTCTGTGTTATCTTCTTGGCTTCTAGAGTTTTGGGTGGAATTACTCATGTACCCTTAACTCGTGGATAATATCTATGTAAATAATTTATCCTTCAAAGCATTTTTCGGAATTAACTGTTTTTTCAGTTTATTGATTTTTTTTAAAAGTAGGAGTGACATTACCAATAATATAAACCGTGTTTTTATTGTAGTATTTTTTTTAATGGTAGAAGTGACATGGTAGATTGTAATAGTTAGATTTTTTTTAAAAATAATTTGATCTTCAAATTTTTTAATACGAGTTTTTTACTTAAATTAAAGTCCAATTGCATATTTGTTTTTTTATGAGAAATGATTAAAAAGATAAAGAACAAAAAAAACACAAGGAACATAAATGGTGATTTAAAATTTGTTTCAAAAATTTATTGTTATTCCTCATTTTTAGGCCAGGAAGCTTTAAAACTAGGATGGAAGACATCTTTTGTTTTATCTCATCAAATGTCGTGGCGGTCGCGAGAGTCCACTTGAAGATATTGGACTTCAAGCACTCAGTAATGAGAGTTGTAATGATGTTGAATCCCTGGGCAAATCTGTGATAAAATGTTATCAAACCCACAAAGGTGTGTATATAAAAAAAATGATTGAGGTTTAAGCCATCACGGATTGCTTGGACCTTTAACGAGACAACTTCAACACCTTTATATGATACAATGAACCCCAAGAAATTGATCTTCTCTTCAAGGAAGGAACATTTATCTTTGTTGATGTAGAGATGTTCTTTTTTTAACGTCTTAAAACCTGGTGTATATGCTCTAAATGCATCAAAACAAACTTGATAAAGATGAGTATATCATCAAAATATACTATAATGAACTTACCAAGGAAAGGTTAAAGTGTTTGTGTCATGACACACATAAACGTTTTGGAGCATTAGTGAGGTTGAATGCATGACTAATCATTCGTACAACTCTTCTTTTGTCTTGAAAGCGGTTTGTCACTCATCCTCGGGCCTTTCTCAGATTTGGTGGTAACCACTTTGTAGATCAATCTTTTATGAAGATCATGATACTGCCTAGTTGGTCCAATATGTCATCCAAGCGTGGAATTAAAAACCAGTATTTAACTGTGATTTTGTTCACCGCTCTATTATTGATACACATTCACCAACTACCATTTTTTTTGGGTGAGTAATCTAGGTACAATGAAGGAGTTCAAACTTTCATGGATGAATCTCTTAGTTAATAAGTCATTTACTTGCTTTTGAAATTCAACACGTGTAGTTAGGCTCATTCTATAATGAGACAAATTGGGTAGAGACAAACCTAGAACACAATCGATGGCGTGTTGAATGACTCGTAATGATGGTAATTGTTGGGAAGGTCTTCTAGCATCATATCTTCAAATTCTTGGAATGGAATCTTAAAATTTTTAAGGGATTTTACCATCAAGTTGTTTGGATTCATGTTCAACTACAAAAAGAAGAATTTTCCCCTTCTGCACGATTTCTTTGACTTGTCGCAAGTCAACATCAAGTTGGATTTTTTAGGATCTTCAAACGCAAAGATGTGGAAAGGTTCCAACACCACATTTCGATCATCAATTTTGAACGAATAGGTATTCTCCAGACTATCATAATTGATATGTTTATCATACATCCATGGTCTCCCAGCAACAGATGACATACGGTCATAAGCAATACATCATACCAAACGTGGTCTACAACCTCTTGACTAATGAGAATTTCACATGACAACGACCTTGAACCAAAATTGAATTATTATCATTAATCTAACTCACTCGATATGTTGTGGGATGTGACTATTCGGAAAGCCCAAGACACTCAACTATTTCTTTAGCCACAACATTCATGCTATTATCATTGTCGATGACAACATTCAGAGCTTTGTCCTTGTATGTGACTCTTGTGTGGAAGATGTTAGTTCTCTTCGAGCCATGGTGGTGCCAAAACTATAGAACTTCAATATCTCACCGAAGCCTAGTCTTAGCGTTGCAAAATCTCTTTGCAGGTTACTGGAATCACACCAGAAATAATTCAGAAACTTGAATTAATTCAATTGGAAATAATCAACTAATTGTCTCCTTACAAACTTCTTCTTAAATAGTCTAATTTCTCACAAGACTTCAAGCTAAAATAGGAAAGCAATAAAATAGGAAATCAAATAAGTAATTGAGGTGGCAACGGGTCTGAACAATTAAGGGGATTTGAGCAATTAGAATTCTAGGCTTGCTGAATCTCCAGACTACGAATGTGTGTAGATTACGGGTCTCTTTCCAAATTTGGCTCAATTGAATTATCTCCCCCATCCATGCTGATTCCATCCTGATCTGCAACGGCTACTTGGCTTGAATTTCCCTCCTGATTTGCATCAATTGCCGCCCCTCCTGAAGAACTTGACTCCGGCAAGTTATGCTGGCGATAGGCAGTGAATAGTTGTGGGTGTAGGCGGTTCAATTCTGATGCTTGTAACCAAACCGATTCTGAAGTTGGACGATTTTTCCATTGGACTAAGAACTTGTAATATCCCCCTCGTCGAGTGGACACAAATTGATGATCAATAATTGAGGCAATTTCATCACGCGGTGCTGTTTGTTCAGGCAAGGACACGATTGGTGATGTTGCTGGATTTGTGGGGGACGGAATTTCACCTTTGAAAGCAGTGAGGTCTTCAATGTTGAACACAGGGCTGATCATAAAATCAGAAGGTAGTTCAATGACATATGCATTTTGGCCCATCTTCTTAAGGACTTTGAAGGGACCTGCTCGCCGGGCATGTAGCTTGGTGAAACTTCCTGGAGGGAAACGCTCTGGTTTTAAGCGAACCAGGACCATATCTCCTTCACTGAATTGTCGATCCCTCCTATGAGTATTGGCGGCTGTTGCGTAGGAGTTGGCGCTAATTGTCAGTCTTCGTTTGCATTCGTCATGGAGCTCTTGCATATAACTGGAGAAGTCTAGTGCAGCTTCACTTGGTCGTGGTGGCAATGGTAGTGAATTGATGTCTACGGGAGTGCTGGGGCGAGAGCCGTAGACAATTTCAAAAGGAGTGCAACCTGTGGACCTGTTCACAGAATTGTTAAAAGCAAATTCAGCATGAGGAATTACCATGTCCCAACTTGTGGCGTGAGCTTCCACAAGGCAGCGTAGTAAATTGCCGAGACTTCGGTTCGTCACTTCAGTTTGGCCATCCGTTTGGGGATGAAATGCACTAGAGAACATCAGTTTTGTTCCCATCTTCGCCCAAAGTGTCTTCCAAAAATAGCTTACGAATTTGACATCTCTATCCGAGACTATTGAGGTTGGAATGCCGTGCAAGCGGACAACTTCTTGGATGAACAAGGCTGCCACTTTAGATGCATCAAACGTCTTGTGACAGGGAATGAAATGAGCCATTTTTGAAAATCGATCCACTACTACCATGATGGAGTCGTGTTGCCGCTGAGTTCTTGGTAGTCCTAGTACAAAGTCCATGCTCACATGCTGCCATGGTTTGTCTGGAATCGGAAGTGGAGTGTATAGACCTGCTTGATGTTTTGTACCCTTATTTATTTGGCAATTTCTACATCTATCCACCACTGTATGCACATCTCTCCGTAGTCTTGGCCAATAGAATCGATCAGCCACTATAGCATAGGTCTTGTCATAGCCGAAATGACCAGCTAAGCCACCACCATGGAGTTCTGAAATTAAAAACTCACGGAAGGATCCGCGTGGGACACATAAACGTGATTTGAAAAATAGGAACCCTTCACGCAGCATGTAATTGCCTTGAGGTTGTCGTTCCTGTGCTGATAAGCTAGTCCAGATTTCACCAAAGTCCTCATCTGTAGCATATTCATTTTTTAGGCATTCAAATTCAGTTACCTTTACCGAAGATAAGTGTAGCAAATGGGGTCTCCTGCTTAGTGCGTCTGCCACCTTGTTCTCCACCCCTGCTTTGTGCTTAATGACAAAGTCGAATTGTTGGATATAATCCATCCAACGAGCATGGCGTGCATTCATCTTATTCTGTGAATTCAAGTGTTTCAAAGAGTCATGGTCAGTATAAAGGATAAACTCTCTATGTATCAAGTAGGGCCTCCAATGCTTCAACGCTTGTATTAGAGCATAAAACTCCATATCGTAGGCTGAGTAACGCCTGCGGGTTTCATTAAGTTTCTCGCTGAAAAAGGCGATGGGATGACCTTCTTGGCTCAAAACACCTCCAATCCCTACATGGGATGCATCACACGCCACTTCAAAAACCTTAGAAAAATCAGGTAACCTGAGCACCGGCGTCTGTCCCATCTTCTTTTTGATCTCCTGGAAAGCTTTGTCAGCTGCGTTGCTCCACAAAAATGTTTTGCTTTTGAGGCTTTCAGTGATTGGGGCCATAATAGTACTGAAGTTGCGAATGAATCGTCGATAGAAAGTGGCCAAACCATGAAAACTCCTGACTTCCGAAAAATTCTGAGGTGTAGGCCATGACTGAACAGCCTGAATTTTGGAAGGATCAGCCTTGACGCCTTGGCTGGAAACAATAAACCCCAGAAAATTGACACTCTCCTTCATGAATGAACACTTATCCCTATTGATAAATAGCTTCTCCGTGCGCAATATTGTCAGAACCTGCTGAACGTGATGAAGGTGGTCCTGTATGTTGTGACTGAAAATTAAGATATCGTCAAAGTAGACGACGACAAACTTTCCCAAGAATGGCTTGAGCACTTGAGTCATAACACGCATGAAGGTGCTAGGTGCGTTAGTTAATCCGAAGGGCATGACTAACCATTCGAATAAGCCATCCTTTGATTTGAATGCGGTTTTCCATTCATCGCCTAACCGAATTCGAACTTGGTGATAACCACTCCGGAGATCAATCTTAGTAAAAATGGAAGAGCCACTTAGTAGGTCCAACATGTCATCAAGCCGCGGTATGGGAAATCGGTATTTCACTGTGATCTTGTTGATTGCACGGCTGTCAACACACATTCTCCAGCTGCCGTCTTTTTTTGGCGTTAGTAAAACGGGGACAGCGCAAGGACTGAAACTTTCTCGGATGAACCCTTTGTTCAGTAGCTCCTGAATCTGTCGACTGAGCTCTTCATTTTCTGTAGGGCTCATTCGGTAGTGTGGAACATTTGGTAAAGTAGACCCCGGAATTAAGTCGATAGCATGTTGAATTTCCCTCATGGGAGGCAGCTGATTGGGCATCTCGGCTGGCATGATGTCCTGAAATTCACTCAGCAAATCCGAGAGTTCTATTGGTGAATGGCTGTCACCTTGTTTCTTTTCCCGTGTAATTAACATGAGCACCATCTTTGTTTCTTGCATGGCTTGTGTAAATTGACTCATTGTCAATACTGGTGCAACCTCCTGTTTAGTTTCGAAATTAGTGATCTGCAAGGGGTCCAGGACCAGCTTCTTCCCCTTAAAATTGAATGAATATGTGTTAGCATATCCATCATAGATTACCCTTCGATCATACAGCCAAGGTCTTCCCAATAGCATGTGGCAAATAGTCATGGGGATCACATCACACCAAGCTTCGTCTACATACGTTTTTCCCAAGGAAAATGTAATCAAGCAACGCCTCTTCACAAGGATTGAATTGGTGTCATTCACCCAATTAATCTTATACGGGCTGGGATGTTTTTCTGTCTTCAATCCCAAGCGCTCGATGGCTGTTTCTGAGATCACATTCATGCCACTTCCATTGTCGATAATAACATTCATTGCTCGACCATTGTGCTCCATACGGGTGTGGAAAATATTAGTGCGCAGCCATTCGGGATTGGCCTGCAATTCTCTCCTTGAACCTGTTAGCACTCTGCTAATGACGCAACTGGGTAGGTTTGAGGCACCTAGGTGCTCACTTTCATATTCAAAGTCATCACACGTTTCCTCCACTACTGCAACCTCTTCCCCTTCCATCGCAGCCAGCTCCTTCTCGCAAATAAAGGCTAACTTTTTATCTTTCGTTGGACACACTACAGCATAGTGACCAATTCCTTTGCATTTGTAACATTGTGGGCCATCATTGGCAGGCCTTGTCCCTCTTGAACCTCCATTGTTCATGCTCCTAAATTGTTCCCGTGGAGCTACAGCCCTCTGAAATTGATTCGTAGCTGTGTAATCCTGCTTCGCCTCCGTCACTGTAAATCTCCTTCCAGTAGGCTGCAATGTCTGCTTTTCAAGGCGGAGGGCCAATTGATAAGCCTCCTCAACATTAATCAACCTAGCAGTCCACATGTCCCTGCGTAAGTCATCCCTTAATCCCGTCCGATAACGGGCCAAAGTCTGTTGTTCAGTCTCCACGATCTTGCTGCGAACAGTCAGCTCATGAAATCGATCCGTGAACTGATCAACACTCATTGATCCCTGCCTAAGCTGAAGCATCTCTTCAAACATCATCTGTTCATAATCAATGGGCAAGTATTTTTCTTTGAGACGTTCTTTCATTTCTTCCCAATTCGCAACTGCTGGACGTCTAGTGCGTCGCAATTGTTCCTCAACACTCCCCCACCATGCTCGTGCATGTCCCTTCAGCTTCATCCGAATATAGCGCACCTTCCTGTCCTCTGAAACTGAGAACCAGTCAAAGTAATCTTCAATGGCTGTCAACCAGTCCTCGAAGGCATTAGGCTCTAGTTTCCCAAAAAAATCTGGGATATCAACCTTCATTCTCTTGGTTAACTCATCGAGAGGTTGGTAGTCTGCACCATGATTATCATACCGTCGGTTTGTATTATGTCTTTGAGGTCTATTTCGAATTTCATGTTCTTCAAAATCCTGATTCTCCTCCTCGTTCTGGTAAACAACTTCGTCTTCGTCATCATGCAGCCTCCCCGCATACGCTGCTCTGCGCCTTTGTTGAACAGGAGTGCCATATCCCTCCCGAATTCCGCGTTCCTCCATGATGTCCAGCCGACGCATGATTTGTGCCATAACCGTGGTGATTTGATCAACTTGGAAATGCAATTGGGTTGGCTCTGCCTCATGGTTATTTGGGTGGTGGTTTGTGTTTTGGTGACTAGAGCTGGATTGGTTTGTGTGGTTTGGGTTAGGGCTGTTTGGGTTCGGGTTATTCGGGTTGTAGCTGGTAGGTCCTGGGCTATTTGGGTTTTGTGTGGTTGGTTGCGGGTTGATGTGGTTTTGGTTGGTTGGTGGCTGGTTGCCTGGGTTGTGGGTGGCTGGGTGTGGGTTGTTCAAATTTTGGGTGGTTGCCATGGCGTAAGAAGTGCCACTGCGGGTTACAGGCATAGGTAGATCAAATGCTCTGATACCAAATTGGTGCCAAAACTATAGAACTTCAATATCTCACCGAAGCCTAGTCTTAGCGTTGCAAAATCTCTTTGCAGGTTACTGGAATCACACCAGAAATAATTCAGAAACTTGAATTAATTCAATTGGAAATAATCAACTAATTGTCTCCTTACAAACTTCTTCTTAAATAGTCTAATTTCTCACAAGACTTCAAGCTAAAATAGGAAAGCAATAAAATAGGAAATCAAATAAGTAATTGAGGTGGCAACGGGTCTGAACAATTAAGGGGATTTGAGCAATTAGAATTCTAGGCTTGCTGAATCTCCAGACTACGAATGTGTGTAGATTACGGGTCTCTTTCCAAATTTGGCTCAATTGAATTATCTCCCCCATCCATGCTGATTCCATCCTGATCTGCAACGGCTACTTGGCTTGAATTTCCCTCCTGATTTGCATCACATGGTCCACGTCCCTTTTGGTTTTGTGCTCTGTCAAAACATGCTGAATCACACAAATGGGTAGGTCAGTGGCTTGCAATCGTTCTTCCTCGGGATCATCATTTTGTTGGATATGGTCATCGTCATGGTCAATTTTATCATTATCGACCACCAGGTCCTTACATACATAAGTCACTCTCTGATCTTGAGTGGGACACACGATACACAGTTAGAGAATAATATAAATTATATTTTAGGACCTCATCTAAAAGTTTAAGTTTTTAGGTGAGATGGTCTCTTAACATGATATCAGAGCATTGTTGACCCAGCGATCACGAGTTCAAATCTCACCACCCCCATTCTAATTGATAAAAATCAAGCACAAAGTAATGTGGATCTATATGCAGGTTTCAAGCCTAAAGAGCTTTCACTTGAGGAGGCGTGTTAGAGAATAATATAAATCATATTCTAGGGCCTCACCTATAAGCTTAAATTTTTAGGTGAAATGGTTCGTAAGACATACTACTGCAAAGTGTCCATGCCCTTTGCATTTGTAACATTTGGGGCCCTCTCCAAAAGCCTTTTCCTTGCCTTTACATCACCATTCACGTGTCCTCTTGTTAATTTGGTTGTTGGCTTTACACTAACAGAGGATGAATGACGAAAGTTCCCAGAGTTAGCATAATAAAAACTACGTGTGTTACTTGAGGTCTCAATCTCTTCAAATACTGAGCTAATACTTAAGGCTCGATTTTGCTGGTCTTACTCCTCATTTTCAGTTCATGAGATCGCTTTGTATACTGGTCCACTTTAGTTTTGTTGTTTTGGCTCCATTATAATATGTCTTCATATATAAGTTTATGGGCAGGTATTCTGCTTTTAGTCATTCCTTCATATCTCCACACTCTGTATTAGTAGCCTGACGGGTTCACCTCAGTCTCTCTTCCACACTACTCCACCAAGCACGAGTTGGACCTTTAAGCTTCAGTTTGACAAATTGAACCTTGTGTTCCTCATGTACTGAAAACTAGTCGAAGTAATCTTTAAGTGAAGTAATCCAATCAAAAAATGCCTTCAGATTGAGTTTGCCATAAAAATCTACTACTTCCACCTTCATACATCTGTTAATTCATCCAAAACGTTTCTTTGTATATCCATATCGCGTGGTTGTCCATGTACAACTTGTGTTTGACCGCAACCAACTGCACTTCCTTAGTTTCATCTTCGTTGTCTAGCTTCCCGAGGTGGTCGTCCCACTTCTTGATTGCTTCATTCATCAATCACGTACAAACAATGCATCATCATGTTCAAAGTTTGAGAAAACTAATCAAGTTGTTGTTGAAAATTGGATGAAGCTTGGAAAGTATCGGTGTTTGGGTTTGGGTTTGGGTTTGAAGAATTGGAAATGGTGGAACCTTATCCATGATATTGTATGATTGACCACTTTTGGTTTTTGTCATAAGAATGTAATGAAAATTGAAACGACTGCTTTGATAGCAATTTGGTGACACTATAAGCACAAATTAATTAGCCCTAAGAAATTAGAATCTCACCAATATCTTGAAAGCTCACTTGGAATCTCTGCAAATAATGAGCATGAACTTTATAAACTAATCTGCCTTTACTAATCAGAACGAGGCTTTAAATAGCCAAATTACAAGTAGCAAAAGTAAAAAATATAGCGTCTAACTATTTGTTATATAAAGCAATAGCCACGTTCCACCACTTCATAAATCAGGGGAAAATGGCCAGTTATTGACAAATAAAGAAAATAACAAACGTAAACAATCACAATAACACATGGGTAGTGGGCAATTAGAGACCAATAAAGGGAATTACTTGGATGGCCCTGTAGCGAGACAAATACATCAGAATGAATATTAGGTTCCAAGAGAGAGGAAAAAAACAATTGATCAACGATAATTCTCTGACCATCATGCGTTGACATGTGCCCCTACCATGGGAAATAAGAAATGGTGGCACATCTGGTGAGATGAAGAATGATCATTTTTAGCCACCCATGGAGCGTCACGTGCCCCCTGTATGGCGTGGGTGACTTAAAATCATTGGCGCGTCTGTCACACGCATCAACAATGTTTTTAATAAAAAATATTTAAAAATATAAAAATACCAAAACACCCATGAAGCCCGTCCTAATAACAAAAAAATACATATGAAAATATAAAATACCCTTAAGACCAAGGGTAAATTAGTGCTTTTACTATTCATAGAAAATGAAAACACAAAAAATACCGTTGTTGACAATTCTTAATTTTTTTTCTCATTTAAGGATAAAATTGTTATTTAACTGCTCATAAAAAATCAAAATGCTTAGAAGAACCTTGCGCATCAGACAATTTTTTTTCCTGTGATTTTAGAGGCAAAACCGTATATTTAGCAGAAGTTGAAGGACCACAATGGAAAGAAAAGAAGTTTGGGAATTTAATTGTAGCAATATAGGGCTTAAATGAAGAAAAACATTGAATATTGAAGATTGCGATGAATTTTCAAAACTTGGAAGTCTAGGGACTCGATTAAACTTTTAATATTCTAAATTGGCTTAATCACGAGTTTAATTGAAAGAAATATCAAGTTTTGAATCTAGTTGAGCAAGTTCTAAGACTTATTTAAACTATTTATTGGCTATAAATAATGCAATGAGGGGCTTGAAGAAAAATATCAAAGTTTGGAAGACAACTGAGTCAAAATTCCAAGAATCGAGAGTTTAGTGATCAAAATGAAATATTATCAAAATCGTGAGAGCATAATTGATTTAATTAGGAGTGAAATTAAGGATAAAATCAAAGAATTGAAAACCGAAGGACAAAAGTGTAAAGGACACCAAAATACAAGGGTCTAATTGAAAATTATAAGGGCATTAATTGAGATAATTTCCAAATATTAAGATCAATTGAGGGTTTAGTTGCAAAGATACAAAGACAATGAGCTTAAAATTGAGTTTAGAAAATGTCAACCAAACAATAATGTTTTATTTATCCACTTTTCATCCTCTCCCTCGGTTTCTTTGAAATAGAAATAACAAAGAGGATCATTCCATACCGTTCTCCAACCTATTTTCCTCACAAAATCATGTCAATAATCTCTTACAATCAGCAAACCAATTTTACTCTCCGTAATCCAACTGTTCCTAAATATCCCAACAAAACCCATACCCAGCTGTCCCGGGCCCGACCTGCAAGGATGTATGAGAACTTTCAAAAAATGAAAAATATTTTGCATGCACACTTGGGCTTAGTAACAAGTATATTAGTCCCTTGGCCAAATTAAATTTTTGTTTGGTCTACATATCCAAATTTTCAGAAAAATAAAGACCACTTTGAATGTTTAGGTCAATGTGTTGGGGATGGCAGTAGTGTAACACACAATATTTACGTGGTTCGGCAACTTGCCTACTCCACGGAGCTACTACTTTGTATTAAGCAAACAATAATACAAATACAAGGAGGAGGAAATACTCAACTCAACTCTCTCTAGCTCTCTCTACACAACACATTCACTAGTGTTTTTCTTTACTTTCTCATTAAGCTCTAAGAAGCCCCTCTATTTATAGCAAGTGTGGGGAGACAATCTTCTTCATAAGTCAATAGTTGGCCACCAAGAATTAGCAGCTTTATCATTTTCAACAATGGTGGGGAGATAAGTTTCACACCATTGTGCAGGTTTCACACCATTGTGTTCATACTTCAACAATCTCCCACTTGGACAGAATGGTGTCAATCCCTTTTAGTCTTGAAGTCCAACTGAAGCTTTGCATAACTTCAATTTTTCTATAGGTACTTCTTTTGTCAGCATGTCACTAGGATTCTCAGAACCTCGAATCTTCTCAAGTATCAATTGTCCATCATCAAGAAAAGACCGAATAAAATGATATCTCAACTGTATGTGTTTTGCCCTGGAATGAAAGGCTGGATTCTTCGCAAGAAAAATAACACTCTGATTGTCACTGTACAGAATGCCTTTATGTTGTTTCTTGCCTAATTCATCCAAGAAGCTTTGTAACCAAACCATCTCCTTCCCAGCTTCTGTAACTACTACATATTTAGCTTCTGTTGTAGACAGAGCAACAATCTTTTGTAGCTTCGAAGCCCAACATACAGCAGTATTACCCAGAGTATACACAAACCCTGTAGTACTTTTCCTTATGTCGATATCACCGGCCAAATCAGCGTCTACATATCCTTGAAGCTTCAAGTCCGACTTTGTGAAGCATAAGAATGTATTTGAAGTACCTTTCAAATACCTCATAATCCATTTTACTGCTTCCCATTGTTGTTTGCCAGGATTGCTCATGTATCTGCTCACAACTCCCACTGCATGTGCAATGTCTGGTCTTTTACAGACCATAGCATACATGAGACTTCCGATTGCTGACGCGTAAGGAACTGCATTCATATAGTTCCTTTCTTCTTCAGTTTTAGGTGACTGCTCCTTAGTAAGTTTGAAATGTTTAGCCAAAGGTGTGCTTATTGGCTTTGCTCCATCCATCTTGAACCTATAAAGCACTTTCTTCACATACTCTTCTTGTGAAAGCTTCAGAGTACCTTTATCTCTGTCCCTGATGATTCTCATGCCAAGGATTTGTTTTGCATCTCCCAAATCCTTCATTTCAAACTGCTTTGACAATTGTTGTTTCAGCTTGTTAATCTCCCCGATGCTAGATCCTGCAACTAGCATATCATCTACATATATCAATAAGATGATATATGATGACCCAAAATTCTTTACATAACAACAATGGTCTGCTTGCAATCGTGTGAACCCATTGTTGCACATAAAGTTGTCGAACTTCTTGTACCATTGCCTCGAAGCCTGCTTCAAACCATATAAACTCCTTTTCAACCTGCAAACCATGTTCTCTTTTCCCTTTTCTGAGAAACCCTCTAGTTGCTTCATGTAGATATCTTCTTCTAGATCTCCATGTAGAAAAGCAGTCTTCACATCTAACTGCTCGAGATGTAGATCTTCTGCAGCTACAATTGACAATACCAATCTGATTGTAGTCATCTTTACCACTGGAAAGAAGATATATGTATAATTGATACCTTCCTTTTGTTGAAATCCCTTCACGACAAGTCTTGCCTTGAATCGTTTGCTTCCATTATGCTCTTCTTTAATCCTGTACACCCATTTATTATGCAAGGCTATCTTCCCTTTAGGTAGTGAAGTCAATTCCCATGTCTGGTTTCTTGACAAGGAATCCATCTCATCTTTCATGGCTAGCTCCCACTTGCTTGATTCTTCAGCTCTTGTAGCTTCTTCAAGACTTTCAGGCTCACCATTATCTGTCAATAAAATATAGTTCAATGACAGTGAGAACCGATGTGGAGGTCTGATCATCCTGGAAGATCTTCTGACAATTGTTGCTGGTGTACATGGCTCTTCCTGTGGATCAATATTTTCTTTATCAATGATATTGCCCTGTACAATACTTTTAGCAATATCATCTACATCTATTACATCAGATGTCTCAGCTTTGTCAGAATTTGTCGCATCTTTATTCTTGTATGTCATCTTCTCATTAAATATGACATTTTTGCTTCTGATAATTTTCCGATTTTCTCCATCCCAAAATCGGTATCCAAACTCATCAGAACCATAGCTGACAAAGATGCATTTTCTGGACTTTGCATCAAGCTTACTTCTTGCTTCAGAATCTATGTGCACATAAGAAACACATCCAAATACTTTCAAATGTGAAAGATTTACCTCTTTTCCTGTCCAGACCTCTTCAGGAATTCTGAAATTCAAAGGAACAGAAGGTCCTCGGTTGATTAAGTAGACTTCAGTATTGACAGCTTCACACCAGAATGTTGGAGGTAATCCAGCATGCAACCTCATGCTCCTAGCTCTTTCATTGATGGTTCTATTCATACGCTCTGCCACACCATTCTGTTGCGGTGTGCCTGGAATGGTCTTCTTCATCCGGATACCATTAGTAGCACAATACTCTTTGAGATCTCCATCAGTGTATTCTCCTCCATTGTCTGACCTCAGACATTTTAGCTTCAATCCTGTTTCAGTCTCCACCATAGCTTTCCACTTCTTAAAGGTTTCAGACACATCGGATTTATTTTCAGAAAATAAACCCATACCTTTCTACTTGAGTCATCGATGAAGGTTACATAATACTTTGAACCTCCAAGTGATGCAACTGGAGATGGCCCCCACACATCTGAGTGTACTAACTCCAATTTCTTAGGTCTTGGAGCTCTTCCAGTTTTCAGAAAACTCACCTTTTTCTGTTTTTCGAAGATGCACCCTTCACACAAATCAAACTCTGCTGATTTCAAGCCTGGTAGCTTTCCTTTTGAGAGAAGCAACTTCATTCCTTTCTCACTCATATGGCCAAGTTTATAGTGCAATAAATCAGCCTGATTTTCAGCTTCAGCGGTAGCAATGATATCTTCTAAGGCTGGGGTCATGTACAAGGTGCCAATTTTCTTACCCCGTGCCAAAATCATTACTCCTTTCGAGACTTTCCAGATGCCTCCCGCAAAATTTATGGAATGACCGCTTTCATCAAGTTGCCCTACCGAGATCAGGTTCTTCTTCAGCTCAGGTACATGTCTTACCTGTTGTAGCCTCCATGTAGAATTATTGGGTAGTTTTATCTCAACATCTCCTATACCAATAATTCTTAATGGCTCTCCATCTGCTAGATATACCACACCATAGTCACCGGCAACATAATTTTGCAAGATATTCTGATGTGGAGTAGTGTGGAATGAGGCCCCCGAGTCTAACACCCAAGAATCAAGTGGACTGCTGACTGAGAGTAACAATGCTTCATGCCCTTCCTCTGCCACTGTATTGGCAGATTTATCATCATCCTCCTTCTTCATCTTATAACAGTTTGCCTGAATGTGACCTGGTTTGCCACAATGCCAACATTCAATTGGTTTTCTGGATCTTGACTTGCTTTGATCTTGACGAGGTCTTGGTCTGGATTTTGATCTGCCGTGATTTGAGTATTTATCAAATCTTCTACCTCTAGTCTCAACATTCAAGGTAGAACCTGAAGTTGAACTTTCACCAGCATCTCTTCTACGGACTTCTTCTCCAAGTATCAAGTCTCGGATGTCATCATAGTTCAACTTTGATTTTCCAGCCGAGTTACTGATCGTCGTTCTCATTGCCTCCCAGCTGTTTGGCAATGAAGCCAATAGGATCAAAGCTCATATCTCATCATCAAAATCAATTTCAACTGATGACAATTGATTTGTGATAGTGTTGAAATTATTCAGATGCTGTGTGACAGGCATTCCTTCTGCCATTTTCAGATTGAATAACTTCTTCATCAAGTACACCTTATTATTGGCAAATGGTTTTTCATACATACCAGACAAGACTGTCATTAATCCTGCTGTAGTCCTTTCTTTGATGACATTGTGAGCGACCTTTCTTGTAAGTGTTAGTCGGATCAGACCTAACACTTGTCTGTCAAGAGAGATCCATTCTTCATCTTTCATCGCTTCTGGTTTCTGCCCCAATAAAGGAAGATGAAGTTTCTTCTCATACAAATAATCTTCAATTTGCATTTTCCAATAACCGAAATCTCGCCCATCAATTTTTTCTATTCCGGTCCCTTTTACATCGTCTGTGTCCATAGCTTCTTTATATGCTATCTTTGAGTCTGAATTTGATGAATCGGACACCACACACACGTCCGGAAAGGTCAAATTATCTGAAAATGACTCAAGAACGACCAAAATCAGACTTTGGATGGCTCAGATCTGATCAATCAAAATCTGAACGAAAGGACGGCTCAGATCAATCCACGTATCCGGGTTTACGTGGACGCTGCTACACCAGATCAAATCCCACCAATGATGCGTCACTGATAACGGGACTGACACGTGGACAGACACGTGCTCACAAAGATGACATGGTAGGTGACCACACTGGTGACGTGTCGATGACGTGTCCTTATCGGACTAGTTTTCCGGTCATCTTCTCCGGCGACGATGGCTTATTCCGGTGACGTTGACTTTTCCAGTCAAAACTTTGACCGCATAGAACGCCTTCGTTTGGAACTCCAAATTAAGTGAACTCTACACCGTTGGAATCCTGGTGTCCTCCTATACAAGTTAGGATGCTCAAAACATGTTTTTGAGCACTTTGATTTTTCTGTAAAAAAAAAATCAAACACCATAGGCTCTGATACCAATTGTTGGGGATGGCAGCAGTGTAACACACAATATTTACGTGGTTCGGCAACTTGCCTACTCCACGGAGCTACTACTTTGTATTAAGCAAACAATAATACAAATACAAGGAGGAGAAAATACTCAACTCAACTCAACTCTCTCTAGCTCTCTCTACACAACACATTCACTAGTGTTTTTCTTTACTTTCTCATTAAGCTCTAAGAAGCCCCTCTATTTATAGCAAGTGTGGGGAGACAATCTTCTTCATAAGTCAATAGTTGGCCACCAAGAATTAACAGCTTTATCATTTTCAACAATGGTGGGGAGATAAGTTTCACACCATTGTGCAGGTTTTGTTAAATTCGTTTTTAACATAAACCCTAAGATCTTGAACTGCATGATAATCACAACAAGATTTCAATATAAGAAGGATTAAGAATTACCTCCGTTCATCATGGTACGAGGAGATTCTTGATCCTGCTGCCGAATCCTGCTACTGATTGGTGTTGAACTTTGGTTGAAGGAAAGCTTTAGTGAAGAGTTTCGGTTTCTCTCTCCTCGCCTATAAACCCTAATGTGTTGATAATTATGACTAGCTTTTGTGATGGACAAAAGTCTATATTTATAGGTGGAGAGAGGACCGAAATTCCAATTAGGGTTTTCTTTAATTCAATCTCAACCGTCCATCAAGGTAGTGATTGATATGGAATATAACTCCTTAATTAAAACCTGATTTTGTAGAAAATAGCATGTATCCTATGAAAACGGAATTCCTATAATGACCACAATTTCGGGAAAGGGAAGGACTTGTGGTCCAAGTAAAGGACCTAAAAGTAATTTCCTTACAGTCTCCCACTTGGTCGATAAGAAGATCCATTAGTGTTTTCATATAGGAGTCATAAGGCGCGCGTTACATGCTAAGCTCTTCTTTAGTCGGTTATCATAAGTGTCTTGGCTAATCCGGTTGTCAATGGGAGTCATGGCGTGCACACATCATTCCATAACATGATTCCTTCCATGTACCACATCAGTGACAACTTTCATAACTAGACCATAAGAGGAGATTTGCATAATGGTCCCATAATGTCTTTGTTACAAGACTGTTTCTGTTAGCATTCATCCAATCATAAATATGTACACAATGGATAACAAAAAGAATATATAGCAGATGTAGCAATAAAATAAGAGCTCAATAAATGTCAAGTACAAGTACATGATAAAGAGCAGATAAATGATAACTAGGAACTATCTTCAAGACCCATACTTTGAGTATGTTCCTGAAAGGTCTTTGGAGGTAGTCCTTTTGTGAATATGTCTGCAACCATGAGATCTGTTCTTGTATGCTCAATGACAATTTTCTTTAGTCTAACATCCTGCTTCAGTGATAGATATTTAAGGTCCATGTGTTTTGCTCCCTTAGATATCCTGTCATGCTTGGAGAAGAAAGTTGCAGCTTCATTGTCACAGTACAGAGTTAGTGGCTTAGAGATGAAACTCAAAGCTCCAAACTCAAAGACGAAATTACGCAACCACGCTCCCTGAATTGCAGCCTCATAACATGCCACGTACTCAGCCTCCATGGTGGATGTGTAAAGCAACTCGGATTTCTGGCTTTTCCATGATATTGCACCTCTAGATAAGAGATACACATAGCCAAGAGTGCAGTGTCTAGTGTCAGGACATCCTCCAAAGTCTGAATCTGAATAACCAGTCACCTGTAGGTGTCCTGATTTTCTATATGTGAGCATGTAGTTCCGTGTTCCCTTTAGGTATCTCAGTACTTTCTTTGCAGCTTTCCAATGAGCTATCCCTGGATTACTTTGAAATCTACCCAACATGCCAACAGCATGACTAATGTCAGGCCTCGTACAGACCTGTGCATACATCAAACTCCCTACGAGAGAAGCATAAGGATATTGTGTCATTTCTTTACGTTCCAACTCGTTCTGTGGACACTGCGTAAGATCAAGCTTATCTCCTTTATGTAGTGGAACAGGACTAGATGAACATGTCATCATCCCAAATCTCTCTAGAACTTTGTCAATATATGCCTTTTGAGACAATCCCAAAATACCAAGTGACCTATCACGGAATATCTCTATTCCTATCACATAGGATGCCTCGCCCATATCTTTCATTTCAAAGTTCTTAAAGAGATAAGTCTTGGTTTCATGTAATAAACCAAGGTCACTGCTGGCTAATAAGATGTCATCAACATACAGAACTAAAAATATGAACTTGCTCCCACTAATCTTAAGGTATATGCAAGGGTCAACGATATTTTCTTTGAAACCAAATTCAGTAATAATTTCATCGAACTTTAGATACCATTGCCTGGAAGCTTGTTTCAGACCATATAGTGATTTCTTAAGTTTGCAGACCATGTCTTCCTGACCTTCAATTATGAAGCCTTCAGGTTGACGCATGTAGACTTCCTCTTGCAAGTCTCCATTAAGAAAGGCGGTTTTGACGTCCATTTGATGTAACTCAAGGTCATAATGAGCCACTAACGCTATGATAATTCTAAGTGAGTCTTTTCTGGACACAGGAGAAAAAGTCTCAGTATAATCAATACCTTCTTTCTGATTGAAACCTTTGGCAACAAGTCTGGCTTTATGTCGTTCAATATTGCCTTTGCAATCGCGCTTGGTCTTAAAAACCCACTTACAGCCAACTGCTTTGTGTCCTGGAGGCAATTGAACTACTTCCCATACTTGATTTTCTGCCATAGATTTCAATTCATCCTTCATGGCATCGATCCATTTATTAGAATTAACATCTTTAATGGCTTGTGAATAAGAAACCGGGTCTTTCATTGTCCCATCTTTAGATTCTACTTGGTAAAGCATATAATCATTGGAAATAGCGGATCTCCTTTGTCTTTGAGACCTTCTTAATGCCGGTTCCGCTGGTGTTGCATCCATAGGTTCATTAGCAATAATCTCATTATGGAGTTGTGGATTATTCATTGGGTGTTCCTCATTGTTGAATGGTTCAACAATGGGAGGGTTCCTATCTTTCGAAATAGAGGGTAAAGGAACATGTACCCTTATTTCTTGAATGATCACATCTTGAACTTTATTACTCCCACTGATTTCGCCATTCTCGTAGAATCTGGCATTACCAGTTTCAACAATTCTCGTACTATGGTTAGGACAATAAATCCTATATCCTTTGGACTTATCTGGGTAACCTATAAAGTAACCACTGATCGTTTTAAAGTCCAATTTCTTTTCTTGTGGATTATAGATTCTAGCTTCAACTGGGCAACCCCAAACTTGGAGATGTCTTAAACTAGGTTTCCATCCTTTCCACAGTTCAAAAGGTGTCTTTGGAACTGTCTTACTAAGAACCCTGTTTAAGATATAAACAGCTGTGCGTAGAGCATCCATCCATAATGATATAGGTAAATTGGCATGACTCATCATGGATCTAACCATTTCCATATATGTACGATTTCACCTTTCAGCTACACCATTTTGCCATGGAGATCCAGGCGTTGTGTATTGGGCAACAATTCCAAGCTTTTGGAGAAGTTTTGCAAAAGGTCCAGGATGTTGTCCTGTTTCATCATACCTTCCGTAAAATTCACCACCTCTATCTGACCTTATAATTTTCACTTTTCTATCTAGTTGCCTTTCGACTTCAGTAATGAACACTTGTACAGCATCCACTGACTGAGATTTATCATGCAACAAGTATAGATAACAGTAACGTGAGTAATCATCAATAAAGGTAATGAAATACTTCTCTCCCCCAAAAGTTGTAACGTCAAAAGGTCCGCAAATATCTGTATGTATTATTTCAAGAAGCTGGGTACTTCTTGTGGCTCCTTTCTTTGTGTGTTTTGTTGTTTTTCCTTTAATACAATCCACACAAGCTTTATGATTAGTAAAGTCTAGATCCGGAAGGACACCATCTTTTACTAATCTTTTGATCCTTTCACTGGATATGTGACCCAACCTTTTATGCCACAAGAAATAGGAGTCGTTTTTAGACGACTTACGCTTTGTTTCTACATTAGAATGCAGGGTAAGATGGGTTTCAACAAATTGTTTAAGATGGAACTTGTATAAACCATCAATTAAAACCCCCGAACCAATAAGTTCAGAATTCTTAAATAAACTGAAATTACCATTTCCAACTTGAAACGAATAACCAATTTTATCAAGTGCACTTACGGAAACTAAATTACGGGAAATAGACGGAACATAAAGAGTTTGACATAAGTCTAACTGAAAACCGCTATCTAAAACAAGACGAAAGGTTCCAATAGCTTCAACTGGAGCTTTGTCTTGATTTTCCATAAATAAGAAGTTCTCACTTGGGTTTATGGTTTGGGTCGTAAGGAATCCCTGCATTGTATTAGAAACATGAACGTTAGCACCAGTGTCAATCCACCAAGTATTGGAAGAAACATAAGTAAGATTTGATTCGAAATAACTTACGAAACCCATAGGGTTACCTTTCTTTTCGAACCATTCTCGTCGTTTAGTGCAGTCTTTTGCAAAATGTCCAGGTTTCTTGCAAAATTTGCACAAGTCTTCCTTCTTTTTCTTTTTGGGTGGTTGATTGGCCTCATTAGATCTGGGTGGTGCCCTTTTCTGGCCTGAATTGTGCTTTGTCCCAGCTTTATGTCCAACTCTTTGAACAAAATGAGCCACTTTAATGCCTTGTTGAGTCAGTCGTGCCTCTTCTTGAACAAACTTATTAGCCAATTCATTCACTGCCCACTTGTCCTTAATAGTGTTGTAGTGAATTTGGAATGGCCCGTACTGAGGAGGTAAACTGTTCAGGATAAATTGGACGAGAAAAGACTCATCCACAGTCATTCCCAAATTTCTCAACTTAGCTGCGAGGTTGGTCATCTCAATAACATGTTCATGCATTGAGCGAGTACCATCGAACTTTATGGTTGTAAGATCTGCCATTAGTTTCCCAGCAAGGGACTTGTCTGCAGTCTTAAACCTTTCCTCTATGGCTTTCATGTAATCCTTAGCATTCTCGGGCTTAGGAAGGGAGGTTTTGATGTTGCTGGCTATGGTCATTCGCAGGAACATGATGCTTAGTCTGTCAGATCTCTCCCAAGTATTAAAGAGAGTCTTTTCCTCAGGGGTACTGTTGTCAGTAAGTGGATCTGGCTTATCTTTGAGGAGGGCCAGATCCAAATCAAGTACTCCTAATGTGAACTCAACTTGCTCCTTCCATTCAGAGAAGTTGGTTCCAATAAGTATAGGGACAGAAGAAGCATGCGAGTTGAGGTGAGTGGGTAGGCTAACTGCAATATAATGAGAGATACAATAATTTAATAAGGCTTTAACTTAAAAAACAACACATGCATAATAAAATAAAACTTAGGTGCTCCTGTGGGTAGTCACCAGAGTTTTAATACATTATACCATCTAAAGTCGAGTATTTTTAGGTGAGTGTAATTACTCCTAATTAAGACAAATAAGATATCTGTGGATATCTTTAGTCTCCGTAAATATTGTTTCAACATATGAATATAGTCATCCTATAGGAGACTGAAAAATTCATGTATTGAAAAATATACAATTATAGCGTTATGATGGTAAGGTTATGGCCAATTTTCAATGTATATGAATGTGGGTCACTGTGGTGATCCTAACCCTAAGCATACAAAATTATTGACCAAAAGAATCAAATATGTATTTAAATTAGTTTCAATTTTGTTATGATATATTATGGGTTGGCTAAGAAAAAAAAAACTGAAAGGAGGCCGAGCGAAGCGAAGCGAGCTCCTTTTTGAAGAATTTTTTTTTTTTTTTTGATTCTAAAGGTTTCTAGAATAGGTTTTTCTTTATTCCCTAGTGAATACGATATAATGCATCAAGTAAAAAAAAAAAAAGGGAAAAACGATAGAAAGTAACATCATAAACATAATTAGGAAAATTAGATCCAACTATATGGCCTTGTTCCTGTCAATTCGTCTCCCTTTTAGGTCGAACCAGCCACCAATTCGTCCGCCACCACTTTCGTTACGACGAACTTATTGACATCTATTACATCGAATATTTTCGAATAGTACTCACGCAGGAGCTTTGTGCATAATCAAAATTGGAACTTTAAATAAATCACGATCAAACAGTCGTGCCCAAAATTAAAATAATGCGGAAAATAAATAACATTCATTCAGGCCATAATAGTTGGATCGTTAAGTATCTGCAAAACAGAGTTAGGATATAGGTATCTACCGATTATGGCGATATAAGGTTATCCTACTTCATGGACAATCATGCGTTCCTAAACCTAGGCTCTGATACCACATGTTAAATTCGTTTTTAACATAAACCCTAAGATCTTGAACTGCATGATAATCACAATAAGATTTCAATATAAGAAGGATTAAGAATTACCTCCGTTCATCATGGTACGAGGAGATTCTTGATCCTGCTGCCGAATCCTGCTACTGATTGGTGTTGAACTTTGGTTGAAGGAAAGCTTTAGTGAAGAGTTTCGGTTTCTCTCTCCTCGCCTATAAACCCTAATGTGTTGATAATTACGGCTAGCTTTTGTGATGGACAAAAGCCTATATTTATAGGTGGAGAGAGGACCGAAATTCCAATTAGGGTTTTCTTTAATTCAATCTCAACCGTCCATCAAGGTAGTGATTGATATGGAATATAACTCCTTAATTAAAACCTGATTTTGTAGAAAATAGCATGTATCCTATAAAAACGGAATTCCTATAATGACCACAATTTCGGGAAAGGAAAGGACTTGTGGTCCAAGTAAAGGACCTAAAAGTAATTTCCTTACAGGTTTCACACCATTGTGTTCATACTTCAACACAATGAACTCACAAAACCAAGAGATGTAAATGAATGGACGATGCCAAAAGATGAGCTGCGTTTTTAAACATGACAGTACCCATATAGAAGATGAACACTGCTTTTTGTTTCAATGAAAATGAATTTTCCCACACACTTTATTGATGAATAATCTGGTGTGTGTATATACAAGCTAATGATGATTTAGTTTAGATAGAATGGAAGATATCTACGCTAAACCTAAGTTGCCGTTACATGTACAATTCCAGAAATATATCAATGAATAAATGACGGAATATTATGCACGATGTTAGCCTGGACGTGCTCTGGTTTCCAATTCTCAGTTGATTCAGGCAACCACACATGCACACGCACGGACCAATCTATATTAGTGAAGGAAAATTGAATCGAACACCGAAGTTAAGACAAGCGTGCAAGAGAAAATAGCTTGCATAGGGTCTCGTTTTAGACTATTTATTCTCCTTGTTATAGACTGATCGTCTGTCAATCTTTGATCTGTCAACCACTATTAAGGAATGGTATTCCATTCTCTACGCTTCTAATTTTAGATCTCCTACGTACGTTACTGGATAGTATTTAAGCATGCCCACAACGTCAAACTTGTGTGTTCAATTCATAAACTAAACACAAGCTATGCAGATAGCTTAGAAATTGACCTAGGTTCAATTTTTTCTGGTCTATTTCGGTCTGAACCCATACAAACATTTACGAGCCCACCGCGCCAGTGGTTCAACCGTAGACCTTGATCTTTACGGACCTAGGTCCAGTACTACTACTTTCGGTCATTACTTGTGAGCCTTCATTACATATAAAGAGAATGGCAGTGGGCAAGGCCATGCTGATCATTGTTTTTACTCTTGCAACATTGATTCCAAGCCTGTGGGCAGACATTGGCATTTTCGATGATGTGTGGCAAAAACGAGCAGAGGAAGCTAAGAAGATGACATTGGAAGCCTACGTACCCAACCCAGAAGAGGCAACCGATGCTTTCAACGTTGAAGTGAACAGGTGAATTCCCATCATCATTTTCTCCATTTCATTATTGATTATGATCAGTACACAATACATCACCATTTATTTATCTTTTAAAGTCTTAATTTCTCTTTGAACTAAGAAGCAAGCCTAGATCGGATAAGATATATAGCAACTTGCTATGCTAAGGTATACGCTTCAGCATGCAGAATTAAATTACATGGCACATTTATGAAATATCATAAAGATTTTAACAATCTTTTTTATTTTATTTGGGGGATACTCTCTTGCAAGGCATAGCAGTACCCTTACAAACATCACTAATTGGGTCCTTGATGACGATGAAAACGATGCCGATTTCAAACAGCTCGCTAACAGCACGAGAAGGAACCTGAGGCAAGGGAGGAAAACATACGTAGGCCCATGCCAGGTGACCAACCCAATTGACAGGTGCTGGAGGTGCCAAAACAACTGGGCAAAAAACCGTAAGCAGTTAGCAAAATGTGCCCTTGGTTTTGGGCGTAGGACTACTGGAGGAATGGCTGGAAGGATATATGTCGTGACAGATAATTCGGACAACAATGTTTTGAAGCCGAAACCAGGGACTTTGCGTCATGCTGTGATCCAAAAGGAGCCGTTGTGGATCATATTTTCAAAGAGCATGAACATTAAGCTGTCGAAAGAGTTGATTATGACTAGCCATAAGACGATTGATGGCCGTGGGCACCATGTACACATTTCTTACGGTGCTGGCATTACAATACAATTCATCCATAATGTTATCATTCATGGAATTCACATTCATCACATTATTGCTACTAGCGGTGGAAGTATTAGGGACTCCGTGGACCATTATGGAATCAGGACCAGCAGTGATGGAGATGGAATTTCCATCTTCGGTTCCACCGATGTCTGGATCGATCACGTTTCCATGTCTCGCTGTACCGATGGACTTATTGACGCAGTTATGGGATCCACTGCAATTACCATTTCTAATTCCCATTTCACCCACCACAACGATGTAAGCTACGATATCATTTCTTATTTATAACCTGAAGATAATTTCCTTATTTATTGCTCAGATCTAGAGAGATTTGATGATGTATATTGAAATTTGCAGGCGATCTTGTTGGGAGCAAGTGATAGCTACTCAGGCGATCATCTTATGCAAGTCACAGTTGCATTCAACCATTTTGGTCAGGGACTTGTCCAGAGAATGCCGAGATGCAGATGGGGTTTCTTCCATGTTGTTAACAATGACTACACTCATTGGCGCCTGTATGCTATTGGTGGTAGCAAACACCCTACCATTATCAGCCAGGGTAACCGCTTCATCGCACCACCTGAGCCTCATCTAAAACAAGTAAACAAAGCAAAACTATGCATTCCAATTAAATTTCATACATAATACAATAAATACATATTTTGATGATACCTACAAAATGCAGGTGACCAAGAGGGACTATGCAACTAAGGAAGAATGGAGTAAATGGACATGGAGATCAGAGAATGATCTAATGATGAATGGAGCCTTCTTCGTTCAATCAGGCCAACCGAGAAACAAGAGCCCGAACAAGAAGTTCATGATCAAAGCCAAACCCGGTGCAGTTGCTACAAGGATGACTCGCTTTGCTGGGGCACTTTATTGCAAACCAGGTAGAAAATGCTGAAGGACAATTAAGGAACCTTAACTTCATAATTTGTGGAACCTTAACTTCACGAACAATTAAGGACATGTGAAGGAGAACAATTTTAACGTTGTTACTGTTATTAATTTGCATGGTTGTGCTTTTTGGTGGGAAGAGAAACTGGAATTGGAGGGAAAATAGGGAACCAAAAAACTCATTAAATATTTTTTTATTATGTAAGCATAAAATGTATTATTAATGTACTGCGTTGTGTTGTCTATATAACTTTCTTCTTTTTCTTATTTATTTGATGAGAGAAACCAAAATATTAATACAATTCAGTGTAATTGGATTGAATTGACTAATTTATGAGTATAAAAATAAGATTTTGATCAAATTTGATTTCATTGATCAAATTTGATTTCATTGAAGCTTTGTTGCCAAATTTATATATAAATGTTCGGTACATGAAATAGGACATGACATATTATATTTCTCAATTTACTCTCTAAAACAAGGATCTTAATTTTGTTTCAATTAATATTTTATTTTTAATTGGAATTAAATGTTTTAATTTCACAGCATTTTGACTTGTGATTTCGATTGTATACTGTTATATATACATATATATATATATATATATGTATATATATATATATATATATATATATGTATGTATAAAATATTAATTCAATGTTATTTCAATTCAAATTCAAAGATAAATTAACCTGAAATTGTTCAAATTCAAATTTCAAACATAACTAAAAAAGTGAGAGTTAAACTAATATGACATGATCGATTCATCAGATATTGATTAAAAATTTTGATTAAATTTTTTTAAGATGACATTTTAAAAAAAAAAAATTGAAATAACAATATATTGGATCGACTCAGGTTAACTTTTCATATTTGTGACATGCTTCATGAGATCATGATAACCCTAAATAAACACAAATTAAAATAAATTATAAAGCTTAGTTCCTAGTAAATCTATTTAAAACAAGGACAAACATAAAAAAATTTATGAGCAAAGTTATGAATTTGGCCAAAAATTGAATAATACCATAAGTAGACATGATTTGTTTTTTAATCTTTGATTGCTCTAAGCTTTTAGTATGAGATATAACAATATGTTAAGAGAATCATTGTAATAAAATTTCAGTTCAATCCAATAGTCGGATTAAAAGATATGATGAATACTATAAAATTGAGAACTATTTTTAAGAAAAAAGAACAAAAAAACAAAGCACTATTTGAATGAAATAAAATGAGCGAATCAAAAATAGAACATTCTAACTGGAACTTGGATAGAATTTTTGGAATAGGCTATTCTGAGCGATATAAATCTGCTTTGGTTTGTTTAGTTTTTTTAAATGAAACAAGATATACTAATCATCTCGAACATAATACAAAAATTAAAAATCTTTGTCTAAAGATTAAAAGAAAAAAATCCATTCAAGCAAACATTTTTCAATTATATTAAAATTAAAAAAAATCTATTTCTCAATTATATTAAAATTAAAAAAAATCTATTCAAATTTTTCTACAACCATCAAACCAAAGATGGATTTTTTTTCTACATATGTATTATATGAGCACTAACAATGAGGGCACATTTGGCAAAAATGCAATAGATCAAGTATCGTATCACATAAAAATAATCACCTATATAATGAACTATTACATAATTAAAAGTAACCATGTAGAAACTTAATTGAAAAGGGTGTTTTATCATAATAACTAAGTTTTGATTTTTATAAAATACAAGGACAATATTGTAAATAAAATAAAATGTAAGAATTCAAAATTTATATGATAAATAGCTGGTGCAAAAGCTAGCAAACATGGTAGTTTCGCACCAGACCGCTGTTTGCTAGCTTGGAAGCTAATATTGGTCAACAGACCATTTGCTAATATTAGTCAATATAAGCATTAGATTTCTGATAATGGACATTATTCAATCCTGTTACCCCTCAAACACCTTAAAAAACATAACAAATTTAATAAACTATATGTTAACACAATTACAACAATTTCAACACAATTCATATAAACTTAATTTAATTTAATTTCAAATCAATTTATAATTAAATAAACTCAATTTATATTTAAAAAAAAACTCAATTAATCTATTATATAATAAAATCAATTATCATGGCACTATATAATGTTGAAGGCTCAAAAGCTTTCATTGATATAACAATATAAAGTCAACATGACATATTCTCAAAGTCAATCATAAACCAATTAAACATTAAAACTTGCATGCACACACACTCCTTCATTCAATTTATATTTCACCTCTCTCAACTAATTATCATACATAATACTCATATTCTCATAAAGCAATGGAAGTTCAAAAGCTCAAACATATAGTACTATTTTCTTAACCTTTTAAAGGAAAAACAAACCAAAATTCTCTCAATACCCCTCCACTTTAAACACAATATTGTCTTCATGTTGAAACAAAAAAAGGAATATAAGAGAATGACATAATTAAAGTAAAATACAAAAAAATAAATGACAAGGAAAAAGATAACAAATCTGATTGTCTTTTGCTGGGTTGCCTCCTAGTAAGCGCTTTTATTTTATTTCATTGGCTCAACATGTTGTTTGCTAATTCTTCTTAGATTGGTTCACTTAATTCGTCAGAAGCAGTGAGTTCTATAGTCCAACCTTCATAGAAAGGTTTCAAGCAGTACCCATTGACCTTGAGTTCTTTGTTCGTTTCTAAACTTTCAATTTCAATTGCACCATAAGAAAAAACATTAAAAACAACAAACAATCACAATGTCCACATTAATGATTTAATTCAATGGCAGCATTAAGAACTAGATAAATTTGTTAATTTTAACACAACCAAGCTATCCGCAGCTTGTAATTTATGTGTTTGAGTGTTCTCCCTAAGGTTAATAATGTATATCCGCCACAATTATTAAGTTTAGTTGCTTCACAAGTCTAGATCACACAACTCCGATTTTCACATCTAACTTAGCAATAAATTGTTCACAGTAATAGCTTAGAGTCCACTCAAGCAATTTAAATAAACAATCATAAGAAATTTGCATAGGAAAATAAGCATACTCATTCATAATACAGACTAAAAATAAAGGGAAGAATAAATCTCACAATTCTTAAAATCCAAAGGTTTTTGTGTCCTTGTAACCAAGAAGATGAAATCAACTGATGCGAACCGGCCCAAAAACACCAACAAAGACCATTGAAGTATCAAGAGGAGACCCTAGTTCATCTTATCTATTTGCAGGAGTGGTCTAGCCCAACTTTATCTAGGCCATGAAGTGAGGACAGCAAAGGAGCCAAAAGAATCCTACTACACCTTGGAAACATGGGATTAATGGGCTTGATGGAAGACTATAAAAAAAAAGCCTTATGGGCTTTACTTAATTTTGTTAGCTACAACCCAAGTGATGCTGGTTGTGGGTTGCGTGACCACGCGATCACTAGGTTCGCATCACCAAGGCTTGTTTGGGCTTAATTAAGGTTTTGATTTCAGCTACGATCCAAGGCTTGCTTGGATTAAGGCATGGGCCTTTCGATTTAGGATTTTGGGTCAGTTTTGAGTGGACCTCTTTTAAGTCCACATAAGAGGTCCATTAGGGTTAGTTTTTAAAAGACTATTTAAACTCATGTTAGCTAAATTTCGGTAGCCATTGATTAATTTTAATTCTGAACTTTTCAGTTTATGTGTGAGAGTGATTCTTGCATTCTTTAGTTCTTGAACGAATTGAATCCGACTTATCGAAGATTAATTGGCTTCGTGGCATCATTCTACTCATTCCAATAGTGCTGGTGTCTTGGGGCAGGTTTTCATTGTGTCACACTCCTATCAGATCTATTTCGGCTTTCCGGGATGAGATCTCATTCTTGGTTGTGGGTTGCGTGACCACGTGATCGATCAAACCAAATTTTGATCAGATTCAAAGGATGTCTGAAAACAACAAATCAGCGACACAAAACGCTGACGTTGCTTTCCAATTGCGAGCCTTATGTCAGCAACTCGAGTTATTGTCTAGGATGAACATGGATCTGAAAGATGATTTGAAATGGATAAAACAACAGAATATTGGGGCTGATCACAAAGGAAATACAATCCGCAAGGCCGTACCGAATACCAAATTTGATTTTGACGTGTTTGTTGATGAAAACACGGATGTGGGTGAAGAGGACTATGATCGTAATATGGAATGTGGAAGTGACAAATCTTATTGTGAAGGCATGCCACCATTGAAGGATAGTGAGGGGGATGAGTTAGCATTACCAGTTGCGGCGTCCTTGGTTATGAGGTCTACACTCCAGGTTCAGATCAAAGAAGATGAATCTAATCAGCAAAAAGAGAATATCTTTCAGGCGTGCTGTTACGTACAAAGCAAGGTGTGTGGTTTAATTATTGATAGCGGAAACGTGTTAATGTTTGCAGTACAACCCTTGTTAGTAAACTGAAATTGAGTACTGTTAAGCATGTGAAACCATTTAGATTGCAATGGATGAATGATGGTGGTGAAGTTTAAGTGACTAATCAGGTTGTGGTCCCATTTTCGATTGGGAAATATGTTGATGAAGTTCTGTGCGATGTGGTACCGATGCAAGCAGACATCTTGTTGGGGAGACCATGGCAATATGATAGGAAGGCAGTTCATGATGGGGTTAGAAATCGGTATACCATTGTAAAAGATGGTAAAACCATCATTCTTGTACCTCTTACACCCAAACAGGTGCATGATGATCAAATAAAGCTGAAACGTGAGTATGATGAGGCAATGGGGAGCGAAAATCAAGGTGAGGATCAAGGGGAGAGAAGACCATCGGATTCGGCCAGAATCCAAACCACTACAGCCCATTCAGACAGTCATCCAAACGCAAGCAAATCAGACCATTCAACAACAACTCAAAAATACCCCAACCTGGTGGAGAGTGGAGGTAAGACAAGAGGAGTGAAGAAAGTCAGGAAGAGTGATGAAAATTGTGTGGAAAAACTTAAGAAACAACGAAGTTTTTATGCTAGAGAAGGTGAGGTCAGATCTGCATATCTCACTAACAAGCCAATGATTTTACTTGTGTACAAAGAGGCTTACTTTAATACGAATGATCTTGATCATATGGTGCCTAGTGCTGCTATTTCTTTGTTGCAATGAATTTGGTGCTCTATCCCCTGCAATGGTGGTAATCCGCTTGGAGTATCGTCGGGGAACACATCATCAAACTCCTGCAACAAAGAAATAGCAGCACTAGGCACCATATGATCAAGATCATTGGTATTAAAGTAAGCCTCTTTGTACACAAGTAAAATCATTGGCTTGTTTGTGAAATATGCAGATCTGACCTCACCCTCCCTAAGATAAAAATTAGGTTGTTTCTCTAGTGTTTCCACACAATTCTCATCACTCTTTCTGCTTTCTTCTCTCCTTGTTTTACCTCCACTCTCGGCCAGATTTGGGTGTTTTTGAACGGTGGTTGAATGGTCTGATTTGTTTGGAATTGGATGGGTGGTCGAATGGGTTGTAGTGGTTTGGGTTCCGGTCGAATCTGATGGTCATCTCTCCCCTTGATTTTCTCTCCCCATCACCTCATGCTCGTTTTTTAACTTTATTTGATCACCATACATCATGCGAACCGGTCCAGAAACACCAAGGACATATTACATGTTCAGGGGCTTGATTGGTGGTTTTAAAGGTGTCAACCAAGTCATAATTTCAAGGACCATTGAAGTATCAAGAGGAGACCCTAGTACATCTTATCTATGTGTAGGAGTGGTCCACCCAACTTTATCTAGGCCATGAAGTGAGGACAGCAAAGGAGCCAAAAGAATCCTACTACACCTTGGAAACATGGGATTAATGGGCTTGATGGAAGACTATAAAAAAAAAGCCTTATGGGCTTTACTTAATTTTGTTAGCTACAACCCAAGTGATGGTGGTTGTGGGTTGCGTGACCACGCGATCACTAGGTTCGCATCACCAAGGCTTGTTTGGGCTTAATTAAGGTTTTGATTTCAGCTACGATCCAAGGCTTGCTTGGATTAAGGCATGGGCCTTTCGATTTAGGATTTTGGGTCAGTTTTGAGTGGACCTCTTTTAAGTCCACATAAGAGGTCCATTAGGGTTAGTTTTTAAAAGACTATTTAAACTCATGTTAGCTAAATTTCGGTAGCCATTGATTAATTTTAATTCTGAACTTTTCAGTTTATGTGTGAGAGTGATTCTTGCATTCTTTAGTTCTTGAACGAATTGAATCCGACTTATCGAAGATTAATTGGCTTCGTGGCATCATTCTACTCATTCCAATAGTGCTGGTGTCTTGGGGCAGGTTTTCATTGTGTCACACTCCTATCAGATCTATTTCGGCTTTCCGGGATGAGATCTCATTCTTGGTTGTGGGTTGCGTGACCACGTGATCGATCAAACCAAATTTTGATCAGATTCAAAGGATGTCTGAAAACAACGAATCAGCGACACAAAACGCTGACGTTGCTTTCCAATTGCGAGCCTTATGTCAGCAACTCGAGTTATTGTCTAGGATGAACATGGATCTGAAAGATGATTTGAAATGGATAAAACAACAGAATATTGGGGCTGATCACAAAGGAAATACAATCCGCAAGGCCGTACCGAATACCAAATTTGATTTTGACGTGTTTGTTGATGAAAACACGGATGTGGGTGAAGAGGACTATGATCGTAATATGGAATGTGGAAGTGACAAATCTTATTGTGAAGGCATGCCACCATTGAAGGATAGTGAGGGGGATGAGTTAGCATTACCAGTTGCGGCGTCCTTGGTTATGAGGTCTACACTCCAGGTTCAGATCAAAGAAGATGAATCTAATCAGCAAAAAGAGAATATCTTCCAGGCGTGCTGTTACGTACAAAGCAAGGTGTGTGGTTTAATTATTGATAGCGGAAACGTGTTAATGTTTGCAGTACAACCCTTGTTAGTAAACTGAAATTGAGTACTGTTAAGCATGTGAAACCATTTAGATTGCAATGGATGAATGATGGTGGTGAAGTTTAAGTGACTAATCAGGTTGTGGTCCCATTTTCGATTGGGAAATATGTTGATGAAGTTCTGTGCGATGTGGTACCGATGCAAGCAGACATCTTGTTGGGGAGACCATGGCAATATGATAGGAAGGCAGTTCATGATGGGGTTAGAAATCGGTATACCATTGTAAAAGATGGTAAAACCATCATTCTTGTACCTCTTACACCCAAACAGGTGCATGATGATCAAATAAAGCTGAAACGTGAGTATGATGAGGCAATGGGGAGCGAAAATCAAGGTGAGGATCAAGGGGAGAGAAGACCATCGGATTCGGCCAGAATCCAAACCACTACAGCCCATTCAGACAGTCATCCAAACACAAGCAAATCAGACCATTCAACAACAACTCAAAAATACCCCAACCTGGTCGAGAGTGGAGGTAAGACAAGAGGAGTGAAGAAAGTCAGGAAGAGTGATGAAAATTGTGTGGAAAAACTTAAGAAACAACGAAGTTTTTATGCTAGAGAAGGTGAGGTCAGATCTGCATATCTCACTAACAAGCCAATGATTTTACTTGTGTACAAAGAGGCTTACTTTAATACGAATGATCTTGATCATATGGTGCCTAGTGCTGCTATTTCTTTGTTGCAATGAATTTGGTGCTCTATCCCCTGCAATGGTGGTAATCCGCTTGGAGTATCGTCGGGGAACACATCATCAAACTCCTGCAACAAAGAAATAGCAGCACTAGGCACCATATGATCAAGATCATTGGTATTAAAGTAAGCCTCTTTGTACACAAGTAAAATCATTGGCTTGTTTGTGAAATATGCAGATCTGACCTCACCCTCCCTAAGATAAAAATTAGGTTGTTTCTCTAGTGTTTCCACACAATTCTCATCACTCTTTCTGCTTTCTTCTCTCCTTGTTTTACCTCCACTCTCGGCCAGATTTGGGTGTTTTTGAACGGTGGTTGAATGGTCTGATTTGTTTGGAATTGGATGGGTGGTCGAATGGGTTGTAGTGGTTTGGGTTCCGGTCGAATCTGATGGTCATCTCTCCCCTTGATTTTCTCTCCCCATCACCTCATGCTCGTTTTTTAACTTTATTTGATCACCATACATCATGCGAACCGGTCCAGAAACACCAAGGACATATTACATGTTCAGGGGCTTGATTGGTGGTTTTAAAGGTGTCAACCAAGTCATAATTGCAAGGACCATTGAAGTATCAAGAGGAGACCCTAGTACATCTTATCTATGTGTAGGAGTGGTCCACCCAACTTTATCTAGGCCATGAAGTGAGGACAGCAAAGGAGCCAAAAGAATCCTACTACACCTTGGAAACATGGGATTAATGGGCTTGATGGAAGACTATAAAAAAGCCTTATGGGCTTTACTGAATTTTGTTAGCTACAACCCAAGGCTTGTTTGGGCTTAATTAAGGCTTTGATTTCAGCTACGATCCAAGGCTTGCTTGGATTAAGGCATGGGCTTTTTAATTTAGGATTTTGGGTTAGTTTTGAGTAGACATCTTTTAAGTCCACATAAGAGGTCCATTAGGGTTAGTTTTTAAAAGACTATTTAAACTCATGTTAGCTAAATTTCAGCAGCCATTGATTAATTTTAATTCTGAACTTTTCAGTTTATGTGTGAGAGTGTTTCTTGCATTCTTTAGTTCTTGAACGAACTGAATCCGACTTATCAAAAATTAACTGGCTTCGTGGTGTCATTCTAATCATTCCAATAATGCTGGTGCCTTGGGGCAGATTTCCAATCTGTCACACTCCTATCAGACCTATTTCGGTTTTTGGGGATCAGATCTTATTCTTTGTTGTGGGTTGCGTGACCACGTGATCACGAGGTTCGCATCAGGTGGCGCTAGAAGGAGGGCCATCAGATTAGGATGAAAGAGGGTGATTGATGAGTGGAAAACTGTATTTAAGACTAAGTATGGTTTATTTGAATGTTTAGTAATGCTGTTTGGACTTACAAATTCACCAAGTACGTTTATGCGTTTAATGAATCATGTGTTGTGTGCATTCATAAGTAAGTTTGTCGTTGTGTATTTTGATGATATTTTGATCTATAGCAAGAACTTAACTGAGCATTTTGATCATTTGCGTAATGTACTTAGTGTGTTGCGTAGTGAGAAATTGTAAGCTAATCTTAAAAGGTGTGCCTTCTGCATGGAAAAAATTGTGTTTCTTGGCTATGTTGTAACTGCACAGGGTATCGAGTTGGACGAGGAGAAAGTGAAGGCCATCCGGGAGTGGCCTACACCCAAATCGGTAAGTGAGGTAAGGAGTTTTCATGGATTCAGTTCGTTCAAGAACTAAAGAATGCAAGAATCACTCTCACACATAAACTGAAAAGTTCAGAATTAAAATTAATCAATGGCTGCCGAAATTTAGCTAACATGAGTTTAAATAGTCTTTTAAAAACTAACCCTAATGGACCCCTTACGCGGACTTAAATGAGGTCCACTAACAACTGACCCAAAATCCTAAATTGAAAATCCCATGACTTAATCCAAGCAAGCCATGGATCCTAGCACAAAGAAATAGCAACAAGGACTTATTACATGTTCAGGGGCTTGATTTGTGGTTTTAAAGGTGTCAACCAAATCAGAATTGCAAGGACCATTGAAGTATCAAGAGGAGGCCATAATAAATCTTATCTATGTGCAGGAGTGGTCCACCCCAACTTTATTTGGGTCATGGAGTGAGGACAACAAATGATGCAAACCAAGGAGCTGGACATGTTGATCATACACTCGGGAATGCATCTGAATTTGCACAAGACCCTTTGTCACTTCCAAGTGGCCCAATTACAAGACTTGGAGCCAAACGTTTCAAGGAAGCACTAAATGGGCTAATCCAAGAGATTTGGGCTGATTCTAAAAAGACCAAGATGAGATTAAATAATAATCAAGGCTTAGTCCACATCATCAAAGCAATTGAATAGGGTAATAATCATGCAAAAACGTTTCAGCATGATCTGACCATCAAAGGGCATGAATTTGATGAGTTCCAAGGGTATTAAATAGAGGAATGAATTTGGTCTTGAATGATTATGTTAAATACATTGAATTTAGTCATTTAGCTATTTATTGTAGCCTCTAGAAGTCCAAGAGACCTAAAAACGTGGGGACTTGTTTATGTTACTGTTTGAGCTCTTTTAAAGCTTTAGTTATGACTTTTCCTATTCTTGGAGGGTTGTTCCAAGTATATAAATGGGTATTTCGAAATGAATAAATAGATTATGTTTTCAGAAAATTATCATATTTGTGAGGTCTTGTGTTCCTCTTCGTTCTTAAAAGAACTCCTAGAAATTATCAAGTTAATCTTGTGGCGTTCAAACAACCAAACTTATCACCTTGATTGTTGAGAGATTCTCAGGTTTTCTAGGTGTGGCGTTTCAATCTTTCGTAGTCTTGGTTTTCATCTTGTTAGGTGACAGGTCAAGACTCAACCAATCTTGTCTACACGATCGTGGGGTTCTAAACCATAATTCTTATTGGGTTTCATCACAATTGTTGATGAAGTTCATATCATTGGGCTATATGTATAACCTTATAATTATGTTTTGCAAAAAATAATTGCAAATGAGCTCAATCTTTAGTGTCATTAACAAATGTATCTATAACAATTATGTCTATAACAAATGTATCTACATTTTGTCTTTAGATTTCTTGTTAATCAATAGAGACAAAATGTAGGACTAGTCAAATCTCATCCTCTTTGCATTTTTTTCTGTATTTAGTTTTGCTGTTTTTTTTTTTTACAATTTCATGGTTAAAAAATAAATGTTTAAGAGTTAAGCTTTTTGATTGAATCCAAGTTTAAAATTTCAAGAGTTACGAGATTTAGAGATTAGAGTAGGATTAGGAGATTTGCTCAAGTTTACTTGGTGTTTTATATTTTTAAGCTAATGTTTTTCTTGTTTTTTATTTTTTTTTATTTTAATTTTTGCGATTTTTATTATATTGAGTTAGCCAATATTTTTCAATTTCACACCTACAATTTCTTAATATATAAATAGTCTATCAAATTATATATTGTTTTTTAATTTCACCCATATGATTTTTTAGTCTTTCAAAGTTAATACTGATTCTTTTAAATTTTTTTTTTAAAATTCCATCCTTTTTAGGTTTTTTTCTCTTAGATTTTATCCGTATTTTTTTTTGTTTTAGAAAGTTTTCTTATTAATATTCTTTCAATAATTTAATAAATAAAATCCATGATTTAATGAGTAACAAGTTTTATAAATTAAGTCGGGTTTCGAAAGAGGATTTGCTTGCTTTTTTTTTTTTTGGCTTTTTCAAAAAAAAAATGAAGTTTTACTTTTTTTCTCGTTATTGTTTACCTTCTATTTGATTAAAATTGAATTATTAGATAATTGAAGGGATTAAGTTACGATTACCTCTATTTGTTGCCTGGAAATCGGAATATGCCTAGTTACTTTTATTACCACTCCTTTTCTCTCTCTTGCCCAAGCTGCCTTGCTCGCTGTTTTGAACTGCCCAAACTACCCCATGTTGAACACTTTCCCTCTTTCTCAAGCGTGTCTGTCTGTCTCTTTCTCTCAAACCTCCTTTTGACTAAAACTTCACAACTGGGCATCACTGATTTCCTCTGATAATCACTTGTTTTTGTATTTTTGATTATTTTGATGATTTAAAGTTTGTATCTTTGAAATACGTTTTCTTTGTTATGATTAATTTTACAAGTTTTGATTGAGTGTTTATATTATGAAGATGAAGATGGGTTTGAGTCCAGATTCTGTAAAGGTAAATACTTTTGATGGGAAATCAAAGAGCAAGAAAAATAAGAAAAATCAAGGAAATGAAAAGGACGAGGAGGATATTGGATGTTGGTTTAAATTCAGGTTGACGAGAAGCTGCATGCCTTCAAGATCAAAAGTTGATAGCTCTTTAAGTGGCATCTCAACTCACTATGGTAAAAATCTCTGTTTTTTGTATATTTTTTTCTGTAATGTTTTGACCAACTGATATTTTATGCAGAACTATATGTCTATAGGGTTGGTGGGTATTGTTTTCAATAGTTTTTCTTATAAAAAGTCATGGTGATTTGGTTCAAGGAAAATTAAGAAAAAGTGAGTTAAAAGTGTTCCCGAATTTTCATCCTCTTAGATAGTTCCGTTAATCAAAGGGCGTGTTCAAATTGATGATTTTGGTGCGGCATGTTGCTCCTTGATTAACAGGTCTATCATGATCAGTTACAATATTATCCATGCATTGAATAACATGACTGCAACTAGTTCTTCAATGAACTTTATTAAAATTCAGCAATTTGTCACGTTTCCAATTAGTTCTTTTGAAAAACGTTTGTAATAAGTTGTTATATATAAATACTTATGGATTTGAATAATATCAAGTAATTGCCCATTACTTTGATTTTCAGTGCCAAGTAAATCTAAAAACGAGATGAACAAAGACCGACCTATTGTTCCAGCAATGTCTTCTACTACTACGACTAGCAATGCAGAGAGTTCATCCTCACTTCCAACATTCAGTGAGGAATTGAAGCTTGCTTCTCAGCTCCGAAAATTTACATTTAATGACCTGAAATTAGCAACTAGAAACTTTAGGCCTGAGAGTCTTCTTGGGGAGGGTGGGTTTGGATGTGTCTTCAAAGGTTGGATTGAGGAGAATGGAACTGCTCCTGTGAAACCTGGCACTGGGCTTACCGTTGCAGTCAAAACCCTCAACCATGATGGACTTCAGGGTCATAAAGAGTGGCTTGTATGATCTCTCTCTATTTGTCACTTCTATCATGGTCTTTCAAATGTTAGATGATTTTTGTTGGAAAAATAAAGATGTTGCTCTTTATATTAGTAGTCATGTTTTTTCACAATATTTCAGGCTGAAGTTAGTTTTCTTGGGAACCTTCTCCATAAAAACTTGGTGAAATTGGTTGGTTACTGCATTGAAGATGATCAAAGGTTGCTGGTGTATGAGTTCATGCCTAGAGGAAGTTTGGAGAATCACCTCTTCAGAAGTATGTAACTGCAAAGCTTTAGCCTAGAATTTCCCCTATTTATGTAATTTCTTATCAAATTTGCACTTTGTGCCAAAATTAGTGTATGTTATCATGATGTTCTTTGCTCATAAAACCAATACGTTGACACACCTAATATTAAGATACATCATCTTACAGGAATATTTGATAGAAAGTCGAAGCCAAACATGTTCACGCAGAATCTTTGAGCTTCAACTCTTGCCATGTTTTAAAGATAGTACATTCATGATTTGCTTATTTTACCACAGAAAAGACCAAGATCTCCAATGCGCATAAATTAGCTTCTAGACTTGAAGTCTTTTAGAATGTGTCAAGGTTCTTGTCATGTACATGATGTACTTTTCTAATACTTATTCCGTAAGTCTCGGAGCCTTCAAATTTTATGGACACAATGTTGTAGAACTTTTGGAGATTAGCATCCTTTAGATGTGCATCAGTCCACTTGAAGGTAAATAATTATTAGGCCATCACTTGCACTGGTTTCTGTTTATTAATTTCCCAGTTTAGTGGATATTGTCTTGGCCAAATGAGCAATAGGTCCAACTGGCTGAAGTAGTGTTTACAGTCCTGCCTAAGCACCAACATCACTGTAATATTGTTTATTGCTTTCTAGTCAGGTAGATAGATGTCTTGTTTCGTAAAAGTTGATTCAAGTTTAGGAATTAGTATTAACTTATGTAGTCTTGAATTTTAGGAGTCTGCCATTGGGCTGCTTTCTTTTCTGTGAAACTTGTCAGCTATTGGCAACATATTCCTCACAAAATCTATAAACCACCTCTAGATGGAGCTCATCACTGCCACTTTGGAAGAAGGATCTATAGATTTATCATGTAGAAATAGGTTTCAGTAGTTGATTTTGAATGTTCAAGGGATTTATAGAGCTTCATTGTTTTTTCCATTTATTACAAGGTTTGTAACCTTTTATGATAAGTAAAAGGTAACTAGAAATTATTGCTAATCTATGATCTACCCACAGGATTCTGCCTATTAAAAACCTACTTCAGATTTTATCTTTCTTTCAGCAAGTGATTCTAGAGCTCCCTAAACTTACAATCTCTTTTCTCATATGCTCTTGTTTAAGATATTCATCTACAATTGATGTTTAATGTTCTCTGGTAACAACCATGTTCTGTGCAGAAGGGTCCTTGCCCCTTCCGTGGTCTATCAGGATGAAAATTGCTCTTGGTGCTGCACAAGGTCTTGCTTTCCTTCATGAGGAGGCTGACAGACCAGTAATATATCGTGATTTTAAAACATCTAATATATTATTAGACGCGGTATGTGCCTTAACATGTGCATGTATTGGAAAATTACTTCACTAATCATTTCCTCTTTCTGGTCCCTTTCTGATTCTGATACAAGACATTACTATTTTAGGACTACAATGCGAAACTTTCTGATTTTGGACTTGCCAAGGATGCTCCTGATGGAGGTAAAACTCATGTGTCTACCAGAGTTATGGGAACTTATGGCTATGCTGCCCCCGAATATGTGATGACTGGTGAGTGATCTCTAATTCCTTTTCCTTGCTATGTGTTTATGTCTAGATTTATGCATGCCTTTGAATGAATAATTGTAGGCTAAATAGTAAAATACCTCCTGAGCTAAAAATTCCCTGATTTTCCAAACTAAACAAAATGATATTTGAATGGGGTATATTATGGTTTTGTTGGAAAATTAAAAAAAGAAAAAGAAAAACTCCCTATTCCTCTCTTTTTTTCTTATCAATAATAATAATTAGGGAATATTTTTCAGCTTCTGGCAATTGGAATCAAAGATGACCTTATATAGAGCTTCATTCTATTGCTATAATTATCACAGCACCACCACATCCCAATACATGAGTGAAGGGAAGAACATGTTCCAATGTGTGATGCATGTGGGTTTGAAAAGGCCAGAAATCCAATATCACTGAGAGTCGAGGGTGTGAGTTTCGTGGTCCTCACCATGCGTGTTACCACCCAAATCTTGTTAGCCATCTCCTGGCATCATTGATATTAAAAGTGCAAAAATAGTAGTCTTTTTGGCTTGAACCCAATGGTTTATACAGCCATCTCCTGGCCTGTAGTCATATAGACTCAAGCTTTTCAAGAAAGGTGGAATGTGAGATGGAATTTGGATTAAGTTTCCAATTGAGTTTTAATTCCTGTGTTTCTGTATTTCTTGAAAATATAAGATTAGACACCCTGGTTTCAAATGGGACCAACTCATTTGTACCATAAAAGTCACTCCATATTGCTAGAATCAATCATACAAAACTTTTTCTTCTGCATAATGGATGCTATCACTGAACTAATTTTCATAACTTGCAACTGGCTGTCTTTTGCCGGTGTCTTGTTTGTTGATCACTACGTATCCTTGTTTGTTGTGTTTATTTAATTCTTAGGCGTTTTGGAAGGCACTTAAGACAATGATATTTAATTTATGTTCATAAAATTTACTGTATTTGAAAAGTTATTAAAGTAATTCTTGATGTTCAGATTTAAGCCATGGTAATCAAACAACTTCTCATGTCATGTTTTGAATATCCATTTTTTTTTGTCATATCCGACTAGTATGGTTAGCAGAATTCCGTGCAAGCGACTCTTTTTTATAAATATCATGGCTGTAATGCTTTTAATATCTGATGTTATGCCACACTTATATCTTCCACATTGGTTTAGGACATTTGACATCAAAGAGTGACGTCTACAGCTTTGGAGTAGTTTTACTTGAAATGCTCACGGGCCGTAGATCCATGGACAAAAACCGCCCAAATGGGGAGCACAACCTCGTGGAATGGGCAAGGCCACATTTTGGGGACAAGAGAAGGTTCTACCGCTTATTAGACCCCCGTCTTGAAGGTCATTTCTCAATCAAAGGAGCTCAGAAAGCCATTCAGTTGGCTGCCCAGTGTCTAAGCCGTGACCCCAAAGCCAGACCCCAGATGAGTGAAGTTGTTGGAGCAGTAAAGCCTTTACCAAACTTAAAGGATATGGCTAGCTCTTCATATTACTTTCAAAGTATGCAAGCAGATCGTAACAAGTCAAACATGAATGCTAAAAATGGCATTAGAACACAGGCTGGATTTGTAACAAGGAATGGACAGCCATTGAGGAGCTTAAGTGATGTACGTGCTTCTCCATATAACCAGTCTCAGCAGTCACCAAAAGCTAAAGGGAAAAGTTCATAGCACTACAGTATAATTGCATTTATATTGTATCTGGTTTCGGCTTTTGGGCAGTAGCTTCAGCAGTTTGAAATAGCACGAGGGTTGATCCATCATTTGTCCTAGCAGCAAGGGGTGATCTTTAGTTATTCATCCACCGTTTTCTCAGTAAATTGATGGAACAAGCCTCCTGCCTTATGTGGTGGCTTGTGGTCGGTAATCATTGAATCTGGGGAGGTTCATTCTGCTTTACTCCCTGTTTCTTACCTCTCAAATGCATCGACTCTTATGAAGTCATAAATTGGAGACTGGAAAGATATTGAAGTCAAGTTGAGATGTTGATGGAGGTGAGGGGTATGAGGAGATGTTAGTAAGCTTGATTTTACGTTGATGAGAAGAGAAGTGTGAGGCTGATTTATGTAGCTATTTAATTCGGACTCATCATTTAATGATATATATATAGGATGCTTTACTCTCTTCCCATCTTTAATTGCTTCTCTTATCATCGTATTCCTAAGTTGGTTTGTTGCAGGTGGGTTTCTTTATCACCGAGTTGATGGAAAATTTAAAGATAAATATATAAAAGGTCTAGACTGGTTTCACTTGGAAGTATGAAGCTGCTTTATGGGCAAGATTATTAATATTTGAGCATGTTTCTTGGTCTCTGCTGAGTGCTGACAACGGATATGTTATCTGCAAGCCCGGCTGCCCAGATCAGGCCAGGTTTGGAGGGAATTTTGTATTTACGAGGGGTGAGGCTGGCACCAGTTTTCATAATAATTAGATGGTCAAATCAACTTCATGTATGCCCCCCCGTTCCCATGAAGGTTGCGCTACTGCGATGTTGTTAACAACGCCATCTTCATAACTCTTTTATTTATTTATTTTTTCTGTTTGAGGCTGCGCTTTTTTATAACAAGAACTTGGTGTTTTTTCTCATATATATATTTTTTTTATTGGGAGTAACGTAATCTATCCAAGATTGTAAATTTTGTTTTGGTTGGTTCTTTGTTTTTTTAATTGGAACGAAATATTTTGGTTTTGAAGTGTTTCGCCGCACCGTTTCGGGGTTGTGCTGTATATATATATATATATTAATCCAAAATTTTTTTAGCTCAAATCCAAAAATAAAATTATTTAGAATTGTGCAATTTAATCTAAAAAAAACAAAATGATTTTTCTGAACAAAATTATGAACATGTATAATATTATGAAAATATCATCTTCAATCTCGCAAGGTTATTACATTCTCTAATTGTTCTGAAATTTTAACATAATATATATAAACATGTCAAGAGACTTGTAAAATTTCATCTCAAACTAACGATCTGATTGCAGAACAGTGGGACGACGAAGTGAATTAATTCACTCCCCTCACTGTTCACCACAATGGTGAACAATGAAATGATGGTTGGTGGAGGGTGATGATCGGCGTACCTGTCATTGCCACCGTGTAGAAGAGGTTGAGGTGGTTCTTCCTATGGTGGTGTTAGAAATGGTGATCTGTGTTGGCTGGGAGAGCCGCTGGAAGTTTGCTAACTTATGTTGCTGTCGTTGTTGCTACTTCTATTGCCTCACCAGTGGCCATGGTTGGGTTGCTAGCATGGAGCAGAAGCTGTCGGTGATGAGGGGGTAGTGCTAAGTTGTCGGCCGGTTGCTGCTTGAGGAGAGAGAGGGTTGTTGGACGACTGTAGGAGAGAGAGGGAGTTGCCGACGTGGTTCTGCTAGTACCAAGGAAGAGTGAGAGGTGGATGTTTGTTGTTTATTTATGTGGCTTGGCTAAAATTCTCTTGTGTGTGTCTGTGTGTTTGTCTATAGTATTTCATGATCTCCCTACTGTGTTCATCCTAGTCCAGTTACTGTAAAAATTTCTCCCTTTGTAGCTGTAAGATTTTCTCCACCTTGTCCATTCTTCTAAGGAGGCAACCCCTTCAGCTGCCTATTGCGTGCAACGATAGGTTGCCTCCTGGTCACCTGTCGCAGCGTGTCTGCATTGTTCAGGTGACTGAACACTGTAGTAATGTCTGCAGGATTTAGGAGGATTTGCTAGATAGTGCAAATATTATTTTGTCCCTCAATTTATAATTGTTCTAATTACACTTCCAATTGGCTATAAACTTTTAAATTCGTGCAATTGTATCCCCACAAAACTTTCAATAGCAACCTTAACGTTGCGCGTCTTATTTATTTTGGTCCTTGGTTTCAAGATTTATGCAATTTGACCCTCAATTGATCATTAGACTCTCATTTTTCTTCATTTTTTCCCTTAACTCCAAACAATTGACTTGGAAAAATCAATTCGGTCTCTGAAAATTCCAATCTTTTCAATTGAACCCGAATTAAGCTCAAGAACTTGATTTTTCATCAATTAAGCCCTTAATAAATTAGTTTGACCAATTTAAAGTACAATGAAATCCTTTCACTTAATTAAATACTTCAATTGGACCCTAAATTAATTTCTAAACATAATTAAACATTCAATTGGCCCACGATTAAATCAAATTCGCCTATAAAAAAATATAATCATGACTTCTGAAATTAAGTTTACACAGATTTATCCAATAATAAATTCTTTTAGCTGTGAATCTGCATTTTCCTTTATTTTTGGAATAAAAGAGATACGATCGGGTTTTCAAAAACTTCCAAAATTTTCACCTTGATTTTTCGGATAGATTTTGGGGAATGACCCATAATATGTTATGACACCAGCAATTAAAATAAATAATCATAGGAAAAATAAGCATAGGAGAGAAAACATATTCATCATATAAACTAAATAGAAAAGATAGAATAGATCTCAGAGTTCTTGAAATCCGAAGGTTTTTGTGTCCTTGCAACAAAGAAAAAGAGTTTAGCCTTGCATGTTTGTTGAACAACTAATAAAAAAACAAAGAAAACATGATTTTTTTGGGTTTGTGGAGGAGAAGGTTTTTTTTTTTTGTTGCTTCCTATGGCCACCTCTTTTTTTTTTCTTTTTATATCCTCGAAAACCCTAATTCCTATTTTAGATAGTCCTTCCTTAAGTTGTCAGTTTTACATTTAAACACTTTCTAAAAAGGAGAAATAATTTTGAGTGGAATCTTCAAGATTGGACTCAAAGGAGCTAAATTACCAAGATAAAGAGTTGGATGCTGGTTTGAATATTTCAGAACGCAATTTGGACACGTTTCTTCATGAAACATATTTGTTTGAAGAATTCAGTTGTCATATTTGAAAAATCATATCTCCATCATATGATATCATTGTGGTCTGAAATTTTGAGCGTTGATAAGCCTTGGGGTCAAGAATCCAAAACAATTTAGTTTGCACCATTGGACTTCTTTAGCTCAAGCTATTCAAGTAAGAGTGATCGAAGGTCAACACTAGCAGAATGCAAGATTTGAATTTAAAGGCTGCGATTTCCATGTTCTTCCTTATTTTATTTTCTTGCCTTATCTTTGAAGAAAGTTGTGGATGTTAGCTTTTTAATGGTACTGAAATCACTTCATTTTGACCTCTAGTGCTCACATATCTATATCGGCAGCTATAAACATCATGTTAAAAAACGAGAAGACGAATTATTTAATGTCAACTACTTCTTCAAGTATATATGTATTTAATATTATTTGATTATTAGAATTAATGACATTTTAAATGTTAACTTATAATTGTCAATGTTGATTAATATAGCTCTAATAATAGGAGCATATTCATATCGGATGTCCAAAATGTTGGGGTGAGAATATGTTTGACACTATCACTAAAAGTACTATTTATCGGTTCTAGGTAATAATTAAATAAATTTGATTCTTGTCAATATATTATTTATCAAAAATGAATGTGAAAAAATATAGTAACTTTATGGCTTATCATGTCCAATAGTGTGGGGCTACACATTTCATGATAAATTCCTCTTATATCCTCGAGTTTTACCAGGATGAGTTGGACACATGATGCGGACCAGCCCAAAAACACCAGCAAGGACCCATTACATGTTCCAAATCGTCCAATGACGTGGTCTAGGACAAAGGCATTGAAAGAGGCAATGAATGCATTAGTTTTGAAGGTTTCAACCAGGTCAGAATTGCAAGGACCATTGGAGTATCAAGAGGAGACCCTAGTACATCTTATCCATGTGCAGGAGGGGTCCAATACAATCTTATTTAGGCCATGAAGTGAGGACAGCAAAGGAGCCAAAAGAATCCTACTACAACTTGGAAACATGGGATTAATGGACTTGATGGAACACTATAAAAAAAAGCATCTTATGGGCTTTATTTAAGTTTGTTACCTACAACCCAAGGCTTGTTTGGGCTTAATTAAGACTTTGTTTTCAGCTAGGATCCAAGGCTTGCCTGGATTAAGTCATGGGCTTTTCAATTTAGGGTTTTGGGTCAGTTGTGAGTGACCTCATTTAAGTCCACATAAGGGGTCCATTAGGGTTAGTTTTTAAAAGACTATTTAAACTCATGTTAGCTAAATTTTGACAGCCATTGATTAATTTTAATTCTGAACTTTTCAGTTTATGTGTGAGAGTGATTCTTGCATTCTTTAGTTCTTGAACGAATTGAATCCGACTTATCAAAGATTAACTAGCTTTGTGGCGTCATTCTACTCATTCCAATAGTGCTGGTGCCTTGGGGCAGGTTTCCATTGTGTCACACTCCTATCAGACCTATTTTGGCTTTCCGGGATTAGATCTCATTCTTGGTTGTGGGTTGCATGACCAAATGATCACGAGGTTCACCTCAGGTGGTATCAGAGCTAGGCTCCGAAACAAGGTCATATCATTCTGTAATTTTTGTGTTTTTTTAGTGTTCCTTGAAGTTTTCCAGTGTTTGTGTTCATCTCCTTGTTCTTCGTGTCAGCGTCATGTAATAAAAAAAAAGAGGTTATATTTCATCGTTTTCTCTTCATTTCAGTATATTAAAAAAAAATAGAAAAGAAAAGAAAAGAAAGAGAGATAGAGGCATTAGTTGAATTTGAAGAATCATTGAAATCTTGCCGCAGAAAACACTACTATGGGGAAACATAAGCAAACCACATCAGAATCAATTGAAAATTCATATTCTGTCTATTGGGGTTGAGATAGGATCATATGTCAAATTTGGGTTTATTCTAATATTGATTTCTTGAGGGGTTTTTCGATATTCATTTCTGTTGCAGAAACACTACCTTAGAGAACCCATATAAAAACACTTTAGAATCAATTGAGATAGAGGCATTTTGTGTCTTGGGGTTGATATCACATGATATATTAAATTGGAGCTTATTTCAATATCGTATACTAGAGTTTTCAATTGGAGGTTCATTTCTCTTGCAAATTCATCACACAAGGTTTTGAGTACCTAGAAGTACGAGAACGACCTATAATTTGATTTTTGTTTTTAGTTTAGTATTAAAATACTAAATATTGATTTTGAGGTCATTTTGAAGTCGTTTGGTCTGGGTTTCAATTCTGTTACATAAAAATTGCGTAAGAGGTTAGATTCTGCTCAAGTCTCAAAACGTGATCCTTACTGTTTAGTTTTGTCCAATTCTCTGTTTTTGTTCTATTTTCAGTTATCTAGGAGTCAAGTAATTGTTTTCGCTAGTATTTGCTTCTGTTTTATTTTGTGTCTTCGTATCGTCCACAATTCGTACTAATTTGCATTGCTACTCGTGAAATCGTAATCATAGTTTTGTTTTGCTTTGTTTTCAGTATTTTTATTGCTTCTTGAGTCTGAAAATCATAATTAGAGTGCGTTGCGAAGACTACTAACTTTGATTTGTTGATTTTAGTTCTGAAAGAACCAAAAGAAAGCAAGTTGTGAGGTAAAAGGCGTAGTGAGCTTACTAGAGTGAAAAACCTTGATTGTTTTTGTGTGATACACGAGAGTTGTGAGGATATATTTTTTTGCTACTAACCAAATTTTGCAGATTCAAAGGATGTCTGAAAACAATGAATCAGCAACACAAAATGCTGACGTAGCATTCCAATTACGAGTCATGGGTCAGCAACTTGAGTTTATGTCTAGAGCATACAAAGATCTGAAAGATGAGGTGAATTTGATAAAGCAACAGAATAATGGGGCTGATCGCCGAGGAAATACAGTCCGTATGGCCGTATGGAATAACAGATCTGATTTTCAAGAGTATGTTGATGAAAACGCAGATGTGGGCGAGGATGACTATGATTTTGCATCTGTTGGCCAAGGAATCAGGTCTGGACCGAACAGAGGTAGGAGGAATGTGACTTTCCATGGCATGGGGAATTATGAAGATATGGATGGGGACACCATCAAACTGAAAATTCCTAACTTTCAAGGTAAAAATGATCCCAAGGCTTATTTGGAGTGGGAGAAAAAGGTAGATTGGATTTTTGATTGTCATAGCTATTCTGAACAAAAAAAAATCAAAATGGTGATGATTGAGTTTACAGAGTATGCAATGATTTGGTGGGATCAGATTGTAATCAGTAGAAGGAGGAATGGGGAGCGATCCGTTCAGACTTGGGGGGAGATGAAAGTCTTAATGAGGAGACGATTTGTGCCTAACCACTATTACAAAGACTTATACCTGAAGCTCCAAGGTCTGAATCAAGGCGCTACAAGACAGTAGATGAATATCACAAAGAGATGGAGATAACAATGATTCGGGCTAATGTTGTTGAGGATAGAAAAGCCACGATGGCTAGATTTTTTAATGGGTTAAATCGGGACATTGCCAATGTGCTATGTGGAGCTAGAGGACATGGTGCACATGGCTATGAAGGTGGAGAGACAACTTAGGAAGGAACATGTTCGGCCAAGGTTTAATTCAGGTTCTTCATCATCTTGGAAGACTAATCTGAAGAGAGGGGGTACTGTCCAGCCAAGATCCTTTGTTCCTTCGACAACTAAACAACCAAAGGCTAAAGTTGATGTCTCTACTGGTGCCAAAGGTAAATCTGAAACTCAGCCTAAACGTACTCGTGATGTTAAATGTTTTAGGTGTTAAGGGCGTGGATATTATGCTTCGGAATGTCCAAACAAGAGAATAATGATGATTAGAGATGATGGTGATATGGAATCGGTAAGTGACACATCTGATTGCGAAGGCATGCCACCATTAGAGGATAGTGATGGGGATGACTTAGCATTACCGGTTGCGGAGTCCTTAGTTATAAGGCGCACACTTCAGGTTCAGGTCAAGGAAGATGAATCTAATCAACAAAGAGAGAATATCTTCCATACATGCTGTTACATACAAAGCAAGGTGTGTGGTTTAATTATTGATAGTGGAAGCTGTGTTAATGTTTGCAGTACCACTCTTGTTAGTAACTGAATTTGAGTATTGTTAAGCATGCGAAACCATATAGATTGCAATGGCTGAATGATAGTGGTGAAGTGAAAGTGACTAAGCAGGTTGTGGTCCTATTTTCGATTGGGAAATATGTGGATGAAGTTATGTGCGATGTGGTACCAATGCAAGCAAGTCACATCTTGTTGGGGAGGCCATGACAATATGATAGGAAGGCAGCTCATGATGGGGTTAAAAATAGGTATACCATTGTAAAAGATGGTAAAACCATCACTCTTGTACCTCTTACACCCAAACAGGTGTATGATGATCAAATAAAGCTAAAAAGTGAGCATGAGGTGACGGGGAGAGAAAATCAAGGTGAGGAACATGGGGAGAGAAAACCATCAGATTCGGCCAGAACCCAAACCTCTACAACCCATTCAGCCACCCATCCAAACACAAACAAATATTTGGCCAACACTCCCAACAAATCAGACCATTCGACCACTGCTCAAAAACACCCAAATCTAGCCGAGAGTGGAAGTAAGACAAGAGGAGAGAAGAAAGTCAGGAAGAGTGATGAGAATTGTGTGGAAAAAATAGAGAAACAACCTAATTTTTATGCTAGAGAGGGTGAGGTCAAATCTACATATTTCACTAACAAGCCAATGATTTTACTTGTGTATAAGGAGGCTTACTTTAATACTAATGATCTTGATCATATTGTGCCTAGTGTTGCTATTTCTTTGTTGCAGGAGTTTGATGATGTGTTCCCCGACGATACTCCAAGCAGATTACCACCATTGCGGGGGATAGAGCATCAGATTGATTTCGTACCCGGAGCTTCAATTCCTAACCGACCAGCATATAAAAGCAATCCCGAGGAGACGAAAGAGCTTCAAAGACAAGTTGATGAGCTGATGGAAAAGGGCTACATTCGTGAGAGTATGAGCCCCTGTGCCGTACCCGTGCTACTTGTGCCTAAGAAGAATGGAACATGGAGGATGTGTGTTGATTGCCGAGCCATCAACAACATAACGGTAAAGTATAGACACCCTATTCCTAGGCTTAATGACATGTTAGATGAGTTACATGGATCTTGCATTTTCTCTAAACTTGACTTGAAAAGTGGGTACCATCAGATTAGGATGAAAGAGGGTGATGAGTGGAAAACTGCATTTAAGATTAAGTATGGTTTATATGAATGGTTAGTAATGCTGTTTGGACTTACAAATGCACCAAGAACGTTTATGCGTTGAATGAATCATGTGTTGCGTGCATTCATAAGTAAGTTTGTGGTTGTGTATTTTGATGACATTTTTATCTATAGCAAGAACTTAACTGAGAATTTTGATCATTTGCGTAATGTACTTAGTGTGTTGCGTATTGAGAAATTGTATGCTAATCTTAAAAAGTGTGCCTTCTGCATGGAAAAAATTATGTTTTTTAGCTATGTTGTAACCGCACAAGGTATCGAGATGGACAAGGAGAAAGTTAAGGCCATCCGGGAGTGGCCTACACCCAAATCGGTAAGTGAGGTAAGGAGTTTTCATGGGTTAACTAGTTTTTACAGGTGTTTTGTGAAAGATTTCAGTACAATAGCTGCACCTTTGAATGAAGTTGTTAAAAAGTTAGTTGGGTTTAAATGGGGAGAGGAACAAGAATTGGCTTTTGTTCTTTTGAAAGACAAATTATGTTCTACACCTGTTTTAGCTTTACCTGACTTTACAAAAGCATTTGAAATAGAGTGTGATGCATCTAGAATGGGAATAGGTGCTGTTTTGATGCAGGATCGGAGACCTATTGTGTATTTTAGTTAGAAGTTAAGTGGAGCGACCTTGAACTATCCCACTTACGACAAAGAACTCTATGCCTTGGTAAGAGCACTTGAAACATGGCAGCATTACTTGTGGCCAAAAGAGTTCGTAATCCATTCAGATCATGAGTCCTTGAAACATCTAAAAGGACAAGGTAAGTTGAATAGGAGACATGTAAAATGGGTTGAATTCATTGAAACTTTTCCTTACGTGATCAAGTATAAGCAAGGCAAAGAGAACATCGTAGCCGATGCACTTTCACGCTGGTATGTTCTCTTAGACACCATGAATACTAGATTGCTAGGCTTTGAATATGTGAAGGAATTGTATGGTAATGATTCTGACTTTGCTGAGATTTATAATGCATGTAGAAATTCGGCTTTCGGTAAGTTTTATTTGATGGATGGTTATTTGTTCAAAGAGAATAAAATGTGTGTTCCTGCTAGTTCTTTGCTTGAATTACTTGTTCGTGAAGCACATGGGGTGGTTTAATGGGTCACTTTGGGGTTGCGAAAACCTTGGATGTATTACATGAGCATATCTATTGGCCAAAGATGAAAAGAGATGTGCAACGAATTTGTGAATAGTGCATCGCTTATCGAAAGTCAAAATCTAGAGTACAACCACATGGTCTCTATACACCATTACTTGTGCCTACTGAACCTTGGGTAGTTATCTCTATGGACTTTGTTTTAGGTTTACCTAGGTCAAAGAAAGGTAGAGACTCTATTTTTGTTGTGGTTGATAGGTTTTCTAAAATGGCGCATTTTATTGCATGCCATAAAACAGATGATGCATCTCATATCGCAGACTTGTTCTTTAGGGAGATTGTACGTTTGCATGGCATTCCTAAGAGTATTGTGTCAGATCGTGATGTTAAGTTCCTTAGATACTTTTGGAAGACCTTATGGGGAAAGTTGGGAACCAAACTTTTATTTTCGATAACATGTCATCCTCAAACAGATGGGCAAATTGAGGTAGTCAATAGAACATTATCTCAACTTTTGCGTGTTGTAATACAAAAGAATTTGAAAAGTTGGGAAGAATGTTTGCCTTTTGTTGAGTTTGCTTATAATAGAACTGTGCATTCGACCAAGGGCTTTATTTAAGTTTGTTACCTACAGCCCAAGGCTTGTTTGGGCTTAATTAAGACTTTGTTTTCATCTAGGATCCAAGGCTTGCCTGGATTAAGTCATGGGCTTTTCAATTTAGGATTTTGGGTCAGTTGTGAGTGGACCTCATTTAAGTCCACATAAGGGGTCCATTAGGGTTAGTTTTTAAAAGAATATTTAAACTCATGTTAGCTAAATTTCGGCAGCCATTGATTAATTTTAATTCTAAACTTTTCAGTTTATGTGTGAGAGTGATTCTTGCATTCTTTAGTTCTTGAACGAACTGAATCCGACTTATCGAAGATTAATTGGCTTCGTGGAGTCATTCTACTCATTTCAATAGTGCTGGTGCCTTGGGGCAGGTTTCCATTGTGTTACACTTCTATCAGACCTATTTCGGCTTTCTGGGATTAAATCTCATTCTTGGTTGTGAGTTGCGTGACCACGTTATCACGAGGTTCGCATCAACACACAACAACCACATGAGGGGAAGTGTTACAAATATATTATATTTTTTTATTTCAATGTAGATTATTTATTTTTGATGTGTTATTTAATTTTTTTTCCATATGTTCTAATAGGTTATATGAATGTCATTTACAAAGGATTTAATACTTTTGGTTTTGTTATATATCATGAGGGATACGACATTTAGTTAGCACAAGTCTTATTACATTGCTTTGATATTGTTGAGATGTATTGTTCACATTATGTAATGCGACAGTTTGGAGGCATATACGAGATTATACCGATATCAATGTTGAGTTGTTAGGGTAAGCGCGATGAGAATTGGATGGTGATTCATGCATCTTACTCAGATATTTAGGATGCTAGGAGAGATAAGGTTTTTGAGGATGGACATCTAACAATTAATGTAGATACCTATATGAGATGGTATGTATTCATTATGTGTCGTTTCATTACACTACCTCGTGAGGTGTCCATAAAATCCTATGTATTATGTGCCTTGATATCCAAGGTATAATTGACTAGTATGCCTTGTTTTACATAACATTTTATTAAATACTAGATTACTCTTATTATGATGATGACTGCTAATTGATTTTTAATGTATGTATATAAATTCATTACGTGGTACAAGAGGCTTGGAAATCAGTAATGGCTATTTGTGAAGGTGTATGGGATATATTATGACAAACAATATCCTTAATTTTTGTAGTGATAGACTTCAAGAGGTTTGGGAGGCTAAACGTTTTGAAGTGGCATCAATAGAAGCTAAAATTGCTTCTCATGGGAGTGTTGGGCATGTTAGTTGTAGGACCATTATTAAACATTTTAGACCCATTCACGAGCATTATAAGTCCATCAACGAGATGCAATGATATTGGTCCTTCACATATTTACATGGATATTATACTTATTCTCGAGTTGTAGTGGTTGGAGTGGTACTGATGCGAACCCTAGCGGAATTTAATGGTATTCACGACCCCCAGATCAATCTAACCCAAGTTTTATTGAGATCTGAATGAGCTTATCACAATGGAAGACTTGCTCCAAGGCAAAAAGACTATAAACCGACTCGATCACAACGCTAGGGTTCAAGAATAAATTCACAACAAAGAATGGTTAATTCTTTGAAGAGTTGAAAGTTCAATCAAGAACCAAGAAGGAGCAACGAAATTTGGCTACATTGCAGGATAATATTGTCAAAAAGTTGCCCTAACATTATTCCTAAAGAGTATTTATACTCCAAGCCAAAACCTTAGTTTCCCTTATGGGCCTCACATAAACCCATTTTAAATTATAATTAACCCAAGCTAAGACTAGACCAAACTAATTAAAATAAACAAATACAAAACTCAAAGAAATTGTCTCCTCCCAAAATAATTAAAGTATGATAATCCAACTAATTAAATAAGACAAGTTTGTTGTTTCTGCATTCTGTCTGGCTGCAGCAAGGCCCAAATTAAAATTATGGTTCTCTCTCGTCTTAATGAATTAGAAGGCGTGCTATATACCGTTGGAAAGGTATGGAAGTGATGTTTCCGGAACAAATAGAATCACATTAAAATTCGATATGTAGCTCCATTTATGACTAAAAGAATAACGAAAGGTAAACTATCTGAATCTAGTCTTCTTCAACAAATCCTGGTGTAATGGTCTTGGATCCAGCAACAAGCCCCTCTTAAACATGAATCAGATTAATCAAGGCTTGCTCTTTATTATTACAAATCCTCTTGAAGTCCACCTTAGCCCATGTATCTTGAAGAAGTCCATTGAGAGCTTCTTATAACTTCTTAGCCCTAAGCCTAGTAACTAGACCAACTAGAACCTCTAATTGATCCTTTGATAGTTGGATCGCATCAGGTACTCTAGACCCTTCCATGAGTGCTGCAATCCTTTTAATAACTTGATACGTTATTAGATATAGTTAAATCTAAAATATATTATCATAATTATGAATGCATGTATAATTAGTTTAATTTTAATAAAATGTTTTGTTATGTTAATCATTAGTCTAATTTTGTTACTTGAGAATGAAGAGGTTGTGTGATACTTATATGAATTATGTTTTGATCCTAGAAAATTGGTTATTTGGATTGTTTAAGTTGTGGGTTTGTTCCACGAGTCACAATTGGAATCTATGACACTTAAGTTGCATATAGCATCTGTTACTCGAGTATTCAGATATTATCTGCGATTCTTAGATTCCTAAATTTTTTTACCTATTCTATTGATACGAAACCTCTTGAACACGCGGTCAAGCAACCCACATGCAAAAATACAAATTCCTGGAAATCCAAGTACATGAGGTTTCATAGAAGTATTACACAAAGATAAGTTTTATCTAGGCACCATCACTATTAGATCCAAACTCCCACCCAATGAATAGCAATTCGCAAACGAGAAGTATAGATTGACTCCACGAAGTCAATTGAACCTTGATAATTCAATTTCAATCCTTTATATACTTAACTTAAAATCTCATTTAGAAAAAAAAAACATAATTTGAAACTTATGTTACATAGGTATTTTTAACCTACATTAAAACCTAGAATACCCAAAGATGTGGACTTGTATAAAACTCATTTACAATAATATCCAAATCTCTAAGTATCGAAGCTCAATTGATGTTTATTAACTCTAAAACACAAATTATGAATTTAAAATAAAAACTTTAAGTCACATCCATATATAAATAAGATAAAGAATTTTTATTCGCTCTTAAATGTGGTTAATTTTTAGGTTTCCTTCCTTGACTAGGAATCAAAATAATCCCCCTAGTTTAGGAAACCAATTTTCCAACTCATTAGATTCATTTGTAGACTAAGAAACTTCTTCTTTTGCATGCTAAAACACCTCTATTCTTTAAAAGTAATCTGGATTTGGACTTCATGTCATATTAGAAAAAATAAGCCCAAATCAAGGTTGACATAGAGCCTAACACATTATCTCTTTTAAAACTTTAATGAGACCCTTCTTGAACTTGGATTTGATGAATTAGAGGTTGCCCTTTAAGCTTCATAGGCTTCCTTGTCCATCTTACTCCTTCAATGCCTCTTCAAGTCTTTTTGTCCTTACTCTGGTCATAGCCACTTAACACCACCAATGGGTCATTTGCGTGATTATGCTTGGTGTTGGATTGGGCCTTATAATAACCTATTTCTTTAAATGGATTTTACTTTGAATCATCATCACCCACATTAAATAGAGTGAGATCAAAACATTAAATGTAACTCACCTGAAAAATCAGCTTTATATGCATCATCATTTATCCTTTACAAGATTTAAAAAGGCTCATCTCCTCGTGGATGTAACTTGGACTTTCTTTTGGTTGAAAATTGCTCATTGAGCATATGCTCCTAAACCCAATTATCAGGCTCAAATAACACTTGTTTGTGCCCCTTATTAGCTTTAGTTGCATACACATGGTTCTATTTTTCAATCTGTTGTCGTACACTCTCATGGAATGTGTTCACCACTTGTGTTTTATGATTTCCATCCAAACTAACCTTTTCATCAACAACTAAAGGAATCAAATCAATAGGAGTTAAAGGGTTAAATCCATACACAATCTCAAATGTTGAAAATCAGTAGTAGAATGCACGCTACAATTACTTGCAAACTCTATGAATGACAAACAGTCTTCTCAATTCTTTAAAAAAAATTGAATGATAGCACATAAAAGTTGTGTTAAAGGCCTACTAATTACTTCAGTGTGTCTATCTGTTTAGGGATGACCTGTCGTCGAAAATAACAACTTAGTAGCCAATCCAAAAGTAATTAAGGAACTTAACATCTCTATTAGAAACAATGTTTCTAGGAACCCCATGAATCTGTACTATCTCTCTAAAGAACAAATCAGTAATATTAGTTGCATCATCAGTTTTATGACACGATATGAAATGTGTCACCTTTAAAAACCTATCTACATTTACAAAAATTGAGTCCCTGCCTCATTTTGACCTAGGTAAACATAAGACCAAGTCCATTTAAATGTTTACCCATGGTTTAGGTACAAGCAAAGGGGTATACAAGTCATGCGGTTGAATCCTAGACTTTGTTTTTCTACATGTTAGGCATTTATCACATATGCGTTGCATATATGTTTTTTTATTTTTGGCCAATAAAAATGCTAATGCAACACAACTACAGTCTTAGTGACACCAAAATGCTCCATCAACCCGCTTTTATGTGTTTCACGTACAAGCAATTCACGCATAAAGATCAATGGACACACAAGCAATTTTCCTTAAACAAGTATCCACCAAGCTTGTAATACTTTCCAAAGTTAGAAACCTTACATGCATTGAAAAAAGTAGCAAAATCATCATCATCATCATGCAATTCTTTTATGTGTTCAAATTCTAGCAATATAGCATCTAAAGTGGATAAAAGAACATACCTGCATGAAAATGCATCATCCATAATATTTTGTTTCCATTGCTTATACTTGATCACATAGGAAAAGGTTTCAATAAATTAAACTCATTTGACATGCCTCCTACTCATCTTACCTTGCCCTTTCAAATACTTCAAGAATTCATGATCTAAATGTATCATGAACTTCTTGGGCCACAGGTAATGTTGTCATGTCTCTCAAGTTTTTACTAAGCCATAGAGTTCCTTGTCATATGTAGGGTGATTCAAGGTTATCTCATTAAGTTTCTCACTAAAATATGCAATGGGTCTCCTATCCTGCATTAACACAACTCATATATCTATACATGAGGCATCATTTTCACCTTCAAAAGCTTTTGTAAAATCTGGCAAAGCTAAAACAAGCGCCGAACAATGTTTACCTTTCAGCAAATTAAAAGTTGTCTTATTCATCATTCGATTTAAATCCAATAGACTTTTCACAATTCCAGTTAAAGGTGCTACAATAGTAGTAAACTCTTTCACAAACTGTTTATAAAAGCTAGCAAGTCCATGAAAACTCCTTACCTTAGGTACAGACTTGGGTGTAGGCCAATCTTAGATGACATTGACCTTCTCTTCATCTATCTCAATAACTTATACAACTACTATATATTCAAGAAACACAATTTTCTCCATGCAAAAGGTACATTTATTGAAATTAGCATATAGCTTTTCATCTCATAATGCACTAAGTACACTACATAAATGATTAAGATGCTCATTCAAGTTCTTGCTATAAATTAGATGTCATTTAAATACGCAACAACAAACTTACCAATGAATGCATGCAAAACATGATTCATCAATCTCATAAACATGTTAGATGTATTTGTAAGCCAAAGCGACATGACTAACCACTAATACAAACTCTATTTAATCTTAAAATTTATTATTTTCCACTCATCACATATTTTTTCATCCTAATCTAATGGTTCCTATTTTTTAAGTCAATTTTAGAGAAAATGCATGCTCTATACAACTCATCCAGTCTGTCATCAAGTTTAGGGATAGGATGTCTACACTTATCATTATGTTGTTGATGTCACGATAGTCAACACACATCCTCCAAGTTCCATCCTTTTTAGGCACAAGTAACACTAGCACACCATAAGGGCTCATACTCTCACGGATGTACACCATCATCAACTCATCTACTAACCTTTGAGGCTCTTTTATCTTCTTATGATTGCTTCTATAGACTAGACAAATAGGAATTAACACTTCAGGTACAAGGTCAATTTTATGCTCAATTCCCCTTTTTGACAATAAACCACTATGGATGCATTCAGGGAATACATCATAATACACATGCAATCAAGAAATAGCCACACTAGGAACAGTAGAATCAAGATTGTTAGTGTTTAAATAATTCTTCTTATACACAAGTAAGATCATTCGCTTGTTAATGAAAAAAACATATCTGATTTAAGCTCATTTTGCTTAAAATTTGGTTGCTCTTTAGTTTTTCACACTATTATCATAACACAAGCTTAGTTTTTTCACTCCTTGGGTTTTACCTCCTGATGCAAACCTCGTGATCACCCAACCCACAACCAAGAATGAGATCTGATCCCGGAAAGCCGAAATAGGTCTGATAGGAGTGTAACACAATGGAAACCTGCCCCAAGGCACCAACACTATTGAAATGAGTAGAATGACACCACGAAGCCAGTTAATCTTTGATGAGTCGGAATCAGTTCGTGTAAGAACTAAAGAATGCAAGAATCACTCTCACACATAAACTGAAAAGTTCAAAATTAAATTTCATCAATGGCTGCCGAAATTTAGGTTACATGAGTTTAAATAGTCTTTGAAAAACTAACCCTAATGGGCCCCTTATGTGGACTTAAATGAGGTCCACTCAAAACTGACCCAAAATCCTAAATTGAAAAGCCCATGACTTAATCCAAGCAAGCCTTGAATCCTAGCTGAAAACAAAGTCTTAATTAAGCCCAAACAAGCCTTGGGCTGTAGCTAACAAAATTAAATAAAAACCATAAAGCTTGTTTTATAGCCTTCCATCCAGCCCATTAATCCCATGTTTTCAAGTTGTAGTGGGATTCTTTTAGCTCCTTTATTGTTCTCACTTCATGGCCCAAATAAGGTTGTATTGGACCCCTCCTGTATATTGATACTCTAACGGTCCTTACAATTCTGACTCGGTTGAAACCTTCAAAACCACGAATCAAGCCCCTGAACATGTAATGGGTTCTTGCTGGTGTTTCTAAGTCGGTTCGCATCAATAAGCCTTGTGAATTTGTCTATCTACCAGTACTTTAGATAGCTCCATGAGAGATAAGACCAAGACAGATACATGTATTAGGAAGCTACAGTCAATTGGTTTTTTTTATCATAAGATATTGAGGCATAACCTCAAAAATGATGTAGATAGATATTTAGTCTCAATTTTTCCTTCAAACTGTTAAGATTTATTTATTTATTTAATTGTTTTATTTATGTCAATTCAATTGTTTGTTTTATGCTGATCAGTCACAATGGACCTAGTCTTTAAGAGTCTGTTATAGTGGCTAAGAAAGTAGTGTTTGTGTTGCTAGAATCATGTGTTAGTGGGTTAATTGTTATGTGGGTTAGTGGATTAATTATGCATTATGTAAAGCCTATTTATAGACTTATCTTTATCAATTTTAAAACACAACTGAGTACACCTACCTTATACATACAAATTTATTGTCTTTTGAGTAACAGTGGTATCAGAGCCAAAATCCCTAAATCATGAGTAGATGAGAGAGAGACAAAATCCCTAAATTGAGTTTTTCTTCCCAATTTTCTTAGCCATAATTTTTCTTCACAAATTTCACAACCAATATCCCAACAAGATTTTACAGAAGAAGAATGACAGTGTTTCTTCACAATCTTCAAAGAATCAAGAAGAATGTTCATGGCAACAGAATCAACCTTTGTGAAAGCAGCCATCCCATTGGAGCATGTTAATGGAGAATTTCCTTCGGTCGAAGAAATATTGGTCGATTGTTGAAGCTGGAATTGAAGCACTAGCACCAACTACAGTCTTGACAAAAGCCCAGGAGACAGAGCTGGAAGGGAGAAAGCCTAAGGATATGAAGGCAAAAAACTACTTTTTCCAGGCAATCAATCGTCCCATCCTAGAAACCATTCTTAGCAAAGAAACTTCCAAAGATATATGAGACTCCGTGAAGATAATATATCAAGGAAACCATTCAAGCATTGCGATCGGATTTTGAAACCTTACAAATTCAAATTGGGGAACCCATCACGCACTAATGTGCTAGGACGATAGAGATAAGCAATAGAATGAGATTCCATGGTGAGAAGGTGAAATTGTTAAAAAAAAATTGTGTTCTCTAGCACCAAAATTTGACTGTCATCTATTCAATTGAAGAATCAAAAGACATAGATCTGCTCTCCCTTGATGAACTGTAGAGCTCCCTACTAGTTCATGGACAAAAGATGATTTGAAGCTCAAAAATCGATGAGCAAGCTCTGAAAGCTTCTACTTTCACTCATTTTTCAACTTTTCGAGGAAGAGGCAGAGGTAGAGGGAGAGACAAAAAAGGCAGAGGCAGAGGAGACTGTAACATACACTACTTCAAGTCTGTTGAAAATCACGACAGAGGCAGAGAAGAAGGAAAAATAGACACTTCAAAAACTGAATGGATTAAACAATTTGACAAATCCAAGGTTGAATATTTTTGATGTCACAATTTTGGGCATTATTGCTCTTAATGTTATGCTAGGTTGCCTAATAACAAGGGAGAACTATTACATTTTTGCCGAAAAGAAGTGGAAAATTTATTAATTGTTGTGGAAGCTAATCAGAAACTGGAATTTGAAGTTTGGTATGTGGATACAGGTTACAGAAATCACATGTGTGGATGTAAGTCTTCTTTTATTTATTTAGATGATGATTTTAATTCTATAGTAAGCTTTGGTGATAACACTACTGTGAATGCAATGGGAAAAGGTGATATTGAGATAAGAACCAAAAATGGTTTTCTAGAAACAATTTATGATGTCCTTTATGTTCCTAACTCGAAAAGTAATTTATTAAGTGCTGGTTAATTGCAAGAAAAGGGGTATGTGATAACTATACAAAATGGAGCATGTGAGATATATGATCCTTTAAAATGAGCAATTGGTGTAGTTAAGATGAGTTCAAATAGGTTGTTTCCATTGAAGATAATGATATCTCAGCCTTGTTTCATGGCTGAAATAAAAAATTCTTCATGGCTTTGGAATTTTCGTTATGGAGACTTCAACAGAAGGATATGGTGAAAGGCCTTCCTAAAATTGACACTCCCTCTCCAATCCATGAAGAATGTGTTGTTAGCAAACAACATCGTTCTCAATTCCATCATGGAAAATCGTGGAGAGCAAAGCATGTTCCGGAGCGTGTACATTCTGACATTTATGGACCGATTAGTCCATCTTCAAATGGAGGTAAGAAAATACTAAATTACCATCATTGATGATCTTACATGAAAAACATGGTTTTATTTTTACAGCACAAGTCAGAAGCTTTTGTATGTTTAAAAGCTTTAAAGCTCATGTGGAAAATGAAGCAGGAAAGCCTATTAAGATCCTTTGAACAAATCGTGGTGGAGAATATTGTTCAAACAAATTTGAAGCTTTTTGTGCAAACCATGGTATTCGAAGAACTCATAACCGCCTATACACCATAATAGAATGGTGTATCCAAGGAAAAATAGAACAATTCTCAACATGGTGAGGAATCTGCTAACAAGAGAAAAAATTCCAAAGAATTTTTGGCTAGAAGCAGTCAATTGGAGCATTCATGTGTTGAACAAAAGTCCTACTTTTTTTGTTCAAAACATGACACCTAAGGAAGCTTGGAGTGGGAGAAAACCAGTTGTTGATCACTTTATAATTTTTGGTTGCATAGCTTATGCACACGTCCCAGATGAGAAGAGAAAGAAGCTAGATAATAAAAGTGAAGAGTGTGTGTTTCTAGGCATGAGTGAATGTTCCAAAGCTTATAAATTATACAATCCACTCACAAAAAGGATTGTGACCAACATAGATGTTGTTTTTTATGAGGAAAAGACTTGGAACTTGAATAGGCAACAACGTATACAAATTGTTCTTCACATTGATTTTGAAAGAGAGCCAACACCAACAATCATAATGCACAATAATTCCTTAGAATCTCATACAACAGCTGTTGAAATATTGTTAACAGTAGGAGCTCTATCTTTACCTACTCCAACAGCTGCTGAAATTTTACCAACCACGACAGAAGCTATTGTTGCAGCAGCTCAATCTTTACCTCATATTCGTAAAAGGACTGCTTGGATGGAAGACTAAGGTAACTGGCATTGAAGATCCAATTGCACATTTTGCTTTGTTTGTAGATTGTGATCCTACAACATTTGAAAGTGTTGTCAAAGAAGAAAAATGGAGAAAGGCAATGGATGATGAGATGGATGCCATCAAAAGAAATTACACTTGGGAATTGATTGATCATCCACGAGGATAAAAATAGTAAAATGGGTTCTCAAAACCAAATTAATAGAAAATGGTGAAGTTGATAAGTATAAGGCAAGGTTGGTAATTAAAGGATATAAGCAAGAATATGGAATTGATTATACAAAAATTTTTGCTCCTGTTGCAAGACATGATACAATCAGATTGCTAATTGCATTAGCCGCACAAAACTTGTGGCCTATTTTCCAGTTGGATGTCAAATCGGCATTCTTGCATGGGAACTTGGAAGAACAGGTATTTATCGATCAATCTCTTGGTCGTATTAAAATTAGATATGAGCATAAATTTTATCGATTAAAAAAGGCTTTTTATGGATTAAAACAAGCTCCACGAGCTTGGTATAGTCGCATTGAGTCTTATTTCTGAGAGAAGGCTTCCATAAATGTCCATATGAGCATACCTTATTTGTTAAAATTGGAGATACGGGGAAACTACTTATTGTTTGCTTATTTGTAGATGATCTTATATTTACTAGAAATGATGTTGTTATGTTTAAAGAATTCAAAAATTCTATGATGATTGAATTTGAGATGTCCGACCTTGGTTTGATGCATTACTTTCTTGGCATAGAATTAATGCAATCTGCTAATGGGATCTTTTTCTCTCAAAAGAAGTATGTGTAAGATATTTTGAACAGATTTCAGATGAAGGATTGCAATCCTGTTAGCACTCCAATTGAGTTTGGTTTGAAACTAAACAAAGATTATGAAGGGAAGAAAGTTGACAACACACTTTACAATCAAATTGTTGGCAGTTTGATGTACTTAACTGCAACAAGACCAAATATAATGTATTCTGTAAGCCTAATTAGTAGGTAAATAGAGAATCTAACAGAAATGTACTTGTTAACAACCAAGAGGATCCTTCATTACTTGCAAGGAACAAAGGATTTTGGATTGTTCTACAAAAAGAGTGAAAAGATAGAGTTGGTTGGGTTTAGTGATAGCGATTATGCAGGTGATCAAGATGACAGGAGAAGCTCCTCAGGTTATGTTTTTATGTTAGGCACAAGTGTTGTTTCATGATCTTCGAAAAAGCAACAAATTGTTATTTTATAAGCTAAATTCATTGCTACTACAGCTTGTGCTTGTCAAACTATTTGGATAAGAAGATTTGTTGAAGAACTACAGTTTCAGCAAATTGGAGCTACAACAGTTTTTTTGTGATAACAACTCAGCCATCAAACTCTCAAAAAATCCAGTGCTACATGGAAAAAAAACATATCGATGTGAGATATTATTTCTTAAGAGATCTTAGCAATGATGGAACAATCAATCTAGTTTATTGTAGAAGTGAAGACCAAATTACAAATATACAGACCAAACCCCTCAAATTTGCTACATTTGTGAAATAGCGTGGTTTACTTAGAATTTGTTCGCGATCAGCACTAATCAAGAGTTCTGCAGAAGGATGATTTTCTTTTAAAGTGTTATTTGAAAATTTCAGTTTAAGGGAGGGTGTTAAGATTTATTTATTTAATTAATAATTTAATTTAATGTCAATTCATTTGTTTGTTTTATGTTGATTTAGTCGCAGTTGACATAGTTTTTAGGAATCTGTTATAGTTATAGTGGCTAAGAAGTGGTATTTGTGTTGCTAGAATCATGGGTTAGTGAGTTAATTATTATGTGGGTTAATTATGCAATATATAAAGCCTATTTATAGGCTCTTCTTTATCAATTTTAAAACACAATTGAGTACACGTGCCTTTTACATAAAAAAAATTTGTCTTTTGAATAACACAAACAATTTTATCTGTGAGATTTAGAAATTCTTAATCAAGTATTTCCATCCATATCATGAATTTCATCCAAATTGTTTGTTTTATTAAGAAATTTTATCGTTTTCAAGGTCACTTAACAAGAGAAGATCCCAACTGAAAATCAACCATGTGTACGGACAAGATTAATGCAAAAAAATTGTTTAGATGCAAAATTGATTTTAACCTAATATTTATAGTTGAAGTGCATGAGATTTTCTGGGTATAAAGCTTGGCCTAAAATGAAGAAACAATTATAAAGACAACCTCAGCTAGCTTGGGAAGAAAAATGTTGTTGAACTGGGTCATGTAAAATCAATAATATTTATGCCTAGGAGGTTCTTTTCCAATTCTTAAGAGTTACCGAGACGCCATGAAAGTCCAGCATTGAAAATGTCACTCACATTGAGCATCGGGGCGAGTGGGCAAGATCGACCCCGAGATGGACGCTTCTAATTATGGAAATAAGTTAAGACATAGAGTTTCTAGGAAAGATACTGTCTTCAATATATGCCAAGATATAATTTTATTCTCTGGCTAGCAGTATTGGGAAGGCTCCGAACAAAAGATCGTCTTCAGTTCATGTCCCCAGATCCTATCTGTCCCCTTTGCAATAAGGATAATGAATCGCATCAGCACCTATTTTTTGAATGTAATTGGTCAGCGCAGCTTTGGAATTCTATCATGTCCTGGCTGAGGATTAATCAGCAGATGATGTCTTTAAGTAGCGCGCTTTGTGAGCTCAACAAGGGAGGTCATAGCATGGAGCCCAGGTTAAGGAGGATTTCATTAGGTATTACAGTATACTTAATCTGGGAGGAACGTAATAATCGTGTTTTTCATTCGAAACGATTATCGGTGTCCAATCTTTTTCGTAAATTCCAGGTTGTGTTCTACACCATCTTCCATTTCCGTGAAAAGGACCACCATAATCTGTGTTTTGGGTGATGTTCTTGTTCCGGTTAGGCGTAAATCCTCGTTTCAGTTGGAGCAAGATGATTTGTTCTTCTTGTTATGTGGCCTGCCAGTGTTTTTCCATGCTTTTTGCGGTGTCAGCTGTTGAGTTAGTTGTGCCATCCAGCTGGATATCTTGGGAGGGTGGCTTGTCAGCGTGCTCTCTGGCTTGGTTAATTGTGGCTGGAGGTGGTGGTGTTGTCAGATTATTAGGGGGGTGACTTTCGGTTTTCTAGGCCCGGCAGGCTCCACGTGGGCGTCAGTTTGCATTGATCTTCAAATTGTCTTTGGCGTGGGGAAGGTGGCTAAGTCAGCGATGCTTTTAGGCTGCTGCAGATGTCCCTTTTTTCTTCGCAGAAAGGTGAGTGGCGTCGGTTTGTGTTGCCAGCTCATTGAGGCAGCTCTTCAGTTCTTTCTTCTCTTTCGGCGGAGAAGCTTTGACGTGTGTCAGCCTCACCTACATTGGGAGGCTTATGTTGGTGTAGCAGGCTCCACGTGGGCTGGTTGCCTTTTGAATTTGCATTCAAATTCAAATTCAATTTCAGCTGCTTTGAGAGCGTTTCAGCTTTCCCTCCGAGCTACGTTTGGAGTCGTTTTGGTTTTCTCCTAGGGCGGGAAGCTGCTGCCATCCGTGGTCTTCTTTGGTGGGCCTTTCTTCTTCAGCTCCTATTTTCGGGCCTTGTTGATGGGCTGAGTTTAGGCCTTCTTTTTTGGGCTATCCACAAGCTTCTCTCTTTGGGATGGTCCTTGTTTGGGTTGGGCTTTTTGGGAGGGCTTTGTTGTTCATTCTTGATTTCCTAGGGCCTTTGTTTTGCATTAAGGGAACATGTTCCCTTTTCGTTTTTGTGTTTATTTGCCGTTCTCTCCGAGTTTTACTCGGTCTTGTATATTCTTTGCTCTTTTAATATACTTACAATTTACCAAAAAAAAAAATATGTATGCCCAAAAGATAAATACTTGCAGGGAAAGAGAAAGAAAGCCATAAAATAATTTACAAAGAAAATTTTTGGCACTAGTAATGGAGCTTCTTCCCTATCCCCGCACATTCTTCTAGCATTTGATTGCACAACATCCTTAATCCATTCCACACCAAAACAAATTCAATTACAAAAATTAATATACTCTATTATTGTTTCACTACAGTCCCTTAATTAATCAGAAGGAGGAGGCTTGGTTTTCAAGCGATAGAAAAGCTTCTTCTTCTTCTTGGAAGTGGAATTGTCAATGGTGAGAACAACTTTACCAGGTTCACCGATTTTGAAGCTGTTGCAAACCAGTGGCTCTTCAGTTGCAGCAACCTTTCTAGCCTTTTGGATGATCACGGTGTAGCTATCTTCAGCACTTGGTACAAATTCTGCACCATAGCCCACATCCCATCCTGCAACTCTCACTTCCCATGTTAAAAGGCATGTCTGCAAAACAGTTAGATTAACATTAATCAAGGGTTCAAATCACAATGCACGAATGTTAAAACCCTAGATTGTATCATTGTATAGTTCAGGCTTCAGAGTATCCAAGGAAAGATTCCCTGGCCAACTAAAACACCATTCTAGGTGGTGCATGTTAGACAAAGACGCATCTTCTTTTTCTTGGATTCTTCAAAAGGGAAAAGAGAATGACTTTGTACATGTTACTTCCTGTCAAAAGAGAAAAAGGCAAACCTACCTCAGTAACTGGGAATTCTACAGTGTGCTTCGCTGCTGGCTTCACAGTAATCACGGTAACAGCATCAGCTGGGCCAAATTCACCATCTTTGCTTAGTCCTCCGTACTTCACTGGTATTTGCTCAACAGCTATGTACCTGATTGGTGGTAAAAAGAAATTTTTAACTCAGCCCAAATGGTACAAAAATGCATGTCAGAAAGCTACGACATTTCTGAAGCAAATTTGAAATCTTTAAGTGCAAACCTGATAAGGGTTTCAGCAGATTTGGAAGGACCAACAACGACAAACTTGCTTCTGGTCCTCTGGGTTAAAAATGGACTTATCATTCTATTTACTGTTAGATACCACCAGGGAACATTGATGAAGATCTGCAGAGTAAACACCAAAGAATCAAACATTATGAATTTAATTATTACCAGACAAAGAATAAACATGAATTGAAACAAACAAATATACCTGTTTGGCCACAAATTCTGGATAGTTGTCTTGAAGCAATTGAAGTGCCTGTCTAGTAGCTTGTCTAAGCTCTCTCTTAGCTGGTCCAGGAGAATTTTTCAAGTCGTTAACCTGAACAATTGTGGAAATTCCACCGGGATTTAAATCCAATGTCCTGATACTTTTTTCCAGGAATTGAATCCTCCACCTTAGGAATCTTTGCCTCTTCTCCTCGTCAGAAAATGAATTCTTGTAAAGTTCCTTATTTTGGAATTCTCCATAGACATTATAGCACACCGGGTGTCCCTCTTTATCAAGACCATGCATAAATACCACCTTCCCCAAATCATCTAAGCCTAAATCTTTTTCAAGCAATTCGTCAGTGCCAAACTCCTTTCTCCAGCGAATTGTGTTCTTGAGCATGGTGAATGCATCCTTCACCTTGAAATCTCTGGCTCTGAGAAATTTCAATAGAATCACATCACTCCTGTCATCAGCAAGAAGTGGTATTCCCCAGATTGATACTTCCTCTGGCGTCACTTCCACAGTCTCAGATGATTTAACTTCTTTAGCTTCTTCATCCAATGATGAGGCAGCCTTTGTCTCTCCCTCAGGCTCTTTTGTAGCCTGAGCTGTAGTGTCCTCTTGTGAAACCACTGAAGAGGAGACAGCTACGATGGTCTCTTCAATGGCTTCCACCGTCTTGGCACCATCATCTTCCACAGCAGTATCAGCAGTAGTATCACTAGCAACAGCAGGAGCCACCTTTCTTTGATCATCAAGAGCCTCACTTTCCACCACTTCAATCTTCTCTTCTTTTTCTGCTACAGCTTCAGTCTCTACTCTTTCCTTATCTTCTGTTACTGCTGATGTTTCCTCTGTTAGGGCTGGCTTTCTGTTCTCGGCTGCCACCACATCTTCTTTCTTCTCCTCTTCTATAGCCGGTGCTGTTGGTGTAGTCAAAACACTAAATTCATGATGGTTAAGTACTTCTTGAACAAGTCGCTTAAATTCTTGAAGTGCTATCTTTTCATAATCAAGAAGATCAGCAACTTTAGTGCTTTCCTCCTTAAAATAAACCTGCTGAGGCATCTTTTCATCATCTCCTCCACTTGGTTTGAACACCTGAGTCTCTACAACACCCTCCTCAACCTGCTTTGGCTTCATTGGCTCCTCCTCAGTCTCGGAAACTGGCAATGGTGACTCTTTCTCCACCACCACTGGCATTGTTGGTGGCACTGGAGCTGTTTTTTCAGCTTGTGGAACATCAGTCACCACCACAACATCTTGTTCTTGACTCATTTTTTGAACCTCCTCTGCCATTCTTGATGATAAAACAAGAAATTTTAGAGATATACAGGGAGAGGGAGAGGGCTATGGCTCTTGAATTCTTGAAATGTTTGAGCCCTGAGGGTGTTGTGAGGGGGATACGGGGGAGAGGTGGGGAGTTATAAAGAGTAAAGAGTGGGGGGGCTACAAAGCCAGCTTGAAGTCTATGATTTTGTGTGCGTGTGGGACCCATAACTTGATAGGAACGGGAAATCAGAAGGCAAATTCTGTTTGCCGTTTCAGTTTGTTAGTAGTTTGTTACTAGCCACGTGGCCAAGTCAGTTAGGAATTGTGGCAATAATATCGTGTGTTGGCTCTATAAATAGCCAGAGGAGCCATTTGGCAGATCATGATGAATAATATACAGAAACAGATTCTAGATTTTCCGTCGTTCTTGGTTGTAATCCTAAGGTAGAAAGATAGAGTTCTATCATTGGTATCAGAGCCTTTGATCCTCTAAGCTGTTCCTTTAGTGTATGACCCGCACTAGTGTTCGTACCCGATCGACATCCATGGAAGCTCGTGTTGCTGCGCTTGAGGCCTCGGGTTCCAAGACCCAGCTCCTTCTGGAATCTAATCAGCTTCTTCTGGAATCTATTCTGCGACTCCTTGAGGACAAATTCGCGTCAATCGAAAGACGCCTGGATTCAATTGATTCTCAACTAGAGGGAAGTAATGAAAACGATGGTGAAAACAGTCGCAGGCGAGGAGGGCTGGATCATCGAGAGAGAGAGAGGGTTTCTGAACTGGCATCTGTTACTTGTTTGGAGCTGGCTGACGTGTGTAGGGAGGTTGGTCTTCCTCCTGGTGTCCTCAATATTTTAACTGGGTTGGGCACTGAAGCTGGTGCTCCTTTAGCATCACATCCTCATGTTGACAAGGTTGCATTTACTGGGAGCAACGCTACAGGGAGCAGGATAAGGGCATCTGCAGCTAAAATGGTTAAGCCTGTTTCAATGGAGCTAGGTGGGAAAAGTCCAATCATTGTTTGTGAGGATGTTGATCTTGATAAGGCGGCTGAGTGGACCCTCTTCGGTTGCTTCTGGACAAATGACCAGATATGCAGTGCAACCTCCCTTCTTTTAGTGCATGAAAGCATTGCATCAGAATTTGTGGACAGGCACCTTGATCGTGAGGCCCTGCAATGGTTTCAATGGGAGGAATATGTGTCTTCCTGCTCCAAGTGGGAAGACTTTGTGAAGATATTTTGCAGAGATTTTGGCTCTCATGGGTTTGAGGAGTATTACGAGAGATACTCAAGGCTAGATTCAGTGTGTTCTTTTTAGTTGTTAACAGTCTGTCTTGTTGCTGTGTAATAAGTTTCCAATTCTTGTAAACCTAGTTTCAAAGGGGTGGGTAATGATAGGAACGGGAAATCAGAAGGCAAATTCTGTTTGCCGTTTCAGTTTGTTAGTAGTTTGTTACTAGCCACGTGGCCAAGTCAGTTAGGAATTGTGGCAATAATATCGTGTGTTGGCTCTATAAATAGCCAGAGGAGCCATTTGGCAGATCATGATGAATAATATACAGAAACAGATTCTAGATTTTCCGTCGTTCTTGGTTGTAATCCTAAGGTAGAAAGATAGAGTTCTATCATAACTATCCATCTGTTCTTAATTTTCTTGAATCTTAGACCCTTTCTGTGCCCCCTTTTGTAACGGGCGTTTCTTTCTTTGTAGGGTGAACAGCATTTTTGTCCCTCTATATTTACTATTATCTCATCTCTGCACCGATAGTTTTCAATCTAGTTTTATATAAGTTTTGATGTTGCTTCTAACCGTTTAAACAATTTGAAAAGCTTTTCATCTATACACATGGATAGATGACAAAATAAGAACCTAGCCTTATTGTTTAGTCAAACAAACAAAAAAAAAAGGTACAAAACAAAAAATATTTCCCTCTGTCATAGCTTGCCTGCCACTAAATGATATGAAACAAGAGGAAAACAAAGAAAATCAACTTATTAACTTACCAAAAAGAATTGTGCTCTTCACCCTCTTTCGTTGTTCTGCTCTTACACAATTTATCCAAGGCTCAAAGATTGAAGCCCTATTAGTTGTCATTTACAGATTCATATTTTTGTAGATATTCTAAGATTCTATCTATATGTATAATTATGATTTTTTTCAGGACATGCAGGTAATTTAAAAACACTACAATCTTTCCTTACCCAAAAGTGAGTATGTCATTGAGTTTCATTACTACTTCGTGTGTTTAGGGATGAAAACGGAAATTTTAAAAATATAAATAGAATTCTGAATAATATTAAACCATTCTAATAGCAATGACACGCTGATAAATCTATAGGGATGAGAGTGTAGTTTACCCTTCCAGCAGTTAGAAATCATCGCCGGATGTGCGGGCCTTTTCTTTTCTATTAATGCGTTGTGAGTGTGTCTGTGGGTGTAAATGGGCCCTACAATAGTCTGCAAGGAAAGAAGAGAAAGATGATGAAAAAGAGACCGTTGATGATCAGACATAAGATCCTCAAGTCACTATCTCATGGCCAGTTGGATTATCTCAACCGTTGAAAAATAAGTGGGACCAACTTGACATTACTTAATTGATGTGCTGCCAACACTCGAAGAATTTTGGTGTTTTTGAAGTAATTAAATGTGGCAATCAATGTTAATAATACATTAATGTAATGTAATGACTGTTAATTATGCGAAACCGCTGAGGTTCTATGGTAGAATAAAATAAGCATTTGCTCACACTTGTGAAATAACATGGGGATGTAAACAATTCATTGATAGACATATGAGAAATCCAAATTCTATGCTGTCAAACACAGCAATTTTATTGGTCTAAACATAATGGTTGTAATATAATCGAAATGTTCCAATGGAAATTTAAGTGGAATTTATAGAACAAACTGAGATTCTAAGCAAGATGAAATTTATTTTGATTTATTATGTATTTAAAATAGAATGAGATATATCGGTCATTCCAGACTAAAGAGAACGAAATTGACAATCTTACTAGAAATTGTGTGCATTCATTGGTAAGTATGTGGTTATGTATTTTGATGACATCCTAATTTATAATAAGAACTTAAATGAGCATCTTGATCATTTACGTACTATGCTTAGTGTATTGCGAGATGAAAAAATATATGTTAATTTCAATGAATGTACCTTTTGCATGAAGAAAACTATGTTTCTTGGATATGTGGTAACCACACAAGGTATTGCGATGGATGAAGATAAGGTCAAGGCTATTCGGGAAGTCTTTAACTAAGGTAAGGAGTTTTCATGGACTTGTTAGCTTTTATAGGAGGTTTGTGAAAGATTTTAGTACTATTGCAACATCTTTAATTGAAATTGTGAAAAAGTTTGTTGGGTTTAAATGGGATGATGACCAAGATAAAGCTTTTAATTTGTTGAAAGATAAACTTTGTTCAGCACCTTTTTTAGCTTTGCCAGACTTTACAAAAAAAATTGAAGTTGAATGTGATGCCTTAGGTGGAGGTATAAGAGTTGTGTTAATACAGGAAATGAGACTCATTACGTGTTTTAGTGAGAAACTTAATGGGACAGCCTTGAATTACCCTACATATGACAAGGAACTCTACGCCTTCGTAAGAACTTTAGAGACGTGGTAGCATTACTTATGGCATAAAGAGTTCGTGATACATTCAGTTCATGAATTTTGAAGTATTTAAAAGGACAAAGTAAGTTGAGTGGGAGACATACCAAATGGGTTGAATTCATTGAAACCTTTCTGTATGTGATCAAGTATAAGCAAAGGAAACAAATATTGTGGATGATGCACTTTCATGCAGGTATGTTCTTTTATCCACTTTAAATGCTAGATTGCTAGGATTTGAACACATAAAGAAATTGTACAAGAATGAAAATGATTTTGCTACTGTTTTTTATGCATGTAAGGTTTCGGCCTCTGAAAAGTATTACAGGCTTGATGGATACTTGTTTAAAAAAAATTACTTGTGCATTCCATTGAGCTATGTGCATGAATTGCTTGTACATGAAGCACATGAGGATGGGTTAATGGGGCATTTTGGTGTTATTAAGACTTTAGTTGTGTAGTGTGAGCATTTTTAATGGTCAAAAATTAAAAATATGTGCAACGTATATGAGATAAATGCATAACATGTAGAGAACAGACTCAACCTTATAACTTGTATACCCCTTTGTCTGTATCTAAGGAACCATGAGTAGATATTTCAATGGACTTTATATTAGGTTTACCTAGGTCAAAACGGGTAGGGACTCAATTTTCATAGTTGTAGATAGGTTTTCGAAGATGACACATTTCATACCTTGCCATAAAATGATGCAACCAATATTGTTGATTTGTTGTTTAGGGAGATAGTATGGATTCATGAAGTTCCTAGAAGCATTGTTTCTAATAGAGATGTTAAGTTCTTTAGTTATTTTTGGAAGGTGTTGTAGGGAAAATTGAGTATCAAGTTGTATTTTCGAATACAAGTCATCCCTAAATAAATGGACAAACAGAAGTAGTTAATAGGACTTTAACACAACTTTTACGTGTTGTCATTCAAAAGAACTTGAAGATTTGGGAAGACTATTTGTCATTTATAGAGTTTGCGTATAATTGTAACGTGCATTCTAATACTGATTTTTCACCATTTAAGATTATGTTTGGATTTAACCCTTTAACTCCTATAAATTTGATTCCTTTAATTAGGGTTGGTTTGGATGAAAATTGTAAAACATAGGTGGTGAAGACACTCCACGGGAGTGTACGACAACAAATTAAAAAGAGAAACCGTTTGTATTTAACTAAAGCCAATAAGGGGCGCAAACAAGTTTTATTTCAACCCAGTGATTGGTTTTGGGTGCATATAAGCAAGGGGAGATTTCAGGCCCAAAGGAAGTCTAAGTTACATCTGCGAGGAGATGGCCTTTTCAAATCTTGGAAAGGATAAATTACAATGCATATAAAGTTGATTTGTTAGGTGAATATGGAGTTAGTGTTACCTTTAATGTTTCTGATCTTATTTTGTTTAATGTAGGTGATGATAATTTAAGGTCGAATCCTTTTAAAGAGAGGGGATGATGAGGACCAACCCAACACCAAGCATAATCACGCAAATGACACAAGTGACTCTACCTTGGTTCTCTAAAGGACTAAAAACAACTTATCAAGGTTCAACTGATTTTGAACCGTCAATCCATACTTCTTGTTCATGAATTACTATTTATTGGGTGGGGGTTCGAATCCAATAGTGTTGGTTGCTAGGTATAAGTTATCTTTGTATCACACTTCTATCAAACCTGATTTACTTAGCTTTTTGGGAATTGGTATCTTTGCGTGTAGGTTGCTTGACACATGATCAAAAGGTTTGCATCATTAGTCATCTTATAAATCACCAAATCAATTATTTTTTATTAAAAGTTCTTTGATGTTGAGCCATTTGAGTTAACTAGTTTTTATTGTATCAATATCTTATTAATTTAACCAAAGATCTTACCTGAGTTAAACTTCAAGTTTTGAGTTTTCCGACTTAATATGTAGGAATTAGCCAAATTTAATAACTATGGTTTCAATAATAAATAAGGTATTCTTAAACTACATTTTATGTATTAAAACTAAAATCTTTTGTAATAAGATCTTAAGTGTAAGACCAATACCCAAAGTTTTAGGATTTAAGCTTTGGATGATAACTAGCTAAGTGATATGCACTATGATGTGGGTCAAGTCAAATCTTTCTTAATGTCAATAAAGAATGTTTTGTTGACGCCAATATTTAAAAAAAAAAACAAGAAACAATTCAGTCATTGACTTGACTAGATTCAATGTGCTCATTTAATGTAATATCATTAAAAAAATTACAATAAATAAAGTAAAAAAATCATGGAAGTAATAACCTGTAAAAAAATGAGATGTCAATATTATACTAAAGAGGAGAGGAAAACATGACTTATTAGAGACTTACCATCCCTTCGCTATGAAAACAAAATTATTTAAAAAATAAATAAATTGAACAAATAAAAAGACAAGATATAATAGGTCATTTTTAAATTAGTGAAAACTTCTATAGAAAGCAAATAAAAAAATGGATTCCAATCTTTAATGAATAAATTTCAAAAGATAAAATTGAAAAAACTCAAGCCTAAAAAAGAGAGAAAAAAAAAAACCAAGCAAATCTTGGTGAACCTATTACACCTATGAATCTTATCCTTAAGTTAAACTAAAAACTTCAATTTCTTGTCAATTCAATATTCAAGGATTAAACATATAATTAAATAAAATTTAAAAATTAGACAAAGAGAAATCAACAAAGAATGAAAAATGAGATAACCTATGTTATTTTCAAAATTAGAAAGAACTTTTATAGTTTTTAAACCTAACTTAGACGTCAATTGAGATCAAGTGTTGAGTCATGGGTCAGGTGAGTTGACCTGAGTTAACATCGATAAACCAAAATCTTTGTTCTTTTACAAAAAAAAAAAAATGATATCATTTTGAGAAATAAAATAAAAAGAAAAAAGTCAACAAGATTTTATCGGGTAATAGGGCAACCATTTTTTTTATTGGGTAACATTGGATTAATCCTTTCTATTTTTTTTGTAGAAACTCAACCGAATCTTTTCTCTAAGTCACCCTGGTAATGGGTTGGCTGCTAAATCGGGTCAAGTTTTAAAATGATGATAAATTATATATAAAAATAAAAATATCAAAGATTTAATCTTCAATTGAATAAATGATAAATGATATAATTAAAAAAACTTGAGTTTTTTAAAAAGAAATAAAAAGAAAAAAACAAACCCAGACAAACCTCATAAACCTATGTTAATCTCTAAAATTAGAAACCATTGACATTTTAGATTCAAATTTAATTAAAAAACTTAATTTTCAACTAATTTAATATTAAAGGGTTGAAATCGGAAGAAATATATATATATATATATATATATATATATCAATTTAAAAAATCTCCAAAGTAAGATAAAAATAGCAATAAAAAAATGATGATCATTGAAAAAAAAACAAAAGGAGGATGAAAGCATATATATAAAATAGCAATTTATTTCGTTTATCTCAAACGAAATAAATTGCAATCAAAATAATGAAGACAAATTTGAAAGATAAAAAAAAAAAATCAAAAGGGGATGAAATTAAAAAAAATAATCTAATTTTATAAATGATTCAAAATAAGATAATTAATAATCAAAATCGCAGTGATTGAATCTCAAGGAAAAACAAATTAAAGAGTTGTTTAATTTTCTGAAGCATTAAACACACACAAAAAATAGAAACAAAAAGCCATAAACAATAAATTAGGAGCCCATTAAGCACGTGAGCCACCATATATTAGAGGAGTTATCAAGACGATTCAAACGTGGTCGTGAAAAGTGGTTTGTTGTTATCAAACATTGTCGCAAATGCCACTTGAAGTCATGAGCGTCGTCCACTTGCTAAATTGTGCAACAAGTTTTTTCAATAAAATATTAAAAAAAAATATCATTGAATCAACGTGATATTAAAAAAAAGAAGATGAAAGGACAAAAAAAAATCTCTGGAAAATATTTTAGTAGATTTTTCCTTAAGGATAATTAAGTTATTTTACCATGCTAACAAAAATTTAAAAGACTAAAAATTTGTGGATGAAAGTTTAATTAATTTATTTATTTCAAATATACTTAAGTAATTTTAATGTGGAAAAGAAAAGAAGAAAATTAAGATGCCCCCATTTAATTTTAAAAATATTATTTATATCATGATAAAACACAAAAATAATTATAAAAAAATTATTATTTATAAATTTTTTTTATCATTGTACTATTTCTCTTTTTAAAGCATTATTGTTTTTTTTTTTGGAAGTATAATGTATAAAGCACACCTGTTTGTGCTAATCATGGTAAGCCTCCAACAGTAGTTTGTGGTTTTTATGCTGCTATAAAGCCTATAGGTTGCTTCTGATGATTTCCCAGTCTAATACCAACTTGTGATTGGATATTTCAACTTTTTAAAATTGAGCCGTGTGTATATTACTAGTTCGACACTACATTCATAGTTTTAAATTTAAAATTTATATATCGATATTAAAAATATTATTTAAAAAATAAAAATATTATTTAAAAATATTTTTAAAATAAAAAATATTATTTAAAACTGTATTGACAAACAAACTTTAGTTATGGGGTCGGATTTGTTTTCATAGTCCATTCCCATCTCCTTTGTCGATATTCTTTCCTTTTATTCCTTAAGCTATAGTCTAAAATTGTCTTGGATTTTTAACTTATGCGTTTGGGCCAAGTATATATTTATGTAGTCGGTGTTTTTGGGCCAGATTGGTCTAAACTTGTTTGAATCTTGAAGTCCACTTCAACTTGGCAAAATATATCCAAAATTAATAGTTGTGGTAAACCAGTTCAGACCTCAAACACCAAAAAAAAAATATAAAAAATTTGCGCCAGGATCACATTTTACCTGTTCTGTCCCTCATTAAAGCAAGTGTTTGCATGCTGCCAGTTGCATTTCAAACCCAAAAAAGAAACTCTAATAGGATTTAGCTTTCGTCATTGCATCTTTTTAATTATTTAAACATGAATCCCAACAGGCGCCTGATACTTCAAGAAAAAAATTATATCCACAGCTATTTTGGAGAACTAAATCTTTAAAATAACTTTTTAAATAGTATATATATGGTTTTTTTATTGGTGCATGCTCCAATGGTAAAAGCCATTTTGGAGAGCTATTTTTTTTATATTATTTTAAATATAGTGCAATTATTTTATGTGTAGTTTAATTATGCAATTAATTATACAATTAATAGGAATAGGTTATATAATTATATAATTATTTTTAAAAAACCCTCCAACAATATAACTATTAATTTTGTATCTAATTTTTTACTCTTGTTGAGGTATTTTTAAATAAAAACAAAAACAAATATTTTTGATATAGTTACATTATTTTCTAATATATATATATATATATCACGTCAATGAAGGTGGCCATTTTGGCTTTTCTACATGAGCTGCTATAAATAGCAGCTCATGCACGGAAATGTATTTTTGGCTCTGCAAATGACAGATCCTGTTGGAGTGTAAAAAATTAAGCAAACATGCTAAAAAAACTAATTTTTTTATTTTTGGCTCTGCAAATAGCACTCTCGTTGGAGTTGCCTTAAGAAGATATATCATTAAAAATATTTGGAAAGAAAATTTGGTCCCGAAAGTATCTCTTGAAAGTAAAAAATAATTAAATATTATTTTTTCATAAAATAGGCTGGCATGCAGTAGAAAACAAAGCTTATAAATAACTAAATTTGTCAATATTGAAGTCTTAACAGGCATTATAAAAAGCAGTCAGTATTCCAGAAAGATAAAATATCTGTCATCTCTCTCTTTTACGGGGAGAAAGATGGGAACAACTTAAGAAGATAAATACCCCAATATTTAAATCTAAATGACACTTGCACATGCTATGTAACAAACCATATATTATTTCAAGTTTAATCTTTCAAAATATTGATTAAATTCAAATGAAGCATATTGAGATTCAAATTTTCTTGTTCTTAGACTTGAATCAGTTATTAATACTTCAAAGGAGTCGTATTTTGTAACCAAATTACTATAATCAGTCTACTCCATACTTGACTTAAAACTTGTGTTATGATGAATTGAATAAATTAAATGGGATTAATCCAAAATAATGTAATGTTGCACAAACTTATTTACCCAATAAAACTAGCTTTAGACTTATTAGAGCTTAAATATAACACCAACCTTATATTTTCTTTTTAACTTTACTAGTAATCGGGTTTGTTTCTTATATCTATATTTCATATTAGAAATAAAGAAAAGACCATGAAAAAATAAATTATGAATGTATAAATTGAAGTATAAAATATGTGATGGAAAAGATTCTCTAATAAAAAACTTCCTATTATTTTTGTTAGGGAAAAGTGAATGCCCTTGCTTTAAAAGAGTAATATATATATATATATATATGAATCATCATGTTTTTATTTTTATTTGGATTCTCATTTAAAGGAACCAAAGGCAGCTGATAACTTGATATCCTTGCTCGAGAGTATATTAATCGAGCGAGCTGTCAAACACAACAATTTTAGGATAAAATCAAGTGGTGAACCCAAGCATATACGAGTCTGGTAACTTACCAAACCCAGCATCTTCGGGCTCAGCCAAGTGCTGAGCCCCAATACAAATAGTTATTACAATTTTATCAGGCTATATATTAGACTACAAGATTCTAATGAGTGAAAGATATTTCCCCTCTAATAAGTGAGATATTTTTCCTTTGATGAATCATAATATTTTCTGTTTGATAGTCAAATATATTCTCTTTTTGAAACATGAGATGTTTTAATGGTATTAGAAAAATATGAATTTTTATTCCTCTCCTTCACTAAAGGGCAAGGATGATGGGTTATAAAGACTAAGTGGATCCTTAAAGAAGTAGGTTTTAATCTTTAGTGACAGGTACCTTTGTAACTATTAACATGGTTACTATATTATAATATAAACCACTTTTTAACAGGATTGGCTTCTTACTAAAACTGTCATGACAACATTTTCTCGTGGGGCCATCCCCGGAGTCGGGGAGGTGTGTGGAAAAAAAGATTTTTTTTTCATAATAGTAAAATTATGATTATAGGTTTTACTTTTGAGACCTTCGGTCTTCTCATCATTGCACCCTTAGGAACCTATTCTATATTTATGACTTCAAATGCGTGAATGTTCTCATTTCTAAAGTCTTATTCCTCAATAAAAGGTATGTCCACATTTCTGATCATGGAATTTGTCTCTTTAGCCTTAACAATTATCAGCATCCTATTCATGATGTACTTCAAGCATTGATGTAGTGAAGAAGTCACTACTCTAGCTATATGAAACCATGCCCTTCCTAACAAAATGCTATAAGATGGATGAATATCCATTACTTGCAATGTCACTAAGAACATTGGTGGTCCTATGTATAACTCCATTTCTAGAGTCCCCACTATTTGTCTTGGCAAACCATCATATGCTCTCGCCATCATGGTTTTTGGCTTCATTTGTGATTCATCAATAGATAGATCTTTTAACATATGACTTGGCATTACATTTAATGTAGATTCATTATCAACCAACACTCTCTTGATCAAGATATCTTTGCATTGTACCATGATGTATAATGGCTTGTTGTGTCTAGTACTGTTAGGACCTAGTTCATCTCCATTAAAGTATGCATAATTGGAAGTCTATATTCTCTTTACTAAGTATTCCATTGTTATTGGTTAATGTCTTGAGGCACATATGCCTCATTTAGTACCTTTGTATAGCCTTTTAATAAGGTTCCAAACTCAATATCAAAGAAAACAAAGATATTCTAGCATGTGTTTTCTTGAGTTGTTCAACAACATTATATTTAGTGTGCTTCATTAGCTTTAAGAACTCATTGGTTTCTTCTTCAATGACAAGTTTATTTGTTTTTTTCATCATGTCATTTAAATCCTTCCCCTTTAATTTCCTTAGTTTTTTTCTGGGTAAAACACCTTTCTCTTCAAGTTAAGCCCCTGATTTTTAGTTGAAAGACCAGTGATTGTTTTGTGCTTTGAAAGGAGTACTCATAGTTGTGTGGTAGGGCACCATAACCTCTTTTTATGTGTTGCTGATGGTTTGGATAAGCCCAATTTGGGTGGCCCACCCAGGCTGAATTGTACCCAACATACTTCTTTACTAGGTGCCTCTATCATAGACACTTCATCACCCATCATCGTCTCTACCTGAAGCAATCCTTTATTCCTCATTTTCATCACATTTTTACAAAACTCTTGGCATTGACTGATAGAATGGCCTTCTTGGTTATGATGTTTGCAACATTTCATGACATCTCTTTAACGCCTAACATATATCAATATTTGGTAAATTCTTCCTATTAGCACCCTCAAGCTCCTCAAATGTTCTACATCTAACATATTTACTGGCCCATTGCTTGAAGTATGGTTAGGTAGAGGGTTAGCATTCACATTTGAGGCTTCTTCGAATGTTATCCACCTAACATTGATGTAGAACATGAGTTACTTGTCTAATGCTTAGTAGTTTCTGATACATTTATTCAAGGGTAGTGGTAATGTGGTAGTTATTATTGGTTTCTTTGATAAGTCTTTTTGGGTATGGCTTTTGGCTTGGTTATTTTAGGAGTAAGGTTTTCTCATAGGGAATGAGGATTTGAAATTGAAATCGACGATTTGTGACGATGAGGATTGAGAATTGTATTTTTGGTATTGGCTTTTCTTGCTCCTATAATTGCCTTCAATATGATAGATCTCTTTTTTCTTTCCACAAAATCCCCTATTTTCATTTGACGCAGAGATCCTACCACTTTTTACCCCTTGTTCTATACCCTCTGCCATAATTACAATGTTAGTAAATTATTGTGCCAAATTATCCATTACATGCTTGTAGTATGGTGCTTTGAACGTATTAGAAAATAGGGTTACCATTTCTCTATCCAAAAGTGGAGGATGTACTTGTGCTGCCAAGTCCCTCTATTTTTGTGTATACTCATTTATGCTCTTTTTTTATCTCCTTTTTCCAAGTTGGACAAGCTAATCCTATTTAGAGCAATATCCTTATTACTTGTGTTTAACAATTATAGTAGGTCTATTAGAAGGGCCCTCACTAGCATTCCTTAATGTTTGCTCAAGTAAGCTTGTGAGTCAAGCCACATTGGCTTTTAAGGAATCCAACTCTTCTTAGAAACGAGCATCATGTTATACATGTTCTTCATCCTCCATAGTTCTTTGTTGGAGTTGTGTGTTATATGTTATACAAGTTAGGGATCTTCAAGGACCTATATTTCACTTAGTGCATGCATGTATGTTATTTATAGTGAAATATCTGTATGCATGCATATATATGGATAGACATTAAGTATGAAATGGTCAATCCATGACTTCTTTTTTAGGCATGGGTAAACTTTGTAGTCTGGTGAATTTAAAGGATTTTTTTATCCAAGTTTTTAAATCAATTGAATTCCATACACATTAAAAGTATAAAAAGGTGAAGCTTGTCTTATTTATAAAAATGAGTTACAAAGGATTTTAATCGAATATGACCCCTCTATTAGCTACATTTTTTTATGAAAGAGGAGACTTCATTTAAGTATTCCTCATACTTATAAACATTGTTGTCAATCTAAGAAGCTTTTACTTGCAACTCATTTGCCTTTCGAGCCACCATATCAATTATCTTGTCTGTTTGCTTGATCTTATAATGGAATAAAGTGTTGTCTTGAAGTAATGCTCCATTACTGGCAGATAATGATTCATTTTTTCTTTCTAGAATTTGAACTATCTTTTCTAGTTGTTGGATTTGGTTTTTAGCTCTTTATAACTTTTATGTCTCTATATTGAGCTCTACTATTTTGGTATTTAGCTAAACATCACACTTACTGATTTAACCTTCCCATTCTTTAAATTATTCCTGCATCTTCTCTAGTTTCTTTTCTTGAGATTCAAGTTCAATTTACATAATAGAAACTCATTCCCTCATAGCATTTATCTTGTCCAGATACATTTTCATTTCTGATTTTGTTGCCCTTCTTGCTTCCCTCTCATCTTTAACCTAAACATGGTATCAAACCCTTAAATTTCTTTCTTCTTCAATGGTAAGACTAACTAACTTATTTTTTTTCCTTTTCAACTTCCCATTTCAGCTTGTAATGATCTTTTTTCTTTCTTGATAGATGATATTGACTTATGGTCTGCATATTTCCTACTATATGAAGTCTTTTTTAGAGCAACCAATTCCTTTTCCATCGCTACATGTTTATTCACTAGGTCATCATATTAGGAATTCTTCTCTCCTAGTTGTTTCTTCCCCTTACTCTAGCTCAATAATTTGCTCATCTTTTTCCTTCACTTGTTAGCTTAATCTTTTCTTCTTCCAGCAATTGATTCAAGGAATTTTTTACAACTCTTGCTATTGTTGAGCTTGACCCTTAGTTTATCCAACTCTTCTTGCATGTCTTCCTCATTACTACCCCTTTTACTTTTAGGCTCGATGATGATGGGTAGCTTACTTGGCATCTGATTTTGATCTTTTGCCCTTGGTAGAGTCTTGGATAAACCACCATTCCTCCATATTGAGTAATTATGGCTAATAAAGATCTCTTTTTGCTGGTTTCATTTCCAAACTAGGATAAGCCTTGTTAATCATTTATAATGTTTTCAAGCTTAGATGATGAATCAATGTCTTTAAACGAGCCAATATAAAAGTTCCTGGTACATATTATGTCCCTCTAAACTGTCTGATTACCAATAAGATTGAGTAACTAATATAACAATTAAGCCTATTAGTGAGACTCATGCTTTATTACACATTCTATGATGTAAGTTAGACTATTTACCTAAGGACTTTTCCATTTGAAACTACTTATATGGTATTTCTTCACCCAAGCCTTTTCATCCAGATCCTTCCATTCTTTGTTTAGGATCATCTTGAGAGGTCTCATGTTAAACCACTAGAAATTATTGAAGACTTTTCTCAAATCTCCAAATGGCTGACAATCTACATGAACAATAAAGAAATGCAACACTACCTCGCTCCTTTTCCATGTAGTCTACAATGATTCAAAGATAAGAAAGTTTTAGACAATACAACGGAAATGGGGTTGTTCTTTGCTTGCTCATATTTAACAAAAGCACTAGTTGCTTCAATACTGATAATCCTGGCTTCTGAAGGGGAAAAAACTAAACCAAAGATGACAAAGCTATTATTCGATACTTTTCATCCCCAAGTTTTCCTTTGTCGTTATCTTCTTTAAGCTTCCTTTCAATCATCTCCCACTTGAATCCTCTAGAGGATGTCTTATACTGGTCAATTTGATCTAGATACAAGGGTTTAGTGACCTCGAGGGCTATAATCTCGATCCCTTGCTGAAAATGAACTTTGCTGGGATCACGAGGAAAATTCAAAGTCGGAGCATATTCTTCAATAATACGAGTCATATCATCATCCCCGAAGGTGAAACATCTGTAGCTTAGATCCTAGAAATGTATTAAGGTTTTGATTGTTGATATCTAAATCGAGATTTTTATTAGATGAGCAAATCTTCCATACTTTCTTGCAAACATAGTCTTATCTACATATTACAGAATCAACATAAGCTTTCTTAAGTTGTCCATGAAGAAGTGTACTTTAGTTATGTATGATAATTCTTCAACCTTAGCCCTGAGGCAATCTCCTTTAATTAATTGCATCATCTCATATTTCTCCTTGTATTTCAAAATGGTCATTAAAGTCATGGTCTTGGCTTGAAAATTCTACAAAATTTTGATTTGAATTATTAGGGAGTTACATCCTAAAGGAGGGAGAGGAAGGTGGAGGAGGCTACCTAGCAACAAAGGAGGTCAAGCTAATGGTTGGCTGAGAGTTGGAGATGGAGTGGTAGTCGATGCTCGTTAGAGAAAAAAGAAGAAGCAATTGTTGTCGATCACTGTTGTTGATGTGTGGAGAAAGAAAAGAACAAGAAGGTTGCCATCTAGTGTGTCTTGTAATAGGCGCACATTATAAAAATATGCCAAAACAAATGTTAAAAATAATGGTGATAAAACAAAACTACATGGAAAAATGAGAAAAAGTTCTTTACATTGAAGGCTTTTTGTCATGTTAAAGCAAAATAACAATAATAACTCTCATCATACACCTTTGATATGTCTAATAGAATGAAAAGGATCCTCTTCAATAGTCTCACCACTTTAAGACTAGTGTCTCCAATGATTGACTTCCCACCAACAACAACCTTCAAAAGCTACATTTCCTTTTCATTTAGGGTGGGAAAGCTGAAAAAAGCCTAATTAAGAGTGAGGTTAGAGAAACCATCCTTGAATTTAACTTATTTAAAAATAGCCCAAGAAGAGCTAGTTGTTGCAACCTCTATCGACAAAGCAAAAGTTGAGGCAGAGGAAAGTCCACCACATGAGCCTTTATGGTTAAGGCTGAAACATTAGTCTCCATAAGGGTGGAGACCTTTTTCTTGTTAAATACGGGAGTAATGTCTTTAATCATTTTAAGGTAGTCAAATCTATTTGACCCCTAGTTGGGGGATTATGACTACCCTTAACTACCTTTTTTATAGGAGTTCTAACTCTTGCTGCTAATTTCTCAAGAATAGTGTTTGTTTGGAAGTGTGGTTGAGGTTGTTTTTTAAAGTGTTTTTCATTCATAAATGCATGAAAATGATATTTTTCTATTTTTTAAAAATTATTTTTGACACAAGCATATCAAAATGATATAAAAACACCAAAAAAATAATTTAAAGTGAAAAATAAAAATAATTTTTTTTCTATTTTTTTCAAAAACACATTTGTGCTTTTGAAATGCAGTGTCAAACACCCCCTAGAGAGTTCATCAATAATGTTAAGGAAATCCCCCATCATTTTTCATCCATACCTCCACTTAAGATAAAGAGACAAGGACTTCCTTTATAAACTCTTCTTTAGAGACCTTACTGAAGTTTCTCTTTCTTCTTTAGCTATAATAAGTCTTGTATAAAAATATGTTAGCAATAAACTCGAATACATAAAAATAAAGAATAAAAAAGGTGTATATTTTGCAATGTAACTTGATAATATTTATTGGCCATCTTATTGACTTCATACTTGGTTGAGGTTGAGGTTATAACATCACATGTTTTCTCTTTGTCTAAAATCAAGTGAGGCTTGTTTTTTATATTAGGGGGATGAACTCTCTAGTAATGAAAGCATCCCTAGATCTATTGCATTCCATCTCTAAAATTGACCAACTATTCCTTATTATCCTCCATGTGGCTCTACACAAGTTTTCAATATAGAGATCCTTTCATAGCTCTAGTGGTTTTATTGTCGAAGGTGAAAAACCAATGCTTGTCATTGCCAACAACTAGAGGGCAACAATTGTTAAATACATTAATAAAAGACTTGATTTTGACAAGCATTGAAAACTTATCAAAGATGAATAAAGTTATCAATATATTATGGTTTGATTGCCTTACCTCATTGGTAATATATAAACACTTCCCTAACAAATCCTTGGAGAGAGAAGAAACACCCCTATATATATATATATATACAGAAAGGGGTTATAATCTCAAATTGACCCTAGGCAAAGCCCAAGGCCTTCTAAATACGCTTAGTATGACTAGGCATATAAGTTGTGTACTCTCATATTATAAGTAAGTAACAAACTTAATATCTTCCGAAGAGAGATACTTTCCCACCTTCTAGAGGTAGGCATCGAGGTCTTATCCCCTCTAGTTTTACTGTGTAGTCTAATGGACCCTACCTCTCTTGCTTCTTCTAGTCTCAAGTTAGAATCTAAAATCCTTTATAAAGGCAACACATCTTTTTTTCTAAAGACAAATTTGATTTTTTTGGGTCTATATTTCTATTTAAAATAGAGAAGAAGAAAAAGTTTGTGATGGAAAATACGTAGAATGAGTTTTTTTTCTTAGATTAGAACAAAACTAATTTGGGTTTTTTAACAAAGTATTTTAAAAAATTATAGAAAGTAAAAGAAAACAAAGAAACAAAAACAACTAGGGTTATAAAGGAAACATCTTTCCACCCTCACTGTTGGATGAATAACTTCTTATGTCATCTTAGATCTCTACGAATCCACTCAATTACTGCGTTAAATGTAAACCATAATTTTATTTCTCGAGAGACATCTCATTTAATAAAGACAAACCACCTAACCATAAATATTTTAACAGTTTCATATAGGATAAACAAGTCTCATGGAGCAGGTAAAAATGTTCTCATTTACTACTAGTAATCTTTTAAATTTTTGCATAATAAATAAGTAAAGACTTGAGGGATATTGATTGATCAACATGTTTTATTTTTTTCTAGATCTTCATTTAAAATAACCAAAAGTAGAGCGATAGCCCAACATCCTTGGGCTCATGTAAGCACCAAGCCTAAGCATATATATCGATTTGGCAACCATTGAGCTCAATCTTAAAATGGTGTGGAGAGCTATTAGACCTAGCATCATTGGACTTAACCAAATATTGAGCCCACATATATATAGGTTTGACAAGCTGTCATACCCATTACTCTTGGGTTCAGTTCAGCATTGAGCTTAAGAATCTTATCAGAATCTATATTAAAGCATAAGATTCTGACAAGTCAAAAATATTTTTCCTATAATGAGTTATAGATATTTTCCCTTTGATGAGTTATAGATATTTCTCTTCGATAAGTTAGAGATATTTTTTCACTAATAAGTCAGAGATATCTCCTTTATGAAGAGTTAAAAATATTTTTCCTCTAATAAGTCAGATATTTCTCTTTGACACATAAAATATGTTTTAACACTACTAGAAAAACATAGCTTTTTAGTCCTTCCCTTCACCAAAAAGATAGGATGATAATCTATAAAAAGTAATTGGATCCCTAAACGAAGCAAGTTCTCAATCTCCATTCTTGACTGTATATTTATTTTTAGAGTTTTCCATAAAATATGATTGATTATTTTTTAAAAAATACTTATTTAAATATCGAAGAGTCCTTAAATTTACTAGATGAGACCTTTTATAGGTATCAGGCATAAACTACCAGTCATTTTGACTATGAAGAAGGGATGTCGTTGCCAAAATTAAAAGATTAATAGATTATCCTACATATAAGTCTTATAATGAAGCTACTTATATTTTTTTAAGATATTATGTATACACACACTCTAAAAAGGTATGAGGAATATGATACTAATAAACAAATCATTATGGATGCTATAATAATTTGTTTTTTAATTTTTGTTTACATCTTTATAGGCCTAAATTAATAGCTATTTAAAACATATTTATAAAGAAAGGGAAAAACTCAAATACAAAGACGGGAGATTAAGATGAAAAATAACAAAAAAAAAAAAGTTTTTCTAAACTTAGGGATAAACATACACTTTGGTCCCACAACGTTTTAAATTATAAAGTTTTTGATAATATAATCTGTACGTGGATATTGCAGAGTAGGATAACATTTGTTTAGCTAAAACAAGAAGGCAGGCATATAGCGTAGTGAGTGAGAAAGAAGAAGATGGAGAAATATGAGTTGGTGAAATATTTAGGAGCTGGAAATTTTGGGGTGGCAAGGCTTTTGAGGCACAAAGAAACCAAAGAACTTGTTGCCATGAAATACATAGAAAGAGGTCACAAGGTACTTTTTGTCCTTTTTTCTGTTTGGCTTATGAGAAAATTAGTTTTTCCATAGAAAGTTCTGTGTTTTGTCATATGGGGCATCCTTAAAAAGTTTGATAATGTTCGTGATATACCTAAGTTGTTGGTTCTTTGTTTATCTTGTGAAATACCAAGAAGGAAGATTGAGATTTTTTTTTGGTTTTTGGTTCTTGATGTTACAGATAGATGAGAATGTGGCAAGGGAGATTATAAATCACAGATCATTAAGGCACCCTAATATAATTCGATTCAAGGAGGCAAGTATTAGAAATAGGGTCTAGTTTACAACTTCAATAAACACAGTTGTTAATTATGTGTGATTATTAAGTGAAGAAACTGATTATTTTTGCAGGTGGTTTTGACCCCAACTCATCTGGCAATTGTGATGGAGTATGCAGCTGGTGGAGAACTCTTTGAAAGAATCTGCAACGCTGGTAGATTCAGTGAAGATGAGGTTAAATTCCTCTCTGATTTATTTTAATTTAATTGATTGATTACAGTTATTTAGTAGTAATCAAGTGTGTTTTTTGTCATTTTCTTACAAAAAATTCAGGCTAGATATTTCTTTCAGCAGCTGATCTCCGGGGTTAATTTTTGCCACAACATGGTATAATCAAAACTCAAGTTATCTATGATCATCATAAATCTCACCTTCTCTATCTATTTACTAGAAATTGCTACAATTTATGAATGTGTTTGTTTATATTTCTTGTAGCAAATCTGCCATAGAGATTTGAAACTGGAAAATACTCTTTTAGATGGAAGTCCTGCGCCTCGATTGAAAATCTGTGATTTTGGTTACTCTAAGGTTTATAACTTCCTAATCCACGCTTGATTTGTTAATTTGGTAACAAGTTTCATCTTTTTTACTTAATGTTATTAACCTTTTTGGTTTCATACTGGTTTAGTCCTCTTTGCTGCATTCAAGGCCAAAATCAACTGTAGGAACTCCGGCATACATAGCACCAGAAGTTCTCTCTAGGAGAGAGTATGATGGAAAGGTAAGTATTTTTTTCTTGTCCAATATTTTAGTCTGTCAAATCTACTATCTCGTCACCATAGAACATAAGTTCCAAGAGGAAGTGGTCTCATTCTATCTTTAACAAAACCCACTATCTAGTCCACTTGGACATAACTGGTGAGGCCAGCACTATCTTGAATGATCTAATCTTGTTTCCAACATACAACCATAAAAAAGAGGTGGGTGCTAACTGGGACAAGTGGGAATCCATATCTTTTATGTGCAAGAGAGTGAGGTTTTGTCCATGTTAGTGCTTTTGTCATTTTCAAGCACAAGGCGCATGATTTTTTAATTTGGGTTTGGAGATGTGAAGCATTTTGGTTTATTTCCTGGTGGAAATTTTTTTTATTTTCCTGAGTACATTACGAAAGGATAATCTTAATTGCACATGCAAGGCGGATAACAGAATTGATCATCTTTTGATGATTGTTCTATATGGCTTTGTTATCTTTCTGCTTAGTGGTTGGATTTGTTTCAGTGTAAATATGGCACTAATATTATGACTGGTACCAGTTGTCACTTCAGCTTGCATTACCAACTTTTTTCATCACACTGAAATCCAAAAACCGTAATCTGTAAATTAATAAAAGCTCAAATTTGAGACAAAATATATGAATAAATGATATCAGAAAATGATGGACCTTGAATTAAATTAACCAGTTGCTGTATCGGTTTCAAATTTTGGCAAGTTATTTTATCTGTAAAGATCTTGAATAACAGAAATTTTTTGATTGGTTGATATTCATGAATAGTTGTCATCGTGTGTGTAACCAAGAAAGTGTTGGACGCAAAATGCTGCACATTCATTTCTTTCAAGATATCATTGATTTTATTCACAGTTTTTTCTTTTCTGCATTACATTTCCTTAATCACTGGTTCTTGCGGCTATCTTCAATTTTGTTAATCAAGCCTTCAAAATTCCTTTGTTTTTTCCCTTTTCTGGTTCAGTTGGCAGATGTTTGGTCATGTGGAGTTACTCTTTATGTGATGCTGGTGGGGGCATACCCATTTGAAGACCAAGATGACCCCAGAAATTTTAGGAAAACAATTCAGGTGAAACATCTCTATCATCTTTTGCTAGTAAGAATCCATGAGTTATCATTACTCATTTTTGTGTTTCTTCTGCAGAAAATAATGGCTGTCCAATACAAAATTCCTGACCATGTTCATGTATCTCAAGCTTGTAGACACCTGCTATCTCGCATATTCATTGCAAAACCTTCCAGGGTATAATTCTCTAAATGGCTTGATTTTGCAGTGCTAAGTTACCATAAACCTGTATATGAACATCGTTGGATTTTGTTGCAGAGAATTTCACTCTCAGAAATCAAAAGCCACTCATGGTTCTTACAGAACTTGCCAAAGGAACTGAATGAGTCATCACAAGCCATTTATTACCAGAGAGATAACCCAAGCTTTTCTATTCAAAGTGTGGAGGAGATCATGAAAATTGTGGCTGAGGCAAGACAGCCACCTCCATCATCCAAGCCTGTCAAAGGTTTTGGTTGGGAAGTAGACGAAGATGACGAAGACATCGACGCAGAGGTTGAAGAGGACGAAGAAGAAGATGAATATGATAAGAGGGTCAAGGAGGTTCATGCAAGTGGAGAGTTTCAAATCAGTTAAGCAGTATGGTCTCTGTTAAATTATTACATAAATTCAGTAGTACTGTGAACCGTAGTGGATTGTTATTCATGTATATTATAGTAGGTAATAACTTCTGCATGAACCTATAAATTTGTGAACTTGAAATTAAAGATGTCAGTTTTGTTTCAGTTTGTGTTTTTTTTTTCAACTAAAATAGAATGTTTTAGTTTTGGAACGTTTCGGCATATCATTTCGGAGTTATACTGTTCATATGTAATTAATTAATTATATTAAAAAAATTAAAATATTAATTTAATAAATATAATTTAAATTCAAGATAAATTAATTTTAAATTATATAATACAAACACAAAGTCAAAAAATATAATTTCAAAATCAAAAAATATAATTTCAAAATTAAAAACATCTCTAAAATTTCAAAATATTATTAAAGTAAAATATGACCACATGCCTCTCGCATCACCACCTCCCTCCATCTCCATCTATCTCTCCCTCTTCCCTCTTAAGGAAAATCCTAATTCACGTCAGTACCGTAAACACCCAAAGAGAGTTAACTTAATTCCATTCATCTCTATCTCTTTCTTCTCTGATGGAACTATCAATTTCATGATCCGTGGGTTGTTTATTCCATTCTTTACAACAATAATATACTCTCTTTTTTTCAAAGACAGAGTAAAAGCAAGCTGAACGCTGTCTTCTTTGCAGATCAGAACTTTAAAGACAACTTGGGTACTTTTCTAGCTATATGTCACGAACAGAAAATAGAAGAATCAAGAGAAACGAGAAGGAAAACTGATACAATTAGAATTCAAATAATTGTAAACAAAACACAGTCGTTTTGTGTAGTTCTTTTTAATTCTAGTAACTAAGCTAGTACCCAGCTGGCAAATGTAGAATTGTCTTTAAATTCCCTAAATGATTGTAACAGAAGACAACAAGAAAATACAACAAGAATTCTGAAATCCTCTCCCCTGCTCTTATTCTCTCTCACGAACAGAAAATAGAAGAATCAAGAGAAACGAGAAGGAAAACTGATACAATTAGAATTCAAATAATTGTAAACAAAACACAGTCGTTTTGTGTAGTTCTTTTTAATTCTAGTAACTAAGCTAGTACCCAGCTGACAAATGTAGAATTGCCTTTAAATTCCCTAAATGATCGTAACAGAAGACAACAAGAAAATACAACAAGAATTCTGAAATCCTCTCCCCTGCTCTTATTCTCTCTCACGCAGAGTGCGTGTTCTCCTTACCTTCTTCCCCCATCATCTTCTTCCCCAAATCTCTCTCGGTTCCCTAAAGAATTTCTAACACGCTGCAAGTGGTATCAGAGCCTCCCGTCTTTGGACTTCAATGGCACCAGAAACCAGGTCCCAAGACATAAGGCGACTGGATGATTCTCTGAAAGCTGTAAATCGGAGGATCAATGGCATGGAAGCCAGGCTGGATGCTCAGTCAGATGATCTAACCCAGATTAAGGCCATGATGAAGGAGCTAGCAACCCAACAAATCGCAATCAAACAAACCCTACAAACCCTGTTAGGTGAAGCAAGTTCTTCGCAAAAACCCAGCAGTCTTCAACAACCTGCTGCTGCCATTGAATCAGACTGGGTAGGAGAAGGATTCCAACCAAAGATATCCGAGAAACAAGCTTTGCCTTCACCGACTTCTTCCGGTGAGGTGTTCCAGTGCATGTTTGATTATACTGACAGGCTTTTCGTGATGGTGAGGCCTCGAAAATTGCTATACATGGCAATTGATGGAGTTGCACCACGGGCAAAAATGAATCAGCAACGGTCTAGGCGCTTTAGAGCAGCTAAAGATGCATCTGATGCGGCGGCTGAAGAAGAAAGACTAAGAGAGGAGTTTGAGAGGAAGGGCAGGAAGCTTCCCCCTAAGGAGTCATCTCAAACTTTTGATTCCAAGCTCCCCCCTAAGGAGTCATCTCAAACTTTTGATTCCAAGCTCCCCCCTAAGGAGTCATCTCAAACTTTTGATTCCAATGTTATCACTCCTGAAATTGAATTCATGGCTATTCTGTCAATTGCATTGCAGTACTTTATTCATCTTAGACTAAACTATGATCCTGGAGGGAAGAAAATCAAGGTCATTCGTTCTGATGCAAATGTTCTTGGTGAAGGGGAACACAAAATCATGTCCTTTATCTGCTTTGACAGAAGCCGCATGGGAGGACACCGAAGAGTTTGGTTGCAGGTTTCCTAAATTTTCACCTTGAGGACAAGGTGGTTGTCAAGGACAGGGCATTGTCACGAACAGAAAATAGAAGAATCAAGAGAAATGAGAAGGAAAACTGATACAATTAGAATTCAAATAATTGTAAACAAAACACAGTCGTTTTGTGTAGTTCTTTTTAATTCTAGTAACTAAGCTAGTACCCAGCTGGCAAATGTAGAATTGCCTTTAAATTCCCTAAATGATTGTAACAGAAGACAACAAGAAAATACAACAAGAATTCTGAAATCCTCTCCCCTGCTCTTATTCTCTCTCACGCAGAGTGCATGTTCTCCTTCTTACCTTCTTCCCCCATCATCTTCTTCCCCAAATCTCTCTCGGTTCCCTAAAGAATTTCTAACACGCTGCACTATAGCTCTCCTTGATTTTATCTCCCAGAGGATCTTTCTAAATTTGGAGAAGAAGAAACGATGGGGGTGCCGCCGTGAGAAGAAATATGGGGAAGAAGAAGTGAAGAACCGATGAGGGTGCAGGGTGGTGCCGCCTTGGGAAGAACAAGTTAGGGATTTGAGATTTTGAGTTTGAGGGAAAATGAGTTGGGGGTGCCGGGGGCGTTAATTCTTTGATTTGATTTTTTTTCAAGGCCGAAATGGCACAGGCTGTATGATACCGATGCCATTAACCCAAATCCAACCAAGTATGGCATGAAGAAACTGATGTGTACATACATACATACTATGATGGAGGATCTCTGAAATTCATTTCATCTAAATAAAACAAATGTGTACATACATACACGGATGAGAGAAAGGGAGCGAGAGACAGGAGAGCACACACACAGACAAGATAACATGGCACTTAACACCCCAACAAGAAGAAGTACAGCAAAACAATCTTATAGATATTGGCATTGAGAAGTTCCATGGTGGCTATACAAACAGCAGAATTCAAGTATCTTATTTGCTTCCAAGTCAAGAAAATAAGGGTACCTGTCGTCGAGCTTCAGGATTTGAGATTGCCATAGCTCCTACATATGGAAGACTCTCAATCACTGCATCTGCCAAATCTGAAATGAACGTTGGTTCACATCCTAGTGCAGGAACACGTCCCCATTTTTCTATACCAGACTTAAGATCCAACTCTTTGTACTCGACATCTATTTCTTCCAAAGTTTCAATATGATCACTGACAGCTGCGAATCGGAGATCCAAATTTTGAGAGCTTCAATGCATAAATTGAAACAAGTCAGCAATGAACCAACAACTTGGAGTAAGAAGTCCAGTGAAATCAGTGATTTAGACTTATAATGGCAAAACTTAATTACCTAATTGGTTCATCCAAAAGGCATTTCACTCCTTTTTTCCCAAGCTCAATGATTGTCTCATCAGTACAAGTTTTCCAACCATTCGACAGGTCCAACTCTACTCTGTTAGAATATTTAGATTTAGATCATCAAGTGATTTGTTGTGAAAGTTTCATGTAAACAGATGTAACGTATAACATGGATACAATATAAGGAAAAAAGAAAACGTACTGCTTGTTGCGAGGTTGCCCCAACTTAAAACATATAAGATAGTATAGAGCAAATAAGGGGTTGATTCCACGAGGAAAGCTCAAATTAGATTTTTATACTATATGATATGCAATTTGAGGGTTTATGGAAGGTGTCTAGGCTAAAGCAAAAGAAAATAGAAAACTATCAAGTGAAAATTAAATAAAACTGAAATTTATCAAGAAAACAAATCTTGGTCGCAAGTAAACATCCACCTACATAAATCATAATTGATCATGGAAATGAAACATCAATTTATATTATGAATATTTATATCTTCTTAACATTGGTTAGTTAATGGATCCACCATATAACCATCAAATAACCACAATGTCCACACTATTAATTTAATTCAATGACAACTTTAAGAACTAGATAAGTTGATTAATCAATGTCCACACAATGTCCACTTGTAGTCTATGTTTGATTTGATTGAATATTATCCCTAAAATTAATAACGTAGATTCGTCTCAATTAAACTCATTTTCTTCACAAGTTTAAATACCTCAACTCTAATTTTGATATCAAACTTAGCACTAGATTGTCTACAATAATAACTTAGAGTCCGCTCTTAGCAATTAAAATAAACAATCATAGAAAAAATAATTAGAGTCTTGGAATCTTTGTATTACATGGACAACAAATCAGGAAAAAAAAACTCTTCTATACCTGTCAATTTAGTTTCCTTCCTAAACTAGGAGAGTCATTAATGAATTATTCATAGCTTAGGGGTTCCAATCTGGCCAAACTTCTTTTCCTATTTAGAAGAATAAATTGTTGACTTTTATCTTTGTAACACATGGAAAACAAACCTAATAAGTTTGTTATAGGGCCAAACACATAAACCCCTATTAGAACTTGGATTGGGATCTTCTTGGACTTTGATGAGATGAAATAGGGGTTGTCCTTCATAGAAACATATTTCAAGTTGCAGTAGAGATGATGTAACATACCTTTTGTAAACAACAACATGATAATCTCTAGCTTTCTACAATAACTTTTGGCTCAATTAGCTGTCTCAAATCAATGGTTGTAACATGAAATGGAGTGCAAAATCACAGAGCTTGTCTTTATGACAATTGATGAGTAGAAATAAGAGAGGTGTGGTGAATTGAAAAAGGAGGGGATGACTGATAGAGATTGTGTTTCTTGGTTTAATTTATGGTCGTTAAATGCAGATTACAAAGTAACAGAGGGAAGGTAACAGAGGGAAGGAGGGGCGGCTAGGGTTAGGCATTTAAGAAAGAATAAGAAAGTTAGAAAGTTTTCTATTTTATAGTGCATTGTTTATATTGAAACGGTTCAATTCGGTGTGCTTTACTCAGTTTTAGCCTTACAGAACCGATTTCAAACCGAACCAGAATTTTTTCAGAAAATTATAACTGACTGTTTTTTTATTTTTACAGGTTTGGTTCAGTTTGGTTATTATTTTTATTGTTTTATCGATTTTTCGGTTTTTTTGCTCACCCCTATTTCTCACCTAAGCAAGTCACCCTTTATAATGAAATCATTTGGAAACATTGATATACATCATGTGACCGATTCTAATATGGATGGGGTTATTTCTAATGCGTATGGAGCTCCAGATGGTCCAACAACAAGAGCCCAAGTGAAACGGCTACAAAGTGGCTTAACAAGTCAGATTAGTGCAATTGAAGTTTCGATGAGTTTGAAGGCTTGCGAAGTGAATGGAATTGTTCAACTATGTTTGTTTGCCTTCAATTGCAACTTGGGACTTGGTTTTTGGTGGCTTTAGTATATTCAACTTTAGTTTTGTATTTTAGTCTTGATTTTATATTTCCATTTTAAATTGATTCTTATTTACATTTTAGCTTAATGGACTTGGGTTTATTTTAGCCTATAAGGAGTGTCATGAGTCATTTGTAACCACATCATTATTAAAAATAAAAAAAACTTTTGAATTTCTCATTGTAGAGAATTTCTTGTTTGTTCTTCCATTCTAGATTTGGTGAAGAACAAATTCAGACTTATTGCTCTTAATCATGGAGAGTGTGGCATCTATTTTCCTTATTGGGATTCCTTTGTGGTGTCTATGACTTATCAAAGAGTTTTATTCAGACTTATCCCTAATTTTCTTAACACCATAAGAGAAAAAAACATATAACCAAACCTTCCTTTCTTTATCTTCATCTTAGATTGCCAGCTTGTTAGGTTAGGAAGCTAAGGCACATCATCTTGGTATCAAAGAAGAGGTTGCATATTGATTTAGGACTTTGTATGTGGCTAACTTGGGATCAAAACATGATTAAGGATTTTGGATCCTTCATCTTCTCTTTATATTAACATTGTGAACTCTTTATATTCTCACTTTATTGTGTCTGTTCTTATTGTTCTTCTCTCATCTAATCTGGGTTGATTGTTTCGTGTGAGTATTGTGTACTAAAACAAATTGTTTTCTTTGACTTGGTTTTGGATTGAGATGAGTTTTCCTTTGGTGATTGTGGTGGTTGTTTGTATTCTCCATTGAATTTGTGAGCTGAGTTGGAAGACATTATTGTTTGAATTTTAGGAAATTGATATATGGCTAGTGAAAGAGATGACATTCCTAGAGGAATCAGTATGGAGCAAACATAACTTCTTGGTTTGCAACAGTCTCACGATGAGATTCAAAAACAAATGACAGGACTTCGTGATCAGATAGATACCCTCATGCAAATGATGCAATGAACAATTTACGACCCCAACAAAGCAAGCTTGAAGGGTGCTATGAAATGTTGTCCTAGAGGCTGAATTGGAGCACAATAGGGATCACAGGGTTGACGAGAAGGATAGACTGAGAAGGAAGAATAATCACCCTCTAGTGGAATTAAACTTAAAGTTCCCTCATTTAGAGCTAGTAGCTCACCTGAGGAGTATTTGGAGTGGTTCAGAAGATTGAAAAGGTGTTTGATTGGTATAATTATACTAACAAAAAAAAGTGTAAGGTGGCTCATTGGAGTTTACCGATTATGCATTGTTAAGGTGGGAGAACTTGAAAATTCAGAGGAGAAGGGATGATGAAGAGGATTCACCACTTGGACAACTATGAAAAGGGTTATGCAGAAGAGATTTATGCATGATTACTATCGCGACAGTGTTTTTTCGCGTTTCACGCCCCGCCATCCCTGGAGGGGGAGAGAACGGCGCGCGGTGAAAAGGAGGTGTGTTTTATAGTCATAAAATTATGACTATAATTCTTAGGGAATCGCCACCTAGTATTAAGGTCATTAGGAAACCTATTGGTTTGTGAGATCTAGGTAAGGGGACTTGTTCTGCAAGGGGAAGACGCATCAACCTGGTGCACCCTACCTAAGGTAAGTTGTATTGTTGTTTGATTGTATTTTTCTAATCTAGATTTTACATGTGTTGGTCTTTTCTAAGGCTCGAAGTATATCTCTCTTCATGAGAAAGTCTCAACCTCATTGGGAGTCGAAAACCTGACCATAAAGAATTTTACACTGCATTTTGAAAACCATGTTTTTAACTATTTGCGAGTGTACTTTACAATGTAATTTTACACCGCGATAGCTAAAACAAAATAATTGTTAAATTATTTTGATATTTTTTCAAATTCCAACGGATAATCATAAACTAGTTATGATATCCTATTTTCGTTCAAAATATGAGAAAGATGCAACATATTTTTTTACAAAAAATATGCTTGGAAATACCTTGAAATTCAGCCGTATTCACGAAAACAACACATTTTTTGATTTTGTTTTTCTTTTTGAAATGCAATTTTTATATTTTTTTTAAAATGCAACACACACACACACATTCTTTTTTTTTCATTTTTTTTCTTGTTATACTTTACACATTACATAACATTTATGAAAAATAAATGAACATAACAACACTTTAAACAAACACATAAACATCTAAAATTACAAAATAAACCACCTCGAGAACATTGTTGATAGTGGATGCAGCGCAGGAATATTGGTGGCGCGTCAGCTCACACGCCACCGTTACTGGTGGTGCCTAGAACCACGCGTCACCTCTAATGAGGATGCAGGACAGGGGGTGTGGATCTGCCTCTTCCCTTCCTTCTCTCGCGCGGTGGCGGCCTTCATGGCGACCTGCAAAACAAAGACAAACACAACAGCATACACAATCAATGTTTCGGCGTCTTTAGATCTCATATATGTTCTTCCTCCTCTTCAAATGGATGGTGGACTGCTTTTCCCAAGGTAGGGGTTGTTGTGGTGACTGATCTGGATGCCGTGGGTGCGCGGGGCTGCTTTCAATCGACAGCAACTTGTGACCCGAGAAAGATGATACGACCATATTATTTGATAGTTTCATCCATATTTACCTAGTTTTTTGCATATGTTTTGTGTATAAAATGCCTTGACATTCTTTATTTTATGTTTTGAAGGCATTTTTGGATGAAAGATGCAAAAAGGAGGTAATTGGAGCTGATTGACAGATTTGACCTTCAGTCGGGGTTTTGTGCAGAGCGGAAGCTCTAGAGATCAAAATGAAGTGATTCTAGTGACATTCAAAAGAGAACATCCATAAATTTATGGAAAGCTAAGGAAAAAGAAATAAAATAAGGAATATCATGGAAATCGCAGCCTTCAAAGTCAAATCTTGCAATCTGCCGATATCGACCTTTGTCCATTCCAACTTCAATATCTCGAGCTACAGAAGTCCGATTGATGCAACCTCAATTTTAGTGGATTCAAGAATCAATGACCTATAAACGGTCCAAATTGCAGCTCACAACAATGTGATATGAAGGATATATGAATTTTACAAGGGACAACTAAATTTTGTCAACTTAAGGAAGGACTATTTTGTAAAATAGATACTAGGGTTTCTAAGCATATATAAAAGAAGAGAGGAGCAAGGAAGTTTCAACCAGCAGTAAAGAAAACACAAATCTTCCTCCTCCAAACCCTAAATCATGTTTTCTTCCATCTTTTTATTTAGTTGTTCAATAAACATGCAAGGCTAGCCTCTTTTGCTTGGTTGCAAGGACACGGAAACCTTCAGATTTCAAGAACTGTAAGATCTATTTTTACCTCAATTTTTCAGTTTATATGATGAATATGTTTATTCTCCTATGCTTATTTTCCTATGATTTTTTATTTAATTGCTAAGAGCGGACTCGAAGTTATTATTGTAGATAATCGATTGCTAAGTTTGATATCAAAACCGGAGTTGTGGTATATGAACTTATGAAGTAACTAAGTTAATAATTGTAGTGGATCTATGTTATTAATCTTAGGGAGAACATTCAATCAAACTAAACATATATTACGGACAATTATGTTTCTTAATTGATCAATTTATCTAGATTTTAATGCTGCCATTGAATCAAATTACTAGTGCGGACACTGTGGTTGTTTGATGGTTAGGGTAAGTTATACGGCAGATCCGTTAAGGAACCAATTTTAAGAAGAGATAAATATTCAGAATATAAATTGATGTGTCATTTCCATGATCAGTTCTGATTTCTGTAGGTGGATGTTGATTTGCAACCAAGGTTTGCTTTATTGATATATTTCAGTTTTATATAATTTTCGCTTAGTTTGCTTTAGCCTAGCCTAGACAACTTCCAACCCCCCCCCCCCCAATTGCATAACATATAGCATAAAAATCTGAACTAAATCGTCCTCATGGGATCGACCCCTTGCTTGCTCTATACTATCTTGTTTGATTTGTTTTAAGCTAGGGTAATTAATTTGTTCGACCGCGACATCGCAACAAAAAAGGATGTCAATGTTGGCTAGTAGAGACACGCTAGAGGCAGGTGTGGGGTAGCTCTGGCCAGGAGAGCTGGAGATCTGGTGGTGATGATCGGCGCTACCAAGAGGAGAGGAAGGGTGGCTGATGGCGCTGGCCGGAAGCGATAGTGAGGGGAAACAAGGAGGCTTGCCAGCGAGGAGAAGAGATGGAGGCTTGCCGGTCACCGGAGGGAGGCAGAGAGGAGTTGCTGACCAAGAGCAAGAGATGAGTTAGACCATGGGGGGCTGCAGCTGCCCAAAAAAGGGCTGACGGTTGCATCCCCATGGAGAAGGGAAAAAGATGAGTTCTAGGTTTAGGGTTTTTCTTATGTATAGTTTTTTATCCCCCCCCCCTTCTTTTTACTAATCAGTTGTATTTATAGAGTTGGAAATTACTATTCAACTTCTCCACTACATAGCGACCTTGGATTTACACAGTCTTTCCACTTTGATCCTTGATTTTGGATTCATGCAATTTGATCCTCAATTGACCATTAACTCTCAATTTCACTTTCGATTTCACCCAATTCAGTAAAAATGAATTTGTTACCCTAGGCTCGAAAACTCCCTCTTTTTCGTTGTCTCTCTACCCTCGTTACAAGTTTTATCACATCGTCAAGGAAGACATAAAGTTGCAACTCAACAACATTAGCAATATCCCTTTTCAACAAGCCAAGAAACCTAGCAATGGTCTATTCTTGGGGTTCTAGCAAATCACAACGTATCAAATAAAAGAAAATGCAGATTCAAAGCTAAAATAACTTATTATTGGATACATCTGTGTAAAAGTTAAGTCAAAAGGCATAATTATATTTTTATGGGCCGATTTGATTTAATCGTCGACCATTTTAAAGTGTCCAATTGAAGGATTTAATTAAGTTCAAGGACTTAATTATACTTTAAATTGTTCAAATTAATTTTATTAAGGGCTTAATCGATGAAAAATCAAATTCTTAAGCTTAATTCAGGTTCAATTGAGAAGATTGGAATTTTCGGAGACCGAATTGAATTTTTCCAAGCCAATTATGTGAAATCAGAGGCCAAAATTGAATAAATTGAGAGTTTAATGGTCAATTGAGGGTCAAATCGCATAAATCAAAAACCAAGGACCAAAATAAAAAAGGTGCGCAAAGCTAAGGTTGCTGTTGAAACTCTGACAGGGATGCAATTGCACAAAATAAAAAATTTAAAGCCAATTGAGGGTGCAATTAGAAAAATTACAAATTGAGGGACCAAATCATATTTCACCTTCCCATATCATTGAAAACCTGCAGGCGTGCCTGCACTGTTCAGTCACCTGAACAGTGCAAGGCACCCCACAACAATTTCAGGCAGTGGCAACCCATCGCTGCACGCAATGAGGAGCCAAAGGGTTGCCTCTTCACCTATAAATATTGTGCACGAACCAAGGAACAAAGAGAAAGCTGACAGAACGGGGGAGATCGACGAGAAAATTTGCAGAACACAGGGAGAAAATATTTACGGGATAAAATAAATTTTACAGTAAAGAGAAGAGCAAAATATTTATAAGAGAGGGGAAAAATTTACGTAACAAAGTGGATAACATAGAAAATCAACGGAGAAGAAGAAGAAGAAACAACCAATGACAATTGTATATTTCTCCTCGACACTAGCACGACCACCGACCTTACATCTTCTTCCTCAACATTGGTTGCCCTTTCCTCGCCACAGTCGAACCAAGTAGCCAACAAACCATATTTTTTGAAGATAGTAGCAGTTGGTCTCTCTCTCTATATAGCACCGGCGCTCCTTCAGGAAGCCGACCGACCACCCTGCATCATCTTCCTCAGCACCGCCGGTCTCTCCTCCATGCCGGAAGCTCCACCAGCAAGTCCAGCTCCCCCTACCCAGCTCCAGCAACAAACGACAGCAGCTCCAGCTCGAACCAGCAATAGCTTTCGATGTTGTCACCACAAGAAGAACCACCTCGGCCTCCTCTACCCGACAATAGTAACAGGTATGACGTTCATCCTACTCCCCTGTCCCAATGTTCTCCATCCATGCAGAACAATGGGCTAGCTGGGCCTGGGACAAGGCCTAGCCTAGCTACTAAAATAGGTGGGCCGTTTGGCCCACCTGGGGCTGGGAGTCCATCCCCAAATAATGGGCCACTCGGCCCATCAGGGATGGGCAGGCAGCCCACCAAAAAAAATACAAAATTTGCATAAAAAATATATTTTCAAAAAAAAAACAATTTGTGTTTTTTTTCGTGCATACGGCCGAATTCCAAGGTTTTTCCAAGCATATTTTTCATAAAAAATATATATGTTGCATCTTTCACATATTTTAAATGAAAATTGGATATTGTAGCCGGTTTACAATTATCCATTGGAATTTGGCCAAAATATCAAAATAATTTAACAATTATTTTGTTTTAACTATCGTGGTGTAAAATTACATTGTAAACCCACAGATAGAGAAAAAAAAGTTTTTTAAAAAAAATACGATGTGAAGATTTATTAACTTTAGTATGGTCAGGTTTTCGACTCTCAATGAGGTAGAGACTTTCTCACGAAGAGAGATCTACTTCGAACCTTAGAAAAGACCAACACATAGAATATCTGGCTTAGGAAAAAACAATCAAACAACAATGCAGCTTGCCTTAGGTAGGGTGCACTGGGGGTGATACGTTTTCCCCTTGCACAATAAGTCCCCTTACTTAGACTCTCGCAGACAAATAGGTTCCTAGAAACCTTAATACTAGGTGGCGACTCCTAAGATTTATAGTCATGACTTTACAGCTATAAAACACCCCCCCTTTTCACCGCGCGTTGTTCTCCCCCTCAATCAGGGATGGCGGGGTGCGAAGTGCGAAAAAACATTGTTGCGACAGAGTCTCCAAAAGTATTGTATCTGATCGTGATGCAAAGCTCCTAATCCATTTTTGGAAAACTCTTTGGAAGAAGCTTGGAACAAAACTACTATTGAGTATCGCATGTCATCCACAAAACTAACCAAACTAGTAAACCAAATTCTTTCTTTTTTATTGCGAGCTATTATAAGTAAAAATTTGAAGAGTTGAGACACTTGTTTGCCTATTGTTGAGTTTTCTTATAATATTAGTGTGCATGGAGCTATGAAATTTACACCTTTTGAAAATTGTATATGTATTTTACCATCGATGAGAGACTTCTATGGATGGGGTTAAAAAGGCAAAAATGATGAAGAAGTTGCATAATTAGGTTCGGTGCCATATTGAGAAGAAGACAACAATATTGCTAAACATGCTAACAAAGGGCATAAATGGTAAGATTTGAGCACGAAGATCTTGTTTGGATTTATCTTAAGTAAAGGTAAATTTCTGAGCAAGTGGAAGTCCAAATTTATGCCAAATGTTGATGGCCCATTTTGGACTGTCGAAAAGGTGAATGATGCTTACAAGGTTGACCTTCATAAGGAGTATAATGTTTTAGCTATTTTTAATGTAAAGGACTTGTCACCTTATTTAGAAGATGTTGATGATTTTGATTTGAGGTCAAATCACTTTCAACCTGGGGTGATGATATGCATCATCTAACCGATTCTAATATGGATGAGGTTGTTTCTAATGCGTATGGAGCTTTAGATGGTCCAATAATGAGATCCCGGATGAAACAGTTATAGAGTGCCTTAACAAGTCAGATTTGTGCAATTGAATCTTCAATGAGTTTGGAGGCTTACGAAGTGAATGGAAATGGTTCAATTATGTTTGTTTGCCTTCAATTGCAGCTTGGGACGTGATTTTTGGTGGCTTTAGTATATTCATCTTTAGTTGCATATTTTGGTACAGATTTCATATTTTAATTTAAAACTGATTATTAATTCCATTTTTGGGCTATTTTCATATGGTTGGCCTTATATTGCTATTGTTTTGGGTTTTAGACTTGTTTAGCTCAATGGACTTGGGTTTATATCACCCTCCTTTATAAGGTGTCATGAGTCATTTGTAACTAGATCATTATTAAAGATAAGAAAGACTTTTGACTTTCTTAGTGTAGAGAATTTATTCTTTGTTCTTCCATTCCAAATTTGGTGAAAAACAAATTCAGACTTATCACTCTTAATCATGAATAGTGTGAAGTATATTTTCCTAACTTCCTTTGTGGTGTCTTTGACTTATCAAAGAGTTTCATTCAGACTTATCCCTCATTTCCTAAGCACCATAACAAAAAAAAACCATATGATCAAACCTTCATTTCTTCATCTTCATCTCAGATTGCTAACTTGTTGGGATAGGAAGCTAAGGCACATCAAACTTATTTGTATTTTCACATGACTAGATAACCAATTACAATAAGACTATTTCAAAATATCTTTGAATTTCTTACCCATTACAATGATGGGTAGAGTAATTCACAATACCATTTTAAAAAGACTTCGTATGTTTCACTTGAGTAGGTCGCCCATGACAATTTGACTATTCCAAAAATTTTAATTTTACCACTAGGTAGGTTGCCTAGTACAATTATACCATTTTAAAAATCTTTTAGTTTTTCATAAATGTTGCACACATTCTCAATTTAATTTTTCACCAATTAATCCCCTAATAAAACTAACTTGAACTATTAAAATCCCAAATTGATTCTTAAACATCATTAAATATTTAATTTGTCCAATATTAAATCAAATTGATTTATTAAAATCTAATTAAGTTTTTGGACCTAGTTTCTATACTAATCCATCTAATAATAATTTACTTTGACCTTAACATTGCATTGTTTCTTTAGTCCTACGTATAATTTGGGCTCCCAATGATTTCCAAAATTCTAGCTTGTTTCCTTCATGCATTTAAAAGTCTTTTTAGACTGGTCTTTATAAGTTGCTAGTCATTTTCATTTTTTTATTTGCTTTTGATTTTTTTTAAATAATAATATTGGGGGAAACCCTATCTATTTTCATTTGAGCTAGTTTTCTAGCCCTCGCCCATCAAATGGCATGCATTCCAACCTTATCCATTTTCGTTTGAGTTTGCTCTCTAGCCCTCTTCCATTAAATAATATGTTTTCTAGCCCTATCTCTTTCTTTCTGAGTGAAACGTCCTTAACCAAAAATAATGCACTTTGTAGCCCTAACCATCAAATAATGCACTTTCTAGCCTATCTATAGCATCTTCCTGGCATCGTAGAACAATTCCCTGGCTGTCTTATTAATACATATTTGCCAAAAAAAAACATAATATTTTTTTAAATCTCAATAACAAGCGAGCAGTAACATAACCCTAAATAGTAACAGGTTTCAAAACAGTAACAGATCTCATAACAGTAGCTGGTCCCAAAACGGTAACAGTTCTCAAACATATAGTTTCACTCATCTATAGATATCATCAATATTTATGTTTTCTCCTAAAGGGGTACTAATTGTCACCCCTATCCTCAACTTGTGGGGCACCATAGTTATTCATGATGATCCCCTTATCCGGGATTCTGACACTATCTCTTTCCTTTCCTTTTTAAGTGTATTTTCTAGCACTCACATATTGAATAATATGTTGTCTATCCATATCCATTTTCTTTTGAATGAGCCTTTGAGCCCTCATCTCTTAGATAGTGCGCCTTTAGCCCTACCTTATTTTTCTTTAGTAAACTTTTAAGCTATATCTTTTTTTTAGTGCGCCTTTAAGCCTTTATCTCTTAGATAATGTGCTTAGAGCCCTATTTTTTCCCTGATAAGTGTGCCTTTGAGCCCTCATCTCTTAGATAATATGTCTTTGACCCCTATCTTGTTCTTTTTTAGTGTGCCTTTGAGCCCTCGTCACGTAGATAGCACGTCTTTTAATTCTACCTTATTCTTTTGTTGGTGTGTTTTTGAGCCCTCATCTCTTAGATAACACATCCTTTAACCCTCATCTTTTAGATAACACATCCTTGAATCTTATTTCTTTTGTTTTGAATGCACTTTTAAGCCCTCATCTCTTAACAATGTGCCTTTAAACCCAATCTCTTTTTATATAATGCGGCTTTGAGTCCTCATCACATAGATAGTATGCTTTCAACCCCTATCTTTTCTTTTCTAAGTACATTTTCTAGCCTTACATGTTTTCCTTTATGAGTTGTGCTTTCAAACTTTCACTTTTAATGATTTTCAAATGCTTGACCTTTTCTTGATCTATTAAGTCCATAATCTCTCATCTATTTTTTTTCTCTTTGCAAGCTTATTATCTAAAATCCCTTACGAGACTTTCTATCATAAATATTTTTAAAAGGGAACAATTGTCATAATCTAATTTTAGTTTTTCCTCTAAAATTACATTTTTCTTTTGAAAATATAATAATAATAAAAAAGAGTGACAACTTGGCAAGAGTAAACTGAGAAGGGTTTTCCTCTAAAATTACCTTTTTCTTTTGAAAATACAATACTAATAATAAAAAGAGTGCCAACTTGGCAAGAGCAAACTCAGAAGGGTTTTAAATGTATGAATGAGTCAAGTTAAAACTTTGGTCAAAATTAGAAGACTAGTTTTAACCCATCATACCCAATACATGATTGGTGAAAATAAATAAGTTAGGAAGACTAATTTTAACTTAATTGAAAAAATTAGAATTTTAGAAAACTAAATTTAGTTTTCACAAGTCAACTAAGTGAAATCAATGCTAAAATTACAAGAAAATCAAAGCTTCAAGTCAATTAAGAGTCAAATTGAAGAACTTAACGCCAATGACCTTTGTGAAAAAGGCGTTAAATGTTGGAAACTTAATGTGGTTGAAAACACAAATCAAATTGAAGAAATTAACATTTTGAAGGTTAATTAAGGATTAAATTGAAAATATCCAAAATCAAAAACCACTTTGTAAAATTCACAAAACTTGAAAAGTCCGGTTGTTAAATGACAAGGAATCCACATGATTAGAGTTGTTTGGAGGTTCCATTATAAAATGCCAAGGGTTTGGAGACCAAATTGAAAATTACTATAATTTCATTATTCATCATCTTCCTCCCATTAAAACAATTGGAAAAGATACCCAAATGCCCACCTTTTGACCATAATTTCTCTTCATCTCTTCACCATAGGATACCAACTTCTTGATCTGTAATCAAGCAATGCACATATAATGACATCAATTCCTATAAAACCAAGTAAATTAGGTTTTTTTATTGCATGATTCACACGCTGCCACCGGTAACTCATGAAAATTGGGAGATCAGATATATCTCCTTCTTTACTCTCTTCCAATGTCAGCGATGAGAACCACCACCACCTACAAAACCAAAAAAACACATATTTCGGCTCTCTCTCTCGTGTCTGGTTTGTTTTTCTTTCCTCTCATCTTATTTTTCTCATCTTCAAATATATCTCCTCGTTTACTCTCTTTGTATGCCGGCGATGAGAACCACCACCACCTGCTAAACAAAATAACACACGAGGCTTAATATTTTGGCTCTCTCTGTCTGGTTCTTCCTTCCTCTTATTTTTTTTCTCATATTCTTCTTTAGGTGGTCGCTACTTTATCACAAATGTGGTTAGTTTTTTAGGGTCAAGGTGAGAAAGTGTATTACTGTTTATATTATTGTAGTGTTATTATCACCACAATTATAGCTATTATTTTTTTTTTTTTTGATGACCGGGGTGTCCGGGCCCGCTTACGCGCACCACGACTAATTCCCCGGGCCACTGAGTATCCTGCAAGCTCAGTGAACATGTAAGGCACCGCGGGGGTGACAGGCATATCACGCAAGGATGGACCCAGGGACAAGAGAGGAGTACCCCTCCTACTCCCACTCCCACTGGGAACTCTCGAACCTGGGTCCTCGATGAAGGAGGGAGCGCCTCTCGACCACTGGGCCACATCACTTGCTGGTACAATTATAGCTATTATTATTAGTAGTAGTGGTGGTAGTAGCAGAGTTGTTAATACCGTTCCGTTCCGGCCGGAACGTTTTGTGCCGTTAAAAAAACCGAGATAAAACGATATCATTTTTGTCTTGGTTTTAGTTTCGGCCCGTTCCGGAAATACCGGCCAGAATACCTCGGTATCATTCCGGGTGTGCCGTTTCGGCTACAATAAATAAATTTATCTCCCGTTTTTTGCTTTTCATCTCCCGAGTTCCCTTACAAAATTGTCAGTTGTCACCATCACTTGCTAATAATGCACTGCCAAATGCTTAGTGATTGGACTGAACAATCTCTCTCTCTCTACACACACACACACACTCCCGCCCTATATATATACTCCCGCCTGAAAAATATATACTCCCACCCCTTGAAAAATCAATATATATTTCAAATTTTGAGATTATGTTTGTTTGACTTTGTGTTTGTATTGTATAATTTAAAATTAATTTATCTTGAATTTTAATTATGCTTGTTAAATTAATTTTTTTAATTTTTTTCATATATATATATAATTAATTATATATTAACAGTACAACCCCGAAACAGCACGCCGAAACGTTCCGTACCAATAGAAAAACTGGAACGGTATTCACAACCTTAGGTAGTAATATTATTAACATCAGCAGCACCAATATTATTATCATGATAATAATAATTATTATTATTACTACTAATATCATTATTGTTATTAAAATTATTATTATTATTATTATCATTATTATTATTATAATATTTTTATTATTATTATTGATTTTTTACATATTATTTTCTAGATTATTGTTATTATTACTATCACTACCATAATTATTAATATTATAATCACTATAACAATTATAATAATTTTTCATTGTTATTAGCATTATCATTAGTAATGTTACTATCATTATCATGATTACAATTGCTATAGTTATTATCATTATTGTTGAAAATTAAAAATCATAACATTATTTTGAAAAATAAAATAAAAAAAACACAATAAACTTTGATAAAAAAGCAAGCAGAAAAAATGAAAAGAAAAGGATAAATTTAAAATAAATATTATTAGTATTAAAAAAACCATTTGATGTAAAGAACAAAAATTAAAAAACCAACCAAAAAATAAAAATGAAAAGAAGAAGTGCCGATTTTAAAACGATCATCTACATAAATTAAAATTGAAGGGCTAAATTGAAATCAAATAAAGCTTCAATGAAAAAAGAACAAAAACTAAAAACCTAAACTAAGAGGATAAACACATAAATATGAACAAAAAATTGAGATTGTTTTAGAAGCAGTGAAACTATAAAAGGAATAAAAATAAAATTGAAAGAATAAAGACTGAAATGAATAACAAAACAGATGACAAATTCTAATTTAAGTACAAAATTAAAACAAATCAAAAAATTTATAGAAGAAATTCGAATAAAAAAAAAAATTTAAAAGACTAAGGACTAAAATGTGCAAATCATAAACAAAGAGAACATGTATGGATATTAGCTTTTAGGAGAGAGAAAAGAACGAAAAAACACAAACAATCGACCAACGACAATACTCCGACTATCATACGTTGACATGCGCCACATCATGTGGAAGAGAACATGACCGCACATGCAGAGAGATGGCGGATGACCATTTTTACAACTGAATGTTGGTCCACGTGCTGCTTGTATGACGGGGATGCATCAAAATTGTTAGCGTGTTTGGAACACGCTCCAATAACTTTTCCGATTAAAAAATCTATAAACAAAATAAGAAAATATCAAAATACCCTCCAAGTCATTTGTAATAATGAAAACAATTCGTATAAAACTACTAAAATACCCTTCTTTTGTTGTTTATTAAAAAATAAAACACCTAAAATACTTGTGTTCAATGATTTATTCTCTCTTATTTTAGGGCTAAGAACATATTATCTTAAAAGCTAAAACAACTCGCGAGTCATTACCACTGTTCACCAAGAGACAAAACACTGTGGACTTCAATAGTAGTGCTCAATTTTCGGGTTGGTTCGGTTTGTTTCATTTGGTTTAGTCGGTCTGCTTTGTTTTTTTCTTTTTTGCACAGTGTAATAACAAAATTGTCCCTCGAAAAAGACAAAAAAATGCACCTGGGTTGAGGGGTTCCACAGTAATTGCATATTTTTCGTCCGGTCCGGCTCGGTTCGTTTAGCTGGTTTATTGTTTTTTTAATATTTCTTTGCACAGTGAAATCACCTTTTTATCCCTCGAAACGAACAAAATTCAGGTCTGGGAGGGAGGGGTGATCCGGTAATTGATCAATTTTTTATTCTTTTTTCCGTCGATTACTGTTGGCCCGTCGCCGGATACACTGTCCGTTTCCGAGCTCATGCGTATTTTGAACGGCGCGTGCGGCCTATTAAGGCGTCAAAAAATCCCCAACCGGCGTCTAGAATGATTTTAAGACATGCTCTCTTCCTCCTAGTGCGGCGCGTGTGAGTATACGGTGGCCGGCGACGTGTCAATGGTCGTTTTAAATTTTCAACCCCTTTTCTCTCTCCTGTCTGCGAAAGCTGATGTCAGCGGAGCTGGTTTTTGTCATATTTCATTTCAGTCCCTAAACTCTTAATTTGGTTTTTTGGTCCTTAGTGCTATTATATAGGTTTTGAATTGTTTAAATTTAGTCCTTCAATTGAAATTGATTATATATTGTAGTTTCATTTAGGTCCTTATTTTTTGAATTTTCGGATTGGTCTGGAATCCTTAATATTTTTGGTATCAAAGTTTTATTTATTCTAATTTTATCCTTCCATTCAAATTTATTATAAATCCTTAATATTTTTTGTATCAAAGCTTTACTGTTTTCAATTTTATTCTTCCATGCAAAGTAATTATAGATTTAAGTTTCATTTCGATCCTAATTTTTTTAATTTCTGGTTTTGTTTTAAATTATTTATTTTCATTGGTATCAATGTTTGGATTTATTTCAATTTTTTCCTTCAAATTAAATTTATTACATATGTTTTTTTTTTCATTTTTATCCCTTATACTTTTAATCTTGGATTTTCTTTTAGTGCTTTTATTTTTTTATACATATTTCTTACTTTGTTCCTATTTCTATCCATGCTTATATGTACATGCTCTTAGTATTTGTTTCTAATTTTTCTTTATTTCCAATGTTATGAAGTTTTTTTGTTTAATGTTCAAATTTTAATATGTGTTGATGATTATTTGAGAATTAATAATTATTATAATTTCTTTTTTTTTCTTGAGGTCAAATAATTTCTTAAAATCTGATAATATTTATTTTTATTTTGTCATTTATTTGGTTTTTTAATTGTTTTTTGTTTTTTTTAATATTGTTAGGTCTTTTAAATTTCTAATTATTATAGATAAGACATTCAAAATAATCATAATGATTATTTGTTAGTTTTGTTTTCTTTTAAATATATCAGACTAATTATATTTTTTGATATTTATTTAATATTAGCGCCTTAATATATAGATAAATAGATAGATAGATAGATAGATAGATAGATAGATAGATATAACCTAGGTTTTTTGGGAGAAAAAATTACTGTCATTGCTCTAAAATAATTTTAATATAATAATATGAGTAATAAATCTTATAAAATAAAAAATTATGAAATATTTTTTCTAACAATAATTATGGTTTCATCAATTTTTATTATTTCCATTGTTGTTAAGGTTTTTTTTTAATATTTACATTGTAATTTGTGTTGATGATCATTTTAAAATTGATATTTACTATTTTTTTCTCTTTGTTGTTTTTTAGATTCTTTTTATTTATCTTTCAAGTCAATTTTTTTAAATCTACCTATATTTATTTTGTCATTTATTAGGTTTTTTTTCTTATAAATATGTGAGACTAATTATATATTTTAATATTTATTTAATATTATCATCTAAAAATATATATATATATATATAGACATAAAAAAATGACCTAGGATTTTTTAAAGAACAAAAAAAATAATATAAGTGTTCTTAAATACTTTTAATATAATAATATGAGGAATAAATCTTATAAAAAAAAAAGAATTTTGCCTTTTAATTCTAATTTTGTCTTCTTTTGTTTAACCTTATTTCTTAGAAAAATTTGATTCTTGCATTTTAGATTGTTTTTGTAAAAAAAAAAAAAAAATTGTTTAATATTTCATATCTGATTACCGGGGGAAAAAATAACTTACAAACAAAATGGGTAGACAAATTTACCCAAGTTATCTACAATTAAAAAATATACGGATCACTTCTCCTGCGTTTCGATTACACTGTTCCTTTTAAGAAGAAAAAAAACTCATTTCTAAGAAATTTAATCTATTACAATTTCATTAATTAAATATTAAAATAACTAATTACAACACATAAAAAATCAATTAGTTTTCTACATAAAAAAAACTCAGCGCAGCGTGCAGGCAAATCACCTCGTTTTAACTATTACAAAATCGTGAAAAAAAATATACACCTGTAAACAATAATTTAATAACAAATTGACAAGTAAAAAATATCATAAAATCTTCAAACCAAAAACTTAATTTTTATGAATCAAATAATAATTACACTATAGCAATTTACTTTGAAATTATATCTAGAATTATCTACATGATTTAGTTGTTTTTAATATAAAAAAAAAACTCTAGTAAAAACAAGTTGGTGAACTAAAAATAAAAATAATTTGACAAATCTATCAAAATGTGGTCACGATCTCTCACTGAATAGCTTCTTCTTTTTGAGTCAATTACACGATTCCATGTTTGGGACTTTGGGGGTTGCATTATCAATCAAACCCTCTTTATATTAATAAAATTTGCATAAATCAAGAAATTGTCTCCCTACCTTAATTATTTCTTTTCTTTTTCAGAAACATCCCATTATACCCTCAGAAAATTCATAAATCCCTCTAACAATAACTCGTAATCAACGAGAAATACCCCCATAATCTAAGCCCAATTTGGTCACTCTGTTCCTCAAAACATACACACACAAAAATGATCCCTCGCATTGCTGCTCCAAATCCTGCTGCAACCTTCCTAGACAAACAACAGCAACAAAACAATTGTCCTCTCTCTCTGTCTCTGTCGCTGTCATTGGTCTTTTGCTTTTCCTCTTCTCTTCCTCTTTTTTCTTTCTCTGCTGTTCTCTCACCCTTTCTTCGAAGCAATAGTAACGCTAAAGTTTTGATTTTTGACCCACAAAAGAGCAAAGAAACAATCCTATATAAGATTACAGTCGCCGGAAATGCTGCTTCCGGTGCATTTTCCGGCATAAGAATCAAAATGCAAAAGACCCTTGTAGCCACACTATCAGAAAACCCCAAAACCAAAGCCATCAACAAAGATGTTTCATTGCTAGTCCCCTCACAGTGCCATATCGTATCGACGAGAACCCGATCCCAGCCGAACTCGCGGCGCGTGACACCAACTCGCGACACGACTTCCATCGCCATTACAGCCAGGGTCGACACCAGCTGTGACTTGGTTGAGAAGGTGCTTCCCAATGGGGATATGTATACCGGGGGGTTGGTAGATGGTGTTCCACATGGGAAAGGGAAGTATTTGTGGAGTGATGGGTGTATGTATGAAGGAGAGTGGAAGAAAGGGAAGGCTAATGGAGGTGGAAAGTTTTCTTGGCCAACAGGAGCCTCTTATGAAGGCCAGTTTAGGTTAGGGAAAATGGATGGTTTTGGTACTTTTATTGGTGTAGATAGTGAAGCTTATAGTGGAAATTGGGTGAGGGATAAAAAACATGGGTTTGGTGAGAAAAGGTATGCTAACGGGGATGTTTATCAAGGTTTATGGAAGTTTAATTTGCAAGATGGAGATGGGAAGTATAAGTGGAGTAATGGGAACGAGTATATTGGTGAGTGGAAAAATGGGGTGATTTTTGGGAGAGGGGTGTTGGTTTGGGCTCATGGTAATAGATATGAAGGGTATTGGGAAAATGGGGTGCCAAAAGGGAAAGGGATGTTTACATTTGGTAGTGGGAATGGGAATGGGAGGGTTCGTGGCGGCGGAGAGGATTTTAAAGGAGTGGCATTGGATCCGGTAGGTGGGGGAGGGAGGAAGAGATCATCAGTGGATGGTAACTTTCCGCGGATATGTATTTGGGAGTTGGATGAAGAGGCTGGTGATATTACTTGTGATATTGTTGATAATGTTGAGGCTTCAATGTTTTATAGAGATGGTGGTGATGATAATGGAGGTGGATGTGAGGGTAATGTGCAGCAGCAGCCAGGAAGAAGTCCTTGTAGTCCTGTTGATTGTGAGTTTAATAAGAAACAAGGACAAACGATTTCAAAAGGGCATAAGAATTATGATTTAATGCTTAATCTTCAACTGGGTATCAGGTAATTTGGTCACTGGCCAATATGGTTTCTTTTTTAGATTCTCTTAATGAGTTTGGATTTGATAATGTGTGTATTTTTTTAGGTATTCTGTGGGGAAGCATGCGTCAATAACAAGGGAATTAAGACAGGGTGATTTTGATCCCAAAGAGAAGTTCTGGACAAGGTTTCCGCCTGAAGGATCGAAGTCCACACCTCCGCATCCGTCTGTGGATTTCAGATGGAAGGATTACTGTCCCATGGTATTCAGGTATTGCTTTAAGGACGTTTTAAGTTTTTTTGATATTTGGAATCTATAATGTTTTATTACTTCACTTTCAAATTTTCTATGTTACGGCGGTGGTTTGTTTGTTTTGTATTTAGACATCTGAGGGAATTGTTTGCAATAGATCCGGCGGACTACATGTTAGCTATTTGTGGAAGTGATGCTCTTAGGGAATTTTCATCCCCTGGGAAGAGTGGAAGCTTCTTTTATATAACTCAAGATGACCGTTTCATGATCAAAACCGTGAAGAAATCTGAAGTCAAGGTTAGTTTGAAATTCTTCCTTCATTATGTTACATAAAAGAAAATGCATGAAAAATGATTATTACTTGAACAGTACTAAGTAGGATTAGTGATTAGGTTCTGTACACCAAGTTCTTAGACACTTATTTATAACATGTATTTTTACCCTGTGGATAGATTTTCACCACCTGTTGTGAACCGTATTCAGGTTCTCATTAAGATGCTTCCAAGTTATTACCAACATGTTTGCCAGTACAAGAACTCATTGGTAACAAAGTTCTTTAGTGTACATTGTGTTAAGCCAATGGGAGGTCAGAAGGTATAATTGGGATAATGGATTTTTTCATTCAGATCATTTCACAAAATGCTTACTCTTAATCTGATTGTTACTCACATTTCAATGTAATTCCAGACCCGTTTTGTTGTAATGGGCAATCTGTTTTGTTCTGAGTACCGTATCCATAAACGCTTTGACCTGAAAGGTTCTTCTCATGGACGTACTACTGACAATCCAGAGGGTGAAATTGATGAGACAACCACACTTAAGGACCTCGATCTAAACTTTGTATTTCGCCTGGAACGGTCATGGTTTAATGAACTCATCAGGTAGATTCCACAGCATTGCATTTTTCTTTTTCAAGTTGTGTCCTTTTTCTTGTTCTCTGGTGAGGCACTAATCTTGCCAAGCTAAAACATGTTTGACTTCTGTTTTTTGTTTCTCAGACAAATTTATAGGGACTGTGAATTCTTGGAAGCAGAGAGAATTATGGATTACAGTCTTCTAATTGGTCTTCACTTCCGGGATGATTACTCAAGTGATGAGATGATGTCACTAAATGATAAGCATTTTGGTAAATTACTTTTATCCTGTAATTCTGCTACCTTTCAAATTTACAACATAACCTTGAGCTAATTTGGTTTTGTTTTCCTATATTAGAAAAAAGAAATTCACATATTGAGGAAACATCGATGCGGGGTTATCATTTGCTGCCTGATATGGACTGGGTTATGGAAGGCAGGTTCGTATTTTCTTTTCAGAATCCATGTTTCCCCCCCTCATAATTGTTAGTGCTTTGCTTTGTTTGTGCTTTATCTTTTCCAAATCTATTTTCTTTATTGTACTTTTTAGGATTTGTATTTATTGTATTCAACTAAAGACAATTTTATATCCTCTCTTTCTTGGTTGCATAGATTAAACATCTTCCATGCTATCTCTTTTATGGGAATGTGGGCATGTGAAGTGGTGACAAATAACTGAGGTGAAAGATATGAATGATCAAAATGTATGATTGTTGCAAAATTATGCTTAGAGATGTTAAACTACATGATACATACTCAATTTGGAAACTGAATAGTTTACCTATTGTTGTGTGCCGGCTACATTTACAGATCAGATGACCTTTTTAAAAAAAATTGGCTTTTGTTGCCATAAAAAGTCTAAATGTTGGGACCCTTCAAGTGGTATGGCATCTTCTTTTCTACTAGGGCACGTGTCACATGTTTTAACTTTAGTAGTTTATGGACCCAGAGTTTGGTTTTGAAAAGCAATGAAGAATGTCTATCTCATGAAATATCAACACATCATTTGCGCATAGCCAAGAAAATAAAAAAAAAAAATGCACAAAAAGTGAAGCTATAATTTGTGATTGAGCTTTTCTTTTTTCGTAGTGAAACATTTTCCTTTTCCCTCGTAGGAGCCCTGCATTAATTGATTTATTCCTTTGAATCCATCCCTATTTGTTGGAATGACTAAAAGCGACTTAAGCTGAAATGGCGAAATTGGGGGTAGTTTGTGGACAGCATGTGTTAGTGGGGTCTTCTTGCTTTCATAGATAGAAAACAACTTTGTCTGGTCCTATTCCTATCCCTTTTTGAGAATCAAAGATAAATCATGAATCTGATTGGAAGCTGAAGCATTTATCTCTGAGGATGCCTTAATGATACTTGTATCTATCCCACAAATTTTTTTGCCAATAATTTATGGATTGATGACTTCAAAACCATAGTTGCAAAACAATGCCATTTTTGTCTGCCTTGAAGCTTGAAAATTAATGATGAAAAGTGCCTTCAAAGCGTAAAATTTCAGTGGTGGTTGAGCAATCATTTTCCTTAATATCATGTTTAGTTCTTTATTAGTTAAATTACTTTGAATTTTGGTGATTGTATGTTGGGATATCAAATTTTGTGTCTCGCATTGCGTGTACTAATATGAAATCTGTTCCAGGGGGCCATTTATCCGGCTAGGGGCAAACATGCCTGCAAGAGCAGAGCGTCTGTCAAGGAATACTGAGTTGGATCAGTGCACGGGGAGTGGAAGTAACAATTCAACACCTTCACAGAATGGTACTGAGATCTTTGATGTAGTTCTCTACTTTGGTATCATTGACATCCTCCAAGATTATGATATCAGTAAAAAGCTAGAACATGCATACAAGTCCTTGCAAGTGGATCCCACATCTATCTCAGCTGTTGATCCCAAATTATACTCGAAAAGATTCCGAGATTTCATACATAGAATCTTCATAGAGGACAAGTGATGAAGGGAAAGAATTAATTTATACACAATTTAACACGGAAAACACCCAGCGACATCCCGGAAGAGCTGGTGCCAGATATACAAGAGATGCACATGTAAAGTAAGGCACATTGATTGCTGATGGATGTGTTGAGGTGTTTAACGTTTGTGGCTAAATTTTTTAGATTAGCCATGGTGTGTAACTACGGACAAGATGCCAAGGGATTAGGAGAGCTTGTATAAATTTGAAGAGTGAAGGCAGGCAACCAGCAATTTGTTTTCTTGAGTTGCGAGCAGCCCAGGAATGTGATTATCAGCAAGCGAAGAGCATAGAAAGTAGAGAAATGGTTCTGGCAGAACTGGGGAGGGATTGGAAAAATAACAAAGTGTACAGTCAAAAGTGAGATGGGTAAATAGTATCTTTTCTGTCAAAAAAAGAAAAAAAAGAAAGAGATAGACATTGTGGGAGTGGGATTGAACAAAATTCTTTTTAATGGCTTGCAATTTAAAATGTTGAAAAGATGGGTTGCCCTAGAGAGCAAAACAAAAAAAAGAGCAAAATACTCTAGAACCTCGCCCCCACCACCACTCCTCTCTTCCTCTTTCCTATTGATTCAAAATCAAATGGGGTGTTTGCTTTTTGCTCTGGGCAAGCCATGAAAAGAAGAGAGGCAACAAGAAAGATTTGGGTGTTTCCTTTGGCTCATGTTCTTGACCTCTCTCTATATATGTGGAAGTCTGAAAAGCACAGACAATAATACACTTCACACTTGCTATATCGTGTGTTTTTTATTTGTGCAGTCAACAACGTAGTTGACTGTATAAACAAATAGAATTCAATAAAAACATCAATACACAAAGTTCATGAGAAACTTATCCTTCGTATTTCAATTAAATTCAAAATTTATTAGATATCGTCATAGCAGCCTAGCAATGTCTACAATCTTCTTGCATCATGTTCCCTGGTCTCTTTTTCCACTTTAGTGCGGCAATATTTGAAAATGATGCTTGGAAATTAGTGATTTGACACTTCTTCCTTTTTAATAATGTTTTCACTAATTGAATGAAATATATCTACCAAACTTCAAAGTAAGTTAGATGGCAGGATGAGTGTGATTCTCCTACCCTGAGGGGGTCAAGTGAGTGAATGAGACCAAACTACTATGAAAAAAAATGCAGTGACAGATAAAACAACAAGGCTACCTCCTGGCACGTTTAAATGAGGAAGAAAAAAAAAGGGGTCCGTGTCTATATCCATAGAACCATCCATTACTAGGGCAGTTGTCGAAATACAGCTGTGGGGAATGAAGTTATTAAAATTGATTTGGTCTATTATCAAAATGATATTATTGAAATGTTTTTTTTTTAAAATACACTAAATCTTGTTTATTTTGAATAAATATGATAAAATTAGACTTTGATTAGGTCACTGGTTGGCTCGAATGATTAATCAAGTCAACTCTCATCCTATTTATTTTTAAATCACCAAATTGACTTGCCAGTGTTAAATGTAATATTTATAATGAGAGATTTGATTGTTTTTTCATTAAAAGATTTAAAGGACACTGTGTTATGAAATTAGGGTATTCCTATTCAATTACATTACAATGAAAAAAAAAGAGGAAATTAGGGTAGCCCTATTCAATTGGAAAAACGGGAATTAGAAAGCTACTGAACACATAGAAAATTTTAGAAAAATCAGAATTTATTTGTTGCGAAGGAAAAAAAATGATAATAAAAAATAAGCACTAATTTTCCAGTTTAATAAATTAATTGCTGTATATGTTTTGCAGACGAAGGGCACTGATATTATGGAACAAAGGAGAGCTGAAGCCGAGTAGAATTAATTGTTATTCTACGGCTGTGGAAATCAAAGGAAATCCCAGAAATTACTTGTGAAAATTCTAACAATGCAAAAGAGATACTCTCTTTGTTTGATCGAGAATTCAATCAGTGTGTATTTAATCCAAAGTTAACCGCGAATTCAATCTCCGCTGGCTTAAATACTGCAAGTGTTTGATAATTAGAAGACTTAAAGTTAAAATAGAGTTTTAATCAAAAACGGAATCAAATAAACAATAAACGAAATATTTCCTAAATTAAGAGTTCCAGTTTGACTTCAATTGGATTCCACGTTCTTCTCTTTGCTGCTGCTCCTTAGCTGCATTTTGTTGTTCTCCTGGGTTGTTGCGTCTGGAATGTCATCAGCCTTCATGTATGCCCCTGCATCAGTCTCCTCAGGTTGAAAAGAGCTCGACCACGATGCTAAGTCACTTGAATCTGTAAAGCAAGGACTGAGGTGCTTCACATTGAAAACATCTGAAGTTTTCAAGTGACTAGGTAGACGTAAATGGTAGGCATTATCGTTAATTTTCTGCAAGACCTCACACGGGCCAATCTTCCTGTCTTTAAGCTTGTTATATTCCCCCACTAGGAATCGATCACGAGTTAAGACAGCCCAGACAAAATCTCCCTTATCAAAAAGGACTTTACGCCGATGGTTGTCAACCCTTAGTTTGTACTGAGTATTGCTTTCTTGAATAGCTGTGCGTACCTGATCGTGAATTTCCTGGAGATGTTCAGTCCTTGCATCTACTTTTGGACTGGCACGACCTATTCGCGGAATGGGTATCAAATCCAGTACCCCTGGGGGTTACGCCCATACACGATTTGAAATGGACTCCTTCCAGTACTCCTATTAGTGGATCGATTGTAGGCAAATTCTGTTTGGGGTAACTCGTCAGGCATCAAATCCTCAAACTCCTTTAATAGTTGCTGCACTTCTGCTGGCACTTGGGAATTTTCTTTTGCGTCACTCTCTTCACGCGGCATGAGAGCAAATACCATTGTGTCTTCATGCTTCAATTCACCCAAGAATCTAGACATAGAGAGCAGATTAGTATTAGCACTGACTGGAATAGGTGGACTGTTCTCTCGTCGCGGTGCCAAGATGATCTTCTTTCCTTTTATGCTAAGGGTGTAGGTGTTCCTTCGTCCATCATGAACGACGTTGCGATCGTATTGCCATGGTCGTCCCAGCAGGACGTGGCAAGCGTCCATGGATACAACGTCACACCAAGCATTGTCAAAGTATTTCTTGCCGATAGAAAAGGACACTAGGCAGCGTTTGTCCACTGTTACCTCACTCTCTTTACTCAGCCATGAGAGTTTGTACGGTTTAGGGTGTCGGTCGGTGCTTAAGTTTAGCTTCTGGATGGACTCTTCGGAGACCACATTCTCGCAGCTCCCGCTATCGATTATTAGTTTGCAAACCTCGTTTGCCACCGTACATGTTGTATGGAAAATATTGTGTCGTAGCCAATCGTCACCTGAATCAGATTTGGGTGTTAACAGGCTCTTTCTGACCACTAAGGTTTCGTGTCCATCTCCATAGAGTACATCTTCTGCTGCCTTGTCATCATACGTTGGTTCATCTCCAGCATCTGTGTAGTCTTCTTCTTCTATCAGCAGATTTTTACCCTTTTGGCTAGCTGGTTTCCTGCAATTCGCAGCTCGGTGTCCTTGCTCCTGACAACGGAAACAACGAATCGTAGGATTAGAAAGGCCCTGTTGTGCTGGTGTGGTCGGGCGTACCTCATGGTTTCGAATTGGCTGTTTGTTCGGGTCTTTCCAGCTAATTATTCGTCGATTTTGATGTCTTTCCACAGCAAGTGCACGCTGATATGCCTATGATACAGTCCACAAGGTGTGTAGACTGAGCGCATCTTGCAAGGGTTGTCGTAGTCCCCCCATGTAGCGAGCCACCAGTTGTTCTTCTATCTCAGATAAATCGTTCCTTGCGATTAACTGATAAAACTCCTCTGTGTATTCATCGACTATCCTCGCATTCTGTCTCAGGGAATGGAGACGTTGGAATAAGATTTGGGTATACCCAAACGGAAGTAAGTGACTTTTTAATTTTTTTCTCATCTTTCCCCAATCAGTGATTTTTTATTTTCCTTGCATGTGTCATGAACGGCGTAACTGCTCCCACCATGCAGATGCTCTCCCCTTCAATTTAATAGCCACCAGTTTGACCTTGATTTGCTCAGGAACCTCTTTGTAGTCGAAGATACGTTCCACCTCATCTATCCAGTCAATGAATCCTTCTGCTTGCAGGGTACCAGCAAATTCTGGTAGTTCAACCCGAAATCCTAGACCTCCAATGGACATATCCCTTCCCCGTGCTTCCCTTTCGTTGTGCCGATGATGAAAAGGGTTATCAAAAGTGGAGTCGGAATCATGGTCAGTGGTCTCATTCTCTAAATTCTGAGCTGCCAGTCGTTGCGTCAGTTCTGTGACTTGTCGTTGCAAGTCTGCGATGCGTTCTTCCTGGATGATTTGATCATGGTGTTGGACTTCCTCATTCGGAACCTGTCCACGCCTCTCACGACCACGTCTACTAGCCATTGACGAATCTTTTATGACAGTAATTGCCCCGGGAAATTTTTTTTGGCTCTGATACCAACTGAAGCCGAGTAGAATTAATTGTTATTCTACAGCTGTGGAAATCAAAGGAAATCCCAGAAATTACTTGTGAAAATTCTAACAATGCAAAAGAGATACTCTCTTTGTTTGATCGAGAATTCAATCAGTGTGTATTTAATCCAAAGTTAACCGCGAATTCAATCTCCGCTGGCTTAAATACTGCAAGTGTTTGATAATTAAAAGACTTAAAGCTAAAACAGAGTTTTAATCAAAAACAAAATCAAATAAACAATAAACAAAATATTTCCTAAATTAAGAGTTCCAGTTTGACTTCAATTGGATTCCACGTTCTTCTCTTTGCTGCTGCTCCTTAGCTGCATTTTGTTGTTCTCCTGGGTTGTTGCGTCTGGAATGTCATCAGCCTTCATGTATGCCCCTGCATCAAGAACTTAATCGATAGTTATATTAGCAATCTGCTATGAGAAAGAAAATATTACTTCTTTAGCAAATTTTGAGCCAGATATTTCGATTAGTAGGTGATGAATGCATTTTTGTTTTTTTTTGCGAATTCCATGCTATTCATATAAGAATATGTGTGGTGCCTTGGTGATAAACGCATGGTAGTTGTCATTTTCTTTTGTTTGTGACAGTCAACTATGGTATTCTACTTGTTTTGAATGAATAACACAATAATTCTTTATGACAAGGCTTAAAAGAATTAGAAAAAATGAGATATAAATTCATGCAAAAATATGTTAGTTTGGTTTGACCACTAGAACTATTGAGTCTATTTTTACCTAGATTCAAATAGTATCAGGTCGGTTTAATCGAGCCTACTTTTACACTTCTCCAATACTTCACTGAGCTTGTGGGTACTCTTACAATTTATATAATTCTCCTATTGGGTTTGGTTTGATGAACCCAAATTGAGCCTTTTTTGGGCTCAATTCAGTTGGGTTTGGGCTCAATTCTGTTGCGATGGGGTCAACTTAACTAAGGTCAAACTAAGCCTAATTCTGGGGTTGTTCTCAACTCTTTGGTCAGTTTGATCAAGTCAAATCAAACCCTACTTAACTCATTTTGGATTTGAGTTAACCCTCTTGAGCATTACAATAGTCCTTTTTTTCTTTGTTTGGTGTTTATTATTATTTATTATAATATTGTGCATCACACTACATTATACCGACTTCTACCTATTCTTGTGTGATGACTGCAACTAATAAAGAAGTTATACATATCATGCTACTCTTCTCTTTCTTTTAGATCCTGAATTATTTGTTTTAATAATTGCCTACAATAATATTTTCTCTCTATAAGAAAAGAATACTCTCAAAACACTATATTGATTTAAGAATAATAGTTTTTTATTGCCTACAATAATATCTTCCAGTAGCATCATTTATAGGAAATTGAAACAAAAAACTTTGTTAATTTCTTATACTAATCCTTATCATTTGGTTGATTCTAGATTGTCTATAGAGGATAACATTAAAACACTTGAAGAAAGAGTAACTTACCTCCCATTATATTTGTTAACTCTTGTTAACCTTCAATAACTGGCTTAACATATGAGAGCTCTTATAGAGGTTGCATTATTTACCTAACAACAAGTGAGGGTTATCTTATTTTTTCACAATACAATCATTTCCTTCTCATGATGTGGTTGTGGTCTTCCTATGCAATCACTACTCCATTTTTTAGAAGAAACTACCCAAAATGAGGTTGAAGAAAACATACACCAAACCTATTATAGGGTCCTATCACGCCAACATAAAAAACCTTCTCACAAAGGGTCTCCATCTAAATCTAAATGAAAGGAACAAGACCATAACCTTCGCCATAAGCCAATCTCTCCCTTAGAGTCTCACTCCACACTTTCATAACCTAAAAAACTAATATACAAATGAAAAATATATATAAAAAAAATGGTCACATAGGAGACTCACCACTATATAATAATGTGTTGTACATGTGTCTCCCTAGAGACATTGTGATTATAAAGATAAACCCAAGTAACTATAATGACTTATCTGATTCTAAAGAACATGTACAAATGTTAGAAGTACCTTGGAATAAGATATCCAAGATTTTAATGCCGTGTGAAAAATAATTCTTGCCACTTTCAAGGGATCTACACAAGTTTGGTATCATAGTTTGAAGTCAAGTTTATATCAGACTTTTTAGACTTATGCAATAAATTGATTAGCATAAGCATTCTAGTTAAAAAGTCTTCAATTAGAATATTCTTCATCACTCAATCAAAACAGGAAAGCACAAGAGATCATTTGAAATGATTTAATAAATAGATGTTACAGGTCAAAAACCTATTGGAACCAATAATAATATAAGCCTTGATCAGCGGAGTATAAAACTATTCTCTAAAGCAACATCTTTGTTCACTCTTAGATAAAAGACTTCTCAATATGAACAAATCTATAGAAAACTGATGTGGAGTAGCCCAGAAACACCAGCAAGGACCCATTACATGTTCCAAATGGTCTAATGACTTGGTCGAAGATAAAGACATTGAAAGAGACATTGAATGCATGGTTTTGAAGGTTTCAACCAAGTCAGAATTGCAAGGTCCATTGGAGTATCAAGAGGAGATACTAGTACATCTTATATCTGTGCAAGAGGGGTCCAATATAATCTTATTTGGGCCATGAAGTGAGGACAACAAAGGAAACAAAAGAATCCTGTTACAACTTGGAAACAACATGGGTGACTACCTTTTTCCTTTTATTTCTAGGATTAAGGGGTTGTACGGAAGACTATAAATAAGCCTTGAATCAGCTCTATAATATTTTACTTCTATCTCTTCTTCTCATGATAGAACATAGATTTAATATTATAGGCTTTATTTCATTTTGTTAGCTATAACCCAAGGCTTGTTTAAGCTTAATTAATAATTTGTTTTTAGCTAGGATCCAAGGATTGTTCGGATTAAGTTATGGGTTTATCAGTTTAGGGTTTTGGGTCAGTTTTGAGTGGACCTTATTTAAGTCCAGATAAGGGGGTCCATTAGGGTTTAATTTTTCAAGAACTATATAAACTCATGTAAGCTAAATTTGGGCAACCATTTTGATGAATATTACTTATGAATTTTTCAGTTTTAATGTGTGAGAGTGATTCTTGCATTCTTCAATTATTGAATGAACTAAATCTGACTTATCGAAGATTAGCTGGCTTTGTGGCATCATTCTACTCATTCCAATAGTGTTGGTGCCTTGGGGCTGGTTTCCATTGTGTCACACTCCTATCAGATATATTTCGGCTTTTCAGGATCAGATCTCAATCTTGATTGTGGGTTGCGTGACCACGTGATCACGAGGTTTGCATGAAAAAACATATTTGTGTAAAGGAAAGCTAACACAAAAATAGAATGGACCATTTAGAGTAATAAGGGTGATTAAGTCTAACACTTATAATCTATAAAATGAAAAAAGAAAAAGTCTTCCACAAGCATGACATTCTAACAACTTGAAGATGTACTTCAGTTGAATTCTTTTATGTTGCCTCTTAAGCTCCAAGATCTTCAATAAGGTGTATCTCTAAAGTTTATATATTGTATAAAACTTAATGAAGTTTTTATACTTTATTTTTCTCATAATTATTTCTCCAAATTAATCTCCATATTTAAAACTCTCTAAAGTTTATTATTTAGACTTCTCCAAAGTCTTAGTTGTCTTTTCCAATTTGGGTTCAACCAAACTTATTCTTGGATAATCAGTTATTTCAACACTTCTCTAGTTTTGGTGGCCTTCTCTAGTTTGAATTCAACAAAATTAAAGTGAGCTCACTTGACCTTGACTAACCAAAATATCTTTGATATTTCTCTAAGGTAATCTCCAAGAAGAAAGTATCTCCAATGTCTCCATGTTATTCTTACATGTTTAGATTTTCTCCATACTTTTCTATTTTGGGTTAAACCAAGCCCAAGTATGCCTCGACTAACCAAACTTAATTTTGGTTATTTTCCAAAGTAATCTCTAAGGTGGAATTATCTCTAACGTATACATGTTATTCTTCACCGAGTTGATCACTTGCTTAAATTTTCTCCATGCTTTAGTTTTCTTGGACTTGGTCCAACAAATTGAGTAGGACTAATTGGCTCGGTTAACCAAACTCAATTTGGGTTTGTCTGGTAGAGCTTAAGTTTTGACTTTTGTTTGATAATTAGTCTTATTAATTTATTACTTGTCTTTTGATATTATAAAAGTGATGAAAATGGAGAAGCTCACTTTTTTACTAATGAAAAGAAAAAAAATAAAAAAAATAAAAAGAGAAAAAATCCTCTTGAAACCTTATCCAAGCCTAAAAATGAGTATCAACAGGTGCTTTTCCATATTTAGGTGCTTACTTCTCCAAGTTTATGGGTACTTATACAAGTTATATATTTTGATATCAAATAACAAGTTAATTTCTCAATCATACTTCTTTAGTAATTTTCTAGCTTATTTTAAAATAGTGGATAATAAGTTTATATTTTGTTACTTTTACAAGTTTGGGTATTTCTTTCTACAAGTTTGTATACTTTCTTCGCTAACTTTTTATGTATTTCTTCAAGTTACATAGTACTTGGATGTCAAACCGAACCCAAACAAAGCCTTTTTTAGGTTTGGTTCAATTGGGATTGGGTCAACTTGACCAAGGCCAATCTAGGCCTTATTTTTTTGCTCAGTTCTCTGCTCTTTGGTTGGTTTGATTAGATCAAATAAGACCCTACCATCTCGGGTTAACCAAACTTATATTAAGCGCAATTCATTTCAATAGTCCTCTTATTCTTTTTTTTACTTTATATATTTTTTTGTTTATTATTATTCATAATAACATTATACATTACACTACACAATATCGACATCCACCTAGACAACATGACTACATATAATAAAGAGCCTCCACCTAACATGCTACTCTCTTTCTCTCACTTAGATCTGGATTTCTCGTCCTCTTAATTATTGCCTGCAATCATCTTTTTTCTCTACAACAAAAGAACACTCTCAAAATGTTAAATTGATTTAAGCATTGCATGGAACCTTGCCACCAAAATTATATGTCAAGACAGCCTAGTCTAGCTAAATTCTCCTAAAGCTTCATCAATTCTAGTTTTTTTCTTCTTAAATTAAGGTTCGCATTACATGTAATTTCAATTTTTTTTAACTATAATAATAAACAACATCATTTTAAGTAGAAATTAAAATATTTTTCGGATGGATCCTAGATCATGGGTTGACTAGATTGGATTACTTAAATTTGATTAGGTTAATAAACTAAACGATTAAAAAATAAGAAATCCGATATAATGTAACGCGGAATGCTAGAAGTGCTTTTTATGCTGTAAATGAATATCATTTTCTTCGGTCTAATGATTTTCTTGTCAAAAAATTGACAATCAAATGAGAAGATTTGTTTGGCTTCCGTATTTTTTCCCCAAAAGAATAAAAACTAGCAATAGTTCTTGGAAAAATCTTTCAGAATCAAACAAATCGGTTATTAAATTAAAACTAATTTCTTACGACATCAATTTATGATTTAAGAGGCAGATCGGGTTTGAGATATTAAGAAATGAGCTCGATTCATGTATGGGTCGGATGTATCGGGGTGCCAGCCCCTTGTCGGGCTGATGAAGAAAAACAAAGAAACTTAAACGAGGCCCGAATATCATAGGCTGGTCATCAAGAGAAAGGCTATGAGCCATCAGTATCTATGGATTGACCAAGCGCTGTCTCAGCTCAAGGCATGATATGAGGGGACCCTATCTTGCTAGGCTTTGTTCTGCCTACGCCATTGTGAACAAAGCCTCGAATATGTTTGGGCAGGCTACCTTACCTGACTATGCTTCTACTTTTTCTTACATGGTCCAGTTTGAGACTCCATTTCATAGTTACGAGCTATTTAGCCTACGCTCATCCGCAGACAGAAATTATTTTTTATCTTGTTTCAATATATGTAATTATTTTTTTGTATTTTAATTTTAATTTTTAATTTTTAATTTTTAATTTTTTGGTTTAGTTTTGATTCCTTTATTTTTTTAGTCTTTCTCGGATAGTTTTTAATTTTTGTTTGTATTTATGTATCTATAATCTTAGTTTTGACTTTTAATTTTTATTGTTATTTATTAATAACTCTCTTTTATGCATGTATAGTGAATCTTTTATTGTTAATATTTTGTTATCTTTGTGTTTTTTTTTTATTATGTTTTTTTATGTGTGGCTTGATATTTTCAGTTTAAAGTGATTTTTATTCAAAAAACAATTATTATTTTTTAAGATTATTCTTCATATTATTATATTAAAAGTTCTTCAAAACACTAAGATTAAATTAATTTGAGATTTAAAAAAAAAACTTAGTTCATTTTTTTATATATATAGTAAGGCGTTAATATGAAACAAATATCAAAATATATAATTAGCCTCACATATTTTTAGTAAGAAAAACCTTAAAAATAATCATTATCATTATTTTAAAAATCTTATTCATAAAAAAAATGAATATATAAAAAAACTAAATAATCAAAAGTTTTGTAGGTTGATTATTTCGCTCAGATGTATAACATCATAAAAAAATCTAGGACCATCAACATTTTTGTTACATGTTAACAAATTCGGTTCTGGCTGCGGCGAAGCACAAGAAAAGTGACTCATATATTTTATCATTCTAAATAATTTAGCGCAATTTTCCCACCCGTTTTGTTTATGTGTGGCTTCATATATTTTTTATTTACGTGATATTAAATTTGAAATATAATACATAAAAAGCCACAAAAGTTAATTTTGAGCAAAAACAACATTGACTAATGAATTATTTTGATTATTATCATATTGTTATTATCATGATTCTTAAATTTTCACAATTATTATAGCTATTATTATAATAATTACTGTAAATAATTAATATTCTGATTATTATTGGCAGTATGTTATAATCGTTGTCATTATTACGACAATAATCATCACGATAACCAACACCGTTATTTTTATTAATATCATTTAAATTATAATTAGTATTATTATCATTATTATAACTATTTTTGTCATTATTGATATTTGTATATTATTTTATGAGTTATTGTTATTATTACCATCAAAGTCATAATTAGTTACACCATAAGCACTATAACCATTACAATAAATTATAATTGTTATTATCATTATGATTTATAATGTCACTATTATCATCATGATCATAACACCTAAAATTATTATTATTAGTATTGATAAAACAATAAAAATTATTAAATTGTTTTGAGGATTAAAAAACTCAAAAACTTTAACAAAAGAGTAAACGAGAAAAAAACATCTAAATTATTATTATTATTGCATAAATAATGAGAAAAACAAAATTACCTCGAAGAATAAAAAAAACCTAATTTTTTTAACAAAAGAGTAAACAAAAAAAAATGACAAAACAAATATAAATATTATTAGCCTTAAAAAAAATCATTTGACTTGAAGAAAAAATAAAAACAAAAACAAAAACAAAAAAAGAAATATTAATTTTCAAATAATCACTAACACAAATTAAAATTAAAGGACTAAATAAAAAAGAATACAACTCCAACAAAAGAGAGAATAAAAAAAATTAAAAAAAACTAAGAGCATATACATATAAATATGGACAAAAATAGAGATTAATGAATATATATATATATATATATACAAAAAAATAAAATAATTAAAATCAAATAAAATAATTTAAAGTATAAGGGCCGAATTGAAAATAAAACATATGATCAATTTCAATCGAAGGACCAACCTGGAAAAAATTCCAAACTTCTATACCAAAATATTAAAGAATTTAAAACCAAACCCAAAATTAAAAGAAAAAGGACCGAAATGAAATGAAACATATAATTAATTTCAATTAAAGGACAAAATTGAAAACAATCCAAATTGTTATATCAAAAATATTAAGGGATTTAAAACCAAACCTAAAATTAAAAAAATAAGGAATGAAATGGATAGGAAATATATAATCAATTTCAATTGAAGGATGAAATTGAAACAAATCAAAACTCATATTACATAAATCAGAACAATATAAAACAATCAAAAGTTAAGGGACTGATATGAAACCACTTTAAACAAAAGGGAATGTCATGTAATTTGGTTTGTAGGAGAAAGAAAAAGGGACAAAAAAGTTCAACCAACCACCATCACGTATCCGGCCACTGTGAAACGACATGCGCACCACCATGAGGCTAAGAACATGGCGACACATCCGTTGAGACATCGTATGGACATTTTTCACCATTGAAGGGCATGCGCCGCCTGAAGGGAGCGCCATGAAGAAAACCATCAACGTGTCCAAAAAATGCGCCAACAATGTCCACATGAAAAACATAGTTTAAAAAAAGATAAAATTACCTAAACACCCTTATAGCTAACTTTTTAATTTTATCTTTTTGAAGGGCATATCTGTATTTATATATTTTCAAAAAATATGAAATGCTAGGAACACCCTGCCGGCAATACTTGGTTTTTGTCTTATTTTAGGGTAATATGATTATTTTACTGTGCATAGAAATGAAAAAAATCAAAAATACCCCCAGGTAATGCCAACCAGTCTCTTATAAAAGGCAAAAATACACTTGTATGCAATGCCAAGATTGAGGAGGCGCATTGAAGGGTAAAATAATAGTTATACTATTACAATCCATAATAATTCGTGTCTACTATTACAGTAATTGATTGATCTGTTTTAGCTTTTTTCTTAATAAAATATGTTGGATTGAGAATTTTAAAACCATTTTAAACATTAATATGGTCAAACATGGAGAATCCGATCAACTCAACTAATTCTAAGTGAGGTATTACCAGTTCAATTCTAAAAAAAAGATTAAAAAAATCTTGTCCAAGAACCAAATTTGATGAGGGAAAGACATAGTTCCGCATACAAAGTTTCCGTAAATGAAAACTGATCCAAGGATATCATTTTTTTCCTTAAAAAAAATAATGAGATGAATTTCATTACTAGGAACAAATATAAGCCTAGGATTTATAAAATCCTAATAGGATAGGTAAAGTTACAGCCCAAACAGTATATAATAGCTGCCTAGCACAGATTGACACTAGATTTTGTCTTCCACCAACCTATGTTGCTAGACATACAAAGAATGTTACAGAGGCCCATTTTCGATCCTTGACTCTGGTAGAATTTCGATTGTGATCTAGTTCCTGGAATTGAATAGGCTGAGTTCAATCCTGGCCATTTCTTTTCTCCTGTGTAACTTAGGTGGCCAAGCAGAAGGTCCAAAAACCCAGAATTACATATTACAATAAAGAAATTGATAGCACCATACATTCTGCTTAAAGTAAGTCCAAGGTCCTACAAGAACTAATCGAAACTTGATCATTCCTTGAGCCATGTCTGTCCCAGATGTGGCCAACCATTTGTCACAAAAGTTCCTAAAGAAAAATTCTTTTTTTTCTTGCATCATCAAAACCCAAAACCATAAGGGAAACAAACTAGAATATATAGCTAACTACCTTGGGATATGATTGTCATAACCTGGAAAATCTATTTTGTTTCTCAACAAAAGACGACTATGTTGTTCTTGATATAATACGGGTTAGACAAACTATTGTTTTATCCCTTTTATCTGGTTTCCTTGAGACTTTTATGTGTTAAGTAGGACAACATAGGCATTTTTAAGTCAACTTTGATAGTCTTACGCTTTTTGTGTGGGCGCTTTAAGCTAATTTCTAGGTTTAGATAGTTTTTCGTTTTTTTGGGTTTCTTTTAAATTATCTGACAAAATTGATCTTAATAGAACTGAATACCCAGCCCTCTTGAGTGTCTCATCCATTAAATAGGAAGTAAACCGATTTACATGCCCTAACATTAATTTCAGGCTAAGAATGGAAGAATAAGTGTCCTACTGAAACACTACTATTTACAGCTCTAATTAATTTCCTAATTAATACATAATCAAATCCCGTGACATTCCCCCTCAAATTGATGCTGGTCGATCAAGTAGCATCAATTTGTCAACTAAGAATTTATGCCGATGCCGAGAGAGAGCTTTAGTGAAAATGTCCGCAGTTTGGTGTTCGGTAGAAATGTGAGGAAGTGTAATCTCATGGAGGTGAGGATTTGGAAACTTTATCTTGCTTCTTACTCTTCCAAGAAATGAGTTCATTGCCAAAAAACATATACCATCCGGTAACAGAGCGACGAATATCTGCATAACCGGCCTAATCAGCGCCTCTATATCCTTCCAAGTGTAAGAAAGATTTCTTTGGAAAGAACAACTCTCATGAAGAGGTGACCTTTAGATATCGGATAATGCGATGAACAACAGTAAGGTGAAGATGTCGAGGGGCGGTATAAATTGACTGACCTGCTGCACAGCAAAAGAAATATCAGGACGAGTAATCGTCAAGTAATTCAAACTCCCAACTAATTGCCAATACAAGGATGGATTTGATAGAAGCTCGCATTCCTCCTGGTGAAGCTTAAAATTGACCTCCAATGGAGTAGGAACAGAATTTCCCATTTGGAGACCAGCCTAATGAGATGACTTTCTTTGTGTACTTGTGCTGATGTAACAATGTATCAGTCAGAGTAATCTGAACCTCAAGGCCAAGAAAATACTACAAGGGACCAAGATCTTTCATCTGAAAAGAGTCATGGAGATGCTTTTGCAAGTGTTTAAGTAACTTAGTATCTGATCCATTAATCACAATATCATCAACATAGACTAGAAGCAATACAATTCATGTGGATGTCTTGTGAAGAAACAGAGAGGAATCAAACTGACTTTGAATAAAGTGAAAAGTAAGCAAAGTAGAGCAAAATTTATCAAACCATGCCGGCGAAGCCTGTTTCAAACCATACAAAGATCGGCATAGCCGACAAACCTCGAAGGAGGGTGTATTAAAAATACTTGGAGATGGAGACATATAAATTTCTTCCTTTAAATCTCCATGTAGAAAAGCATTTTTCACATCCATTTGTCTAGGAGACCACTCCTGTGACGTAGCAAGTGCCAAAATAGTTGTCATTTTAGCCACCGGTGCAAATGTTTCTTCATAATCAATATCATATTCCTGTCGGTTCCCAAGAGCTACAAGACAGGCTTATACTGATTCAGGGAGCCATCAGATCTAAACTTGATTGAGTATACCCATTTACAACCAATAGGTTTGACTCCAGGCGGATAAGTCATAAGATCCCAAGTGTGATTGTCTCGAAGGGCTTGAATTTCCTCTTGCATGGCCTGCTGCCAACAAGCCTGGGTGGCTGCTTGAGTATAAGAGTGAGGAACAAAAATAGTATCGAGAGTGGCAGTAAGCGAGGTATGAGAAAAGCCATACCTATCTGGTGGATGTGGAACCCGAGTGGACTGTCGAGGTACTGGTAGTGTAGAATCAGGTGATGAAATGGTGTCTAGAAGAGGCGCTAAAGGAGGACATCTTTGATACACTATACCTGGTTTAAATCACTTAATAAAAGGAGGGACATCATCGAATGGAGGAAGAGGGGAAGTAGGGGGATCGGAAATAACATGAGATTGAAAGAAATATTGATTTCCAAAGAAAACTATATTCCAGGAAATTCAAAATTTATTTGCATGAGCATCATAACATAAAAATCCTTTCTGAGTAGGGCTATATCCCATAAAAGCACATGTGACAGACTGGCCAACAAGCTTGTGACATTCAGTGGGTGGCAGATGGACAAAACAAACACACCTAAAAGTATGAAATGATTTATACTCAGGGGTATAGCAAATAAACGAAGATAGGGAGAATCATAATTTAGAGTGACCATAGGCAAGCGATTGATTAAATAAACAATTGTAGATAATGCTTCTACCCAGAATTTAGTAGGTACAGTGAATCGATTAGCAAAGCACGAACAACATCTAAGAGATGACAATTCTTACGCTTAGCGACTCCATTTTGTTGAGGGGTGTAAGGGCAAGAGCGTTGAGAAATAATCCTTTTTTTGCTGAAGATAATTCTGAAAGGAATGTGACATGTATTCCCCCCTGAGTCGGAGCGTAAGATTTTGATACAAGTACTGAATTGTGTCTCGACAAGCGCAACAAATCTTTGAAAAATAGAGAACACGTCAGCTTTAGAGCGAAGAAAATAGATCCAAGTAAATCAATAGTAATCATCGATAAATGTCACAAAATAATGATACTGCCCATGAGAAATGATAGGACTACCCCCCCAAACATCAGTATGCACAATTTCAAAAGAGGTCGAAGCACGACTACCTTGCACAGGAAAAGGTAAAGTTTTACTTTTACCAAGACGACAAGTAGCACAATCAAAAAATGAAGAATTATTATTATTATTGCCCAAAAAACCATGTTTCAAAAGATGAGTTAAGACAACAGAATTAGGATGACCCAATTTCTTATGTCATATTGCATTGTTATTGGCAGTAGCCATACAAGCAAAAGAAACAACATTAGGAATAGAAAAATATAGAGCAAAAAGACGTCCCACTTTAGGCCCCTTCATGATCACCATTCCCGACACCTGATCCTGCACAACACAATCACCATGGGAGAAATGAACATCATAGTTATCATCCACTAATTGTCCAATAGAAATCAAGTTGGTAGATAATTCAGGGGAGACAAAAACATCTTTAAATGAAGGATCCAAATTACCAGCAGCAGTAATAGGAAAAGTACTACCATCAACAATCTAAATAGATTGCGTGCCATCATACTCATAAAATCATGAAGATCCATCTCACTATCAGTCATATGATTAGAAGTACCTAAATCAACAAGCCAAGGAGTGGAGGTAGGAGTTATACCTTGTAGGCCTAAGGCTGTAAAAGCCAAGACAATCATCTATTGAACCATAAAGGTGTGAGAACAGATGAATCAGAGCTTACAGTGGGAGGCGCAGAAGACAATGCCTAGACAGAAGCTTGAAAAGCTTGAGATTGGTGATTCTGAGGTCGCACCCAACAGTCTTTGATGAAATGGCCTGGTTTCTTACAATAGTTGCAAACTTTCTTTGGACAGTTATGAGCAATGTGACCAAGCTCTTTGCAGTTGAAACACGACAACCTGTGTGTTCCTTTACCTTGTGCTACATAGGCTATAGTAACAGGCTCAGAGAAAACTTTCTGAGAGGTCATACCTTTCTGAGTGGATAATTGTTGCTCTTCACGCAATAAATCCCCAGACAGATTTTCAAGGAAGGAACCAGATCACGGTTCAATAAACCGGCTCTAACATGTTCAAATTCAGGATGAAGCTTCATCAAAAATTGATTGCGTTGACTCTCAGCATGAACTGCTTGAAGTGTCGCAAGAGCCGCAGTAGGAACCGTAGCATGAACAATAGCAGAATACTCGCTCCACATATTAATAAAACCAAAATAAAATTGTTCAATGGTTAAGTTACCTTGACTGTAACTATTAATCTTCATCTCCAACTGGAATTTCCAAGCACTGTGATCTTGATGATAAATGTGGTGTAAATAGGACCACAAAGCTTTAGCCGTAGAGAAACACCGAAGATTAGTAACAAGATGAGGCTCAATCATCCCCAATAACCAAGAAATCACCTTAGCATCCTGGACCTCCCATTTAGCCAATTCATTTTCATCAATGGGAATTTGAGTAGAATTATAGATATGATGAAATAATTCTTTCCCCTTCAAAAACATTTTAAACTAGAATTCCCATGTAGAAAAATTATTTCCAGTAAAATGAACAATATTATTTTCCATGATGCAAATTTTTGAAAAATCAGCCCAAGTAATCCAAATGTCAATACAATTAATAAGACCAACCTTGCAAAAAGACCCAAAAAATATGTTCTTTAGAAACAGCCTCGGCCTAGATCATATGAAGGCCTAAAATGAGAAGCCCACATGGAAAACAGGACAAGGCCACGTGTCAGAGTGATAGAGACATACGTGGAAGAAGAAGAGCCACAAATAGAAGGCAATGCAAGCCCCACATGTCAACAAATCATAAGCAGTCTTCAAAGCCTACGTGAACAAAATTTAATTCACCAGTTCGTCATCTTCAACAAAACAAAAGTTTCTCTTCTGCAACTACTCCAACTACGATGCCTAGATCACTGACCACCTTATCAATCATCATAGAACCTCCAGCTATCATAGAGAACATCGATGTGCCTATCAAAAGAGGACACCAATAACCACGTCTCCTATGTCCACCACAAGAGAGCCCAGCCACCACAGAAACAATATACACACGACACACATCCACCACAGAAAATCACACTAGAGAGTCTCCGATCTTCATCACAAGAATCCACAGTAGAACGGTGACATCCACAACCAAAAACTTCCCTCGGAGCTTTGCCCAGAAGTAGAGCAACAAAAGACATAGATTTTTTTTTTGTTTACACACACGATGAGTCACACGTCAGTAAGAGCTCCGATACCATGATAAAATTGATCTTAATAGAACTGAATGCCCAACCCTCTTGAGTGTCTTCTCCATTAAATAAGAAGTAAACCGATTTTCATGCCCTAACATTAATTTTAGGCTAAGGATGGAAGAATAAGTGTCCTACTGAAACACTACTATTTACAAATCTAATTAATTTCCTAATTAATACATAATCAAATCTCGTGAAATTATCTTGAGCTGTCATTTCCAATTTCTTACAAGTGAGAGTTTTGGCTTGTTTTATGTACTTTAATTGAAGTTTGGACCTATTTAGATTTTTCTCTTCCATCATGGATGTAAGACAATGTTTTTTCACGCTTCACGCCCTGCCAACCTCAGAGAGGGAGAAGGCGCGTGGTAAAAGGTGTGTTTTATAGTCGTAAAATTACGACTATAATTCTTAGGAGTCACCACCTATTTTTTATATATTTTGGCCAAATTCCAACGGATAATCGTAAAATGGTTACAATATCCAATTTTCATTTAAAACATGAAAAATATGTTATATTTGTTTTTCAAGAAAAATATGCTTGGAAAAAGCCTTTTTATGCTCAAATATATTTAGAAAAAGATATCTGTAGGGTCAAATGATGTTTAAGAGTTTTCTAGACTAAGAATCACGAGTGTTTACTCTTAGAGCTCCTTTTGGTCCATAGGTTTTGGAACCTCACAATTGATTTGCATAATGACTTGACATGCCCCAATATTTTGTTTGGGCTTTTATCATGGTTTTTCTAGGGCTATCATCATACTGGCTTGACATGCCCTCCTAGTATGACTTTTTAGCGTTATCATCATGTAGAATTGACATGCCCCTAGTATTTTGTTTGGGCTTTTTATCATGGATTTTTAGCAGTACCATCATGTTGACTTGGTTTGCTATAGTGTACTCAAACCTTTTTTATGTTTACCCCCTAGCTTTGTTTTGGCATCACTTGTCATTGAGGACTATTTTGTATATCGAAAGTGTTTTTTGATCTTATCACATGCCCCCTAGTGTAGGGTGTGATCCTTGTCAAAATTAATTATCAAGAAAAATTATTAAGCTCAAACAGGGACTGCAAAGAATATTTGAGACTTGTGAAGTCATATCAAAGATGACCTCTCTTCATTTAAAAAACATGCATCCAGGATCGGTGCGTTTTGCTTTTCCATGCAAAATGATTCTTTTAAAAAAAATAGGTTTAAGTTTGATTATTTGCTTAGCCAAGAGATTGATTTTATTATGTAGAATTTTGGAGGTATGAGATCACCTTTCATTGAAATATCTTGAATTCCTAGAACTCATTTGTTAAACAAACATCAAATTGGTTTCTCATTTGTACTAGACTTTGATTTGCCAAAAATCTTTATGAAATTATTGGATCATGTTTAATTTGGATGAAAGGGTATAAGGTGAGCTTGTGTTCTTTAAACAAAAAGCAAGAGCACGTTATAAACATAAGAAAATACATGATCTTTTAGAAAGAAAAGTTTGTTTAAAAAAAAGATCTTGTGGCATTATGAGCAAAATTGTAGACAATACTAAAATAGGTTTAAATTGAAACATAATGTGTGGACAAGACTAAACAAAGAACAATTATAGAAGCAAGCTTCATTTTTCAACTCCGGTGCACTTCCCTTTCAAAAGTTCTTGCAGAGGTCCTTTTAATGGCATGGACACTTGGCACAACTCCTGATTCATCATTTCCATCAAGCGACCACTCTCTTTCATGATACAACTTGGGTAAGGTTGCTGCAAAAGTGTCTTAGGTTTAGGAACTACTTGCTCAATTTTAGCAACTTTTGTTACATCTCATTTGAGGATAATGGTATCAGATGTAGTTGTTCTTGGGTTTTATGGTGATTTCTTTTTAGAAAATTTTTAGGAAATATTTAGGGTGATCTTTGGCTTGAAAATTGATTTTAGCAATTTGAGATGAAGGGTTGTCGTAATTTTGGAGTTAGTTTTTCAGTGCTTGCCCGAGTAAGCTGTCCACATGGATCACGCTAGCTTTCAGAGAATCCAATTCTTGGAAGTGAACATGATGGTGAGCACGTTCTTCGTTATCTATATTTCTTTGAGAGAGTTGAGTGTTATGGATAGAAGCTCTCCTGAGACCTATGTTTCAGCCTCTTGATGATATGTTATGGATAGTGATGGATGCATAAGGATTTAAATGTATGTACATACACATCGAGTGAATTATCGGGGAGTTTGCACCCAAAGACAAGTTATAGACTATTATTATATGAGGGGTAAGCTTTCAACCTGGTGTTAAAAGTCTATGAATTGCCCAGTCACCGCCTTACGTGAAGGTAATATATGGGTTTATAAGAAATGGTTAGGGCACAATGTGATCGCCATTATTGAGTAAATTCTCAGCTTATAGTTGGACATTTCACGAATCTGAACTCCAACTGAAAATCGTGAGGTATCCCACTACTCCCCACCTAGCTTAAAATTAGGTTTATTCATGAAATTCAATTGCATGCTGACATTAATTCATACTCAATGTTAGGCGTGAATTGAAAGTAAAAATGCATGCTAAAGTAGTAAAAATTTGTATTAAGGAAAATGAACTAAAGAATAAACAATCAAACAACAAAGCTCAGTCCAGCACAGTGTCCCCAGTGGAGTCTCCATTTGTCGTGACAATGTTTTTTCGCGCTTCGCGCTCTGCTATCTTCGGAGAGGGAGACGACACGCAGTAAAAGGAGGGATGTTTTATGGTTGTAAATTACGACTATAATTCTTAGGAGTCACCATCTAGTTTTAAGGTCACTAGGAAATCTAATGGTTTGTGAGAGTATGGGTGAGGGGACTTGTTGTGCAAGGGGAAGATGCATCACCCTAGTGCACCCTACCTAACATAAGTTGCATTGTTGTTTAATTGTTTTTTTCTAAGTCAGATTTTTTTCCATTAGTCTTTTCTAAGCCTCGAAGTAGATCTCTTTTCGTGAGAAAGTCTCTACCTCGTTGGGAGTTGAAAACCTAACCATTCTAAAGTTTAATTTTTTTTGTTATTTTTACACCCCAGTAGCTAAAACAAAATAATTGTTGTTTTTTTTTACTTTTTGCCAAATTGCAACAGCTAATCATAAATCGGTTACGATATCTAATTTCCATCTCAAAACATGAGAAATATGCTATATTTGTATTTTACAAAAAAAAAAATACTTGAAAACACCTTGGAATTTGGCCGTATGCATAAAAAAATATTTTTTTATAAAACAATTTTTTTAAAAGAGATTTTTTTATGTAGATTTTGTATTTATTTTTTATTTTGTTATTTTTTTTGGGTTGGCTGTCCAACCCTTATGAGCTGAGAGGCCCATCATTTAGGGCTAGACTGCCAACCCAAGTGGGTCGATCATCCATCCATTCTTGGTGGCCAGGCTGGGAGCAAGGCCCAGCCCGACCAACCCACTAATCTGCACGTGAAAAGTGGGATGTAAGTCCCACTGTTCACATGCACTATAATGGGATAGGGGAGTCAATTAATTCACTCCCCTCACTGTTCATCACAATGGTGAACAATGAAATGATGGTTGGTGGAGGGTGATGATTGGCGTACTTGTCATTACCACCGGGTAGAGGAGGATGAGATGGTTCTTCCAATGGTTGTGATGTTGGAAATAGTGGCCTATGGTGGTTGGAAGAGCCTCCGAAAGTTGGCTTGCTTACGCTGCTGTCGTTGCTGCTACTTTTGTTGCCTTGTTGGAGGCCACAGTTGGGTTGCTGGCGTGGAGGAGAGGCTTCCAGTGATGAGGGGTGGTGTTAGGAGAGAGAGGGTTGTCAATGTGACTGTAGAGAGAGAGAGAGCAATACAACACAGGTAAGGCTACGAACGATGGCTCTATTGGCGCTGAGGAAGATGATGGTGGCTGCCGCTGGTGGTTATGTGTGTATGTGTTTTTTTTACATCTTTCGCACTGTGTGTCTTCATCTTCCTCGTGTTTGTTTTTGCAAATTTTCCTGTCTGTTTCTCTCGTAATTGTTCCCTCCTTTCACTGTCCAAGTTTTCCTCCTTGATCGATGTTATTTATAGGCGAAGGAGACAACCTTTCGGTTGCCTAATGCATGCAGTGATGGGTTGCCTCTACTCACTTGCACTGTCAGATAACTGAACAATGTAGTCATGTATGCAGGATTTGGGAGATCTGGGAGAAGTTGTAAATGCGTTGTGGTCACTCAATTTATAATTGTTCTAGTAGCACACCAAATTGGATTTAAACTTTTAATTTTGTGCAATTGTATCCCCGTCAGAATTTCAACAATAACCTTAGCTTTGCATGCCTTTTTTATTTCGGTCCTTAGTTTCTGATTTAAGCGATTTGACCCTTAATTGACCATTAAACACTCATTTTTCTTCAATTTTTCCCTTGACTTCACACAATTGGCTTGGAAAAATTCAATTCATTCTCCAAAAGTTCCAACTTCTCAATCGAAAACTTGATTTTTCATTGATTAAGCCCATAATAAAATTAATTTGACCAATGTAAAGTATAATTATATCCTTGCACATAATTAAATCCTTCAATTGGATCCTAAATTAAATCCTAAACATAATTATATATTAAATTGGCCCATGATTAGATCAAATTAGGCTATAAAAAATATAATTATGCCTTTGGGCATAGTGTTTATGTAAATTTATCCAATAATAAATTATATTAGCCTTGAATTTGTATTTTCCTGTATTTTTGGGCACAACGGAGGTACGATCGGGCTCTCGGAAATGTCTAAATTTTCACCTTGATTTTTTTACCTATGCCAGCCCCTTTTATTTTATTTTATTTATTTTTGTTTTGTTTTGGGTAGATTGTGGGGAATAACCTAGAATCAGATTATGACAATTGTGTTCATTTAAAGCTTGATTTAGAATTCATTGTAAGTTTAAATGTTCAAGATTGTGTTATTGGTTGTTAGGTTTGATTTTGATCCTTTCTTGGTTTTTTTTTTTTTAATCCAGTGCATCATTATACTTCAATCTTTCATACTTTTTATTTCCGTGTCTTTGATTTGACCAAAATTTATAACATGGTTTTTAGGTTTTTTATTTGTGTTATTGGATGATATTCAAATAATTTTGCTTTTGATTTTCATTTTTTTAGGCTTTTGAGCTTGGGTTAGGAAGCGTAACCTATGTGATTAGGTGTAGTCCATCAATGTTACAGGTGTTTTTGGTTGGTAAGAAATTACTCAAAAAAATGCAATTTTTTATTTGTGTTTTGTCCTTAAAACGTGTTTGCTAAACACAACATTAAGACAATTTTTAAGCCTTTGATTTTTGAACATATAGTATATTTGACAAACACACCTTACTATTTTTTCCTCAAATGTTTGTTTTCCTTCTTTTTTTAATGTTTTACAAACAAAGCCCTTGTTTTTAATTAATTCAATTTTATGTTTACAAGGGACCAATTTGCAATAATATTTTTTTATGTATATTATATTTTATTTATTTAATATTAAGGATTGTGACCTATAAGTATTAGATAAACTTGTTTCCTTTTGCAAAAATAATAAAATCTTTCTTTCAAAAAATACATTTAAATATTACTATTGCATATGGACAAATCTCTCAAATAAAAATCATACTTGCATGAAATTAAAGAAAAAAAATACATGGCAAGATTTAATATTTTTAAATTACCAAAAAATCAAGAAAAATATTTTTTTATTTAATAACAAGTTTATTAAAGTCATGGTAACTTGGCTTGCATTTGAAAAACACTAAAAAAACTTATATGTAAGGCATATTTCTGAACTTATACAAATGATTATGAACTTATATGTAAGACATATTCCTAAATATGAAAAGAAACAAAACATACAAAAAATATGTTTTTATTTTAGAATGATCAAACTTGACCTATAAAGTCATAATCCACTTTACTAGGTTTGAATACACTTTGACCAATAAACAAACTAATGGTTTGAAAAGTACAAGAGTGCCTTAATAGTCAAACAAATAAACAAATGCATATTACATTAGGTAAGGTGTATCAGAGGTGATATTGTTCTCCCTATGCAAAACTAACCATATTATCTAAACTTTGAAGTTTGTATAATGTTCTTAGTGACAAAATACTAGGTGACAACTCCAAACCCATTTTTGATAAGGAATAAGAGCTCCAAGTTCTTTTTCACCCATGCCTGAAGTTCCTAATTCAAGAGGATAATTTGTACAATGCTACACATGTGTTATAAAATGGCGACTTCATTTGAAAACTTATCATGGTTTAAGCTTTGTTGTTTATTTGTTGTGTTTTAATTAATTGTTTTATGTATGTATTTTTTATAAGCATTTTCTTTAATTATATGTATTATTTTTTTCATATTTTGCCCATGCATATTTTTTATTATGTATAAGGATTAATGTTTTCATGCATCACATGCTTTAGTGTTTTGAGAGCACATACAAACTTTAAGGATAAATAGGGAATTAGTAGTTTGCCTTTTAAGCATCAATCAAGGTTCAAAACTCAAGAAACTCCCAACTTTGATCCGAGTGCTTACTAGGCAATGGTGGGCATACATTCCTTAACCATTCCTTGCAACACCTCCTTATTGTCCATGCAAGGACTATCACCAAGAAGATTTTAGAACTTTTTAAAACCAAGTAGAAGACCTACCCATACTCTATTAATGACTAGAACCTGCATCTATGTACAGGCTCCCAAGTATTTGACTAGCTCATAAGAATTCATCCATATCCAATATACATTATTATAAGTATGCATAAACATTCATATGCAATAACATGTTTAGTTTTAATTTTCATCATCATATGAATGAAATATAAGTCTCTTTTGAAAGCAAATTTATAACACATAAGAAAAAACTAATGGAAAAAGAGATGGAACCCTTTACATAGGAAGTAACAAAATCCATATCCAAAATGAGAAATCAAGCATACACTTTTTCAAAGATAACCTTAGTGATGTAATGATGGCTTGGTATATGAGAAAATATTTAGTAGAAATATTTATGAAACAATACAAGTTTAATATGTACATTGCTTAAGATAAATTTATTCTTTTAATGATGGAGAAACAAATTAAGAAATCAGTCTAAGAGTATGCACAATGATGCGACCATATTATTTGATAGTTTCATCCATATTTACCTAGTGTTTTGCATATATTTTGTGTATAAAATGCCTTGATATTCTTTGTTTTATTGATAAATTTTCAGTTTTATATAATTTTCACTTAGTTTGTTTTAGCCTAGCCTAGACAACTTCCAACTCCCCAAATTGCATAGCATATAGCACGAAAATCTAAACTAAAACGTCCTCGTGGGATCGACCCCTGCTTGCTCTATATTATTTTGTTTGATTTGTTTTAAGTTTAGATAATTAATTTGTGCGACTGCGACTACGACATCACAACACACAATGTTAAAGAAGAAAGGCTACTCAAATTGACCCACCTCTAATTAAAGAGGAAATGATCGAGGTAAGGTCAAATCCAGGCTTTCATGTAGATTTTCTACTCTCCAATTTCACACTATTGAGCCTAACTCCGTAACAAACTGTTGGTTCGAGCTGAAACTTTTCCAGACAATTCCTGAAGTATTTGCCAATATTGAGTAAAATTTCAAGTCAATTGGATCTTAGTAAGTCCTTGCAATATAGTTTAGAATAGGTTGATTTTGACTTGTGGACTTTCTATTTGACAATGATACTTTTTTTTATAAAAATATGACTTGTTTTGGGGATTTCCTAGAATTCAGTATATGGTAAAGCCTTGGATTTTTTTCATGATGAGCTTTTACCTCGAGATGCATTCAATCATATTATGGTTCTCATAGAAAATGAGTTCAACCCAATTATTTTTATAGGTAATTCAACCAGAACAGGTCAGACTATGCATGAGATATTTTTTGAGCAGCAAAAAAGTGATTTGCATCAAAAAGTTTATTTAAAGTGTATTTTAGGTCTAATTTTGTTTATTTTAATGAATATGAGTTTGAGCCACATATAGCCCAAAGTTGACTTAAGTTAATGAAGATGTTCAGATCATATCAAAATTATTAATCTATTTAGGACTTATACGGATGACAAATCTGATTTTATCATATCTTGGATATTAATTTTAGATTTAATTATTTTCTTCTTAGTTTTTGGGGTATTGTTATTTTTTTGGGTCAATTTTGTAAGTGGACTTAAACCAACCCATATATAAAGATCCATTAAGGTTATTTGAAGCATTATATAAATGTTTTATATGCTGCAAAGCTAGGTAGTCATAGACATATAAAATAAACTTCTGTTTTGCATGATGCAACATTTTTATTTTCCTAGTCTAAGATCAAATTTAACTTATCAGGATATAACTAACCTTATGGTGTTATTCAATTCAATTCCAATAATGTTGGTGCCTTGCGACATGTTTTCATTGTGTCACACTTCTTAAACCTGATTTTCAGTTTTCTTGGAGAAGTATCATATTTAATGAGAGTTGTTTGACCACATGATCAAAAGCTTCACATTAATTGGGAAGGAGAAACAAGACAATGTTATCCACCAACTAGGATGTAACCAAAACCAACCAAGAAAATACTATAATAATAAGTGAAAATGTTTATCTATATTGGCCTAATCCTTTTAAAACCAACTAATTCTTGATCAAAACAATAAAAAAATACATGGACATCCATAACAAAACAAAACAACCTTACCATCTCTTATTTAGCCTTTGTAAAAAATGTTTGAGGAATTATTCAATATCGGACAAATCACTTTGATTTTGTAGAAATCATTATGATCACCATACGTGAACTAGTATGAGCCTGGCTAAACATATGAACATCATCAAAGAACAATGAGGCACAATATTAAGAATTAATATTATTTCAGTTTTTTTCGCGCTTCGCGCCCCGCCATCCCTAGAGGGGAGAATAGTGCGTGGTTAAAGGGAGGGGTGTTTTTAGTCGTAAAATCATAACTATAATTTTTAGGAGTTACCACCTAGTATTAAGGTCACTAGAAAACCTAATGGTCCGCGAGAGTCCAGGCAAGGGGACTTGTTGTGCAAGGGGAAGACGCATCACCCCTAGTGCACCCTACCTAAGGCAAGTTGCATTGATGTTTGATTGTTTTTCCTAAGATATTTTTTTTATTTGTTGGTCTTTTCTAAGATTTGAAGTAGATATCTCTTCATGAGGGAGTCTCTACTTCATTGAAAGTTGAAAACCTAACCGTTCTAAAGTTTGAAAGTTTTTACACTGCATAAAAAAACTTCCTTTTTTTTTCTATTTGACACCCTGATAGTTAAAACAAAATAATAATTTTTTTTGATATTTTGGCCAAATTCCAACGGATAATCATAAATTTGTTATAATATCCAATTTTCATTCAAAACATGTGAAAGATGTAACATATATTTTTTATGAAAAATATGCTTGGAAAAACCATGAAATTCAGTCATATCCACGACAACAACATATTCTTTTTTAAAAATAATTTTTATGCCCAGCTTGGATGGGCCGATTGGTCCATCCCTTAGTGGGCTAGTAGCCCACCAACCTTCAGACTATTTATAAAGTTATGTCCCACTCTTCACATGCAGTGAACAGTGGGACGGGGTAGTGTATTAATTCACTCCCCTTACTATGCACCAAATGGTGAACAATAAACTGGAGTTTGATGGAGGGAGACGAGAGACTCACCTGGCATTGTCGCCTGATAGAGGAGGTCGAGGTGGCTCTTCGTGTGGTGATGGTGTCGGAAATGGTGGTCTGTGGTGGCGGGGAGAGGTACCTAAAGGGGGTTGGTCTGTGCAAGTGTTGCTCTCGATGCGTCGCTGGAGTTGTGGAAGAAAAGCTGAGTTGTTGCAGGTGATGCTGGTGAAGGGGAGAGGCTGACGGTGCAAAAAGAGAAGTTGGTGCTCACCGGGAACCACTGCTAGAGGAGAGAGATAGGGAGAGAGTTACTGTGGGACAAAGGAGAGAGAGGGAACTGCTGTTGTTGCCGCTACAGGTTGCCGATGAAGAGGTGTTGATGTCGCCAGAGCTAGGGAAGAAGAGCTAGACCTGCCAGTGTTGAGGAAGACGAAGTTGCTATACTACTGGCAATGGGGAGCTTGCATCTTCTTCTTCTCTATTCATGCTCAAAAGAGGTACAATCGGACTTTTGAAAACATCTAAAATTTTCACTTTGATTTTTCTACCAACACCAGCCCCTTTTATTTTATTTTTGTTTTATTTTGGGTAAATTTGAGGGAATAATCAAGAATTGAGTTACGACATCAGGGATAAGCTTTTTTAGCTTTTTGAGGTTAGATGAATTGCATTTAAGGGCCAAAACACCTAAAAAAATAATACAAAGGGTTAAATGAGATGATTGTAAAAGTGCTCAAAACAGAAGAAAAGACATATCATTATAGTCAATATGCTTTGTCATTTTAGCTTTTTAAACAAGGTCAATAATACTATAATTTATTTTGAGATATTTTTCAAAACTCAATTATATCTCTTAATGGGTTGTGCATTTTCCATAGTTTAATCTCTGTAATCAAATCAAGAAATATTTTGTAATGAAAAAGGTATTTGATATTTCTATTATTGTTCGTAATTAGATAAATATAATGACAAAAGTAGTTAAACTTCATCATGTGCCAAATGAAATACTAAGAGACAACTCTCATATTTTTAAAACTTATAACAAATCCTCTAGCTATGCTCAAAACATTGTGACCAAATATATTTTTGTAAAAGGCCCATTTGCCAATATGGTAACACGTTTGGTGTTGGTCTTCCTCCTGGAATAAAAGGATTTTGGATTTAATCATAAATTATGATTTCAAACCCTTCATGATTTTTTTTCCATTGCATCATTAAGCTTCAATATTTCCTACTCCATGTTTTAATGCCTTTGACTTGACATGATTTGTTCGGATTTTTAACTTGGTTTTCGGATTCATTATTTTTTCTTTGTGTTCTTGGATGAGATTCAAACAATTTTTCTTTTAATCTTTAATCTTTCTTTTATATACATGAGCAAAATTTTAGGCTTTTAGGCTTGGGTTGGGAAGCCCTACCCATGTATGATTTAAAATTTTTAAAGTAACAAAAATTCAAGAATATATACCATCATTTTAAGAACTAAAAAGAAAAAATCAATTTGTTTAAATTGGGAAATGCTATTTCGTTGAAAAGATATTGTCATGGCTAAATTGGCACAAGTCTCCATGCCCAAGATAGTTAGATAGCCGAGTAATGTAATGGATTGTTGTTCGATCCTTCACAAGCAAAATGCAACCAAGTAATGATTAATGAAGACGAGAAAGCAGACAAAATGAGTAAAACGATGTCTGTCTTAATAAGGTTCACTCTCTACTCCTTATCTTCTCTGTGTGTGATCTCAATATTTCTTTCATCTTTTTCTATATAAAAAAGCCAAAGAACAGAGACAGATGAGGTCTTCTCTGCATCCACTTGCTGCTGGATTAATAATTAATGGTTCTGGTTCGAAGTAAGTTGTGGTTCACATGAAATTCCTGGACGAAACAGTACTCACGTTGCTGATTACCATTCTTTCAAAAACTTATTTATGGGTAGATTTCTCATCCAGAATTATCATGGGATTTCGAGACAAAAACAGCTGCCAATAAATCCATGTTTACCCAGTCAAATGGTGCATATTTGTTTTTACACCTGTTTAATGAAATTGTTTTTTTAAATAATTTTTATTTAAAAATACATCAAAAAATTTAATTTAAATTATTATTTGTAATTTATTTTGAAAACTTTTTGAAACATACTGTCAAACAAACATCTAAATAAATAAAAAATAAATTATCGTCGATTGTTAATTTTTTTAAAGTAGTTGATCAATAAGATGTTACCTACTTGAATTAAATTAAATAATATGATTATTTTGATTCAGTTGAGTAAGGTTTATTTAAATAATAAATAAATTATCTATTATTGAATCATGAACCGGGGCTGATAAAACTTGTCCTTTAACACATTGTTTTTTTTTTTTTAAAAAAAAATTCTCTTGCAAAAACAATATTTTCTTTAGGAGTTGACATGAGTTAACTTAAATGTAATCTTCTAATTAGTAAACCTAGTTCTTATCATGGGTTGAATCAAAGTAGAGGTCTACAAGTTTAAAGGATGTTATTTCTTTAAATTAAAATTTTAGTTAGTGAAAATTAATAAATAAGTGTATATAAATCATCATCATTCAAGATTTAATTTTTTTTCTTCTAAAAAACAATGCTAAAAAAAGATGATCTAATAATAATAATAAAACAAATTCGAATCAAAGTGTAATTATTTTTGGATATAAATGATGGGGTTTCAAAGTACAAACACTAAAAATTGTCAAAGACAACTTAAGTTATAGACAATAAAAAATAAAAAGCTAATAATAATAAAGAGACACCATAAAAAAATAATGATAAATATGGATGATCTAATAATAATGATAGAAATCTAATCAAAGTGTAATTATTTTGGATTCAAATGGTGAGATTCAAAACTGAAATTCTAAAATTGTCACTGTAAAAGTTAAATACACTCAGAATTAAAATTTTGTTTTATATTATGATTAAAATTTTGTTTAATATTGTAATAATAATTGTATTTTAAAATATCTTTTACTAATATTTTTATTATTAAAATAATATATTTTATTTTATTTTTTTTGAATATTAGCACATTAAAAATAAAAAAAAGTAATTTGAAATAATAATCAAATAAAAATATTTTTAAGGCACAAAATATAATTTTTTTTTGATAACCGGGGTGTCCGGGTCAGCTTGCGAGCACCACAACTAAATCTCCGGGCCCACTGAACATTCTGCAAATCCAATGAGCAGGTAAGCCACCACGGGGTGACAGGCGTGCCTGATAAGGCTTGAACCTGAGGTAAGAGAACGGGAGAAGCTCTTCTTGACCACCAGGCCAAGACCCTGCTAGCACAAAATATAAATATTAAAGAAGAGGAAAAGCGTAGCGGCACAAGGACACAAAAAGTTGCAGAATCCTCGGTCCGTCTTTTTCTGCACCGCACTCGACGGACAATCTGGAAAACATTACATCACTACTGTGTAATAACTCAAATGAACTGATTGACCTACCACCCTTTTGGCGGGAACTGGATTTCTGCCGCCGTAAAGCATGGTGGATGTTGTTGTGGAGGGTCATGATGGTGGTGATGAATCTCAAGTCTTGCGAGCTGGTTCAGCCGCTAGTGTTGGTTGTGCTGGTGATTGTGAAAGCTACTATTGGCCTTCTTCTTCTTCCTCTTGTGAATCCAACTTTCGTGAACTTGATGATGTCTTCTTGCAGGTCATGCAATGAAACAAACCATCTTTTCTTTGTTGTTGTTTTCATTTTTGACTGGTCGTTGAAGTTTTTGCCGTCTCTCTCTCTTTTCAAAGTTTTTTTAAAAGTTTGCTTTGGTGTTAAAATATTTAATGAAGATGATTCAGAAAGAAAGATTGAAGCTTTATGATGTTGATGTTTAATTTCTGTAGTCTAATTGATATTTATCTAGTGGGTGATTTAGTGGCTATGGTACTACCAGAGATATCTAGAAAGTTTCAATTTTTCATGTTTGATGCTTCAATACTCCATTTGTGGAGGATAGATATTTGAGTCTATTTTTTAGATGCATTTTCTTTTAAAAGTAGCTATATTATCTGCAATACTGAGTTTTTGAAAGAAAAAAAAGTTATGTAAACTGTAAACTGCTTTTGATCAATAATCTTCAATTGATAAAAGTTACTAGTATTGTCAACAATATTAAATTCACTCCAATTTTCCATATTTTCTTCGCGGATGCGAAACATGATTTGGGAATTTGAAAGTTCTTAAATTAATAGATTATATTCTAATATAGTAAAGCCTGATATTTTTGCTTTGTTATTTGTTCTTGTATTTATTTAACAGACTCAAGCAAGAATATGGCTTGGAGAAGTTCTTCAGACAAGATCAGATGAGCAGCTTCCTATTGCTGATTTAATCGCTGATGGGGAGTTGCTGTATGTTCCAAATGTTTTTACCTCCTATAACCTCGTGTCATTACTTGTATCATGGATAGGTGCATTTCTTTTAGTATTTAGGCACGAATGTGTTCAACTTATTTTATTTCTTAATGTATTTCCAATGCATTGTAAAATTTCTTGTTTGGTTTCTTAGATTTGAAGCGTCAAGAGTGATATGGAGAATGTTATCGACAAAGCATATGGAACTGAGATATGTAAAAGCACATAAATATGAGCCTTTTGCTTCTAGAAGGAGTAGTGGGAGCAGGTATCTGCCTTATTCTAATGTGGATTCATTTCTGAAGGTAAGCACCACCATCCTATTTATCTTTGGTATATTGAGCTGAATTATATGATCCTGCCTGAATGACATAATTTATTGTTCTGCTATATTTTTGTAGATCTGCAAAATCTTGGGAATGGCAGGCATAGATCTCTTTTCACCATCAGATGTTGTCGAAAAAAGAGATACAAGAAAAGTCTGTATGTGTATACGTTCTCTTTCAAAGAAAGCAAGGACTTTGCATTTAAATGTAAGACACTTGTGCATTCCTTTCATTTAAAGTCATATGCTTGCAGCATTTCCCTTTTCAAAATGTTTTCCTGTGTCAATTTGACTATGATCCTGTATAAATTCTTGTGGCAGGTTCCTGATTTTGATATTGTCACTTATACCGTAGCTATGTCAACGAATTTGGTTGGAAATATTCGAAGAAACCTGGAGCTTTCACATCATAGCTTCTCCAGCACTGCTAGCAATACTCCACACCACAAACCAAGACAAAGATCCAGACAGGTATATGAATCTCCTTTTTCTATTTATACAATTATAAATCTCTTTTATTCTTCAATAAGAAAATTAAATACTTTTTCTAGTCTACTTTATTGCGTTGAGGAATTAGATTATGTTCCAGATTATTGTTTACTTATTGAACTGCTTTTGGTTTTACTTATTGTGCTTCATTCCTGCATTCTAGAAACATTCAAATGAAACTTCTGAAGGAAATGGTGATTCATATTTTGAAGAGTCCACTGAAGTGGAAAGTGTTTTTATGCTGAAATCTGGTAGCTCAAGCAGCAGTTGTTCTAATGATATTTCATCTCAAATGAACTCTGTCTCATTGAATTCTCCGGGAGCACCCTTTTCAGTCAAAGGTTATTCCTCTGGACAATGCTCATTAGAACTAGAAGATCAAAACCAACATAAAGATGAATGCAGTAAACGTCAATGGAAAGAAGACCATTTAAATGAATCAACAAGATCTACTTGCTCACATCATTTGGAGAATGATCATCATTTGGATGGTGCGTTATCTACATCTGCTGTCAAGTCCACTATGTATGTAGGTAGTACATCTTCTCATATCGAAAATGGAGCCAAACATAGCTGTGAAAATAGCGGAATGGACCTGATTCATGTCGATTATAGTTTAGAAGATGATGCCTCAGTAGTGGGGGATTCTGGGGATTGTAGCACACCTAGAGGAAACCACAATGATGACGTGGAAGTGTCTTCTACTGCCAGCATGAGCTCTGTATCAGGTCCTGTGCGGAAGTTGAATTTTGAGGACCAAATAGATGAGGAAGGTGATTTTAAAACAGTCTGGTTTCATGAATCATCAAATAGCATGGTGACTTTTTTGATCGAGAAGTCTATAGAAAGGTCTGAATCTCAGGACAAGGTCATATACAACACACCAGTGGGCTGTTTAATAACTGACTGTGAAGAAGAATCTCCTTTCGACATGAAAGTCATGGATATTGGCTTCTCTTCCAAGCTTTCTGTACCCTGTTCGAACATACAATTTGAAAATTCAGACCATGCTTTTTTGCACAAGAGTGGCAATTGCATGTCTCAAGTAAATACAGATCTTGGATATGGTGAAGACAGGGAGTTGTTTGCTGTTTGGTCCTCCTTGTCAGACGAGTTTCATCAATGGGATCAGAATGGTAAACGTAAATTTGCTGAAGTGCCAACTAGAGCTTCATCCCTATCTCTTTCACAAGTAGATTCACCTGAGGAAATTCTTCCTTCTGTTCGAAGCAAACCTGCAGGAGATGCCTTGTGGCCTGAGAACACAAGTATCAATGACATCACTGGAGATAATGATGCGGAGGGACATAATGCTACAATGGTTGAATCAGACCTTGAAAATGGAAAATTGCCAAATAAATGTTTGCAAACCAGTTGTTTTAATAGCATGGAAAACAAAACAGACAGGGAATCAGATTCACCTGACAGAATTGCAGCAATGGTGGAAAGTAAAAATCCTCATGAATTTAAAAGTAGCGAGGATAGTAGTGGTTTTCAGCAGCTCTGTGATAGTTCTGTTTTTCAGAGCCATGGTGCGCAGATACCAGATGAGCGTAGATGCTCAACAACAGAACACCATCAAGTGTCTATAAATGAGAAGAAGGATATGATTTGTTGTGCGGAAGATATGGATCAGGTGGTGAGTCACTTTTGTTGATTTTTTGTAATATTTATGGTTCTCTTTTCAACAACTTTTTACTTCAACTTTCTATGACTTGAGCAACTCTGTTACACAGGATGATCAGAACCATGAAAAGGTGCAGGCAATTGAGAATTCAAATTTAACTGAAGGTATAAGTGTAGAAATGGCAGACTGCAAGCCTCCAAGGACGCCACTCCTTAAAACTGTTGCAAAAGGAACTGCAGTTGTTGGTGTGCTGCTGTTCTTGCTTCATTTCAGGTTCGTCCTCCCTTAAAGTGTTATGAAAATCAGTGTGATTCCACTATTAGAATTTTATCCCTAGATTGATACATGATATTTAGTACACGGATTACTGATAATTAAACAAATAATAGGTTCTTGGATTACCAGTTCTCCCATTAAGAATTGTATTAGGATTCGTTGGGCTCACACTCAAAACCCCACATCCACATGTCTTAAGGTGTCCAAAGACCCAATTAGGCTATATACTTAGAGTGTGTTTGGTATTGCTTTTGCTTTTGTGGTTGAGGTTTTAAAAAAACAGTTTCATGAAAAACGCTTTAGTTGCGGTTCAAAATAAATTTTGAAGTGTTTGGTTAAAACTGTGGTTGAGTGAGGTTGATGAAAAACAGTTTCAAGTGTTTAGTTACCAAGCTTTTCATATATTGCTTTCAACTTGTAAAATTATTTAAAGTGTGTGTGTATATATATATATATATTGTTTTTTAAATATTTAATAATTTAAGTAAATTAGACACTTGTTATTATTCTCCTATCAAACTCCTTATAATTTCATAACGAACTAAATTCATACGTGAAGGTCTCTACGATCCCGGAACATGTAGTAAAATATCATCTGAAACAAAATTAGGATTGCGAGACAAAAATTATATTGTGATCTCCTTCTAATATATTTATTTATATTTTAATTAATTTTTAGATTATTTTAATATTAAAAATTTATTTTTTGTATGTTAATATACATATATTATGTAAACATTATTTATATTATAATTAATTTTTAATTATTTTAATATTAAAAAACTATTTAATATTAAAATATATTAATATTAAAACATTATTTTAATTTTTATCAAAACCCAGCACCCCCTGCCCCTCTCTCCTCACCGCACACACCAGCCCTATATTAATATACATAGATTAAAATCCATACCCTTCATCGCACCCTATCCCTCTCTCCTCACGCTGCGGTTTGGCAAAATTTTGGGGTGGGGCCCACCAGTTTTTTTCAATCTCTACATTAACTAAACACCTAAAACACCCGCTTTTTCTACACCACCAGTCACACCACACTCCCAAACACCCTCTTAACCTGTTTTTCACAAAACAAAAATACTTTTAGTCCACTGTCACATAAATTCTAACATATGACTGCCAAAAACTATATGTTCTTATTTTGATATCTTACAATGGTTATCTATTTCGTACATTACAGGAAAAATGACACGGAGAAAACAGATCAATCGGTCAAGCAATCTAATAGACTTCGGAAAGCAAATGGTTGGAACTTCTCATCACTGAAGAGCCAAAAGGGAAGTAGAACTAACTGGATGTATCCAGCTGAAAAGCTTAGATTTGGTAATTAGAACATAAATATAAAAGTTGAATGTAAATATAGAGAAACCATCACAATTCAAGGAGCACCATGCATGATGCCACACATCTACTGACATCCTAGTATGCCTAGTTTTTGAAACATATTTAATATAGATTAGATCTGCAGGGAGAAAACGTTGGCCAGAGCTAATGAATGAGTTCACAAGTTCCATTTCAGATCGAAACCGAGGATTATGTAGATGGAGCTCGATTGGATTGCCACTTTTTTTACTTATACAGAGAGTTCTTATCTCTAGGAAGATGCCCCTCTCAGTGAAATGGAAACAACTTATTTTCAATATTCGTTGCATTGATTTCTTCGTTATTAAATTCTGTTATTTTTTCAGAGGAATGTGTTTGCACATTCAACATTATTTCCCTTGTAATAGTCTCACCTATAAAAAATGAAATTATTACTTTCAGGAATTTGGTCTGTAGCCGATTTCTGCTGCAGCCTGTACATGCTTGTAAACGGTGTGTCAGCTCTTGAGCTTATCAGTTCTATGTGAAAACAGAACTTTTGGAATGAACTTGGTAATTCCAACAAGTGCTAAATGACTGTAATGACTTCTTAACGTGTGCAAAACTTGGTAAAATTTATGATGCTAGATGTTCACAAAGGATTTTTTTTGTTTGGTTCCTTAGAGTAGCAGTGGAATTATATATTTGGTCTCAAACTCAATGGTCACCCTCACAACGGAGAGGTGCCTAGAGTGTAGCATAATATATGTGAAGAAATCGAAAAGAAGATTTCTCTGTTGTATTATGTATATTTCATACTGTCATTACAGAACATGAAGAGATATATATAATGGAGGCTAGTCCTCTTGACAAGAAAAGAAAAATCCTAACCGACATCCTTAATGAGGACAAGACCTCTCATCCCAGGAATCTATGCACAATAAAAGAGAATACAGCTTTTGATCATGAATTAATATAGCACACTGCAATACACAACACTATGCCTATGATGCAGCAGTGCAGGCTGCTGAATTTACACGAGAATAGCATTTATAGAAGGCACCCCTTAATATGCATAAAGGAGAACATTGATTATCCGCTGGATAAACTCCAGCTCCTTTCAATATCTTCCAATATTCCCCCTCAAGCTGGATCCAAAAGATTGATGGAGCCAAGCTTGGATAGCAGACGTTGAAAATGATGAGAAACCAAAGGTTTGGTAAATATGTCGGCCAACTGATCAATGCTTCTGGTATAAATTGTTTGAATGGCTTGTGATTGAACTTGCTCCCGAATATAATGACAATCAACTTTAATGTGTTTCGTTCTCTCATGAAAAACTGGATTCGATGCTATATGCATGGCTGCTTGATTATCACAAAATAAGGACAAAGGATAAGGTGAAGACACCCCTAAATCACATAAGAGACCTTTTAGCCATATTAATTCACACGCAGTTGAAGCCATGGCTCTATATTCAGCTTCGGCACTTGATCTGGCGATGATCGTTTGCTTTTTGCTTTTCCATGTGACCAAGTTCCCTCCTATGAAAGTACAGTAACCGGTTGTGGACTTGCGATCAATTGCATTTCCTGCCCAATCAGCATCACAATAACCTAGGATGGTGGTGGTCTCATTCTTTTTCATGATGATACCCCGACCCACTGACCCTTTTAAGTAGCGTAAAATCCTTTTAATAATATTCAAATGTTCCACCATGGGAAATTGCATGAATTGACTGGCAATACTTACTTCATATTGTATGTAAGGTCTTGTGATTGTGAGATAGATCAACTTACCCACAAGTCGTTAATAGTAACGAATATTTGTAAGTGGAGTGTCGTCTAAGCTGAGCTTGAGCTTGCAGTCAAGAGGAGTAATAGCTGGTTTAGAGTTGCTCATGTTAGCTTCGTTGAGCAGATCTAGAACATATTTCCTCTGATTTAGTAATAATCCCTTGTGCGACGTTGCCATCTCTATTCCAAGAAAATACTTCAAGACACCAAGATCTTTAATGTCAAATCGTTGGTGAAGGGATTGTTTAAGCTTGGAGATCTCGTCAACATTATCACCTGTTATTATTAAGTCATCAACATATATCAACACAACCAATTTTCCCATATCTCTAGTGCGAACAAATAATGATGAGTCCGCATTACTTCGTTTGAACCCAATGCTTTTTAGTACTGAACTGAGCTTGGCGTACCATGCTCGGGGAGATTGTTTCAGTCCATTAATTGATTTGTGCAATTTGCAAACTAAATCGGGTCTATGAGTTTGAGGATGACCTGGTGGCAATTTCATGTAGACTTCTTCTTCGAGATCACCGTGCCAAAAAGCATTCTTCACGTCCATTTGATAAATAGACCATGCCTTGTTGACCGCAATAGATAATAGAGCCCTTATTGTGTTCATCTTCGCAACCGGTGCAAATGTTTCTTTATAATCCACCTCAAATGTTTGGGTGAATCCCGAGCCACTAACCTTGCCTTGTGCCTCTCAATGGACCCATCTGAATTAAATTTGATCTTATATATCCACTTACACCCTACTGTCTTTTTTCCTGCTGGAAGAGTGGTGATGCTCCAAGTGCGATGATGATCTAAAGCTTTAATTTCTTCTTGCATTGCCTCTTTCCACACTTCTTGGTTGTTGGCTTCATGAAAATTTTGAGGCTCTCTGCAGTTTGAAATAATATTTAGAAATGCAACATTTGAAGGGGTCACCTTGTGGTATGACATATACTGAGAGATTGGGTGCTTAGATTTGTAGGGGACAAAATCTTTAAACTTTGTTGGAGGCTTTCTGTCACGTATGGGATTACGCCTGGGAGCTGGAGTTGTTGACTCATTCTCATTCAACAGCTCATTCTCATTCTCATGCAATTCTTGAACTTCATTTTGAGGTTCAATGTGATTGTTACCACTTTCACTACTGTCACCATCTGTATTCATCCCACCGCTGATACCCTCCATATGCAAAGTTTCTGCACTTTGAACTGTCTCATCTGCATTGTTGTTCTGGGAAGAAATATTGAGCTCCATTCTTGGCAGTGGAAATAAATCCAAAACACCTTCCTCATGACTTGTGGTTTCAGGTAGCTTGCTGAAAAAAGGATTAGTTTCATGGAATCGAACATCTTTAGATACAATTGTTTTTCTAAGTTGAGGATTATAACATTTGTATCCCTCTTGTGTGGATGAATAACCAAGAAACATGCATTTAACAGATCTAGGATACAATTTATCTCTATGTTGAGACTGAACATGAACAAAACAAATGCAGCCGAATACTCTAAGATGAGAAATGTCAATTTTTCTTCCTTTCATAATCTCTATGGGTGATTGAAACCCCAAGACTCGGCTGGGAAGTCTGTTAATAAGGTATGCAGCTGCCATAACTCCTTGAGACCAAAATTTATTTGGAACATTCATTTGAAGCATTAAAGCTCTGGTTTTTTCAAGAAGATCACGGTTCTTCCTTTCTGCGATGTCGTTTTGCTGAGGAGTACCAGTACAACTTGTTTGATTCATAATGCCATGATTGCTCAAATATCTTGTCATGATATGAGACATATATTCGGTGCCATTATCAGACCTTAGGGTGTGAATTTTAGAAGCGAAATGGTTTGTAACAAGCTTATGAAAATCTGTAAAAACTTCCATAACTTCAGTTTTAGATCTTAACAAATACAACCATGTAGTTCTCGAAAAATCATCCACAAAGGTTATGAAATATTTGAACCCATCAAAGGATTCACTTGTTGGCCCCCATACATCCGAATGAACAAGCTCAAATATCTTATTAGACCTAGATAAAGATGAGCTAAAAGGTAATCTAGTATCCTTAGATATATGACAGATTTCACATGGAATGGATAAAGTTCCTAGTTTTGGAAATAAGGATGACAGAACTGGCTGAGATGGATGAGCTAAACGTTGATGCCACAATTGGTTATCTTGAAGGGAGATGGACTTGGCTTGAAAAACTCTGGAACTGTGTTTTGATATGTAGTAAAGACCATCTAGATAGAACCCTTCACCAATCGTCCTCTTGGTGATACAATCCTGAAAAATGACATTGTGAGGAGAAAAAATGGCTAAACAATTTAAGTTATTTGTGATTTTCCCTACAGATAGAAGTTGGAATGGAAAGGAGGGAACATACAAGGCTATTGACTCAATATCTTCTGATATTAGATTGATTTTTCCCTTTCCCAAAATATCTGCACCTTCACCATTTGCAATTGAGACTTGAGAAGGTGTGGCTAATTTTTCAAACTTATGAAACTTAGATATATGGTTGGTTATGTGATCTGTGGCACCTGAATCTACGACCCAAAAATCATGCAACATATTTATATTAAGAGCAGTTTTGAAGGCATTGATAATACCTGGCATTTCTTGTTGAGGGATGCATTCGGTGTCTGCTAGAAAACCAGCAAATTTGCCCAGTAATGCTAATGAGTTTCCCTCTTCGGTGCTGGTTGTGTGAGCTCCAGCCCCTCCTTTTTTCCTTTGAAGATATGTTGCAAACTCATTTATAAGTGCAGCTGGATTTGCCGTGAAGTTATTCAGATTGTCACTTCCCTTGAATGTGGAAACAGATGCATTGTTAGCCTTGTGGAAGGATCGCATGGGTCTTTGTGATCCCCTGTTTTCTCCTCTGTTTTCTTTCATGAATTCTGGATGTAAAATCCAACAAGTCTCCTTAGCATGACCAGAATAGTTACAGTGTTGACACTTTAAGTGTGGGTGCTTCCCTTTGTACCTTTTGTCATTGGTTATGAATGCTCTTGCTTCAGATACATTGGTTTTTATACCAATATTCATGACTTTTCTTCGAACTTCTTCACGTTGAATGGTTGAACATATACTGCTGAATGTAGGCAGTTCTGTATTCATAAGTATGTGACTTCGCAAGTCTTCATATTCTGAATCAAGGCTAGACAAGAGTTGAAATATCTTGTCTTCTTCAGCCCTCTTTAGTACCATATATGAATCAGTGGTATGTGGACGATATGTTTCCAGTTCATTCCACTTGCTCTTCATGCTACCAAGAAGTTGTACAAACAGCTTTCCTTCTTGCTGCAGATTAGATATGTCTTTCTTCAATTGAAAGACTCTTGCAGCATTGTTCTGACTCCCATACATTTCCTTGACAGTTTCCCATAGCTTGAGTGATGATTCTGAGTAACAAAATATTTCAGCTAGTTTTCGTTCCATAGAATTCAAGAGCCATGACATCACCAGCTGATCCTTACTAAGCCAGGATTCATAACCTGATGAACAAGCTTCTGGAGCTGCAATGCTTCCATTTATAAACCCAAGTTTGGATCTTCCTCCTAAAGCAAGAGATACTGCTCTCGACCAAGGCAGATAATTAAACTCATTCAATAAGACTGAGCTTAATCTTTGATTTGGGTTTACATTTACCTCAGAAAAGTTGACTGCAGGGATAACCTGTGAACTTTCTGCTTCAGATGCAAACGAGTGATCTTCAGCCATTTGTGTAGTTAGTGCAGAAGAGCACAATGGAGATAATGCAGAAGAGATGCAAAAAATAATTTCCTTATTTCCCCTGCTCTGATACCATGAAGAAATCGAAAAGAAGATTTCTCTGTTGTATTATGTATATTTCATACTGTCATTACAGAACATGAAGAGATATATATAATGGAGGCTAGTCCTCTTGACAAGAAAAGAAAAATCCTAACCGACATCCTTAATGAGGACAAGACCTCTCATCCCAGGAATCTATGCACAATAAAAGAGAACACAGCTTTTGATCATGAATTAATATAACACACTGCAATACACAGCACTATGCCTATGATGCAGCAGTGCAGGCTGCTGAATTTACACGAGAATAACATTTATAGAAGGCACCCCTTAATATGCATAAAGGAGAACATTGATTATCCGCTGGATAAACTCCAGCTCCTTTCAATATCTTCCAATAATATGCGTCGGTTTAATGGCAATGGAGGTTTTTATTCCGTAGACAATTCTGTATACCATTTATAATATCAACAAAATCATCGACATAATATCCTTTTGGCATTGGAAAAACATATTTTGTTGGTGTTTTCATTTTTTTTATTTGTTATGATCTCCAAACCAACAATTATGCACAATAAACTCGCAAAAAAAAACATCTCTTTAAATAACCAGCAAGGATTCTTTGGATAACTAATTTCACCACCACTAGTATTCTTTGAATATCTAATATAATCCCAAGCCTTCGTGGCTAAATGAAACAATTTTAGCCCAACGAGTTTAAGACCAACAATTTATGGTTTATGAGAAACTTTTTAACTAAATAATGCTAAATTAATTATGCACACTTGTGAGTTCTTACCAGTAAAATATTTAAGAAGTAAATTCATATAAATAATGCACAACAATAAGAGGTAGAATTCAACACAAACACTTCGAAGAAATAAAAATAGAAATGAACAATATATTAAAATTTTAACTAGAAACCATTAGAATAAATATCAAGGGGCTAGCCTAGTGGTAAAGATCTTGGACCTAAGAGGTAAGCTCTTTTTACGGTTAAAAGTTTGAATCACACTAACTATATTTTCTTGAGGTCATGCCCATAGTGTAAAAACTAGTGATTTACCTTGTTTTTATGTGGGTAATTTATGTGGGCACATGCATAAGAGCCCGAGAATTTAATTAAGGTGCACGCAAGCTAGTCTAGATACTGCGATTATCAAAAAAAAAACCATTAAAATACAATCAAACCAACAAATTAAATTTTGAGAATATGATTAAAATCCCTAAGTACATTCTGTTACATGCCTCAATTTATAGTTTCCCAACTCTCAATGTCATCTTATTGAACGTTCTTAATTACTTGTTTGTGGGTATCATATAAACATTTACCAAACATAAATTAGGTAAGAAAAAAAAATACAAGTTTACAATAATATAACATTAATTGATTTAAACTTACATAGTTACATTGTGTTTTCCCCAAACTATTCTAACAAGTTCTTCATCACGCTCGTTCCACCAAGATTGAAACATATTGTCACACTCGACATCACGGTGAAATTATGAAAAATTGAAAATTGATGATGAGTCTATACCTAGTTTATAGTAACTAGAATTCTAACTAGTCTTTAGAGAATCTGAGGTAAAATTATGATTATACTAAAGGAGAAACTCATTATCCTATAGTATCTTGCCTAAAATAAGTTGCTTATATATTATGAATTTATGATGATATACCTATTAAAGCCTTTTAATTGTTTTCCTAAACCTAATATGGATTTAAAAAGAGATTTGGGATTGAGGAGCTAGCCTTAAAGTTCAATCCTAACTTCTAAAGTACAAAAGTTGAACTTGAGAAGATGGTTAATATTAAATTGGGCTTTCAATCCCATTTCTTTCATTATGTTCTAGATTAAACCTGTAAACCATAACTCACTCTCAATAGAATTTTGAGGGGCAAGTAGACCCAATTCAAATTAATTCCCCAAAGGTGTTAAATTGTTTTTTTTTTATCTTAGCATGCATTCCCATCCAAATAATTTTTTTATATATATAAAAAGGTGAATAAGAAAATTAATAAATTAAAGTAAATAGAGTAAAATACAAAACAATAAATAAAATAAAGATCATACTACAATTTTTTTTTATTGTTTTTATAAATATTACCACTTTAATTGTGACTTCATTGATAAAATAATATATTCTTATTTGACATAAAAAAGTAGCTCGAAAGGTATTGCCAAGGCACTTATCAACTCACAAATTTAGAATCACTTCAAAATATTTTTTTATAGACTATGAATAAACAATTTTGAATAAGAATGATGCAACCATATTATTTGATAGTTTCACTCATATTTACCTGTGTTATGCATATGTTTTGTGTATAAAATACCTTGATATTATTTTTTTTATATTTTGAAGGTATTTTTGGATGGAAGATACAAAAAGGTAATTGAAGCTGATTGACAGATTTGACCTTCAGTCGATATTTTGTGTAGAGCGAAAGCTCTAGAGATCAAAATGAAGTGATTCCAATGACATTCAAAAGCTAAAAGCCATACCTTTCTGCAAAGCTAAAGGAAAAAACATAAAATAAGAAAAAGCATGGAAATAGCAGCCTTCAAAGTCAAATCTTGCAATATACCGATATCGACCTTTGGCCATTCCAACTTAAATATCTGGAGCTACAGAAGTCTGATTGATGCAAACCCAATTTTGTTGGATTCCAGACTCAAATACCTATGAACAATACAATGTTTAGCCTAAAATGATGTCTTATGAAATAGATATGATTTTTACAAAGGGACAACTAAATTTTTTCAACTTAAGGAATTACTATTTTGTAAAATAGAAAGTAGGGTTTCGAAGCATATATAAAGGAGGAGAGGCAGCAAGGAAGATTCGGCCAGCAGCAAAAGAAACACAAATATTCCTCCTCTAAACCCTAAATCATGTTTTCATCCATCTTTTTAATTAGTTGTTCAACAAACATGCAAGGCTAAACTCTTTTGCTTGGTTGCAAGGACACAAAAACCTTTAGATTTCAAAACCTGTGAGTTCTATTTTAACTTTGTTTTTGAGTTTATACGATGAATATGTTTGTTCTCCTATACTTATTTTTCCTATGATTGTTTATTTAATTGTTAAGAGCAGACTCTAATTTATTATTGTAGACAATCTATTACTAAGTTTGATATGAAAACCAGAGTTGTGATATATGAACTTGTGAAGCAACTGAGTTAATAATTGTGGCGGATCTACGTTATTAATCTTAGGAAGAACATTGAATCAAATCAAACATAGATTGCAGACAATTATTGATGCGAACGTTGTGATCCTGTGGTCACGCAACCCACAACCAAGAATGAGATCTGATCCCGAAAAGTCAAAATAGGTCTAATAGGAGTGTGACACAATGGAAACCTGTCCCAAGGCACCAGCACTATTGGAATGAGTAGAATGACGCCACAAAGTCAGTTAATCTTCGATAAGTCGGATTCAGTTCGTTTAAGAACTAAAGAATGCAAGAATCACTCTCACACATAAACTGAAAAGTTCAGAATTAAAATTCATCAATGGCTGCCGAAATTTAGCTAACATGAGTTTAAATAGTCTTTTAAAAACTAACTTTAATGGACCTCTTATGTGGACTTAAAAGAGGTCTACTCAAAACTGACCTAAAATCCTAAATTGAAAAGTCCATGCCTTAATCCAAGCAAGCCTTGGATCATAGCTGAAAACAAAGTCTTAATTAAGCTCAAACAAGCCTTGGGCTGTAGCTAACAAAATTAAATAAAGCCCATAAGGCTGTTTTTTTTTATAGTCTTCCATCAAGCCCATTAATCCCATGTTTCCAAGTTGTAGTAGGATTATTTTGCTCCTTTGTTGTCCTCATTTCATGGCCTAAATAAAGTTGGGTTGGACCACTCCTACACATAGATAAGATGTACTAGGGTCTCCTCTTGATACTTCAATGGTCCTTGCAATTCTGACTTGGTTGAAACCTTCAAAACCACGAATCAAGCCCCTGAACATGTAATGGGTCCTTGCTGGTGTTTCTGGGCCGGTTCACATCATCCCCTCTCTCCTCGAAAGGATTCAACCTCAAATCAAATTCGTTATATTGTTGATGGCTATCAACACACATCCTCCATGTTCCATCCTTCTTAGGCATGAGTAGCACGGGAACAACACACGAGCTTATACTCTCACAAATATATCCCTTATCTATTAGCTCATAAACTTGCCTTTGAAGCTCCGTCATCTCCTCTGGATTGCTTCTATAGGCTGGTCGGTTAGGAATTAAAACTCCAAGTACGAAATGAATCTGATGCTCTATCCCCTGTAATGGTGGTAATCCGCTTGGAGTATCATCGGGGGAAAAATCATCAAACTCCTGCAACAAAGAAATAGCAACACTAGGCACCATATGATCAAGATCATTAGTATTAAAGTAAGCCTCTTTGTACACAAGTAAAATCATTGGCTTGTTTGTGAAATATGTAGATCTGACCTGACTCTCTCTAGGATAAAAATCAGGTTATTTCTTTAGTTTTTCCACACAATTCTCATCACTCTTTTTGACTATCTTCTCTCCTCTTGTCTTACCTCCACTCTCGGCCGGATTTGGGTGTTTTTGAACTGTGGTTGAATGGTCTAATTTGTTTAGATTTGGATGGGTGGTCGAATGGGTTGTAGTGGTTTGGGTTCTGGCCGAATTTGATGGTCTTCTCTCCCTTTGTTCCTCACCTTGATTTTCTCTCCCCATTGCCTCATGCTTACTTTTTAACTTTATTTGATCACCATACACCTGTTTGGGTGTAAGAGGTACAAGAGTGATGGTTTTACCATCTTTTACAATGATATACCTATTTCTAACCCCATCATGAATTATTTTCCTATCATATTACCATGGTCTCCCCAACAAGATGTGACTTGCTTGAATTGGTACCACGTCGCACAGAACTTCATCAACATATTTCCCAATCAAAAATGGGACCACAACCTGCTTAATCACTTTCACTTCACCACTATCATTCAACCATTGCAATCTATATGGTTTCACATGCTTAACAATACTCAAATTCAATATACTAACAAGGGTAGTACTGCAAACATTAACACAACTTCCACTATCAATAATTAAACCACACACCTTGGTTTGTACATAACAGGGCGTATGGAAGATATTCTCTTCTTGTTGATTAGATTTATCTTCCCTGACCTGAACCTGAAGTGTGCGCCTTATAACCAAGGACTTCGCAACTGGTAATGCTAAGTCATCCCCATCACTATCCTCTAATGGTGGCATGCCTTCGCAATCAGATCTGTCACTTTCCGATTCCATATCACCATCATATCATCATTATTCTCTTGTTTGGATATTCCGAAGCATAATGTTCGTGCCCTTTACACCTGAAACATTTAACATCACGAGTATGTTTAGGCTGAGTTTCAGATTTATCTTTGGTACTAGTAGAGACATCAACTTTAGCCTTTGGTTGTTCAGTTGTCGAAGGAATAAAGGATCTTGGCTGGACGTTACCCCCTCTCTTCAGATTCGTCTTCCAAGATAATGAAGAACCCGAATTAAACCCTGCCTGAACATGTCCCTTCCTAAGTTGTCTCTCCATCTTCATAGCCATGTGCACCATGTCCTCTAGCTCCACATAGTGCTGTAGCTCTACCACATTGCCAATGTCTTGATTCAGTCCATTAAGAAATCTAGCCATCGTGACTTCTCTATCCTCATCAACATTGGCTCGAATCATTGCTATCTCCATCTCTTTGTGATATTCATCTACTGTCTTGTAGCCTTGATTTAGACCTTGAAGCTTCAGGTATAAGTCTTTGTAATTGATGTGAACCGGCCCAGAAATACAAACAAGGACTTATTACATGTTCAGGGGCTTGATTCGTGGTTTTGAAGGTGTTAACCAAATCAGAATTGCAAGGACCATTGAAGTATCAAGAGGAGACCCTAGTACATCTTATCTATGTGTAGGAGTGGTCCAACCTAATTTTATTTGGGCCATGAAATGAGGAAAGCAAAGGAGCAAAAGAATCCTACTACAACTTGGAAACATAGGATTAATGGGCTTGATGGAAGACTATAAAAAAAAACAGCCTTATGGGCTTTATTTAATTTTGTTAGCTACAGCCCAAGGCTTGTTTGATCTTAATTAAGACTTTGTTTTCAGCTAGGATCCAAGGCTTGCTTGGATTAAGGCATGGACTTTTCAATTTAGGATTTTAGGTCAGTTTTGAGTAGACCTCTTTTAAGTCCACATAAGAGGTCCATTAGAGTTAGTTTTTAAAAGACTATTTAAACTCATGTTAGCAAAATTTCGGCAGCCATTGATGAATTTTAATTCTGAACTTTTCAGTTTATGTGTGAGAGTGATTCTTGCATTCTTTAGTTCTTGAACGAACTGAATCCGACTTATTGAAGATTAACTGGCTTTGTGGCGTCATTCTACTCATTCCAATAGTGCTAGTGCCTTGGGGCAGGTTTCCATTGTGTCACACTCCTATTAGACCTATTTCGACTTTCCGGGATTAGATCTCATTCTTGGTTGTGGGTTGCATGACCACGTGATCACGAGGTTCGCATTAGTAATAGTGGTCACGCACAAATCATCTTCTCATTAAGACTTTCATCTCCCCCCAAGTCTGAACGGGTCGCTCCCCATTCCTCCTCCAACTGATTACAATCTGATCCCACCAAATCATTGCATACTCTGTAAATTCAATCATCACCAATTTGATTTTTTTTTGTTCAGAATAGCTATGACAATCAAAAATCCAATCTACCTTTTTCTCCCACTACATATAAGGCTCGAGATCATTTTTACCTTGAAAATTAGGAATTTTCAGTTTGATGGTGTCCCATCCATATCTTCATAATTCCCCATGCCATGGAAATTCACATTCCTCCTAGCTCTGTTCGGTCCAGACCTGATTCCTTGGCCAACAGATGCAAAATCACAGTCATCTTTGCCCATATCTACATTTTCATCAACATACTTTTCAAAATCAGATCTGTTATTCCGTACGGCCATACGGACCATATTTCCTTGGCAATCAGCCCCACTATTTTGTTGCTTTATCGAATTCACCTCATCTTTCAGATCTTTGTATGTCCTAGATAACAACTAAAGTTGCTGACCCATGGCTCGTAATTGGAACGCTACGTCAGCGTTTTGTGTCGCTGATTCATTGTTTTTAGACATCCTTTGAATCTATAAAATTTGGTTAGTAGCAAAAAATATATCCTCACAACTCTCGTGTATCACACAAAAAAAAATCAAGGCTTTTCACTCTAATAAGCTCACTACGCCTTTTACCTCACAACTCTCGTGTATCACACAAAAAAATCAAGGCTTTTCACTCTAATAAGCTCACTACACCTTTTACCCACAACTCTCGTGTATCACACAAAAAAATCAAGGCTTTTCACTCCAATAAGCTCTCATAATTTGCTTTCTTTTGATTCTTTCGGAACTAAAATCAACAAATCAAAGTTAGTAGCCTTCGTAGTGCACTCTAATTATAATTTTCAGACTCAAGAAGCAATAAAAATACTGAAAACAAAGCAAAACAAAACTACGATTACGATTTCGCAAGTAACAATGCAAATTCATACGAATTGTGGACGATACGAAGATATGAAATAAAACAGAAGCAAATACTAGCGAAAACAATTACTTGACTCCTAGATAACCCAAAAATAGAATAAAAACAGAGAATTTGTCAAAACTAAACAGTAAGTATTGCTCAATTGCAAATACAATTGCTTAACTTAACTTCGTTTGTTATCTCTTGACTAATCTTGGTATTTTGCTTCCCTACTCCCCTGTCATTTACTGTGATAACACAGGGGTCACTTAGCTGTGTTCCAATCCCATCTTTCATTTCCGTGTAAAGCATGTTGCAATTAATTTTCATTTTATAAGAGATCAAGTTCATAATAGAGCTCTTCATGTAACTCATGCTCATCTGACGATCAGCTTATTGATGCGCTTACCAAGCCACTTCCACAACAACGGTTTCTTCATCTTAAACACAAGCTTGGGCTTCTCTCCCGAGCTCCATCTTGAAGGGGCATAATAGAGATAAGACTGACTCAGTGTAGTAGATAAACTTGTATTATTCAAATGTTAGCTGTCATCCGAAGCTAAAGGATTCAGTTTGTAACCTTCCTGGTCTGTAAGATTTTCAAACACTTTCGTATGATTTTATATGGTTGATTAATTAATGAAGAAGATGAGCCTTGAAGGCTATCAGTTTGTGATTTACGAATGGCATAACATTGCAAGTTGGTCACCCTGGAGTTTTCTTTTTTTGGAAATGAAGTTACAGATAGCTTTCAAATTTGGTTTGACTTTACGTAGCTCAATTTTCCAAATCCAGAAATTTTATGATTTTACATTTGGACTAGCTTGTGAGACTGAATTCATCTTCTCGTTAAAAGCAAACAAACCACATTGGAATTAGAAAACTAATGGCAATATATATATTCCAGACTGAGAAGGTAGAAATTTCCAACACTATCCAGCAAAGTCTAACACAATCGGATCTTGTTTTGGTGAGATTTTCTATATGTGTGAATATATATATATATATGGCTTTGATCTTAAAACAAAATAAAACTGGGCATGAATCGAGTTCTTTTAGGGTCACCGTAGATGTACGTGGTTATTAATTTCAGAACTCATAGAATTAATTGAAGTACCTGTAAATACAAACAACTATTTCAGTAAAAAAAATTAATAATAAAGACTGCTGCTGATAAATATAGATACAGTCATGTTGATATATGAATACGAGGGAATCAGGGAAATATGAGACAATTCAATTTAGTAGAGCACACTACTAAAAAAGGGGGGTGTTTGCAACGGACGTGTCCGTTGCAAACAACAAAGACATTCGTTGCTAATATTAATTAGCAACGGATTTTGCAACGGAAGTATTCCGTTGGAATCCAGTGACTGCAAATTCATTTGCAACGGCAAATCCGTTGCAAATTCATTTGCAACGGAATATCCGTTGCAAATTTACAACGGCAAATCTGTTGCAAATCAAATTTATTTGCAACAGATATTCCGTTGCAAATTCAAAATTTTCAATTTTTTCTTATTTTCTCTCTCTGAGTTGATTCTTTTCTCTCTCTCTCCCCGCTGCAATGCTAAGGAAATCCAGATCCAAGTCGCTAAATGCTAAGGAAATCCCAGTTGAAAAAGATGGTGGATCGTTGCCTGAACATTTAGTGCTTTTTTCCTCATACAATTGATTTTCCAAAACCCACACGCCTGTTGGCTGTGCGATGAGCGTTGGCAGATAAGAGACCACCAAACCAAAACCATAACCAAGCGTTGCAATGCAGTTCAAAACGTTAGAGAATAATTACCCATCCATGGATCGTTGCCTGCAAGTGTGATGTAAAATCTTTTTTTTTCCAGTTTTCTCAAACTATTAAGCAAAGGAAGATGAGAGAAGGTGGCTGTCATTTGACATACTTCTTCCTCTGTTTCCCTACTAGAACAATCTTCCAGCAAGATGAGAGAGAAAGCCCCCGGCAACAGAAAGTAACTGGACAACTCGAGTTGCAACTGCACGTGGTTGTTTTCCCCAGTAAGCAGAGATGCTAGAAGGTTCGTACACCAAAGGCAAAAACTCACTGCTTTCATCTACCTGCAAGAGGTTCAAAACAAACACAATAAGTTTAGCAACCAGATTCACAGAGGGGAAACCTTGGAGATTTCAAGATCACTAAAGGACTTCCTCTATTGACTATCTTCCATGAACATCCAATTAACCAAACAAAAATCACTTTCCGTAATTTACATGACTGAACTTGCAGAAATGATGGGTTTTCAAAAGTATTTAACGGGTCAGGAATTCCTCAAACAACCCAGTAAAAAGGGCTTCCCACATTGAAATTATTGGTCAGTTACATATGCAGCCATTGAAATTTTCAATTATCTCATACAACCATTAAAAATTTCAATACAATACCTCAACCAGACGAAGCTTGATATTGTCATCAGCAAACTGAGTATCTCTTAGATTTTGACCTCGAAGTCCTCTCATTAGTATTGCCAAGTCTTCATTTTCTTCCATTTGTGCCCTGACTCTTTTTATTTCCTGCGACACTTCTCCCATCCTCTATCAATTCCAAATCTTAACTCGTCACAATTCTAGCAAAACAAACAAATAAACTAAATCTCAATTCAATTAAAACATACTAAAAATGAAAATCACATTTTAAAACATGCTCTAGCTTTGATTTCTCTTTCCTCTAGTGTCTTCTTGATTTTCTCAGCAACCAAACAGAAAAAAAAAATCATCTAATATGGAATGGTAAAACCATCAGTGAGCTATAAATGAGCAGAAAAGGAAGCTAGGCTGACTAGATCGAGATGGGTTCTTTAAAAAAAATCCATTGCAAATTAAACAACCATACTGGGCACAATTTCTTCTTTTCTCGTTGACATTGGTTACCTTCTTTTCTCTCTCTCTCCCCGCTGCAACCTTTTCTTCTTTTCTCCTCCACCCCTGCTGTCACATTTTCTTCTCCACCGATAGCTTTTCTCAACCGTGAGCTTCTCCTCTCCAAGGTTTGTTTCTGAAAATCGAGAGAGAAGAACAATGGCGCCGGCGCTTAACTTAAATATTTTAACACAGTATGTATGGGCGCCTGCAGGTATTTAAAAGATTTTGAAAAGCAACTTTCATTTGCAACGGAAATTCCGTTGCAAATGATTTTAAATTGCAATGGAATTTCCGTTGCAAATTTATATTGCAACCGAAAATCCATTGCAAAGTAATTTTCATTTGCAACGGCAAATCCGTTGCAAATGGTTTTAAATTGCAACGGAATTTCCGTTGCAAATTTATATTGCAACGGAAAATCCGTTGCTAAGTAATTTTCATTTGTAACGGAAAATCCGTTGCAAATGGTTTTAAATTGCAACAGAATTTCCGTTGCAAATTTATATTGCAACGGAAAATCCGTTGCAAAGTAATTTTCATTTGCAACGGAAAATCCGTTGCAATTTAAAACCATTTGCAACGGGAATTCCGTTGCAAAGTAATTTTCTTTTGCAACGGAAAGTCCGTTGCAAATGATTTTAAATTGCAACGGAATTTCCGTTGCAAATGAAAATTACTTTGCAACAGCAAATCCGTTGTAACCCATGTTTTTTTTTATTTCCGGAATTTGTTTAGCAACAGAAAATCCGTTGCTAAACAAAATTCCGTTGCAAACACCCCCCTTTTTTAGTAGTGGCATTCAGGCTTAATCAAATATTGGATTCACACAACTTCTTTCCTCCTTTTTTTTCATTTGTGAAGCAGAAGATGAAGATAGACGACGTGTAATTCTTGCCAATGAGCAGGCTTTCATGGGGTCCAATAATCTGATCACATACTGCCCTGCTTTGTCATGAAATAAGGCCCAGCACTATGCAAGAGATTAAAAAAAAGAGGTAGTTATTTCAAACACCTTTTTTAAAAAAAATTAAAGAAATTGATTTGATCCTATTCAGGTCAAAGAAGCAAAAACTCTAAATAGTTATGATACCAAGGTGAACACATTCAAAAGCGAATTGAATAATATCATGAGTTTAATTATCAAACAATTTAATATTGAAGCACAAAAAAGAAAAAAATAATAATTTAAAATGTAATGAAAAAAATATATAAGTCAACTCGGGTTAACTTGCAAGTCCTATGATCATGAAAATCATTAATTGAGGTTCAATCAAAAAGTTTAATTCCAAAAAAAAAACATTAAACGATAAAACCATGAATAGAAAGTTTTCCAAATAAAATAGGTAGCAATTAAAAAATAGAGATCAAACTCGATATGAAACAAAACCTATAAAGGATGAGATTATAAAAAATAATAATCAAGATAACCAAATGTTAAGTAATAAAATTGAAATAATTCAATTCTGAAAATTTCCCAAAAAAAAATAATCGGTGTTAATCTTTGAAATTGGTGACCATGTTCCTGAACTTGGGATTAACCTCATAGCAAAAAAACAAATAATTAACTTGGATTAACTTGAATATCCTGTAATCATGGGAACATGATTTAGATAAACCAATACAAAGGAAAGGGAAAAGAAAGGTAGAAAGACAAATTTTAAATAAATTAAATGTTAAAGGACAAAATTGAGATAAATCAATTTAAAAAACAAGAAATAAGAAATGAGTACACGTTGATCTTTAAAATCGATGAATCTAGTCATGAGCGTAAGGCTAATCACATAAAAGGTAAACTATAAAAATAAAATTTCTAAGAAAGGGTAAAAAGATATTAACTTTAAAAAAGGAAAAAAAAATGACCCTTAACAAACCTTTTAAACCGGATCTAATTTCTAAACTCATAGCCCTTGAAACTCTTTAATAAAGTTCAATCAAAAAGATTAATTCCAACCAATTTGATTTTGAAGAATGAAACATAAAAAAAATCAATTTTACAAAAGGTTGCCAAAAAAAAAAGAGATAGCAATAAAAAAAAGGATCAAACTTGAAAGAAAGAAAAACCCATGAAGAATGTTATCGTAAAAGAAAAACCCTAAAATGATTTCAAACAAAAAAAAAAGCAATCGAAATGATGAGAATCAAATTTGAAAAATAGAAAAAATAAAACAAGGTTGAAATTGAAAAATAATTATAATTATATAGCTTAAGAAAATAGAAGTTAAAAGAATGTAAATCAAATATAAAAGATTAAAAAGTAAAAGGAGGTGAAATGTAAAAACATTTACAATTTCATGGCTTATTAAAAAAATGATCAAGAGGGCATTAACCCAAAATGAAGGAGAGATAAATTGGAAGGATTGGTCTGATTATTGATACGAAATTTAAGGGTGTGAAAGAGAGAGAGAGAAAAAAAAACAATCGTTGATGTTGAACCCGGCGTGTCACCTGAACAATGCAAGGTCATCCATATGTTGATGTGTGCTATATATAGACATACATAATTTATAACAATGTCATTGAACACCTTTAAAATTATCAATAAAATTAATGCAAAATCACATACACAAAAAAAAAAAAAAAACTTGGGGTGAGAATTTTGATAATTTTGTCTTTAAGAACATCAAAGTCATTACATAAATCTAAGAAATTAAAAATACAAAAATGTTTCTCAGTAGTAGGCATTAGATAGTTTTATTATAGTGTTAAATTAATAATTTTAGAAGATAAAATGATCGATATAATTTCATATAATTTGTAGAAGATAACTATATCATGGTAAAAAAAGTCACCTTGCTTTCAAACCCTAGTTTAAATATGTGTTTTTTTTCAGGAGTCAGAATTATACCATAGTTTTAAACTCAGATTGACCCTATATTTTAAACTCAATTCGACCCTATAAGTCAACCCGGATTTAAGTGATAATGCTGAAAAAATCAAATTCAATTTCAATCTCAATCTCATGACTTTAAAACAATAAGAACACTAAAATATCTAATAACTAAATGCAAAATATAAAACTTGAATGACATGCATAAGATTACATCTAACGGTGAAGAATTCATGGGCTCGATCAAGTGAGGCAAGAATGAAATAGAGAATAAACATTCAAAAAAAGAGTGAAAGCGGGACTTTATTAGAGCAACACCAATGCAAAATACTATTTTGAAAAATCAAATTGATAAAATAGTTTGTTGAAGTATAAATATAGTTTTTTTGTATATATATATTGTAATTGTAAAAGCCATTTAGAGTAGTCAAATATATTTTAATATATATATCAATTAATAATATAAAACAAATTTTACAGGATCAAATAATATTATAATGTTTTCATTGTTTTTTTATATTATTTAAAATGCTACCTCACAATATTATATCATCTTTAATTATAGTTTTTTTTTAAATAAATTTAAAAAATATATATCTTGTTGAAAAAATCTCATGAATTCTTAAATATAAATAAATAAATAAATTATCTTAATAAATAAATAAAATATAATATTATAGTTTATATAAGATTACATGTAAAAACAAATACTATTTAGCAAATCAAATACTGTTTTATATATAATTTAGTAAAAAAATAAAAACTAACCCACTACTAAATATTCTTTTATAATTTAAAGACTCAATAAATACATTAAAATAATTTCATGGTGGCTTAGATAATATTTGATATTGTAATAATAATAGTTTCTTAAGAATATATTTATCTAAAATGTATATTAAAATAATATTTTACTTATTCATGAAAAAAATATTTTTAAAATCATATATGAAAACAATTTTTTAAAAATAATTATTATTGTCACAAATATTATACGACACAACATCAGACAAGACTTCTAAATTAAACCTCCGCATTTTTCTCCGTTTATGTTTTCTTGCCAACTATTTCTCCTAGTCTCAAACAATATTATGTAATTTTTTATTTTCTTAACTTTTGTACAAGAACATGTAAAAATAGCATCTCAAAGAACAAAACATCATTTTAGTTATTAATATGGCTATTGGGTTGGAAAAGTAAAAAGTGCATACAATTACTAAAAATAATTTTGCCTCATCATATAGCTTGTGGGCCGAAGATGCTCTTATGGGCGGCTAGAAAAGATATTGGCTAGAGAGAGAAAGAAAAGAAAAGACTTTTTTTTTTAATTTTTTTTATGTTTGATGGTTACTTATGTGAGTATAGAAACAAGCCATGGTAGTATGAAAAAGAAGAAGTGATAATGTGGCTACATATTTGACATTGCATTTTGAAAGGATTTTTAAAAAAAAAATTGAATTTTTATTTTATTTTTTATTTTAAACTATTTTTTGGTGTTTTTAGATTATTTTTTGGTGTTTCAAGATTATTTTAATGCACTAATGTTAAAAATAATATATTTTTTTTAAAAAATTATTATAATACATTTCTAAAGAAAAAACACTTTAAAAATAACTTCAATTACACTTCTAAACATGACCAAAATCTCATTCTATTGTTATAACTTGCAAAAACAAGATCAAAAGCTATTTTTATTGTTTCAGCCAACACACCATGAACTATGGGTCATATTGATTTTCTTTATTTGAAAACTAAGAACAAAATCTTTTTTTACGAGTCAATTTGACTAGTAATCCAATAATTATTCTACTATTATAATGAATAATAATATAAGCATTGATTAATAATTTTTTTTTAATCATTTATCATTATTGTGTTTAAATAAGCTAACTTAGTAGAGAGAGAGAGAGAAAAAAACAGATAATCTTTGAGAAGTAGGGTCATGAAGATTCATCTCGATAGCAAGAGGATTTGATGCTTAAAAGGCTATTAGGAAATATCATGAAGGTTTCTTTTTATGTTTTTTTTTTTATTTTAAAATAAATTAGAATAATATGATTTTTTTTAAAAACAATTTATATTAGTATATCAAAACAATTATTATTATTTATCTAAAAAAAACTCAAAAATTTAAATTTGAATGAATCTCTGTTTTAAGTATAAACCGTATAGCAAACGGAAGCTAAGTCCAACTTTACTGCAACCCCCGATGAATCACAATTCGTTAACTGGGTAAATTCCTGATGCATCCACTTGCTCTTTACTGGGCATTTTATCTGATTTTTTTGTAGCAATGATTGATACTCTGTACTCAAATTCGATGCAAAGGCCATGTTTTTGCTCTGGAGGGCAATATGCTTCTGTTCAAAATGTGTATGTCTTCTTGTACATTTTAATTTACCTCAAATCTCTGTCTTTTTCAATCACTCCTGACAAAACACTTATAGTGCTGCTGTATGTGATCTATCCTGATGCCCCTTTCTTTATCTAAATAGGCTAAAAGAAATAGTTCAGTCCTGGAAGATGAAAACATGCTCCGCGCATGTCACTTTTCTTCAAAAACACGTCCTCGTTGCAGAAAATATTGATGGTTATAGATTTTGATTTATTTATTATTATATATATATATATATATATATATATATATATATATATATATATATATATTCACATCGGAGCAATGGAAAAAAACTGTGTGTTTCGGTATGGAAGGAAAATGGACAGCAGACATGCTCAATAAAATCCAAGCGGATGAGCCTCCACATACATAAACAGATTGGAGAGTGTTCTTCTTCTTTTTAATCACATAAATCCCATTGCACTCTGTTGCGCACAGGTTACTATTGGTTAGAAAGGCATATCTTTCCTGTCATCCGAAGAAGACAGACAGACTGTATAATTTAAATTGACAGTGATAAGAACGAGGCCACTGCAACTGTCCCAAGCAACCACCTTCCTTGAACTGGTCTTCTACCAGAACTCGCAAAATCATGTGCTTCAGTTTCAGGAGCCGGGGTGATGCTAGGCTCAGGTAGGTTACATACTCCAAAGGTCATATTTGGCTGCAATTTTTTTGTTTTTTTTTATTTATTTATCAAAAAATCAATGTCAAAAAGCTGAACTTGCAATAAATGGATGTAGATTGAAGCAGACCTTGCAAGTGTCAATATTTCCGCAGCCGCAAACTAGATGACCATTTGAGACATCTACAGCAGCTGGGGCTCCCCCGCCATCACTCCTCTGCGCGTACGAAAATTGGTCATGGCTAGAAATTGGGCTTTGCTGTCATCGTGTATTCTTACAGATTCTGGGTGATAAAGTGCACGTACCTTGTAAAAATCAACTGCGATGAAGTTAGGCCACCGTTTTCCCGCAGCCTGATAACATGTGTTCACCATATCCATCAGGGGAGCAGAATTATGCTTGCAGGCTTGTGTTATATCTGGCCTATCAGGAAAATGGTTTACTAAAACGAGTGACCTTGATGTCGTGTTGAGGGCAGGTGATTCTGCACGGCTTGGACATGATCCAGCAATCATTCCACCATCTCCATCTGTAGTTTCCACATCCATGAACGTTAATTTGCTCTCCCTAGCCATTGAGTTATTCTAGCTTCAGGATGATAATAATAATAGGACTCACATTGGTTCTCTACAACATATCTCCATTCAAAGGCAATTCCTTCAGAGGCCTCCTTGGCGGACTTTGAGGTGAAAACCACTAAACGCTGATTCTTCTGGACCATATCGTCAACTCGTGGCCACTTGCCACCATTTTTTGGCATCCGAGATACAGGAAACCAGTATTTCCTCAGGCCAGCAGCATCAAACACTTTAGTCAAGCCTCTTGGTGATGTGACGTAGTCCTCGATGAAAATAGTGATAATTTCTGATGGGTTAGCTTCAAGAAATGCTTGAATCTCTCTCAGAACTTTAATGGCTGGTTGCTGGATTTGGAAGCAAAACAAGTAACTATAAATGATCAGGCATTGTATCCAAAATCTTATGAAAACCCTAATCTCATATATTTTTCCAAAATCTGAATCCAGATTCAGCTGTTGTGATAATGTTGCTACAAGAGTTGAGAAAACTAAAGGTTGTTCATTAAAAGCTTAAATAGTCTTGTGTATCAAGCCTCTTGGTGATGTGACGTAGTCCTCGATGAAAATAGTGATAATTTTTGATGGGTTAGCTTCAAGAAATGCTTGAATCTCTCTCAGAACTTTAATGGCTGGTTGCTGGATTTGGAAGCAAAACAAGTAACTATAAATGATCAGGCATTGTATCCAAAATCTTATGAAAACCCTAATCTCATATATTTTTCCAAAATCTGAATCCAGATTCAGCTGTTGTGATAATGTTGCTACAAGAGTTGAGAAAACTAAAGGTTGTTCATTAAAAGCTTAAATAGTCTTGTGTATCAGACATCCATGGGAGATAAATGGAATGTCTTTTATGTGATGCCCGAGAATCTTGTGGAAACTTACGAAAGCTGTAAAGTTGTAGCAGTTTCCTCCATAGGAGTGACACAACCAAATGTCATTCTGGAAGTCATACATGTCAAGCATTAATCCTCTAATGCCATCCTGCAACGGAAAACCACTTCTTAAGTAAGAAAACCAGTTCCTCAGAGAAAAAGACACGAAGAATGAATATCAAAATCAGCACCATCAGTTAAGCAACCGATGAACAAACTAAAACACCTCTTTATTATAATAATATCCAACTAATTATTTGAATTAATGGCAACACTAATTTGAAATTATATTTTATGAAGAGTTCTTGTCATGTACTCATCTGTTTCGTAACACATATATATATATATCTGCCAGACAATAGGTATGAGCAACTGCTGCATCAGAGCGCATGCAAAGCACCGTTACCATTATTATTTTACCTCCCCGGGCTAAGTTTTTAATTGATGGCCATGACCCAGCTGAGATCCCTCTACTTTTTTTATCAGCAAAAACTATAAACATGTTCCAAGTGGGCATGTAGCCTAATCAAAAGACCACCGTACACGTCTTCATGCTTTGATGTTCAGATTGATATAGGGACATTTTGGACTTTCGACCATTACACCAAAGCTTCACAGCTGTCCTGCAGTTTCTTTTCTGTCATCAAAGCTTTACTTTAAAGCAATTGGACCTAACATTCGTACGCCAAGTAACAATATCACCAAGGAAAGTGTTGTGAAGTAACAGCACGTGTTTGGTGTCAAGACTTGTGTTTTTCTTTCAAAGTTTTCTCGATAACCAAACAGAGATCAGGGAGAGAAAACAACATACATTAAGCTGACTAGTAACCGTGTCCTGCTGATTCGTCGGAGCTAGAATAATGGACCCTGTTGCAGACCTATCTCCCAACTTGGCAAACGAATTGTGAGTTGTTAGCCACGTGTACTGATTAAACGGCAATCCCTTCTCCTAATGGAGCAACCAAACACAGAAACATAAGCTAATGCCACCACCTTCTTTTATATATATATAATGGCACAAAAACTGGGGATGCACACACGTAAGTTCAGAATTGATACGGGAATCAAACTGACCTTTGAAGTAGGAATTGTAGGTTGGATTCTGGTGCAACGTGGTCTAACATTTCCATTTGCGAGACAAGTTTCACAGTGTAGAGCCGAGTTGCAGTTGCTGTCTGCTACACATGTTTGCCCCTCCTGGTCATAATTTGAAGCGAGAAAGACTTAGAAAATAAAAGATTAATGAAGAAGACAAAGAAAATAGGTGTAAAGAAAACCCACCTTGAGAGCAGCGGAGAGACAGGGGAGAAAAGTTGAGGTGAAAAGAAAAGAAATGAAGATGGTTCGCTGTGATTGAAAGTAGAGAGTTAGTTCCAATGAAAGCAGAAGAACAGAGAAGGAAAAGGAAGAAGAAGACTTGCCTGCAATTGCATTGCTGGTTTAGATGTTTTTGTCTACTGTTGGTGCTCTGTCTATTCTTGTGCTGGTTGGTTTTGGTGAGTATGTAGCATGATTTTAACTTTTAAAATAATAATTTATCTTTTACAGTAGCATATGTATGCAAAAATACTTTATAAATAAAATATTAGATGTGCAATCATGATGTTTGATGAGGAGGAAGGAATGAGGAAGATGGGGGTTGTGGAGGCGCGTTGGTTACGGACTAATAATGCCTGGAGATTGTTTTTTTTTGTTGTTAAGATCTCTTTCTCTGCATATATACATACGAATCTTGGTCCCAAGAGCCTTCTGTGGAAATACAGAATGCAATTAATCAGAGATCTTTTTGCTTTGTTGGGGGTCAGGTCAACAATGTGAAGACAGATTAAAAAAGTGGTCAAAATAAATATCGAATATTGAAAATGTAGCTAATTTATACCACCCAAGAAAACTTTCCCATTCTTGAAGGAAAAAAGAGAGATCTCTTGGGGGGAAAGCGTGCGTCGGAGAATTTTTCACTTTCAACAGTCTTATGCCTTATTAACTATTCTGAATTATAGACTAAATTTTCAAATTTTTTCTGTTAAAAAACGATTTTAAAACACAATTACAAACACAACAATAAGCCTCACATAATAAATTTGACACTGCATTTCAAATATGTTTTTAAAAACAATTAAATTTTTATTTTATTTTAAATTAAAAAAACTTGGTATTTTTAGATCATTTGCATGTGCTGATATGAAAAATATTTTTTAAAAAATTTAAAAAAGACATCATTCTAATACATTTATAAACAAAAAATACTTTAAAACCAGTTATTGTTGTTCATTAACGCTCGTTGCTGGAGACAAATTAAAGAGTATTTTGTTTTCTCTAGTAGAAAAAAGGGTGTGTTTTGATTGTAATAAATAAGTATTAAAATACATATTTAATGTTATGGGACCTGTGTCAGAATAACCACATGTTAATCAAAAGCATGCTTTGAAATTTGAATATTATTGTGCAAGCAAAAAGTAGTTGAAGCGTGAAGACTGTTTATTTCTTTGTTGACTAAAACATACTCTCTCCCCCCCTGCGAAACTAGTGAGCGAATATTCTTGCCGTCCATGTTTTTTTTTTTTTTCAAGTCATAAACGATTGTCAAACCCATAATCCAACACCATAATAAGCCATCATCCACGATCAAGATCTACAAAAACCACAACCAAACATATTCTCTTTAAGTCTTGTAATTCCTTTTTCATGTACATGCAAGTGTTTTCCACAAAATATAATATTTGGTAAGCACTCGTAGTTATGATATTCTTCTTTCTCAATTGACAGCTTTGCTTATTTTGATTCCGTGAAATAAATGGATAAAGGTTTAAAGTGTAGTTTTGATTATTTCGAGTTCAAAAAAAAAAAAGAATTCATACATGATGTAGAAAGCTAAAGTCTCCGAGGAGAGTGACATGATGACAAATAGTTTATGATCTACAAAGCAATTCTCTAGTTCAAGTCAAGACGTGTATTCTTTGTAAGAGTCTGAAATAACCAGAATTTTACTCGCTCATTTGGACCCACAAAATACACTTTTCAGGAAGTGAGATTTTTTGCATTAATAAAAATAGAAAGCCAAGATTTTGTAAATGATGTATAAGTACATCATAAAAAATGTACACTTTCGAATTTGAACTCATGTTCTAATTATGATGCATTGTTGTATTTTGAGCTATGATACATATATGTTAATATAGTCTTTTTTATGATTGAAATGTGCAAAAAATAGATGATGAAACTGCAGACATAACACTTGAACACAATCATTTGACCCTTTACGATAATTAATTAAGGTTTGTATGGAGTAGAAAAATGATTACAACTACTAATTAATTGAAGCTTCGTTTAACAAAACCATTCCCTTATAAATACATGATAAGTCATGTTGGACTAGAGAGATGCTACACATATTTTACGACATTCTTACAAACACAATTGAGAAGGGAATGAGACTGGACGTTTATTTTGACAGGGCTGGTTGGAAATATGTCATTATTACCTTTAAAGAGAAAATTGGTCATGGATTCACAAAATCAGTGAAGAAGCAGGGCCCAAGCAGCATCGGAGCACAAAAAAGAAAGAAACCACCATGGTAAACGAGGATCAAAGAAAACGACATTGCAGTTTTGCCTTCTTGGGCAAACAGTTCTCTCCATGGCCTATTCAATTATACTTCAATACAAGGAATCAAACTACCCCTTGTTTCCACGCATTTAGATAGATGGAGTGAAGCAACAACATTATTTCCCCACTCGTTTCACGCAAAAGCTTTCCAAGCATGTCACTTTCTCTACTAAAATGCTTCAAAACAAATCCCAGAGGTATAAGCATCCTAAGAAAAACAAGCTTTCCTCCGTGCCAAAATAACAAACTACAAGTCGCTGTGTTGTCAAAGAGAAAATCCATTTCAATTCACTATAAACTAGTGGACTACCCTCCTCACAAGGCATTGTTAATTGCTTCTTTTTTTTCTTACATGACATTCTTTAATATTATGTTCTTTTATGGACTCGACATATTTTCATGATATAGATCTGAGGAGGGTGATAAGTTAACTCATATATTTTTTTAACTTTTTTTAATTTCATCATTTGATATTGGATTGATTGATGCTTTGGTTTGTTTACTTTCTATTATCTTATTTTGATCTTATGACCCGAGAATAATATTTAATAAGTTAACTCGAGTTGACTCGGGTTGTTTTTGTGTCTTTTTTTCAATTGATTTTTTTATTTCATCATTCAACACTAAGTTAATTGGAACTCAACTTTTATTATTTTATGTTATTTGTTTTCTATGGACATATCTTAATTCACAATCAGGTTGTGAAGTTTTGGTATTTAAATCCTAGTTAAATTAGATTGTTTTTTCTTTTTCTTTCTAAAAAGTTGTCTCAATCTTATGATCTGGATCATAAGTTCTTGAACATTGATTTTGTTTTTTTAATGGGTTGTTTTATCTCATGAATCAAGTAGTTAACTCGAGTTGACTCGGGTTGTTTTTGTGTCTTTTTTTCAATTGATTTTTTTATTTCATCATTCAACACTAAGTTAATTGGAACTCAACTTTTATTATTTTATGTTATTTGTTTTCTATGGACATATCTTAATTCACAATCAGGTTGTGAAGTTTTGGTATTTAAATCCTCGTTAAATTAGATTTTCTTTTTCTTTTTCTTTCTAAAAAGTTGTCTCAATCTTATGATCTGGATCATAAGTTCTTGAACATTGATTTTGTTTTTTTAATGGGTTGTTTTATCTCATGAATCAAAGTGGGTATAGCGGGTTAATCCAATTTTATCATTTAATATTGTATTTGAATGAAAAATATGTTTCATGATTTGTTTTAGTTTGCTTTTTATTAGGCTATCATAGTTTTATGACCCAAAAATAATGTTTAATGAGCTAATCTGAGTTGACTTGCTTATTATATGTGTTATTTTTTCAATTACATTTCTTACAAGGGCTTGAAAAAGGCAATTGAGAATGGACATTCATAGATTATTTTCATCCACTCTCTATGATGTTTTCTATGTCTCATGAACAAAAACATGGATTGACATGCTAATTAGAATAAAATTATGTCACTATTTTTTTATGAGATTAACCTAGTCTAATAACCCGGGTTATGAGTTTGATGGATTGACTCAAGTTGTTTTTTATGTTTTTTTAATTGATTTTTCTAATCTTATGCTTCAACATTGAAATTTATTTTAATTTATTTTTTATAAGGTTATCCGAGTTTTATGACTTGATTCAAGGGTTTGACAAGTTCACTTGAGTCACATTTAGTTGATTAAGAATTATGTTTTCTAATTTAATTTATTTGCTTTATATAAGATTATTGTAGTCTCATAACTCAAGTCGTGGATTTGACATTTTTATCCCGCCTTACCTAAGTTAATCTAATACATTATTATTTTAATATTTAAAAAATATCATCGTAAAATTATTTTTTAGTTAAATTATATTCTTACAAGTTGTATAAGTTGTTTTTAGACTTGCAAAGTCAATTGAATTATATCATGTCAATACTCACAAATTTTATTTAAAAAATTATACTTGAGAAAACAATAATGATAAAATATTATTTTATATTTGTTTAAATTTTGCTCCGACCCAGGTACATTGCATGCAAAAAATATAGTTTGTACGTTTCCCCGGTGGAACTACTATATTTCTCATGCTCCAAACCATCACAATGATGATCAGCACAACAAATACAACTCAATTTACACCCGATTTCCAAAACTTGCCATTTCATATCTCGCCCGATCACTGGACCATAGTGAAACCACTAACCACTTCAAACCCAGAACCAGAACCAATGTGACCATGGAGGCATTCTTTGTTTATGTTCATTAAAATTAGAAATTAGCCTTTTCCATTTCCCATAAAGCAAAAAGCCACAATCACTAAGCTGTATTCATCCACGAGTCACTCTCTCGACCCCAGTCAGTCTCTTCCCTCTGTGAATGATCAGTTTAGTCTCTTAAAATGCACTAAACATGTTCAGCATCTGTTTTTTAAGGCCTCCCTTCTCGTTTCTCTCTTTCTAGCTTCAAAGCTTCCTTCTTGGTGTTTGACAATGATGGTGTATAGATTTGCCTTGTTGTTGTTGGGTTTACTTGCATTTATTGCAATGCTTCTGCATTTAACAATGGCAGGGTAGTACCATTTAATTAGAATTATTTTCTGTTTCAGAAGGATGGAAACTTTTGATATTTGTGTTTTTGGATTGAGAAAGGAAGTTACTTGCATTTTATTGATTTTTTTTCTCTTTACGGTGAGTGATTATTTTGTGAAAAGGGAGGACTTTTGGAAGAGGGTTCTGGTTTCTAGCTTGAATTCTTTGAGTTGTTATTGTTTTTCTTAGTGGATAATTGCTTTGTTTTGATATTATTGAGCATTTCCAATGTGTTTGATTCCTGAGACTTGTGGGATTCCGTGGGCATTTCTTTTATATAATTATTCTTTTTATGTAACTGGGTTAGTGCTAGTAACTATAGCTATACCGTCACAATGCCGTAAAATTTAGAGATTGTATACAGTGAAGATATTGTTGTGTTATTTTAAACTCCCAAGTAAACAATCAGTGGTCTTTTTTTTGGCGTTGGTTTGTTTGATTTTTATTTATTTATTTTTAAAATGGTTATTTTGATCGATAGCAACACCTGTTACTTCTGCAGATTGCCCCTTAGATCTGAATGGATCAAATTTTACCTTAGCAGCCTCTATGTGCACTAGTAAAGATGCAAGAGGAAGGTGCTGCCGCTATATTAATGCGTTTATTGCAGTTTCCATTGGTCGCAATGCAAATGCAACTAGCAATAACTGATATATGTCTTCATTCCATTTCTCAAACTATGCAACTGTATGGAATTCCAAGTAATGCAACTGTTTTTTGTGGACTTGGGATGAAAATTCCAGTGAGGTATGAGTGCAAGGGTCGATCTGTTGAAATTCCTGGACTCCAAGACTGCTGAAGATCAAAGATTATGGTATTGAGTCCTAGTTTAATTCAAGCATTAGTGTTAGATTAGTATTGAATTAACTTGTTTCTTTCTTTTCCTAAATAAGATCAATGTTGATCAAGTTCTTTAGTTTAAGTGCAATTTAAATTCTTAGCTAGCTAAGTACAAGAAGAAGTTGTATTCAACTAGAACTCTTGTAATGCTTCAAGTTTTTACTATAAATAAAGAAGAGGGATGGCAGTAACCTCACCTTGATTCTGCCCCTTGATATTAGAATTTTGTTCCTAATTGTTCTTCAGTGTTCTTCATTAGTCTCAGAAATCCCATATTTTCATTTGAACAGTGCATGTTCTTGAGTCAATAAAACAAGGTCAGTTGACTTTTGTTGATTTTTTGTGTTTTGTTTTCAACAATTGGTATCAGAGCAATTAGGGTCTTAGGAGGGATTGTGTGAAACATGAGTGATTAAGGTGAGATTTACAAAAGGGGAAATCAAAGTCATTTTTTGTTTTGTTTTTTGAAAGAAAAACAGAGATGGATTATACTGCCAGTTTTTCTGCAAAGGCACCCTCATTCACAGGGGTGAATTATGGCATTTGGGCTGTGAGAATGGAGACCTACTTGAAGGCATTCGACTTATGGGAGTTTTTGGAAAAAGACAAGCAACCAACCCCTCTCAATAACAATCCTACCGTAGCTCATATGAAGTTCTTTAATGAAGAAAGAGCTAAAGGGTTTAAAGCACTTACTTGCATTCATAATGCAATAAGTGAAGAAATTTTTTCGAGAATCATGGCATGTAAAACTGCCAAAGAAGCTTGGGATAAGCTAAAGGCTGAATTCCAAGGAGATGAAAGATCAAGGAAGATGCAAGTTTTGAACTTGAGAAGACAATTTGAAGGGCTGAAGATTAAAGAATTTGATTCCATCATAGATTTCTCTTCTCAAATCTCAAAACTTGTGAATCAAGTAAGATTGCTGGGGGAAGAATTTCCTGATTCAAGAATTGTGGAGAAGGTATTGGTGAGTTTACCCGAAAAGTTTGAGCATAAGATATGCTCATTGGAAGACTCGAAAGATTTTTCTGAGATGAGTTTCCAAGAGCTTGTGAATGCTCTACAAGCTGTGGAGCAAAGGCAAGCCTACAGGTAGGAAGGAACAAGTGAGAATGCACTTGTTGCTGTCTACAAAGGGAAGAATCACACTCAGAATTTTTCCAGAAATAAGCAAAGTGGAAGAAAGGAAAAAGGAAAAGACTGGAGACCTAACAATCAATACTCTAGCAATTGGCAGCCTAACAACTTCACAATAAAGGAAAGGAAGGAGTTCTCCGCATGCAAGTATTGCAAGAAGACAAACCATTCTGAAGATTGGTGTTGGTTCAAGAAAATGCAGTGTCGAAATTGCAATCAATTTGGACACATCCAAAAGTATTGCAAAAACAGAAAAGAAGAGGTAAAATAGGCTCAAGAAGAAGGAAGCTTGGTAGTCAAGGATGAACATCTATTTGTAGCTTCAATGCAAAAGATGCGCAGAACAGCAGAGGAGAAAGATTCAACTTGGCTTATTGACAATGATTGTTCTAACCACATCACAGCAGACCTCAGCATCTTTAGTAGCTTGGATAAAAGCTATAAATCAAGGGTGAAGATAGGTAATGGAGACTTTGTTAAAGTTAAAGGAAAAGGAGCAATTGCAGTAGAGACAAGGGCAGGTACAAAAACTCTAAACAATCTCTTGTATGTGCCTCACATAAATCAGAACTTGGTTAGTGTGGGGTAGTTAATGGAGTCAGGCTACTCATTACTCTTTGATGATGGAGTGTGTGTCATCAAAGATAAAAAGGGGATACTCTTGTTGTGTGTAAAAATGACAAACAAATGTTTCAATGCTGATTTGAAGGAAATATGCTAGATTGCCAACATGTGCAAGAATGATGATTCAGTTCTTTGGCACAAAAGGTTGGGACACTATAATTATGCTGCATTAACCAAGATGGTTGAATTGCAGATGGCACGTGGGCCACCTCAAATCCATGATCAAGGTATTTTTTGTAAGGCTTGTCAATTAGGAAAGCAAACAAAAGTTGCTTTCACTAATTCTGAATTCAGAGCCACTTCTAAGTTGCAGCTCATACACACAGACGTGTGTGGGCCAATGTGATGTGAATCCTTGAATGGATCAAAGTATGTTCTACTATTTGTGGATGATTACAGCAGGTATTGTTGGGTTTATTTTCTAAAAAACAAGGCTGATGTGTTTTCTAAGTTTTTGATGTTCAAAGCAGAAGTAGAACTGGAAACTGGAAATAAAATGAAGGTGATAAGGTCTGATAATGGTGGGGAATATACTTCTCGACAGCTGGAGGGTTACTTGGTGAAAGAAGGGATCAAACACCAGTTGACAGTGCCCTACACTCCACAACAAAATAGGGTAAGTGAAAGAAAAAACAAAACCTTGATGGAAATGGCAAGGTGCTTGATGCATGAAAAGAAAATGCCTTTGAAGTTTTGGGCAGAGACTGTAAACACAACATCATACATTCAAAATCGAGTGACCTCAAGAGTTTTGGATGATAAAACTCCCTATGAAAACTGGTATGATGTTAAACCTAATATTGAGCATTTAAAAGTGTTTGGAAGCATATGCTATGTTTTTATACATGATGCTAACCGAAAGAAACTAGACAAAAATGCTGATATAGGTGTGCTGATAGGCTATAGTTCAAAGTCTAAAGCCTATAGAATTTATGATGTAATTGCTAACAAGGTTACAATTGCAAGAAATGTCAAGTTTGTAGAACATGCCTCATGGAATTGGGAAAATTCGACAGTTAATTGGGCAAATCAGATTCAGCATGATGAATTAGAGTATTATGATGAACTTGAAAATGAAGAGAACATAAATGAGCAACAAGTCAGGGGACAAGATCCTTAGCTGACATTTACAGCAGGTGTTCTATGGCTGAGGCAGAACCAGTGGAGATTGAAGAAGCATTGAAATCTCAGGTATGGGTGACAACAATGCAGGAGGACCTTGACATGATCGAAAAAAACCAGACATGGATGCTTGTTGACAGACCTACAAACAAGAAAACAATTGGAGTAAAATGGATATTCAAAACAAAGTTGAATGCTGATGGAAATATCAACAAACACAAGGCAAGATTGGTTGTAAAAGGCTATGCTTAGGAGGCTGGAATTGACTACACAGACACTTTTGCTCCAGTTTCCAGGCATGACACAATGAAACTCTTGCTTGCTCTAGCTGCTCAACATTGCTCAACATGGCTGGTATGTGTTTCAATTGGATGTTAAATCTGCTTTTTTGAATGGCGTGTGGAATGAAAAGATTTACATTGAACAACCAACAGGGTTTGATAATCAAAATTCAAACCAAGTGTATCTATTGAAAAAAGCTCTCTATGGTCTCAAACAAGCCCCTAGAGCTTGGTACAACAGGCTTGACGATCACTTGCCAAGCTTGGGCTTTAAAAGAAGCATTAATGAGGTAACTTTGTATGTGAAACATGTGGATGAACATGTATTAATGGTTTCAGTATATGTAGATGACCTTCTAATCACTGGAGATAAGGAGCAGCTAATAGAAGAATTCAAATCAAACATGAAAGATACATTTGAAATGAATGAGCTTGGTATGCTTTCATACTTCTTAGGCATAGAGGTAAGTCAGTCAAAACAAGGATGTTTTGTATGTCAAAAGACCTTTGTTCAGAAGATATTGAACAACTTTGCAATGACAAATTGCAAACCAGTTTCTACTCCTATGATACTAGGACTGAAACTGACCAAGATGGAGCACCAAAAACCGATGGGAAGACTTATAGAAGCTTGATTGGAAGCTTACTTTACTTAACCATCACACGGCCTGACATCTTGTTTGCTGTTAACTATCTTTCTAGATTCATGCAGGAGCCTAGTCAAACTCATTTCATGGCAACCAAGAGAGTTTTGAGGTACCTGCAGGGGACTAAAGGCTTAGGCATGATGTTTGTGAAATCCAAACCAGTCAGCTTGGTTGGATTCACTGACAGTGATTGGGGAGGTAGTGATGAAGGGATGATGAGTACCTCAGGGTACTGCTTTGCCTTGGGAACAAGTGTGTTCAGTTGGCTCTCCAAGAAATAATCGGTGGTAGCACACTCCACAGCAGAGGCAGAGTATATTGCTGCATATGTGGCAGCAAAGCAATTGGTTTGGCTAAGAAAAATGCTAAATGATCTTAATTGTTGTCAATCAGCTCCTACATACTTGCTATGTGACAACATGTCAGCTATAGCCATTTCTAAGAATGCAGTGTTCCATGATAAAACTAAGCACATGAAGATTAAGTTCCATGCACTAAGGCAGTTCCAGCAGGAAGGAGAATTAGAAATGAAGTATTGCACTTCAAGTGACCAGTTAGCTGACTTGTTTACCAAACCTCTATCAAAAGGAAGATTAGAAGAACTAAGGGAAAAGATTGGTATGTGCAGCCTTGGATCCAAGGAGGAGTGTTGTAATTCCTGGACTCCAAGACTGCTGAAGACAGTAGAGTGAAGGACATGACTGATGAAGATTGAAGATTATGGTATTGAGTCCTAGTTGAATTCAAGCATTAGTGTTAGATTAGTAATGAATTAACTTGTTTCTTTCTTTTCCTAAATAAGATCAATGTTGATCAAGTTTTTTAGTTTAAGTGCAATTTAAATTCTTAGCTAGCTAAGTACAAGAAGAAGTTGTATTCAACTAGAACTCTTGTAATGCTTCAAGTTTTTACTATAAATAAAGAAGAGGGATGGCAGTAACCTCACCTTGATTCTGCCCCTTGATATCAGAATTTTGTTCCTAATTGTTCTTCAGTGTTCTTCATTAGTCTCAGAAATCCCATATTTTCATTTGAACAGTGCATGTTCTTGAGTCAATAAAATAGGGTCAGTTGACTTTTGTTGACTTTTTGTGTTTTGTTTTCAACACGATCAACTATCACTCAGATGTTGGAGTCTCCAAAATTCATGGACGTTGCACAAAATTGCAGACTTCCCCTTTTGTTAGAAAGTGACTGCAAGAGGTGTTTAATTGCTGGCATTAATAATACCTTCATCATCTGGTGGGAACAGATAATAATGTGACATTGAGTACCTGCCGCGATGCAACTTTTATTGCACTTGCAAGCCAATTTGATAATGCGCAGTTGAAGTTGCAAGCTGTTTCTTCGGAGTTCAAGGGCTCAACTTCCCTTTAGGTATGAGTAGTTTTCTGCTTCTTGTGTTTGCTGATTTCTTGCTTGTGCTGAGTATGTACCCCTGAACTAGCTATGTATTCTTGTGTTTATTTACTTTGTGAAATTTGAAAAAAGTTGTGTTCTATGGAATAAAGATAATTGTTCAAATAATCAAAGCATAAGAAGTTCAAATATTGACATTGATTGGTGTTAGTTTCAATTATTTGCCATGTTTAGGGAATAGACTCCACATAAAGGGTAAATGGACTAAGTTTAATGCAGTTCTTATCCTGGAAAAGGGCAAAACAAAATTCCCACTATATTGCCTCAGTCGGACCCTTAACCTGTTAATTGTCATGTTATAACTAAATACATGAAATTATATGTTTACTACGAGTTAATTACTGTTTTTTGGCTAGGAAGCTGTTATCCGAACTGTCTCACATCCTGGAAAGTGACTTCATCTGCAGTTCTTGTTCTCTATTCTGTTAACCAACCACTTAACTCAGTTTTTTTTTTCCTGTTGTTGTTATTGTTTTCAGAGCAACCTCCATCTGCAATCACTTGTGAAGCCCCTCCAAGTCCATTAACAGCTGCTGGCCCAAGCCAAGTTATGCTGGGACTACCAAATCACCACCCCTACCACCTGATGTTTCCAATTATTGACATTGCAGTCACAGCAGCCGCCCTTGTGATGCTGATAGTCTTGATATTCTTATTCGTGCCAAAATCAGAGAAATAGAGGAATCTGAGAATATAAATAAAACCTTTTCAAGAGCCTTCCCTCCTATGCCTACAAGGAAATTTCAAGGTGTGATTCTGGGTTTTCTTGGTTATCATGCTGGTGTTCGTTAAAATTGCAATTTTCATTCATAAATTCATAACTTCGAGCTGTTTTGGGGTGGGGGTGGCTGTCATCTGCAGGGCATGCATCAATGTTACGAAAATTTACCTACTACGTGCATGTATTTTATGGAACAGATAACTTTAATACAATCATTGGACAGGGAGGATCTGGAACTGTATATAAAGCTGAGTTTAGTGATGGGTTAGTGGCAGCAGGGAAGCGGATGAACAAGGTTTCAGATCAGGTAGAAAAGGAGTTCTGCAGAGAGATAGAATTACTCACTAGACTACACCACCTCCATCTTGTTGCTCTAGGAGGCTTTTGCATAAAAAAGAATGAGAGGTCGTTTACCACTACGTGCATGTATTTTATGGTTGGCCCCATCTTATCTTGCAAACAAAACTAAGATTTTATGAGTGTTTCCTTGTGGTCCATTTAAATGTTTGTATGCTATGGATTAATGCAAGCGGTCTTGCGGTGTTTTTAAATGTTACTAAATGTTTTGTATCAATTAATGAGTAGGAAATTTAGGTCATTTCAATGTGATGTCTGTATGTGCTCAACGTGTGCCATGACATTGCTTTTTGCAAGGGTTTGATATAATGAACACGAGTGCAAATTTGAACATTCACAAGCTCTGCTTAAACTATTTCTAATCAACCGGATTCTGCAACTGCAAAATCAAATACTCTTTGGTTGTTTGTGGCAGGCTCCTCTTGTATGAGCATATGGCAAATGGAAGCCTAAAGGATCATCTTCATTGTAAATCTCTTCATTTTCATTATACTATTGCTAGTCCTTTTGATGTAGTGCATTAGTCTTCCTTTCTATTTTATGTTCCATTGGAAATCAGTTTTTGTGGTACTTGCAACCCATGCTTTCATTTAACACAGATTTTTTTCTCTCCAGAAGATTCATGAATTCAAATTCTATTGGTTAAAGAAATTAGTGGTTTCTTATATTGGGGGAACTCATTTGGTGGCCTGGTATTCTGAATAGATTTGACATCTTGTTTGCAGCCCCTGGAAGTCCTCTGAGTTGGCAGACCAGAATCCATATTGCAATTGATGTGGCTAATGCTTTGGTATTGAATAGAAACAATGGCTAACCATTGGTTTGGTTTTGTCTAATTTACATGTATTAATTTCCCCTCATTTCTTATTTTTACGTGCAGGAGTACCTCCACTTTTATTGTGATACACCTCGGTGCCACAAGGACATAAAATCAAGCAACATTTTATTGGATGAAAAATTTATTCCTAAGGTAGTTTATTGATTTACTGCCCTGTTGCTTTTGCAAGTTTATATCTTTCATGGCCCATATTGTTTTTCTCAACTATACACTCAGAAGGATAGTACTTCTAATAAATCCAGATTTTCAAAAACAAATGAGGACTATGAAAAAATTAAAAATTTGAAGGACCCTACTGGGTTTTTTTTGCAATAATGTCCTGCAAAATCATACCTATCAACTATTTATCTTTTTCAGCGATGAAATTGAGGGAAACTTTGTCGTATGGCCAGACCAAAGGGTGAAGATTGGATGTGGCTTTGCTGGTCCGAGGAAAGGTTGAGTCTAGCAAGGGGCTAGAAATGCCACGCCCTTTACCCCAAGTCTAGTACACGATTTAATTCCATCTCAATCGCCAAGCATTCCTATCTTGTTTCCATCACCATGATCTTCCATCACCAAGGCGCACAAGAAAACCCTAAATTTTGCCGCCCAAAAGCAGTAAGGCCAATCAAAATCCTCACCGATTTGCTAGCCCATAATTGTCACGGGGTAAATTTTTTGCTCCACAAATAACACGTGTGGCAGTCCAACCCCCTGCTAGACTCAACCTTTCCTCACCTTTCTCTTGTTTTTGCCTACACAACTAAGTGTTCCCCCTTACCCAAGAGGTTCCCCACACTTTCCCTTGTTGCAAGACATACAGAATACACAAGAACGAAAGGTAATCAAAGTGCACAACAAGCTTACAAGAACTCTTTCCTAACCCTTTTTAATCTCATAAAGAAAAGAAATTATACATAATTTTGTATGTGTGCTATGCACAAAGATTGCATGTTATACAAAGCTTAAATCTCTATCTCAAGCTCTACATATATTACATGCATTCCATTTTCCCTAAGTTGCGACAACTATTTATTGACAAGCATTTACGAGGCACAACTCTCATTCTACTTTTAAGAAAGTAGTGGGACACTATCTCACCCATGTTCACCCATGAACATAATTGCCCCATTATCTACCAAGTAGTGGGTAGTTTCCCCCCATGATCTTAGTGGGTTGAGAGCATCTCCAGCCATGCCCTCATGTTCTCCAACACACTCCCCATGATCCCATGATCTTGGAAGCCTATAATTGCCACTTACCCACTTCTGCATGTCCACCATGTAACCCCAACTGTCAGCTTATGTTGTGATTGTTGTTGGGTCTCTCGCACGCCTTGACAATTTTTCGTCTAAGTTTTAGATCATGTCAAGTTGAACCCCTGACTTCCACACATTGCGCACTGCCGAATTTGTATCTGCGTGCAGGCTGCCAATGTCTACACTACCAAATGTCTACGACAGTCCCTGTTCTCGTCAGCATATTCCTTGACAAATTTTCCTACCTGGCCTGGACAGTTCATCGTCCCACCCATGTTTGTCAACAATCTACACTGTCGATTTTCCTTGACAAACCTATAGCTGCACAAATCTGCTTTGCCGATTTTTTTCATAGTTGGCATGGCTGCCAGTACCCCTACACACTGTTTTGGACAACCTGTTGAAGTATGCACTTTTAAAAAAAATGAAGAGTGAAAAAATTAAAAATTTGAAGGACTGGGTTTTTCTTGCAATAGTATGTCCTGCAAAATCATACCTATCAACTATATATCTTTTACAGTATCTCCTTCACACCATTTTTATTTTTCAGGTTGCAGATTTTGGCCTTGCCCATGCTTCAAAGGATGGTTCTATATGCTTTGAACCAGTAAATACAGATATCCGTGGAACTCAAGGTCCTGGAATACAATATTCGTGCTCTACCGTAAATGTTAGTTCATTGTACTGCAAGGCCTAAATACACCATGATTTTCAGGTTACATGGATCCTGATTATGTGGTCACTCAAGAGCTCACCGAGAAAAGTGATATATATAGCTATGATGTGGTGTTGTTAGAGATAGTGACTGCAAGACAAGCAATACTAGAAAGCAAGAATTTGGTTGAGTGGTTTCAAGCTTCAAATTCAAGACTACCGAAGTTAGTGGATCCACGCATCAAGATTCCTTTGACTTGTACCAGCTACAAACGATTGTGACTAACATGGCATGGTGCACATAGAGGGAAGGCCGAGCAAGGCCTTTATTCAAACAGGTCCTTGGGCTTTTGAATGAGAGTTCAGACCCAACGCATATTGAATTTATGCGAGCTGTGGAAGATGAAGAATGCGAAGGAAGAGGAAGATCTAGCAAGGGAAAATCACACAAGAGTGATGCTATGTTTCAGAGCGGGGATGGAAGATATCTCGCCTCCTCTTCAAGCACATCGAGGTCGTATTGTACTTGAAGCTTTTTACTTGAAGCTGGCTCACCACAATCTCCCTCTAGTATGCTCTCTGTTTGAGTCGATCATTGTTGCCTCAATCAACAATAATGGTTTGCAAGAAAGCTGTGGGACTACTAAAGACTTGGCAGTTCACATCAATGCCCTTTGAGAATACATATCAATAGTAAGACAGAATTGACAATTGTAAAACTAGTCATTTTTGTATTGATCATGTAAAAGTAACCATTATACATATATTTCTTTAGTTCATGTTTTAGAATTTTGGGAAAACGAAAGCTGGGAAATATAAAAAATTTCTATTTCATAATTGATACGCAATCATTAACATGGATAAGTGGATTGCTCATCTTTTCCATTTTGGTAGGTTATCAGACTTTAATTTTTTACCTGTCTTGTATTAATCACTACAGGAGAGACTAAAAACTTCGCACACAGTGTACATAGATTTAAATGAATTAGACAAATGGAAAATAGCATGCTATCAGAATTCTTCTGTTCTTTTCTTATTAAACGATAGAGTAGCTTCTTTGTAGTAGCATTTAGACGAGCCTTTGCTAGCAGTATCAAGATTGTTGAAGATTGAACAAGATTTTGATTCCAAGACTGCAACTGAAGATTAGAAGATCATTACGAGTGTTTAGTTTTTAGTTTATGTTTCAATAAAAGATCAAATTTGTTGATCAAAGTATTTTAGCTATTTCCTATTTAAGTTTTTATTTTTCCTAATTAGTTGAAGAAGTTGTAATAGACTAGAATTCCTATTTTTGTATTCAATTTTCTTCTATAAATAAATCGAAGGGATGACAGTAACCTGAAGCAATTTTGCTCCAAAAATCTCATTGAAAGTTGTTTATTTTTGACTGCCTTAGTTCTCAAGTTTCTGCAAACATAGACAGGAACTTCTTTGATTCAAATAGTATTTGTTTTTCTAGGCAACTAGGCAAGAACAGTTACTGAATCTGAACAGTAATTGTTCATGCCTCTGGATTTTTCTAACAAATTGGCATCAGAGCAAAATTTGATCTTTGAAGGGATTGAGTGAAACATGAGAGAATTAAGTGAGATTTTTCAAAGTGATTAAACTTTGAAGGGAAGGAGAGTGAAACACGAGAGTTTTATGCAATTTTTTCTTTAGCCAAGAAATCTTTACGTAATTGATTAAAAGGATCTGTTACTCTTCTCAAATCCTGAACATTCTTAAGAACAATTGCAGAGAGGCATCACAACAACAATTGTTAGCTATTTTTCAACGAATCAGAGTTGAATTTTTCAGAATGGATTCTGCATCTTTTTACACAAAAACATCAGTGTTTACTTGTCAGAATTTTGGAATTTGGGTTGTGAAGATGGAGACATATCTCAAGGCATTTGATCTATGGGAGATAGTGGAAAGTAACAAACAGCCAAATCCTCTTGGAAATAATCCTACGATTGCACAAATAAAATTCTTCAATGAAGAAAAAACAAAAGGTTTCAAAGCACTTACATGCATACACACTACTGTAAATGAAGAGATATTCACGAGAATTATGCCATGCAAATCTGCAAAAGAAGCTTGGGATAAGCTGAAGGCAGAATTCCAGGGTGATGCGAGATCCAGGAAGATGCAGGTGTTGAACTTAAGAAGACAATTCGAAGGATTAAAGATGAGGGATAATGAAACCGTCGAGTTTTCTTCCAGCATCTCGAAACTAGTGAATCAAATGAGATTGTTGGGAGAAGACTTTCAAGACTTTCAACATTGAGGTTGAAACTATGGTAGGTACAAGAATTCTGAGCAATGTGTTATTGGTGCCTAAAATTAAACAGAATTTAGTAAATGTTGGACAATTACTTGAAAAAGATTATTCATTTTCTTTTAACAAAGGCATATGAAAAATTAGAGATTATCAAGACAATCTACTACTCTCAGCTAGAATGATGAACCGTAGCTTCAATCTTGATTGGAAAAAAGCTTATATGAGCATGAGCATGTCTGCACAAATTCTATACTACGACAGAAAAGGTTGGGGCATTTCAATTATGTAACCTTAAAGAAGATGGTTGATTTGCAAATAGCCTTAGATTTGCCAGCAATTCAAGAACATGGTGATGTATGTGAAGCATGTCTATTGGAAAAACAAACAAAGAGTGCTTTTAACAAAAGTATATTTAGAATTACTACAAAACTCCAGCTGATACACACGGATTTGTGTTGTCCAATGCACAATGAATCTTTGAATGGTGCTGGATATTTTTTTATTGTTTGTTGATGATTATAGCAGATTTTACTGGGTGTATTTTCTCAAAAATAAAAGTGAAGTATTTGAAGAGTTTGTAAGGTTCAAAGCTGTTGTTGAAAGGGAAACAGGCTGCAAACTGAAGATGGTGAGGTCTGATGATGGAGGAGAATTCACCTCTCGAAAACTTGAAGAACACCTGACAAGAGAAGGAATTAAACACCAATTGACAGTCCCCTACACCCCTCAGCAGAATGGGGTTAGTGAAAGAAGAAATTGAACCTTGATGGAGATGGCAAGATGCCTACTCTTTGAGAAGAAGTTGCCTTTGAAATTCTGGGATGAGGCAATCAACACCTCTGCCTATCTTTTGAACAGGATGGTGACTAAGATATTAGGGGAGAAAACACCCTTTGAATGTTGGTATGGTTTCAAACCTAATCTTGAACATTTAAGAGTCTTTGACAGTCCTTGTTATGTCCTGCAACCTGACATTAAAAGGAAGAAATTTGATCAAAAAGCTGAGGTAGGAATTTTGATTGGATATAGCTCTAAGTCTAGTGGTTAAAAGTTTATGATTTGAAAACTAATAAAGCTATAATTGCTAGAGATGTAAGGGTTGCAAAAAATAGTATATGGAATTAGGATGGTGGAATGAATGAACAACCAAATTCTGAAATTCAGTATGAAATTGAAACTCCAAAAGATGATGATCTTGATACCATACCTATAAGAGGTATAAGATTGTTGAGTGATGTCTACAGCAGGTGCAACCTTGCTGAGACAGAGCCAGTAGATGTGGAAGAAGCCATGAATTCACATGTGTGGATGGCGCAATGAAGGAGGAGTTGATGATGATTGAGAAAAATAAGACCTGGAGGTTAGTTGACAGGCCTGGTCACAAAAATGTCATTGGGGTAAAGTGGATTTTCAAAACAAAGTTAAATGCAGATGGGAGAATAAACAAACACAAAGCAAGGTTGGTGGTCAAGGGCTACTCTTAAGAACCAGGTATCGATTATAATGACACATTTGCTCCAGTATCAAGGCTTGATACAATAAAATTGTTGTTGATCATGGCTTCACAAACAGGCTGGCTTGTGTGGTGATTGGATATTAAGTCTGCATTTTTAAATGGAACACTCAATGAAGAAATATACATTGAGCAACCTAAAGGATTTAAAGAAGATATCACAACTAACAAAGTGTATCTTCTAGAGAAAGACTTGTATGGACTGAAACAAACTCCTAGAGCTTGGTACAATAGATTGGATGAACATCTTTTAAGTTTGGGGTTCGAGAAAAGCATGAATGAACCTACCTTGTATGTGCAAAAGGTTGCTGAACATATATCGATTGTGTCAGTATATGTTGATGATTTATTGATTACAGGAAATCAAGAGAAGCTAGTGGAAGAATTAAGATTAACATGAAGAACAAGTTCGAGATGAATGAACTTGGGTTGCTGTCATATTTTCTTGGCATGGAAATTACTCAATCTAATCAAGGTAGTTTCCTATGTCAAAAGAGCTTCACCATGAAGCTACTAAGCAAGTTTGCAATGGAAAATTGCAAACCTGTCAGCACACCTATGACAGTGGGACAAAAATTATCAAAGAATGATGGTGCTGCTCAAGCTAATGGAAAAGTTTATAGGAGTTTGATTGGAAGTTTGCTTTACTTAACTGCTACACGTCCAGACATAGTGTTCACTGTCAATTATTTATCAAGGTTCATGCAAAGTCCAAGTTAAATTCATTTTGTTGCTGCAAAAAGGGTCCTGAGATACCTGAAGGGGACATTGGAATTTGGTATAAATTTTGCTACAACAAATGCTACAAATTTGATTGGATATTTAGATAGTGATTAGGTAGGAAGTGATGAAGAGATGACAAGCACTTCAGGATTCTGTTTTTGAATGGGAGGAACCATATTTTGCTGGAATTCCAAAAAGCAGACAATGGTAGCTCATTCCACTTCTGAGGCTGAGTACATTGTTGCATATGGGGCAGCAAATCAGTTGGTTTGGTTGAGGAAAATACTGGGAGAACTAAGTTTCAAACAAGCTAAATCTATAGAGTTATGGTGTGACAACATGGCTGCAATAGCAATATCCAAAAACTCTGTTTTTCATAATAGAACCAAGCACATGAAAATAAAATTTCATGCAATTCAGCAGTTTCAACAAGAAGGAGAGATGGAAATGAAGTATTGTCCTACAAATGAATAGCTAGCTGATTTGTTCACCAAAGAGAGATTTGAAGACCTAAGAGAGAATGTTGGAATGTGCAGCTCTGCAGCCTTGAAACCAAGGAGGAGTGTTGAAGATTGAAGAAGATTTTGATTCCAATACTGCAACTGAAGATTAGAAGATCATTAGGAGTGTTTATTTTTTAGTTTATGTTTCAATAAAAGATCAAATGTGTTGATCAAAGTATGTTAGCTATTTCCTATTTAAGAAGTTTTTATTTTTCCTAATTAGTTGAAGAAGTTGTAATAGACTAGAATTCCTATTCTTGTATTCAATTTTCTCCTATAAATACATCCAAGGGATGGCAGTAACCTGAAGCAATTCTGCTCCAAAAATCTCATTACAAGTTGTTTATTTTTGGTTACCTTGGTTCTCAAGTTTCTGCAAACATAGGCAGGAGCTTTTATGATTCAAATAGTGTTTGCTTTTCTGGGCAACTAGGCAAGAACAGTTACTGAATCTGAACAATAATTGTTCGTGCCTCAAGATTTTTCTAACAAAGATAACAATTGTCATTTCCAACTCCAAGAGTTGAACATAAAGACACTGGTTGACATGACTCTCAATCATGGAACAAACTACTTTCTTTCTATGTTTCACGGTTTCGTGTATACATCGAACAAGGATATCAAAGCAAAGAAGTTGGTGCTTGGAACTACTTAGACCCCAAAGATGTTGCAAGAAAGTTCCTCTTTTGTGATTGATGATGAGTCATCACAGCTTCGACAAATGACTGTAAGTGACCGATATGAGCCAGACATTGTTGGAGCTAATGGGGCTATCTTCATTGAAGATGTGCAGAATTTCTCCAACAAGACTACTTTTATATGTCGATTGTGATAGCGAGCACAAAAAATGAAGACTTGTTTAAGAACTATATCATAAATACCAAAATCACGACAATTAAGAGTGAAGTTTGGGTTAATGTTATTATTATACTAAAAGATAAATGAGGTCGTGAAATCACTGTTCCAATCCACAATGATGGACCAATGAATTTCACGCCTCATTTGCTTTCTTCTGCCTTTGGATTAGTTGGTTAGTGGCTGAGGTGGGCTTGATACTTACCTGGAGTGTAGTTGTGATTTTTGTTAACTTGGGACAGGGAATTGGAGACCAACAGAGAGGAAAGTTGCGGAGAGCAGGGTGGCAGTCAGGCAACGCCGCAAAAAGGAAGAAAATTGAAAGACAAGCATGTGCACGTGGATGGGCTTTTATTCTTAGAATTAGGGCTCTATTAAATTCGGTTTTTGGGTTACACCGAGGTGTCTGGGGCAGCTTACACGCACCACGAATAATCTCTGTACCCACTTTTTTTCTTAACATTTTATTCATGTTTTTTCCACTTATACATTTTTTTTTATTTTTTTTATAACCAGGGTGTCTAGGTCAGCTTACATGCACCATGATTTTTTTTCCCACGTATATATTTTTTTCTTCCGGGTTAGCTTATGCGCGCCATGAATAATCCCCAGATCCAATTTTTTTTTACATATTTTTGTTTCGTTTTCTCACTTATACATTATTTTTATATAACTAGGATGTCCGGCGCAGCTTACGCGCACCACGAATATTATCTATAAAGCTAAAAGAGATCACGGTTTCAAACAATAATGAACATTGATTTTCACTGTTCATTACTGATTGAAAAGGTGTTTTCCCTTTTTTTAAATCCAACTTTTATTTTTTTTATAACCGAGGTGTCTGGGGGAGCTTACGCACACCACGACTAATCTCCGAACCCACTCTTTTATACATTTTTTTTCCAACGTATACATTTTTTTTTCCGGGCCAGCTTACGTGCGCCACGAATAATCCTCGGACCCACTTTTTTTTACATTTTTTTATAATAGGGGTGTCCAGGTCAGCTTACGCGCACCACGACTATTATCTGCAAAGCTAAAAGAGATTGCAAATTCAAACAGTAATAAACAATGATTTTCATTGTTCATTACTGTTTGAAAATGTGCTTTCCCTTTTTTTTTAATTCGGCTTCCTTTTTTATATATAACCAAGGTGTCCGGGGCAGCTTACGCACACCATGACTAATCTCCGAACCCATTTTTTTTACATTTTTTTTCTTGTTTTCTTTTATAACCAAGGTGACCGGGTAAGCTTACGCACACCATGATTTTTTTCCCTACATATATATTTTTTTTGTTCTGAGCTAGCTTACGCGCACCACAAATAATCCCTGGACCCATTTTTTTCCCACTTGTACTTGTTTTATAACCAGCGTGTCTGGGCCAGCTTTCGCGCATCACGACTATTATTATTTTATTAAGAAAAAAGCTAAATCAACTCGGTGTTTTACTTGATTTTCACTGTTCATTATTGTTTGAAAAAATGCTTTCCCTTTTTTTTAAACCCGACTTCCTCTTCTTTTTTTTATAACCAGGGTGTCCGAGGCAACTTACGCGCACCACAACTAATCTCCGGACCCATTTTTATTTTTTTTACATTTTTTTTTCCTGATTTTTTTCCACTTATACATTTTGTTTTGTTTTGTTTTTGATAACCAGGGTGTCGGTGTTAGCTTACACGCACCACAATTGTTGTTCCCACGTATACATTTTTTTTTGTTCCGGGCAAGCTTACACGCACCACGTATAATCCCCGGACCCATTTTTTTAACTTTTTTATCTGTTTTTTTTCCACTTATACATTCTTTTTATAATCGGAGTATCCGGGCCAGCTTACGCGCATCACGACTATTATTATTTTATTAAAAAAAAAGCTAAATCAGCTTGGTGCTTTATTGTACACACAACTAAAATTATTGTTGATTGAAAAAGTGAAATGATGATTTTACCCTTCATGTGCCTCAACTTTAACCTTGGAATCAGGGGTAATTTTGAATTTTCCCCTTTTCGTGCACAGTGAAACAAAGTTTTGCCTATAGTGGTATAACAGTCCTTACACATTTTGTATGAACAATGCAAGTATTATGTAACTACCGATTTACCCCTAATAAACGACAAAAATGATGCATTGGCAGTAGGGGTGAGACGGTAAATAACATTTTCTTAAATACTATTTTATTCTAGGGAACAATAGTGTAACGGTGTTAATACTAATTTAGCCCCAGAAAAGACAAAATGCAAGACTTAGATGTAGGGGTGATTAGGTAATTGACTATTTTAAAATTAATATTTACTCCCGGCTGCAGTAGGCGCGTCCGGAGTATGCATTGACGGGTTCGAACTCACGCCCCCTTTGGGAGGGGCTTGTTGCCTACTACGGCGGTGAAACATTTTCATTCGGCATTTCACCGGATGCGCCTCCATGTCCTCCACCTTATGGTGGAGCGTGTTGTGTTGGAAGGTGGCCGAAAAAGTTCAAGTTGGTCCTCAAACGTTTGTTCACCCTTTTCTATCTCCTGCTGGCGAAAGTGCTTGGTAGTCCTCGGTGTTATCTAAATTTACAATTCAGTCTCTTAGCTTTTGATTGTGTTTTATGGTGCTGATTTCTGGTATAAAAGTTTTGAATTGTTTTAATTTTGTCCTTCATTGGAAATTGATTAGATATTGTAGTTTCATTTCGGTCCTCAGTTTTTTAATTTCCGGATTGGTTTGAAATCTTTAATATATTAGGTATCAAATTTCAGATTTGTTTCAATTTTATCTTTCAATAGCAATTTATTATACATTTGAGTTTCATTTTGGTCCTCATGCTTTTAATTTTCAGTTTTCTTTGAAATTCAATAATTTTTTCAGTATCAAGTTTAAATTTGTTTCAATTATGTCCTTGAAATTAAATTTAAGATATATTTTATTTTATTTCAGCCCTTAAACTTTTAATCTTTAATTTTATCTTAATTCTTTTATTTTTATATATATATTTCTAAAATGGTTGTTATTTTTGTCCATGCGTATGTATACATGCTCTTGGTTTTTGTTTTGAATTTTTTTAAATTCATTTGTTATTAAGGTTTTTTTAAAATTTAATGTTAATTTTTTAAAAAAATTCATTTGTTGATAATCATTTGAAAAATGATATTTAGTATTGTTGTTCTTTTTAAATGTTTTTTTATTCTTCAAGTCAAATCATATTTTAAAATTAAACTTGAATGTTTAAATTTTAATTTGTGTTGGTAATCATTTGAAAAATGATATTTAGTCTTTTTTCCTTTTTAATTTTTTATTTATTTATTCTTCAGGTCAAATAATATTTTAAAATGTAATCAAAATTTTTTCATTTTTTTTTGTTATTGCTTTTTTGTTAATATTTTTAATTGAGAATTTTTTTAATTATTATAGGTGAGGTATTCAAAATAATGATAATGATTATTTGTGAGTTTTTGTCATATAAATATATGAGGCTAAGTATATATTTTTATATTTGTTTAATATTAACGCCATAAAGTGTGTGTGTGTGTGTATATGACCTATTTATTTACTTAAAATAAAATAATAATTTACTATCAGTGTTCTATAATACTTTTAATATAATAATATGACAAATAAATTTTATAAACTAAAAAAAAAAAATTTCTTTTTTGACAATAATTATGGTGTCATCGATAGTATGACCAATAATAATTAGAATATTAATTATGTATATAATATTTATAATGACAACTATAAGAATTGTAACAAAAATTCATTGCTCAATGTTATTTTTTTGAAGAATAACTTCTGCGTCTTTTTTTTATGATATGTCAGCTCTCATATTACGTAAAACAATTATATGTAACCACAAATTGACAGGACAAGTGGAAAAAATGTGCCAAACTATCTACGATAATAAAATAAAAGTTGCCCTGCATTTTGTCACAGCCAACACCAAACTTTTGAATGTGTAACCAAATTGTTAATGGTCCTATTTTTTGAAAAAATACTATGCATCTAAGTTAAATAATCTACTTAAAAAATTGAAGATTATGTAGTTTTTATATGTATTTATTTTTCTATAGATAGGACATTTAGAATAATGATAATAATTATTTTTAGGACTTTTTCCGTAAAAAATAGGTGAGGCTAATTATATATTATGATATTTTTTGGATATTGAACGTCTTAAATGTATATAAAAAAATAAACTGACTTTTCTTTAGAAATCTCACATTAATTTAATCTCAGTTTTCTAAAATACTTTTAATATAATAATATGAAAAATAATAATTTTTTTATAAATTTTAGCAGTTGCATTTTTGTTATCTGTCAAATAAATTATTCATCAAGTAGTTAAAACATGGCCAACAAACCATTAACATGTTGCAGACAATAAATAATATATCTTTAGTAAATTTAATCAATTGTTGTTTTGCTATCTACCAATTAAATTATTACCAAGATAGTTAAAACAAAACCACCAATCAAATTGTTTGTTGTGTAAAACAAATCACTCATCTCTGATAAAATTCAACGATTGTAATTTAACTATTTGCTAATGAAATAATTAATGAAACAAATAAAACATACACAACAATCAATCAGTATGTTACATGGGGCACGTGGCTCATTTTAAGAGAGTTTTTTCAATTCCAATTGTATAATCTACCAATTAAATAATTATCAAAAGAGTTTTGACAGTAACAACATTCAATCACTTTTAAGGAGAAAAAAAATCTTGTTTTTAACAGATTTTATCAATTACAATTTTACTAATTAAATATTAAAATAACCAATTACAACACGCACAAAATCAATCAGTTTTCTACATAAAAAAAAAAGCTTAGCGCAGCACGCGGGCAAGTTCGCTCGTTAGGTGCTAAGCTAGCTCGAAAGTGGTGTATTTTTTCTCTTGAGGACCTGATCAAAGATCCCATGGACTCTTCAAACCTGATAAAATATCTCCTGGATACCATATTCAGATTTCATCAATTTTTAATTGAAATATTTTTTAACCACTATACATGAGTTGCGGAAAATTCATTCGCCTTTCAAGATATATTAACATTGTGAGGGCATCTATATGGATCATTTTTCTAAAAAATTATTTTGGACACACAAGCCCACAATAAAATTTCAAAAGCCATATTTATTCATATGAATAAATCATACCTATCAAAATCTTTAAACCACACAATGCAACTTGCATCAGATAAGGTGTAATACCAAACAATTAGGTAGTGCCACTATGGATCCCCTCGATGTCGCACATCCACATGCGATAAGGAGATTCCATCAATTGAGAAGAATGACACATAGAAATTGGTTTTTAAACCAAAAAAAAAAACAGACAATGGGTATCAAGTGAATCTCCAAAGAAAAAATAATATCAAAGAAGAAGTGGAGAGATACGAAACGAGGTAAGTGGTAAAAGCTCCAATGGCTAGATTGGAGACCATTTGATTAATCATTATCATAACTGCTCAATATTTATGAAAAAATTATCTAATAGATGTAAAATCAATCTTTCTAATTAGATCGTGGTCTATATTGAGCAATCTATGAAGTAAAAGGATAAAAGTCCATTAGTGAAAAATAGATGTTCACTACAAGGTAATAAAAATAATTTATTGCTAAACTGAGTGTTTAAAAATTATATTTAAGAGGGGTGTTGAAAATTATATTTGATTTATAACTTTTTTGAAAAACAAAGAAATCGATCGACCAATTGGTTGAAATGAATTGATCAACCAATTCAGTTGACATAATATTTTTTCTTATTAAATTATGATTTTCTTTGAGTAGTTTAATTTCTAGGATATAATGTCTATAAATAAGCTTGTAAGGAGAAAACGTAAAGAGGCATAGAGATGAGCAAAAACAAATTTATTTTGCATCTTTTAAGAAAAACATTACAATCCTATCTTTCTGTTTCGAAGACAGAGAACTACGTGTGTGCGATGAGCTATAGAAGCCAAACGGTCCAAATCATCGCAGGGAATTCATATCTTGTGGATCTTAATTATCCTTATGAATATTTCCACCACTACATTTAAGAAAATAGCATCGCCTATCATGCTGTGATCCAAGGCAACAACACTTGCATTTTCAAGAGCGATTGTTTTGGAAATTACAGGTTCATGAAGTTAATGGAAGGAGCCCCATGCTCTCTGTGAAAGGGTTGACAGGTGGAAAATGAAGTCTGACGTGGAGGAGTTGGTTTTTGATTCTGTTATTTCAATTCTGTTTTGTTATTCCATTTGCTTTTTCAGTTGTATTTTCTGTTTCAAGTTTGTTCAACATGCACTGCGTGCATTTGTTGGTTTTAGTACTGGTACAATGAATTGGCTATATATGTCAGTTCTTTTATTCAATATATGTTAAGCTTCATGATCAACGATCTCTACCCCTGTTATTCATTCTTTCTCTTTGACATTCTGTCAAACACTTAGTCCTCAAATTAAGCAACCTCACAAGTGGTATCAGAGCCTCAAATTAAACAAATGGCAGAGTCCAACTTCGCACAACCTTGCATACCGAAATTTGATGGAGATTATGAGCATTGGAGCATGCTCATGAACAACTTTCTGAGATCAAAGGAGTATTGGAGTGTGGTTGAATCTGGGTTCACGGAGCCAGCTGCAGGAGAGGTGCTATCAGCAACAGAGAAGAAAGTTTTGGAGGAATTGAAACTAAAAGACTTGAAGATCAAGAATTATTTGTTTCAATCAATAGACAAAACGATTCTGAAGACAATCACGCAGAAGGATACAGCCAAGCAATTGTAGGACTCCATGAAGACTAAATACCAAGGAAATGCAAGAGTTCAGCGTGCACAACTCCAGATTCTTCGAAGGAACTTCGAGGTACTAGAAATGAAGTTTGGGGAATTAGTGACAGATTACATTGCCAGGGTGCTATCAGTATCAAACAACATGAGAAATCTGGGAGAAGACATGCCAGACATGAAGATTGTGGAGAAAATACTGAGAACCCTTACTGAAAACTTCAACTACATAGTATGCTCAATCGAAGAATCCAAGGACATCAACACACTCACTGTGGATGAACTGCAAAGCTCCTTGACTATCCACGAGCAAAAATTTCGAAGGCACAGAGAAAATGATCAAGCTCTCAGAATATACGATGAAAGGTATGGAAGAAGAGGCAGGGGGAGAGGCAACTTTAGAGGAAGAGGGAATGGAAGAACATCCCAAACATTCAACAGAGCCACAGTTGAATGTTTTCGATGCCATAAGCTTGGACATTTCCAATATGAATGTCCAAGCTCAAGAAAAGAAGTCAACTATGCAGAAATGGAGAATGAAGGTGAACTACTGCTGATGGCACATGTGGAGATACACAAGGGAAGACGCAGTGACCCTTGGTTCTTAGATTCTGGCTGCTCCAACCATATGTGTGGAGATCAAGGTATGTTTACACACCTTGATAAGAATTTTGAACATTCCGTGAAATTGGGGAACGATAATAGGATGCGTGTGGTAGGAAAAGGGACTGTGAAATTGTTGATTAGTGGTCTGTGTTTTGTGATAAAAGAGGTTTACTTTGTGCCTGAATTAAGTAATAATCTCTTGAGTCTCGGTCAACTGCAAGAGAATGGTCTTGCTATATTAATTCACAAAGGAATGTGCAAAATATATCATCCAGTGAGGGGGCTGATTATTGAGACAAGGATGAGTGCAAACAGGATGTTTGTGCTGCAGACTCAAGCTCAAGAGGATACTGGTGATTACATGTGCAACCTTACAGCCTCGCAGGAATTGGCTCAATTATGGCACAGACGTTATGGCCATTTAAGTCATAAGGGTCTGCAGACTTTGGTGCACAATAATATGGTGCATGGACTTCCCCAATTGCAAGGATCAAACGCAACTTGCACAGATTGTATCTCTGGGAAGCATCACAGGGATGCAATCCCAAAGGAGGCCACATGGAGAGCAGCTCAGCCACTAGAGCTTGTACACGCAGACATTTGTGGACCCATCTCTCCCACTTCTAACAGTGGGAAAAGGTATGTTTTATGCTTTATTGATGACTTCACACGTAAAGCATGGGCATATTTATTGACTGAGAAGAGAGAAGCATTCATGTGTTTCAAGCAATTCCAGAAATTGGTTGAAAAGGAGAAGGGGTTGGCTGTGAAATGTCTTAGAACGGATAGGGGAGGTGAGTTCACCTCTCATAAATTCAATGAGTATTGCAGCAACATTGGAATGAGGAGACAATTAACGGCAGCATATACACCCTAACAGAATGGGGTAGCCGAACGAAAGAACCGAACCGTAATGAACATGGTTCGCTGCATGTTGTCCATTAAAAGAGTCCCAAAGGTGTTTTGGGCAGAGGCGGTGAACTGGACATTTCATGTCCTCAATAGGTGTCCAACAGCTGCAATTGAAGGGATTACACCGCAAGAGGCTTGGAGTGGGATGAAGCCTTCGGTGAAACATTTTCGGATTTTTGGCTGCCTTGCACATGCTCATATTCCGTGTGCAAGGAGAGGGAAGCTGGATAGCAGAAGCACTCCTTGTGTTCTTTTGGGTGTAAGCAAGGAGACAAAGGGATACAGATTGTATGACCCCAAAACAAAGAAAATTACTGTCAGTAGAGACGTAATTTTTGAGGAAGAGAAAGAGTGGGATTGGGGCATAAACTACCAAGAACAAATCCTAGCTGATCTAGAATGGGGAGATGATGGAATCAATGAAGAAGAAGACAGTGATGGAGGTGAAGGAGTGACGGTGAGTGAGGGTACAAATGAAGAAAGAGTAATTGGCAGGAGTGGAAATAATTCTGTAGGGGCAGAATTTGGGGTGAATTTAGGTGAAAGAAGTTTGGGTGAAAGAAGGGAAACTGGAATAAATTCCAGTATGAATGAAGGGAGAGCCTTGACTGATGTGGATATTGAAGGGAGGACAAGCAGCAGTGGACATACAAATGTCAACACTGAGGAGTGTGAAGCTGAAGTTACACAGCAGAGTAGAAATGAACAGCAGAGTGAAAATGAATTGATCAACTCAGAAGCCATTGGAAGAAGGACAGGACGCACCCCTACCTGGATGAATGATTATGTGGATGGGGATGAATTAAGTGAAGATGAAGTATACATGGCTCAAGCAGTGGCAGCAGAAGATCCATTCACGTTTGAAGAAGCAGAAAAGGAGGTGAAATGGAAACAAGCCAAGGACAAAGAGATTGATGCAATTGAGAAGAACAAAACATGGACTTTGACTGAATTACCTGTTGAAGGAAAGAAGATTGGCGTCAAGTGGCTGTACAAGACAAAATTCAATGAACATGGAGAAATTGACAAACACAAGGCTCGATTGGTAGCGAAGGGGTATACTCAAGAATACGGTATAGACTACACCGAAGTGTTTGCACCAGTATCACGTCTAGACACTGTGAGGATGATTATAGCATTTGCTGCACATAAGGGCTGGAAAATTGTGCAATTGGATGTAAAGTCAGCCTTCTTGCATGGTGAATTGTGTGAGAACGTGTATGTAGAGCAACCGAAGGGCTATGTGAAGAAAGGGAAGGAACACATGGTCTACAAATTACATAAGGCGTTGTATGGATTAAAACAAGCCCCGAGGGCTTGGTTTAATTGGATTGAAACTCATTTTCTAAGTACTGGGTTCAAGAAGTGTGAAAGTGAGCAAACCTTGTTCACCAAGAGAGGCATTGCTGGTAAGATAATCATAGTAGGCATCTATGTTGATGATTTAATTCTTACAGGTAATGATGATGATATGCTACTTGAATTCAAGAAGTCAATGTTGCTGGAATTCGACATGACAGATTTAGGAAAAATGCATTTTTTCCTTGGGATAGAAGTGATGCAGAAAGAAGATGGGATTTTCATTTGCCAACGCAGGTATGCCTTGGAAATTCTGCAGAGGTTCGGCATGATGGGAAGCAATAAAGTGAGTAGTCCAGTGGTGCCAGGGAACAAAATTAGTAAGGATAGAGATGGAATTCTTGTGGATGATACAATGTTTAAGCAACTAGTTGGGAGTCTCATATACCTCACAGCTACAAGGCCAGATATTATGTTCGCAACAAATCTCGTTAGTAGATATATGGCAAAACCCACAGAATTACTTCTTCAAGCTGCGAAGAGAATTCTGCGATACTTGCAAGGAACTATAAACTATGGTATTCACTACAAACGGGGTGACAATGATGGTTTATTGTCTTTCACTGACAGTGATTATGCCGGTGACATAGAAGATCGGAAAAGCACTAGTGGATATGTATTCTTGCTGAGTTCAGGTGCAATATCGTGGGGATCAAAGAAGCAACCAATTGTTACTTTGTCAACCACGGAAGCTGAATTCGTGGCTGCAACAGTGTGCGTTTGTCAAGCAATTTGGATAAAACGAGTATTGGAGGAGCTGGGACACAGTGAAGACAAATGCATAAGTATCAAGTGTGATAATAGCTCAACCATAAAGCTTTCCAAAAATCCTGTAATGCACGGCCGAAGTAAGCACATCGATGTAAGGTATCACTTCTTGAGAAACCTTACAAAGGCAGGAGCTATTGAATTGGTCCAGTGCAGGAGTGAGGATCAATCAGCTGATATTATGACCAAGCCATTGAAAGTTGATGTTTTTCATAAGCTTCGCAGAGCCTTAGGAGTTTGTGATGCTGCTGAGTTAAACTAGTTGATTTCAGGATCAATTAGTTTAAGGGAGAGATTGAAAGGGTTGACAGGTGGAAAATGAAGTCTGACGTGGAGGAGTTGGTTTTTTATTCTGTTATTTCAATTCTGTTTTGTTATTCCATTTGCTTTTTCAGTTGTATTTTCTGTTTCAAGTTTGTTAAACATGCACTGCGTGCATTTGTTGGTTTTAGTACTGGTACAATGAATTGGCTATATATGTCAGTTCTTTTATTCAATATATGTTAAGCTTCATGATCAACGATCTCTACCCCTGTTATTCATTCTTTCTCTTTGACATTCTGTCAAACACTTAGTCCTCAAATTAAGCAACCTCACACTCTGCAATTGCATCTCCTGAGACTTGGCCATGTGCTTGTTAAAAAGAGCTACTTCGCCGGAGATCACTCATTGGAATTTTGTAGTATTTTTACAGTGATTTATTTTGTTATTATAATATCATCTATTAGTATTTGACCACATATAAAAAATTAAAATGCACATTTAAACAATAAAAATACTCTTAAAAGCTAACATTTAAAACCTAGAGTCAAGGGATGTTATAGTCTTTTCACTATGGTTTTTTGTAATTGTGAAATCAACTCAAGGGTAATTTGGTATGCAAGAAAAACAAAAAAATAATGAGTATGTGTGATACAAGGGTATGCGTGGGAGACACAAGTGTCTGCGCCCTTCGAATAACATATACAACTCCTCCAGATGAAAATACTCTTTCACCATGTTATTTGAAACGTCATTGTGTCCTCTTCTTGTTAGTGTGATGCGTGTCTCTGATGGTGGTCTGGCTGGCTACTGAGTTTTTTCTTCTTCTCTCCCCTTAAAATTAAAGTTTTGTCCACTTGGTTGTTGGTATTTCAATTACATTCCTTATTCTTTTTAATTTTAATTTTTGGTCTTAAAGTTTTTGTAGAAATTTTATTTATTTTTAATTTCATTATTAAATCTCAATTTATCAAATATTATATTCTCCAATTTAGTCATTGTTCTTTTGATTTTTTATATTTTTGTCTTGGCCTTTTTGTAGGCTTTTTTTGCATTTTTCAATTTAAATTGATGAAATTATGTTTTCTAATTTGACACTCATTGTTTTGATTTCTATTTTTTTTTCTTGCCTTGTTTGTAAGATGTATTTGTTTTCAATCTCCGTCTTAAATCAAAACGTTGCTTTTATTTTTATGTCAATTTTGACCTTTATTTTTTTTTATTCTCTTACTACATTGATTTTTCTTTTCAATCAAATGTAAAATTTATTTTGTATTTTAATTTGATCCTTATTTTTCTTAATTTCTATATTTTAATCCTTTTATATAAGTGAAATTAGTCTTTCAATTTTATCGTCTAATACATGATTGATTGAGAATTGAGCTTAATAGTTTGTTCACGATGGGTACTTTGGGTCTAATAACTCAAGCCACAGGTTTAAAAATTTAACACAAGTTTTTTATTTCTTAAAAAAACTTTATAATTCTTTTTATTTTTTATCTGATTATTCTAATTTCATGATTGCGGGCTGCGGACTTGAAAAGATATCTTGAATTGACCCACTTTAATTGTCATAGTTACAGGTTTTTCATGACACTTTTTTCATGTTCTTTTTTAATATTATATTTTGATATCGAACATCATTTCTTACAATTAATAAATACTCTGATAAGCAGAAAACACACACCAATACAAGTGACATTTCTAATTTGAGAATGCCCTAGAGCATGGCACCGTATAAAATGAAACCAAACCAAAGCATGTCTGTCAAAGCGTAATCTGTCCACAAAGCCAGAAGGATTGATATGTTTCAATCAGTTTCCAAAAGGCAGTCCTTCAAGGTCACTTAACACATTTTATTGAGCTGTGTTTTTTGTTTTTCATGGTAAACAGACGTCTCATATTATTCAAGGCCGAGAGTAAAGAAAAAAGTTTTGGTTTGAGAAAGCTTTACAAACAAAGAGTTTCCAACTTTTGAATCACTGTAAAATATAAGGGGCATTGTTTTGTATCGCTGTTTAGATTTATAGGCACAAAATCACAGGGGTCAAGGTTCGTAGCCTTGACAAAGCCAACCATTCAAAACGCTGAGTAAAGGTATCTCCACTTTGATAGATTGACAAGATCAATCATCAAAAACAACTCATGTAGCCAACATGTAAAAAAAGAGCAAGTAAAGCTTCTACTTTCCAGGTGAGAATATTGAAAACAAGTGTTCGGGCAATAAACTGGTGAATATATATTACAGATCTCTCACATTAGTAGTTTTATCAGTAACAACGATGAGGCACAAGGCATACATGGAGATACTCAAACCCATGCAGGACACATGATGATAAAAGAACAAATGTGATCCAGCCTTCTCCGTCATCTTTTATGAAATGAGGGGGGAAAACTATAAGAGAGCATGCAATTATAAGGCACGCCTCAAATATCTGATCTATGTAAGTGAACACGTTACAAGACAAGCAACTCTCATTTCTCCTAGCCAACAATTGCAGCCAGGAACTTCTTCTTGCTCACTGGTTCTTCATGCAAGACCACAACGTCTCTCACTTTGTCAAAAAGCTGATCTAGCTCATCCACACCAAATCGTTGATAGTCTAGTTGTTTTTTGTATCTTTGCTGGTATATTGCCTCAAAACAATCCAAGAAAATCTGACAAGAATAGCTCACTAGAATCTCCTGCAACTCAAACTTGAACTGCTCAAGATTCGGGTCATCAACTTCATATCGAGCTGGTGTTCCCAAATTAGTCTTCCCTTGGTTCCTCCCCTCCTCATGTTCCTCAACCACCACTCTTTCTTCATCCGAGACTTCATCTGAAGAGCCACCGCCTGTCACAGCGTCCAAACTCTCCTCCTGAAGCCCCTTTCCTGTCTTATCCCTCCTTGCCAGAATCAAAGGAGTTGCACTTGGACCTGCTTTCCAGTTTTTAAGATAGACGAATCTCTTCTGACCCTTGCCATATATTGCCATTGCATCGCCCATTTTCTTGAAAAGATTAACAAGCTTCAATGCCCCGTACTCTGAAACATAAAGAGGCCGTCCATACATCTTCTGGTACTCGGAAGGAACTCGGGTAAGATGCAAAGATCCTCCTGAAAGTTCAAGTAACTTCACCAGCTGTGCTTTCAGACCGTTTATGTCCCCAGGCTGTACCCACATGGTAGAATAATACTCATCATAAGATGTGGGACATGCTGAAACTTCATTCAGACCAGATGGGAGACTCTGTGACCTTGAACTAGTGGGGTAACAAGGCACAGTCATCAAAGAACTGCTGTTGTATTCAGATAAAGACTGTGACACTACTGAGAAATCTCTGGAATTGTAATAGCTTTGTGAGAGCCCCCTGTAAACAATTGCCTCTTCTTCATTCTGGCCATCATGGTTGTCATTTATACAACATCCCCTAAAATACTCAACAATATCAGCTGGTCCTACATGGGAAGGCAATAATGTCTTTGAGGGGGGTATAAAACCTTCCCCACGAGCCACACTAGGCCAGTCCCAAACAAACTTGCCAGCATTGCATAGGGCAGACGAGACGCCAACCCCAGAAGGGATAACAAGAATCACGGTATATCCGCGTTGACCAAGTATGTGAAGAGCTGGGGAAAAATCCACATCTCCAGAGATAAGCATGATGGAAGAAGGTGGGGGGTTGTCGAGTGCAAAGAGAAACATGTCGACCAAAATAGCCTTGTCAGCAGCATCCTTTCTCCCATTTGGAACATCAATTAGTTTAACACCAGTTCTCTGGCAGCCTTCTCTCAGTCGTCTGGGGAAGGAGTTAAAATCTCCATATGCAGAAAACATCAAGACAGCTCCTTTAATAACAGGGTGCACTCGCAAAGCCATTCTGATATTCCCACCCACATCTTCAGGGCGGACATCACTAGGGACAGGACAGTTCTCAATATCCCAAAGGATAGCCACAGGACCATCCAAAGACGGTCGAATTTGCTGGCTAACACAAGGTTGGATAGCTTTCATGTTTGAGTCTCCCATATGGATACCCCTCTGCTCAGAAGAATCAGCGGGAAGCATGGATGCTGATGGATTTGCATTTGCCATTGCTCTTTTTTTTAATGCTAATGTTATTGCTGTTATGTTATCGAATAGTTAAAGACCCCTGTTGATTAACAGAGGAAGAGAATGAAAGTCATCAAACAACATCGGATTATCCTAAAAGCAACTGTAGAAAAACATCAAAGCAAAAATGTGTAAACCAAACTATTCAAAGAATCACTGCCACCAAACAAGCTAACATTGAAAACCCAGCCAAAACTAAAAATAGAAGTATTTGAGTACTTCATCAAAAAGCTTATCAAGACTACATATTTTGTCCTATGCTGAAGAGATTTTTTATTTGAAGATTAAAGTTTTAGCTTAATGTCTATCTCTAAAGATCAGAGAGCATAACAAGACCCAAAGAATAAAACTATTTCCACTTCCCAAATTATGAGTTTTACAACCAAGCCACGGTGAACTGGATTGATCAATGAATAGATAAGAAAGTGGACACTAAAGTCACAGCAGAGAGACTAAAAGGTAATAATTCTAATTGAACTTAAGTTGATCATAATGGGGGGGGGGGAGTTCTTTAGATCGCTGATAATATATTACTCAACTCAGTATCCGAGAACATAGAAAAATTAAAAAATGATAAAAGCAACTAAATTTGAAGATGAAATTCAATTGATCAAAGAAAGAAAAAGAAAAGGGTACCTTTGTATTGAGGTCATAGAGCAACTCTTTGAAATAAAATAAAGCTGTAATCACCAGAACCAAGAAACTGAGATCTTATTGAAGAAGAGAACAAAGGGGTGAAGATCCAATAAATTATCATCCAACAAAGATCAAAGAAGACGGGGATCACACTTTATGGATAACTTCACCCACAAAGAGAGGCGAAGAAAAGTTCAGAACCACACTCCCTATTTTTATTTTTATTTTCTCCCCTTGCAAAAACAAAGGCTTTCGGAAGCTAAGAAGAAGAAGTGATAGATTTTATTTATTAATTAGTTTTTCTAGTGGAATGTTGGAGGTTGGAGTATTGTCAGAGAAAGAGGTTTTGGGCTTTTAGGGTAAATAATGTTTGAGCCCAAGAACAAGGGACAGCCGAATTAACCGACAGGACACTGAACAACCAACGACGGTGTTTCTGCCCTGGATTTATTTTCTGATTGTATAAATAATAATAATAAAACAATCCCATTACCAGGTTGGGTTTTCTTAATTACTCTTCTTCCCGTTTTCTCCTTCTTTATTTTCCGAAGCTTTGATGACAGCTATATATTGGTTAGAGGCGATCAATCATAGGTTAAACGAGCTATAAACTCGCGCACTGCTGCATGAATTAAATTTTTTTTTTTTAGTTTTAACATATATAATTTTGTATTTTGGTTTTTGGTTTTTATTCTTTTATTTTTTAGTTTAATTTTAATCCCTTGATTTTTTCGGTCATTCTAAGATAGTTTTAAATTTTTTGTTTGTATCTATACACCTTTGCTCTTAGTTTAGATTTTTAATTTTTATTATTATTTTTATTTGTATTAAATACAACTCGCGTTAAAAAACATAATAAGTTTAGCTTTAGTGGTGTAAAATGAGAATGAAACTCTTTCTTATGCATGTATAATTAAACGTGAAATGTTTGAAACACCACCGCAGGTAACTCTTCTGTTTTGTCTTATTTGAGACTACAAAAGTTATTTTACTGTGCACTAAAAAAGTAAAATTATCGGGACACCCCCACTGACAATTCTTGGTTTTTATCTTATTTGAGAGTATTATGATTATTGTACTATGCACAGAAATGAAAAAAAATTGAAAATACTTCTGATACCATGACATTATTTTAAACACATTTTACATAATAAAATGAATATATAAAACACTAATATATATTTTTAGAAGTTCTACAACGCCGCATGTGCCATCAAAATGTGCATGAGCTCTGAAATTGACTTCGCGCCCGAAGACATGCCCACAACACCGCGACAAAAAATATAATTAAAAATTGGTAAATTACCAATACACCCCTATAACCAACTCTTGGATTTTGTCTTATAGGGGTATATACATACTTATACAACTCGTGGTGCGCATCAGTCTGGGAATTAGTCATGGTGCGCTTAAGCTGGACCGGAGACCCTGGTCATAAAAAAAATATATAAGTGAACAAAAAAAAGTATAAGAAAAAAAATAATAAATTGGTCCGGGGATTAGTCGTGGGCACCCAAGCCGGGCTGGACACCCCGGTTATCAAAAAACAAATTTGGTCCAATGAATGGTGGTGTTGCGCTTATGCTGGCATAGAGATCCTGGTTATAAAAAAAATGTATAAGTGAAAAAAAAAAGAAGCTTAAGCTGGCTGAGAGACCATGGTTATAAAAAAAATTGTATAAGTGAAAGAAAACAAAAATAAAATATAAGCGTGAAAGCACTGTAGCAATCTATATTGTTTTAAAAAAAATCGACCCAGGAATTAGTCATGCTGTACTTAAGCTAGCCTGAAGACCTCAGTTATAAAAAAAAATGTATAAGTGAAAGCACTTTAGAAGAAAAAAAAATAGGTCCAGGGATTATCGTGGCATGAATAAGTTGGCCTGGACACCCTGGTTATAAAAAAAATGGATTTGAGGATTAATCGTGATGCTCTTAAACTAACTTAGACACCCGATTATAAAAAAAATAAAAAATAAAATATATATATATATATATATATATAAGTGGAAAAAGAAAAAAAAGTATAACAGGAAAAAAAATGTTTTGGGGAAAAAACAAAAAAAAAATATAATAAGAAAAAAAATAAAAATAAAAACAAAAAAAAGAAGCAAAAAACGGGAAAAAAAAAACACTATTGCAATCAACATGTTATATGTGGGGAGCTACGTGCTTTCCCCACACCGTTTACAATCCATATTGTTTAAAAAAAAAATTTGATTCGAGAATTAGTCGTGGTGTGTTTAAACTGACCCGGAGACCCTAGTTATCAAAAAAACATTTTGGTCTGGGGTAAGGAAAAAAAGTGTATAAGTGAACAAAGTAGAAAAGAAAGCACAGAAAATTAAGATATTTGGTAATTTTTGTCGTACTCTATTCATCATGATTACTGGCTATTTATAAGCAACATACAACAACTGAAATCAAATTACATGTAAAGTAAATGGGTGCTACTTTTCAGCAACACTACTACACGATCTATCTAATAAAAGGAAATGGTACGAGAATTAAGGCTAAAGCATCCAGTATGGCCTTTTACTCAATCCACCCATACATCCACGATGGTAATGCGTGCGTGAATTGAGCCATGATGAAAGTCACGTAACAGAAGCAAGCAGAAATAAGAGCAGCGCTGAAGATAAGGAACCAAAACTTATAAGATCCCTGAAGATTGTCATCAGAAACCCTCTTCTCTGGAAGATTGACAAAAGGAAAATAAAGCTTTTCTAAAGATTACAACCCACGTACTCTATTCTCAAAGAACAAGTCCTGCATATCCTATCATCAGATCTCAATGTTCCATATTAGATTTAACCATTTTGTAAAGCACAGCATGAGTATTCAATGCATCCCGTATGCCAACAAGGCAACAACAGCTTGTATAAAAGACAATGACTTTGTGGAGCAAGCTTCCAGTCTTCACCACAGACCACCTTAATAGCAGAGGTAATTGACAACGTACTTCTTTATAGTTCCGTCCTCTATTACAACTTCCTTGGCTACACTGAGAGTACTGGCAGCAAAAAGGACCAGGATATGAGACAAATAGTGCAAAACAAAAGTTGAGGATCCGAACAAAATTAAAAATTCAATCTGACAAGAAACTCAAGCCCAAAGAGAACTCAAGTTTATGAAATGATGTTTGGACAAATTACGAGAGATTAAGAACATGGCATAAATAGAATACAAAAGCGATATGTTTCACAGAAATAGATTACAAAAGCGATATGTTTCATCTTGAACTTCTATCCACTTATCGCAAGACGTACATAGTTCAAATTTAAGTCTTTCCTCCACTTTTCTTTTCCAATAGTCTACATTAAATCATGTTCGTGAATCAACGAAAATGCACAAAGGCTCTATTAGCCTCTGCCATCTTATGAGTGGTTTCCCTTTTTTTTATGGCTTCACCATTCCCTTTGGCAGCATCCATAACTTCAGAACTCAATTTGAGAACCATACTCCGTCCTTGACGTTTTCGGGATGCCTCCAACAACCAACGGATAGCAAGTGCTTTTCCTTGGAATGTTCCTACTTCAATGGGAACTTGATGGGTAGATCCACCAACACGTCTTGCTTTTACTGCTACATCAGGAGTTACTCCATTCACTGCCTCACGTAAAACAGCTAATGGATTCGATTCTGTCTTTTGCTGAATCTTTTTCAATGCTTGATAGATGATATGATAAGCCAGTGACTTTTTACCCTTTTTCAAGATTCGGTTGACAAACATGTTAACTAGCCGGTTACGATAAACTGGATCAGAAGTAGTAGGTGTTTTTGCCGTTTTACCTAGACATGAGATGAGGATGAAAGGGAATCAGTTTCCCTTCATAGAGTTAATGAATAAATTCTCTCAACATAAATGATAAATAATAACAGTAAACACTTTTCACACTCTAATCAATACTCCAAAATTTAATGGCCCAGTTGACAACTAAAACAAAACAATAATTTCACAGCCACAGGAAAGAAATTAGGGTACCCAAAAAAGCAACATTCCTCGCTTAAATCATCAGTTTGCTATTTTTTGAGTCTCTTCTCACCAAAACAACTTATTAAACCATTCCCCCGTTCTGTCGAGCTTGGGAGTTGAAACAAGATGAAGAATATGCTAATTCTGAAAATGGGGCTGGCATTAGAAATAACATGCTCTGAATCGCTCCACCCTCCCATATGAATCTCAGCCTCCGACTCTCTCTCTCTCTAAATTTCTTCCACATTTATCCTACTCTGTTTCTTTATTTGGCTTTTTTTAATTTTCTTTTCTGCTTTCAATTTCTTCCAGGGATTTCATTCATTTACACTGTATCTCCAACCCGAAAACTAAATCTCAGCTTCTTTTCTGATTGAAATTATATTTTCTATCAAGAGCAACCTTGATATATCGGTTGCATTGAGTATATGACCATATCTTTGAATATTTTGTTTGGCACACATAAAATCCTATTTTTTTAGTATTCGTAAAAGAAAAAACGAGATGGATTATCTCTTCCTAAACTCCAATCACGTCACCGTAAAATCAGAGAAAAACTCAATATTAACAAAAACAATAAAGATGAAACAGCCCAAACATGAATTAAAATTAAAAGAGCACAGAGTTTAAGGGAGTTATTAGTTCTACTGTTTTACCTTTTTTTCCGCGACCGCAGAGAACCTTGAGAGGGAGAGGCGCATATTGGACAGTGTGATTCGGTGCTCTTTTAGCGGTGTTCAAGTTGATTGGAAATGAGAGTCTATTAGGGTTCAGCTGCTGGAAATAGGGGAGAACGGAAGCGCGTGAACTCGTGAGCGGTGGAGAGCAGAACGACATAGCAGTTGAAGCCATTTCAGCAAAAGAAAAAGCGAATACGAAAAATCAGTTACAGAGAGCGAGAGAGTAGAGAGATGGCGGAGGTTCGTGCTGCTGTGAGTAGCTAGCGTGCGGGTCTGAGAATATGAGGATAGGGTAATGATATATATTTTTTTGTCACTAATGAAGTGAGCTAATGTTTGCCCAACCGTCGCATTTTAAAATCTATTTTAAAAAAACTTTAATTTTGAATTAATTTTTTTAATGATTTTAAATTATTTGTATATATTAATATATTCTAAATTATTTGTATATATTAATGTCAGAAATAATTTTAAAAAAATAAAAAATATATTTTAATATTTTCTTGAATAAAACATATTTTTAAAAGTAACTTAAATTATATTTATAAACAGTAACTTAACCCGGGAAACCGTAATCTCATTGACACTTACTTTTGGATACTTCTGGTCATGAATTGGCGAGGTTTATTTTGTTTTATTTTTATGCTTCTTCTATTTTTTATATACTTCTAAAATAGAAATAGCATATTTCCTAACAAGATTTGAGATTTTTAATTAATAAATTAAAATTCATAATCAATTTATGTCAAATCAAAGTATATTATAATATGCAAGTGTGCAAGCGAATAATATTTAAAATTTACCCCACCACTATTACTTTTTATGATATATTTATAAACCATTTGTCTATAAGTGCAGCCCACATAAAAATTAACTACTTTTTTTTACGTCTTTAGATTATGTCAATATAAAAAAATTAAATAAAAAATATTATTTTAATATATTTCAAAGAAAAAAATACTTTAAAAAACAACAATTACAACACTCCACGCACCTCTTTAATATAGTATTTTTATTTTTTTCCAAATCAAACTAAAAAGTTATGATTTTCAAAACAATTCAAATATCATGATTAATGTTATAAAAATATATAAAATTAATGTTATTAATTTAATGAGAAATTGGAAATTGTATCTCATTTTTATTTATTTATTTCAAATCAAACTAAAGGTTGTGATATTTCAAATGATATAAAAAATCACTTAAGAAACTATAAACATTCGAGGAACTCATTTGAGGTTATCCAAAAATGAAAAGGAAAAGAAAAGTGGCTCACGCCCGGTGGGACTCGAACCCACAGTCGCCTGATTAGAAGTCAGACGCCTTATCCATTAGGCCACGGGCGCCTCTTCATCATGTCTGAGATAATGCTCACATAGAATTCTTAAATACAAAATTGTCGACACCTCGTTGAAGCGAGTAACGAGAAAACAAATCGTGCTGAAGTATGAGGTGCAAGAATACTTTGCTTGCAACGCTAAAATAACGTCACGGTACGCAAGAATTCCTGTGTGAATGCAAAGAAAAAGTAGATCATTTCGATGACTATAATCAAGATTTCTTTTATTAAGTTAAAAACAAAAAATTGCAGTAAATTATTTTTGCTCGTCCCATGTTTTACACCACATTCTAAATACACCATGTTTTTGTGTCTTCTGAGGGACGGTGCAAGGAAGCAGAGATACAAAAGCCTATGATTTTTCTTGTTCCAGCTGGATCCAGAGATATCAATTTCCTTCTCGCTCGTATGCTTCCATGATCTTTGTCTTGAGTTTTGCTATTTCCTCCTCAGTCCACTTATGTAATAACTAGAATTTCATAACATATAGAAATTATATTCATGTTAAATTATCAAGAACACATAAATGATAGAGCGGAAGTGTACCTAAATCCATATCCGGAAGTCGCTATCTAGAGTCATACGGATGACCTTCCAGATTAACACGTTCTCCTTTGAGAACCCTTTGATTCTCTCTACCTTAACCTTAGTTTTCTCTCTGATAATGAGATGTTAGTATGAGAATGAAGTAGCCCGTGTAATCTGGGGACCATGACCCTATATATAGTAACCGGGTACCTTTTCGTATTCATGCCTTTTGGCATTCTCACCCTTTGGTATTCCTATTTTAACCCATCACTAAAATAGAAATAACCTTTTAATCTCTACATATTAAAGGTCCACACCCTATTAGATACACCAAAAACTCAATTGCCTAAAAATACTTGGCAAATTATTTTTAATTAGGCTTCACTTTATTTGATAGTCCACAAACACATAATTATTCTCATTTAAGCCCAACATTGGATTAATGATTCAACAATCTCCCACTTGGGCTATATGTATAACCTTATAATTATGTTTTGCAAAAATAACCAAATGAGCTCAATCTTTGCTATCATTAACAAATGTATCTATAACCAATCTAGTCCAATAATCATACCAGCATAGGATCTAAGCGATCTTCGTTACAATTATCGTAACTCAACCTATCAAAGGTCACGTATGCCAATACAACTAAATGACATTGATCATGATATGGATGTGTAGCATGGAAATTTCATGCAATATGATCTTAACATTCCTATTTCCAACTAGTCCACCCTTAAACCTTAGTGAGATCAAACCATACTAAAATTAGAGTGTAAATTAAACCAAAGACTTAATTTATGCAGAAAATAACCTCATAAATATCCATAAACTGAAAATTTGTCTATATTGTAAAAGCATATGAAATTACAAACTCCCTTTAAAACTGAATACTATCAATTGCCAAAACACCTATACGAGCAGTATGCTCATGAAACATTTTGGTTGACAATCCCTTAGTAAGCGGATCTGCAACCATAGAGTTTGTACCAATATGCTCTATAAACAACTGTCCACTCTGAACTCTTTCTTTAACAACTAGGAACTTGATGTCTATGTGCTTTAACGAGCTTCTATTTTTATTGGAATATAAAACTGCTGACTTATTGTCACAAAATAATTTTAGCGGTCTTTCAATATCATCCACTATGCGTAGTCCCGTGACAAAATTCCGCACCCATACTCCATGATTGGATGCCTCATAACATGCTATGAACTCAGTTGTTATAGTGGAAGAGGCTATAAGTGACTGTTTAGCACTCTTCCATTCCAAGAGACAACACCTCTAACTAGAATGTAAATATAGTCCAACGTAGATTTCATACTATCTTGGCATCCAACAAAATTGGAGTCGTTATACCTGTTGCTACCCAAATTTTGACCTACTTATTTTTAGGTTTTGGAAGAAAAAGAAAAAAATAGAAAAAAAGACAAAAATCCAAAAATATCTTGTTACAGGGACAAAATTGAATAAATTGAGAATTTAACAGTCAATGCAGGGTCAAATCGCACAAATTGGAAATGAAAGACCAAATTGAAACAAGCACGCAAGCTGAGAGCTGTGTTTGGAATTTTACCATTGAAAACTCTATAAATAGAGTGCATGGCCACAAGAAAAAAGGACGAGAAAAAAATACATTCATTCAAAAAAAACCCTAAAACCCAAAAAACCCTAGATCCATCTCTTTCTCTCCCACGGGGGCTGCAGCCGCCAGCCTTTTTGGTGCAGCTGCAGCCCCGCTCCTTTTCACCATTTCATCTCTTCTCCTCCATTTTCTTTCTCCGGTCACCCTCCCAAAAGCAACCCTTCCTCTGCCATTTTCAGCTTTGCCTTCAGCCCCACTCTTTTCTTTTCCATTTTTTATCTCTTCGTTGGCAGCCCTACAGTCACAAGCTGCAGCCCCGTTTCCCCTCTCTTTGACCGACCCATTACCCCACTCTCCTCTTAGCCTTCCTTTGTCAACTCCCAGCAGACCCACACAGCCTTCATCTCTGTCAGCCCCGACCACCCTTGATCTCCTTTCCTCTTCCTCTCCAAGCCACCGCAGCAGCCTCACCATGAGCAGCCCCACCATCCCGTGAGGAAGGAGAAGAAACCGAGAAGAATATATCACCAAGAAACAGAGCCAAGACTTGAAGGAAAGAACCGATTGATTTGTGTTTGTGTTTTTGTGCTTTGGGTTTTGTTTTTGCAGATGGCCATTGAAGGCCACCACCGGTGGGAGAGAGGAAAATGGAAGAGCTACACGGCCCCAGCACCACCATCAGCTCCGACCGGTGACAGCCTCCTCCACAGCGCCCTCAACCATCTGAAGACAGAGGAGAAAATAAACCAAGAAGAAAAATGCAGATCTGGAGGGAAGAGGAAGCCGAGACGTTGATTGTTTGATTTTGTGCTTGTTCTGGTTTGTCTTTTGTTTTGTTTTTCAGGTCGCCGTTGAAGGCCACCACCGGCAAGAGGAAGAAGAGAAGGAGCAGACCTGTTGGTCCCCTCCGCCATCACTGTTCACCGGTGGCGCGTGGACAGACGCGCCACAAGGCCACTGCACTGCTCCCGTCACTGTTCCGAGAGGCCTTTTTGTAATTTTTCTTTATGTTTGTGTTTTATTTGAATTTATTGTATTTTAATTGTTATTTGTGAAATGTAATGAAAAAGACAATGTGTGTGTGAGTTGTAAAATATAATGAAAAAAGAAAGAAAAGAGAATGTGTGTGTGTGTTTTGCTGTGTTGTGTTTTATTTATTCAATTTTATTTTGTTTTGTTAAGAAAAAAGAATATAAAATGAAATAAAAAATATGTTTTCTTTGCATTCGGCCAAATAAGTTTTTTTCTGAAAATTTATCTTAGATTTAATAACAAGTTTATTAAATCTTGAAAATTTGGCTAATATTAAAACAAATCGTGAAATTTATTCTTGAGAATTAATGGTTGTTTTCAAGTAGTAATTGTCGGATTTACATGTAGGCTAACATTTACACATTCAGGAATAACCACCAAAATTGTCAGAATTATTCTGAGCGGTGGTCGATTTCTTTTATGGATCGGTCAACCGTGAAATTAATTCATGAGGATTAATGGTTAATTTCAGGTGGTGAATGAAGAAACTACAAGTAGGCTAACATTTGCATATCTAGAAATAATCAATAAAATTCACAGGATTATTTTTGAGCGGAACATTTTTTATGAGGAAAGCTAAGATTTATTCACACGAATAAATACGACCCGTTGAAGCATTTACAATCACATCAAGGTAGACAATGTAGCTTACCTCAGGTAAGGCGTATTAGAGGTGTTAATACCTTCCCTATACGCAACCAGTCCCCTACCTTTGAATCTCTTAGCAGACTAGTACAAATCGGGTGTTCCTAGCGACCCTCAACAGCCAGGTGGCGACTCCTTCTCAACTCCACTGCGAGAGTCAGGATCCCTCCCGGGACACCGCGCGGAGACGTGCGACAGAATGGCGACTCCACTGGGGACGGTATTTTTTTTCTGAAAAATATTGGACTAAACTTTGAATATTTTGATGTGATTTATTTGTTTCAATTTGTTTGAATTTTATGTGTGTTTCAATATGTTCATGCATTGTTAATTTATTTGAATTTTGTCATAGTGGTTTGCAACTTTAAGTTACGTGGGGGACTAACAGCTTACCTATGACTTGAGTCAAGGTTGAAGTTTGTGTAAACCCCGACTCTTCGCTGAGAGCTTAGATGGTAGTGATTGGTATACGTGCCATCCCATTATCTACTAAGCCCCCATATTGCCTTTACGAGGGTGATCACTGGGACAGCAAGAGACCCTGTTTAGAGACCAAAGTAGCAAACTCACCATTTGTTGTGCAAAGATTAGAACCAATCATTAGGGTGTATGCTCCCCTCATTCTGTTTTGCATTAAGGCAAACTCTTCTCGAGACATTTTGAATTCAAGAATTTTGGGTGACACGGTAACCATCGCTTAGGAAATTTGCATAGTAGGGTTTAAGCGAAAATCTAATTTTTGTTTATCATACAATTGCTACAGTCATGTGTCACTTCCTCGAAAGGCGAGTCTGTAAAAAAAAAAAATTTGCATATGCATTTTAACATGCATTCCCATAGTTTTTTAGTATCATACAATTGTTACAAGAATGTGTCACTCCTCGAAAGACGAGTTTGTAAAAAAAAAAATATATGCATATTTATTTTAACATGCATTCCCATAGTTTTTGTTTATTATGCAAATGTTACGATCACGTGTCCCTCCTCGAAGGTCAAGTCCGTAAAAAAAAAAAAAAAAAACATGCATATGCATTTCAACATGCATTCTCACAATTTTGTTTAGCATGTAGTTGTTACGACCGAGTGTCACTCCTCGAACAGCGAGTCCGTAAAAAAAAAAAAAAACATGCATATACATTTCAACATGCATTTTCACAGTTTTTGTTTAGCATGCAGTTTTTACGACCACGTATCACTCTTTAAGGGGCGAGTTTGTCAATCAAAAAAAAAAAAACTAAAAAAAAAAAAAAAAACATGCATATACATATCAACATGCATTCCCACAGTTTTGAAATAGGGGTCCCTCGATTTGTTATCCTCCGAAGGATCAAGAGTCATTGGACATTTGACATGGCTAAGAAGAACTGACACCGATACAGAGCCATCATTCATGTTTCGTCTGCAAGCCAACAACAAAGTTCTCTGCTCTCTAGTGAAATCAGGTGGAACATATGCCTAGATATCATCTGCAAAGTGTTAATGCAATCATCAAGGGAGATTGTGGACAATTCGGGTTTCCTTTGAAGGGGTGCGGGTAGTCCGTATACGAGTCCATTTCAGAAAGCAAGCATCGATCAAAGAAGTTGTCAGTCCATTTAAGTATCAATTGATTTCTCTCCGGATCATGTGGAGTTTTTATGGCACTGACAATCAAGGAGTTTTATGCCGCCACGCACAGAAGACCATGTTATTTTGCGCACAATTTTGTCTGTTAAAGCAAAGACAAATATCTTGAGTGAGAAGACATAATATGATACTGTTGAATTTGTTCCGGTGTCTGAGAAGTCAAAGTATGTGCACTGCAAGATTACATTGCTCGAAGAAGCGAGTTTGCCGCAAAAAGAGTCTCTTCGTTGTATGACAAATTTTTTTATGATTTGCGCACTTTGGTGTTTTGACAAGAGTGCTTCCAAGCTTGATTCACTTCTTATGTCTAATGAAGAGCGCGGTGAAGCGCGTAAAAAATTGCCTTCTTTTTGCGACATAATCCAGATGAGAGCGATGAATAATTGCAAGAATTTCAGTAATCAAGTGTGGAAGTTAATCAACAAAAAGCAAGTCAAGTTTTGTGGAGGATGTTATCATCGACAATGTCAGCAATAAATCATCGCGAGCATAAGCGAGATCAATGAGCAGTGACAATGCAGATAAGATTGTTTGGAAACTCTGAGAAAAGTGTCGCATCGTCAATAATTTTCTCATGGAATCTCATCGGCTATCACTTTGTTTTGTGGTTAAATCATCAGTTCATTGAAGCATGTGTTTTCCTTGTTTTTTTGTTGTTTTGAAATCAAGAGATGTTTGCATTCTTATTTTTGACAAAATATTTTGATCAAACTCCAACATGCAAAATTTAAAGTTTATCATTTTTGAAAATTAAATGTATTTTAATTGCATAATTGACCCAACTTTTGTGAAAAGACATGATGACCAATACCAGATGACTGAACAATTTTTGAGCCCATACACCGAGTTTTTGAACCACATCATAGAACTAAGCTTTATTGGTATGCATATCGACATGTAATGGATTCGGTAGTTATGGACTCGCGAATCATGACTCTTGCACGTCCAAATCATTACATTGGACGAGGTCAAAATTTATCAGTTAAAACCAACTTTGCTTGAAATGATAAAAGGCCATCTTTGTTTATTTCCTTCACTATTCTTGAAATATGTATCCCTTGTTAACCCCAATTTGAGCCTGATATTATATTTCTTTGAAAACACCCGACATGGATCACAGCCTCACACTGGGGGCAAATACAGTAGGGGCAAATAAGAGATTTGTAGTTTGAGGATACAGTGGCAACATTAGAATCAACAGAAGGGGGGATGCTCGAGAATGAAAACCCAACATTGGGATCACACCCTCACACTGGGGGCAAATACAGTAGGGGCAAATAAGAGATTTGTAGTTTGAGGATACAGTGGCAACATTAGAATCAACAGAAGGGGGGATGCTCAAGAATGAAAACCCAACATTGGGAATAATCAAATGAAGATAAGACATGACAAAAATCAAGAGTCAATGCTAAGGACAAGTTCAAAAAAAAAATTGAAAAAAAAAAAAGAAAAAAAAAAGAAAAAAAAAGAGAATATTGAACTATACCAGGTTCGTTGGTATCTGTGGTCAAACCTCACATGGGAAGAAATGTTATTAAGATTATCAAGTCTTCAAGATAATTGATCCATCAAATGAAGATCTTGCAGAATTGTTTTGTTAGACTATATTGAGTGCAACAAGAGATGAAATAACATTTGATGACAAATAATGATTCTAAGATAATTAACTTATTTTGATGTGGTCTCTTCTACAAAGACAACAAGAGAAAAATGAGTTAACGACTAGATGATGGTGATCCTAGGTCTTTGAAACCCTTAAACACCTTTTGAGCCTATGCATATCCTTTTCTTTTATAGCCATGAACCATAGCCTCATTACATGCTTGTAAAAGTCCTTCTTGATCAAGCAAGCAATCTTAACTGATAAGTGGCGCTCTCCAAATTTGCTAGAGTTTTTCCATAAGGGTTATAATTTCATGAAAAAGTTGCAAGTTGTTATGCATATTGATAAAGTAAGTACTGTAAAATGAGACAGATTTTTCAACTGAGCCTCAGGTTTTTACTCGACACTCTAAATTGTTTTGAAAACTGCAAATTATCACTCCATCATGACATACCTCAAAATTTGAGATTAGAATTGAAACACAAAAAAACCCATAAAAGACGATTTCAATCTCATAATGGGTCAATTACTGTTTGCAAAAAATACAAGACATTACAGATTTGCATGCATTGAATATCATGTATTGGATATTTGACCAAATGAATTTGATTTTCAACAAATGACATCTCTTTGATTTTATTACAAGGATTAGACTTTGGATGCACATGATTTTTTAAATTGGTGATGTAATTTCAGAACAAAAAGATTTATAAACAAAGAAGACAGTGACTGGATTTTGCAGAATCCTTGATATTGACAGTTCTTGATTTGAAAGCCCAGCAGTCAGAGGCCATAATGTGAATCTTGATAGGAATGCAAATAATTTCACATCAGCCTGGGGGCAAAAAGCACAAGCAAATGATGATTTAGTGAAATTCACCAATGAGCACCAACAGGTCAACTCAAGGCATAATTGCTTAGTAGAGAATGATGATGTAACAAGCTCCAACAACGATTGAGATTAGCATTGTATTCGAAGGGCAACTTCAAATTTTTGGAATATCACAGATTTGTTTGTCTCCAAAGATATGGTCGCATGGGGGTATTTTGATAAATGTTGAAAAGTATGCACACCAAGATTGATTGAGGAATAATTTGCTTTGAAGGCAGTCGACTCAAGGTTCAGTTCACTGCATGAATATGGGAGAAAAAAAAAACCTCGTTAATGATAACATCATAATTCTTTGCATAGACTAAGAAGAATTTGCTTAGAAGAAATTGAGTCTACGATGAAGAGTTTCAGATTGCATGACCGAACTGGCACATCAATTCAAGGTGCAATTCATCGCGTGATGTGGATGATGATAACATTACATCTCTTCTCATGAGCCGAGAGAAATTTATTAATGATACCACGGAGCATGCACCGATGAGTTCTGGATGCATTTATGGATGACTTGACAATTTCATGAAGGGTAATGATGACATATGCTGGAATAAATACAATTCAATTGATGAAAACTCCATGATTGATCGACAACCGAAGATGAGGTCGGCATTAGCAATCCTTGCAATGATTGTTAGCAGAACATACGCAAACCAAAGAGCTGTTATTGAGAGAATTCAAGAAGATGGATGATTTGTTACACTCCTTCACGATGAATCAAGCAACACCACACTTGGGGGCAATGTTAAACTTGATAAGCAATGAGAGCAGAGATCACCGCAGATAGCCTGGAATAAGCAATGCTTTTAAGATTGGGTGAATGAATGACAACAAAGCTTTGGAAATTAGGCAAAGGCATCATACGACAATGAAGCATCAAAGAAAGGGGACCTATATTTCTCAGATAAGTATACATGCATCAGCATGCATTGCATCCTCATATTCATCATTTTTCAATCAGGTAGGTCACCCGTTATAATGAGACCCTCACCTCCAAGCTTGCCTGGTCGGTCACCCAGAAAAATGAGACCATGCAAGTCGGGTCGGTCACCCAGAAAAATGAGACCACGGGTCGGTCACCCATCAAATGAGGCCATGATAGCCGGGTCGGTCACCCAAAAAAATGAGACCACGGGTCGGTCACCCATCAAATGAGGCCATGCTAGCCGGGTCGGTCACCCAGAAAAATGAGACCACGGGTCGGTCACCCATCAAATGAGGCCATACTAACCGGGTCGGTCACCCAGAAAAATGAGACCTTTCTAACCACTAACCGGGTCGGTCACCCAGAAAAATGAGACCACGGGTCGGTCACCCATCAAATGAGGCCATGCTAGCCGGGTCGGTCACCCAGAAAAATGAGACCACGGGTCGGTCACCCATCAAATGAGGCCATGCTAGCCGGGTCGGTCACCCAGAAAAATGAGACCACGGGTCGGTCACCCATCAAATGAGGCCATGCTAGCCGGGTCAGTCACCCAGAAAAATGAGACCACGGGTCGGTCATCCATCAAATGAGGCCATGCTAACCGGGTCGGTCACCCAGAAAAATGAGACCACGGGTCGGTCACCCATCAAATGAGACCTTGCTAACCGCTAACCGGGCCGGTCACCCAGAAAAATGAGACCTTGCTAACCGCTAACCGGGCAGGTCACCCAGAAAAATGAGACCCTTCTAACTTCTAACTCAGGGTAGGTCACCCAGAAAAATGAGACCCTTCTAACTGCTAACCCGGGTAGGTCACCCAGAACAATGAGACCCATATCCTCCATTCTATTTTTCTTTACAACACTTACTATTCAAAATCTTTTACGAGACTTTAGTCTTAAGCATTGTAAAGATGGGGGCATCTGTTGCTACCCAAATTTTGACCTACTTATTTTTAGGTTTTGGAAGAAAAAGAAAAAAATAGAAAAAAGACAAAAATCCAAAAATATCTTGTTACAGGGACAAAATTGAATAAATTGAGAATTTAACAGTCAATGCAGGGTCAAATCGCACAAATTGGAAATGAAAGACCAAATTGAAACAAGCACGCAAGCTGAGAGTTGTGTTTGGAATTTTACCATTGAAAACTCTATAAATAGAGTGCATGGCCACAACAAAAAAGGACGAGAAAAAAATACATTCATTCAAAAAAAACCCTAAACCCAAAAAACCCTAGATCCATCTCTTTCTCTCCCACAGGGGCTGCAGCCGCCAGCCTTTTTGGTGCAGCTGCAGCCCCGCTCCTTTTCACCATTTCATCTCTTCTCCTCCATTTTCTTTCTCCGGTCACCCTCCCAAAAGCAACCCTTCCTCTGCCATTTTCAGCTTTGCCTTCAGCCCCACTCTTTTCTTTTCCATTTTTTATCTCTTCGTTGGCAGCCCTACAGTCACAAGCTGCAGCCCCGTTTCCCCTCTCTTTGACCGACCCATTACCCCACTCTCCTCTTAGCCTTCCTTTGTCAACTCCCAGCAGACCCACACAACCTTCATCTCTGTCAGCCCCGACCACCCTTGATCTCCTTTCCTCTTCCTCTCCAAGCCACCGCAGCAGCCTCACCATGAGCAGCCCCACCATCCCGTGAGGAAGGAGAAGAAACCGAGAAGAATATATCACCAAGAAACAGAGCCAAGACTTGAAGGAAAGAACCGATTGATTTGTGTTTGTGTTTTTGTGCTTTGGGTTTTGTTTTTACAGATGGCCATTGAAGGCCACCACCGGTGGGAGAGAGGAAAATGGAAGAGCTACACGGCCCCAGCACCACCATCAGCTCCGACCGGTGACAGCCTCCTCCACAGTGCCCTCAACCATCTGAAGACAGAGGAGAAAATAAACCAAGAAGAAAAATGCAGATCTGGAGGGAAGAGGAAGCCGAGACGTTGATTGTTTGATTTTGTGCTTGTTCTGGTTTGTCTTTTGTTTTGTTTTTCAGGTCGCCGTTGAAGGCCACCACCGGCAAGAGGAAGAAGAGAAGGAGCAGACCTGCTGGTCCCCTCCGCCATCACTGTTCACCGGTGGCGCGTGGACAGACGCGCCACAAGGCCACTGCACTGCTCCCGTCACTGTTCCGAGAGGCCTTTTTGTAATTTTTCTTTATGTTTGTGTTTTATTTGAATTTATTGTATTTTAATTGTTATTTGTGAAATGTAATGAAAAAGACAATGTGTGTGTGAGTTGTAAAATATAATGAAAAAAGAAAGAAAAGAGAATGTGTGTGTGTGTTTTGCTGTGTTGTGTTTTATTTATTCAATTTTATTTTGTTTTGTTAAGAAAAAAGAATATAAAATGAAATAAAAAATATTTTTTCTTTGCATTCGGCCAAATAAGTTTTTTCTGAAAATTTATCTTAGATTTAATAACAAGTTTATTAAATCTTGAAAATTTGGCTAATATTAAAACAAATTGTGAAATTTATTCTTGAGAATTAATGGTTGTTTTCAAGTAGTAATTGTCGGATTTACATGTAGGCTAACATTTACACATTTAGGAATAACCACCAAAATTGTCAGAATTATTCTGAGCGGTGGTCGATTTCTTTTATGGATCGGTCAACCATGAAATTAATTCATGAGGATTAATGGTTAATTTCAGGTGGTGAATGAAGAAACTACAAGTAGGCTAACATTTGCATATCTAGAAATAATCAATAAAATTCACAGGATTATTTTTGAGCGGAACATTTTTTATGAGGAAAGCTAAGATTTATTCACACGAATAAATACGACCCGTTGAAGCATTTACAATCACATCAAGGTAGACAATGTAGCTTACCTCAGGTAAGGCGTACTAGGGGTGTTAATACCTTCCCTATACGCAACCAGTCCCCTACCTTTGAATCTCTGAGCAGACTAGTACAAATCGGGTGTTCCTAGCGACCCTCAACAGCCAGGTGGCGACTCCTTCTCAACTCCACTGCGAGAGCCAGGATCCCTCCCGGGATGCCCGCGGAGATGTGCGACAATACCCAATGATCTCCAAATTAACCAAACTCCAATATGTGAGCATGTCGTCTTTTGTTCTTTGTAAGTACCAGAAGACCCGTTTAGCTGCTTTCCAATGGTCTATTCCTAGATTGCTTAAATATCTGCATAGTATCCCAGTAATGTACGCAATATCTGGACGCGTACAAACTTGAGCATACATTAGACTCCCTACTACTGAAGCATAAGGAATCTTATGTATTTCCCTTTTCTCAAAATTATTCTTAGGGCACTGATTGAGACTAAATTTGTCTCCCTTAGCCAAAGGGGTATCTCCTGGTTTACAGTCTTGCATGCCATATCTCTTAAGAATCTTTTCGATATAGCTCTTTTGTGATAATCTAAGAATACTTTGAGAGCGATCTCGGTGTATCTGAATGCCTAGTACAAAAGAGGCTTCACCAAGATCTTTCATCTCAAAATACTTAGCTAGAAATTTCTTGGTTTCGTGCAATAAGCCTATATCGTTGCTGGCAAGCAAGATGTCATCGACGTATAAAACCAGGAAAATACATTTGCTCCTAGAGAACTTATGGTATATACAATCATCGACCAAATTCATCTCATAACCAAACGAGATGATCACTTGATGAAACTTGAAATACCATTGTCGAGATGCTTGTTTGAGTACATATATGGATTTCTTAAGTTTGCAAACCATATTCTTTGGGTCTACAAACAAAGTTTTCTGGTTGCAACATATAGATCGTATCATCAATGTTACCATTGAGAAACGTTGTCTTTACATCCATCTGATGTAACTCAAGCTTGAAATGTGTCACCAATGCCATTATAATTTTGAAAGAGTTTTTTGAAGATACCGGAGAGAAAGTCTCCTTATAGTCGATACCTTCTTTCTGTGTAAAGCCCTTTGCAACAAGACGTGCCTTGTACTTCTCCACATCACCTTTCAAATCCCTTTTGGTCTTAAATATCCCTTTGCAACCACTGGGTTTCACACCTTCAGGTAATGGGACAAGATCCCACACATTGTTGTCTTTCATTGACTTAATCTCCTCATTCATAACATAAATACACTTTTGAGAGTTTGAACTTTCAATGACTTGATGGAAGTTGATAGGATCATCTTCCATCACTCCAATATCTACCTTATGTTCTTGGAGAAATACAATATAATCATCTAATATTTGCATTTCTCTTCTTTCTAGTGGATTTCCTTAATGACATAGATTCTAGAGGTGCTCGAGGTTGTTCTTCTAGAATAATTTCTTGAATAGGAGGTGCTTCGACATTGTCTTGATTCGTTGTGTTTTCAACATGGTCAGAAATGGAATCTTAACCAATGCTAATAACACTTGTGGGAATATCAATATATTCCTCTTGAAAGACAAAATCTTTATCTTTATCACCTCCCACAAACTCGACTTCCTCAAAGAATTGGGCATTTCCCGTCTCAAAAATTGACTTAGTTGTGGGATCATAAAATTTGTATCCCCTGGATCTTTCCGAGTATCCAATAAAATAGCAACTTACCGTCCTAGAGTTCAGTTTCTTTTCATTAGGCCTATAAGGCTTTGCCTCAGCTGGACATCCCCAAACATGCAAGTGTTTTAGACTAGGTTTCTTGCCTGTCCAAAGTTCATAAGGGGTTTTGGTGGTGGCTTTAGCTGGAACTCGATTAAGAATATATGCTGCAGTCTTAATTGCTTCTCCCTAGAGTGATTCTGGTAAGATAGAATGATTAATCATACTCCTTACCATGTCCTCAAGCGTTTTATTTTTTCTTTTAGCAACACCATAATATTGGGAAAACCCGGCATAGTGTACTGTGGGACGATACCACATTCATCTAAGAATTTAGCAAATGGTCATGGACGTTGTTCTCCTGGACCGTCATATCTACCATAGTACTCACCATCATGGTCAGATCTGATGCTTTTAATCTTTTTACTGAGTTGGTTCTCAACTTCAGCTTTATAACTTTTGAACACATTCAGCGACTGTGATTTTTCACTTATGAGATATATGTAGCCATATCTGGAAAAATCATCTATGAATGTTATAAAATATTGTTGACCATTCCAAGCGACCGTAGGGAATGACCCACAAATATCCGTATGTATTAGTTCTAAGATGTCCAAAGTCTTGTTGACTACAAATCTTCTTATATTGGTTTGTTAACCCTTAATTCAATTAACACAAATGTCAAAATTTGTAAAATCTGAGGGATCAAGAATTTCATCTGACACAAGTCTCTCTATTCTCCTTTTAGAGATATGACCTAATCGTTTGTGCCATAATACACCTGAAATCTCAGCAGTTAATTTTCTCTTAGTACCTCAAGTACTTAATTGCAGGGATTCATAAAATAAAGCAATTGTATCTATCAAATAAAGACTATCATAACCAGATAAAGAACCGGAACCAGATAATTTGGAATCATAAAATAAACAAAATTTTTCATTTCCAAATGAACTAGAGTAGCCGGATTTGTCTAAAGTAGAAATAGAAATCAAATTCCTTCTAAAAGACGGTACAATAAAAGTTTCATTAAGATCCAAATAAAATCCAGTCTTTAACAATAATCTAAATCTTCCAATTACCTCAACTTGAACCGTCTTGCCATCGCCTACATAGATGTATTAAGATCATTTGGGTATCGGCAACTCAGGCAAACCTACATAGACACACTGATGTTAGTTGTTGCACCAAAATCTAACCACCATGTGTGTCTAGGTACCGAAGTTAAATTAACTTCAGAACAAACCGAAGCAAGAAGCATACCTTTCTTAGCACGTCAAGCGTGATAGTTGGTGCATTGCTGCTTTTTATGCCCTTTATCACCACAAAAGAACAACTAGTACTTATTGAATCATGTGATTTCGTTAATTGTTTCTTTTGAGGTACTGTACCTGTAGCTTCCTTAGTGTTCTTTCTTTTCCTTCCCTTGTCTTTAAAGGCAGAGGCTAAGTGAGCACTTTCTATCCTATCTTGTTTAAGCCTTTCCTCTTCTTGAACATATTGAGGGATGAGCTCATTCAGAGACCAAGTCTCTTTCAAACAATATAGCTCACCTTAAACTAGTTAAATTATGTCGGAATGTATATTAAAACCAGATGCACTAGCAAGTCCTCAGAGAGTTCAAGCTTAAGTGCTTTTAGCTTGGAAGCAAGATGAGACATCTCCAAGATATACTCCCTTACATTGCTTTTGCCCTTATACTTCATTGAAATGAGACTTGTCAAGAGCATACCGATTTCAGTCTTTTCATTATTGACAAATCTCTTTTCAATATTGGCAAGGAATTCCTTAGCTGTAGTTATTTGATCAGACATTGTGCCCCTAAATGCTTCTGGGATGGCTCTCTTCATGATCCTTATACACATGAGATTTGATTTCTCCCACCTTTCCATATCCCTCTTTTCATCAGAGGTACTCTCATCCGTAAGGGGTGGAACTAGTCCTTAGCGCAAGGTCGAGATCTATAACTCCAAGAACAATCAAAAGATTGTCTTTCCAAGACTTGAAGTTAGAGCCATTAAGCATAGGAATTGAGTTGATACTAGCGATAATATTAGCAAGATTAATAGTTGAAAAGAGAACAACAACAATTGAAACAAGCTCATGTACGAGACTTATCTTTAAGAGCAAAAATAATTCAAATAAAGGTAAAACCCATCTTAAGATATCGGGCACTCCATTAATAGTTTATCTTTGGATAAAAGATTCATTTGTAAGTGATATCTTAATGTAGTAATCAAACATTGATAATAAGAACATGTCAAAAAATAAATTGGCCTTTGGGTCGATTAATTAGTCACATGTAAAATCAAATAATCATCACATGTTGATTACTACATGTGCACATGCATTTACTTTAAATATTGACCTTCCTTTGGGTCGGTCAATATTAACATAAATCGCATACACATAACCTTTTATATTTCAGAATGAAATTAATCTCCATAAGAGAGGTCACTTTGGTGACATATTGTTTTAATTAATTCATTGCAAAATATATATCAAAATACCAATATTTGAGAAATAAATTTGCACCATTTTTTTTAACAAAGTCAATGGTTGACTTAGACTATTGACCGGGTTGGGCCAACTCGGATCCTAAACCAGCTTACTCTAGATCGGACAATCTAGTAGTAGGCTAGAACTTTATATGGGTTGAAGCCCAATGTACAATTTTTTTTTTTGCCACAGGCCTGGAGGTTGGAGCAGCAGTTACACTTGTGTGTAAACGGCTTGCAACTGTTACAAAGATTTGTAACAGCTTCCACTTAATTATATTCATGCGCTGGCAGCCGATTATCTTAAAGGCCCTGACAGCTGTTACAAATCTCTATAACAACTGGCCTTTTTTTTTCCAATAGTGCTGGTAATGGCCAACACTAGTCACTGGCAGCCTAAGGGCTGGCGGTGAATTCATTCACCATTGCTGGCTTACCAGCGCTGGTCAATTTCTGATACTGGCAGCCTAAGGGGTGCTAGTTGAGCCCTTCACCAGCGTTGGCCTTGCCAGCGCTGGTTACTTCATCTTTACTGGCAGCCTACGGGCAGCCAGTTTAATTCCTCTTCACTAACAGCCTAGTTGCCAGTTTCATCACCAGTGCTGACTTTGCAAGCCAAAGCTGGTTACACACACACACACACATATTAAGGCTGCCAGTTTGTTTCTTCAACCATAACAGTGGCAGCCTACAGTCGGCTGCCAATACATCTTTAATTTGTGTTGGCAAACCCAGTTCTGTTTATTTTGGTTTTCGAATTGGTTTCCTAATTATTCAACATGAAATGGCTCTGATACCACTTGTAATAACTAGAATTTTGTAGCATATAGAGATTATATTCATGTTGAATTATCAAGAAAGCATAAATGATAAAGCGAAAGCGTAACTGAATCCATATCCGGAAGTTGCTATCTAGAGTCATATGGATGACCTTCCAGATTAACACATTCTCCTTTGAGAGCCCTTTAATTCTTTCTACCTTAACCTTAATTTTCTCTATGATAATGAGATGTTAGTATGAGAATTAAGTAGCCCGTGTAATCTGGGGACCATGACCCTATATATCGGTAACCAGGTACCTTTTGGTATTCATGCTTTTGACATTCCCACCCTTTGGTATTCCTATTTTAGCCCATCACTAAAATAGGAATAACCCTTTAATCTCTACACATTAAAGATCCACACCCTACCCAATTGCCTAAAAATACTTAGCAGATTATTTTTAATTAGGCTTTACTTTATTTGATAGTCCATAAACACATAATTATTCTCATATAAGCCCAACATTGGATTAATGATCCAACACACTAAGCATACCTAAATGCATATAAGTACGCCATAAGTTGCTAAGGCCTCAGTAGTGTTTGTAAGAAAGGTTTATTTTGAGACAACTCAAAAAACAAAAAGTGAATTATTATTTGCATGAATTCCTTTGCTTTTTCTTTGATTTGAGACATAACCTATATTGCTTATTATGGAATAAATAAAGTAGTTCCATTCTAGCCATTTTGAGATCTTTAGTGCTTAAAGTTTTTTACGCTAACAAGTGGTATAAGAGCCTAGGGACGTGATCAAGAGAATATAAAAACCTATATTGCTCTTGTGAAGAGAGAAAGAGAGAGAGTTCAAAGAAGGAAAAAGGTGAGATAAAAGGCATGATCGTTGGAGGAATTTTCGTCTAGCCAGGTATTTCCAGGTTTGATGGTCATTGTGGTCATTGGGTCATGCTAATGGAAAATTTCCTTCAATCCAAAGAGTAATGGAGTTTGATCAAGACTGGAGGTCAATTACAAGCGAAATAGATGAAAACGCAACAAAAAACTATAAAAGACACGAGACTAAAATATTTGAAAGTAAAAAATTATCTTTTTTCAAGTCATTAATCGTACCATTATAAAAAAGATCTTAAACAAAGATTCTAGAAAAGAAATATGGGATCCCATGTGTAAGAAGTATTAAGAGCATACTAAGGTGAAACGAGCTCAATTACAAGCGTTGCAAAAAGCGTTTGAGCTTCTTGGAATGAAAGAACAAGAGAGTGTTGATGAATATACTGGGTCAAACTCTTACCATTGTTAATAAGATGAAATCTCATGGTGAACATGTGGAGTAAACTGTCATCATTGAAAAGATTTTAAGATTTATGACGGTAAGGTTTGATTATGTCGTATGCTCCATCAAATAATCAAATAACCTCATTGAAATGACCATTGATGAACTCCAAAGCATCTTTCTTATACACAAGAAAAGAATAAAAGGACAATAAGAGAAAGAACAAGTTCTTAAGGTCACCAACAAAGATAAGTTTAAAGTAAAACAAGATGACTGATTTAGAGGCTAAGGTAGAGGCCAGTGAAGACAACCTTTTAACCGACAAAGCCATCAATGAGTGTTTTCTATGTCATAAACTAGGACATTTCTCTTATGAATGTCCTAGTTGGGAAAAGACAGCTAATTATATGGATCTGGATGAAAAAGATGAAATGTTGCTCATGGTGTGTATTTCATAAATCAATTAGAGAAGAGGTATGGTTTTAGACTAGAGTTGTAGCAATCATATGAGTGGGAATAAACTATGGTTTACAAAATTAGATGAAAGGTTCAAACATTCGATCAAGCTAGGCAATGGTTCAATTCATAATGGTAATAATGGAAAAGGTATGTGTGAAGTTGAATGTAGTTTGAGTGATTCAAAAGATTGATGGTGTTTAATACATCCTGAAGATGAAAACCAATTTGTTAAGTACGGGTCAACTATAGGAGAAAGGCCTAGCAATACTTATCCAAAACAATATGCGCGTGTTATTTCACCCAACTAGAGACCTCATTATGGCGATAACTATGAATGCTACCAGAATGTTCATTATGCTTGCAACTATGCCTTCAAAGGAACCAATAACTTTTTTTCAAAGTAATAAAGAGGGTGAAACTAACAGAATGTTCATTATGCTTGTAATTATGCCTTCATAAGAGCCAATAGCTTTCTTTCAAACTAATAAAGAGGATGAAACACAATTGTGGCATAACAGGTTTGCTCACCTTAATTTCAAATGCTTAAGGAATTTGTATTACAAGAAGATGGTTGAAGGGTTGTCATCACTTAAAGCTCTTACAAAGGTGTGTACTGATTGTTTAGTCTAGAAATAACATAGGGATAACAATCCAAAGAAAAGTCATTAGAGAGCCTTATGTAAACTGCAAGTTGTTCTTTTCGACATTTGTGGACTTGTGAACTCATAATCCAACAATGAAAAAGGTACCTAATAACTTTCATTAATGATTTTAGTATAAATATTGGGTTTATTTCATCTCAAAAAAGTCAGAAGATCTTAATATGCTCAAAAGGTTCAAAAGTTTAGCGGAAAAACAAGTTGGTTCTCTAGTGAGTTGTTTACGAACCGATAGAGGTGGTGCATTTACTTAAGAAAATCAATGAATATTGTAGTGTGAATGGGATCAAGAGACAATTAATTGCAACATACACTCCTTAAAAAAACAAAGTTGCTAAGAGGAAGAATTGGATGGTCATGAATCTAGTTAGAAGCATATTGTTCGAAAAACATATTCCTAGAGAATTATAGTCGAAGGGGTAAACTAGTGTGTACATGTACTAAATAAGAGACCTATCAAATAAATCACACCAAAATAAACATGAAGTGGTATTACACCCTTAGTGGAATACTTCCAAGTGTTTGGTTGCATTGGCCACGTATATATTTCAGATGTGAAAAGAACAAAACTGGAGTATGTATTGTTAGGAGTGAATGAAGAAACAAAAGGCTATATAATATATAATCCAACAAAGAAAGTGGTGATTAGTTGTGATGTGATCTTTGAAGAAAATGAATTTTAGGTTTGGATAAAAGGCGTCACCAATGTGTTGCTAAAATAAAGAGATGATAAGAACAATGTGACTGAAAAAGAATTTGCATAAAATAAAGATGAGGTTGAAAAGTAAGAATAAAATGAGGCAATTAGAGTAATCAATCTTTTTTTATCAAGTCTTTATTCAGCAAGCTTGACTGGAAACAATGAGATTAATTAACTTGCTGCTAGAAATTGAAGAGCAGATACTAGTTGGAGGATTTTGAAACAAGTGCAAGTCTATTTGAATAAGAGAAAACTCAAAATATGGTACTCTATACCATTGTCGGAGACCCAAACACCTATGAAGAAGCCTAAATAAGTCAGAAATGAAGATAAACATGGATAATGAGATTTCACCAATAGAGAGAAATGTTATATGGGAATTAATTGTGCTACCAAATAATGCAAGAAAGATTAGGGTAAAATAGATATACAAGACGGAGGTTAATGAGAAGGGAGAAGTTGACAAATACAAGGCTAGACTTATAGCAAAAGGGTATGCACAACAACACGGGATTGATTATACTCGCACTAGAGGCAAGATGGGACATAATCTTGATGGTTGTAGTTATGACAGCACAAAAAAAATGGATATCAACTAGATGTAAAAATTACATTTATCCATGGAAAATTATATGAAGATGTGCACGTAGAGCAACCCATTTGTTCGATGTCTAAGTGAGCATAATTTATTTTTCAAAACTCAAGAAGAAGGAAAGATTTTGGTGGTGAGCTTGTACATGGATGACTTGGTGTTCATTGGAAGTGATAAAAAGATGTTTGTAGAGTTTAAAGCTTCAATGAAATGGGAGTTTGATATGACTAGTTTAGGCAAGATGAAGTTTTTCCTCGGAGTAAAGGTTGTGCAAAATGATAAAGGAATTTACTTGAGTCAAAAGAAATATGCTCTTGAGATTTTAGAGAGGTTTGACTTGGAGAATGCAAATCTAGATTGTAATTCAATCGTACTGGGTATTAGATTAATGAAGAGCAAAAATGGAAAATAAGTGGTATTAGCTTTATGTATCTACTAGTTACCAGGTCATACATTATGTTTATGGTTAGTTTAGTCAATAGGTATATGAAGAGACCTACAAGTCTACATATGCAGGCTATTAAAAGAGTTTTGAGGTATATGAAGGGATTGGTGGAGTTAGGAATTTGCTACAAAGGGAAGCTACAAGTGATGAAATGATAATGACTTTCTTTGATACTGTATCGTTGATTAAGATGATTGTAGAAGCATTTCTGGACATGTTTTTATGCTCAATGGGGAAGAAGTTGCTTGTAGTTCAAAGAACAACTAGTGGTCTTCCTTTCAATAACTGAGGTAGAGTTTATTTATGCAACTCATTGTGCTTGTCAAGGGGCGTGGATAAGAAGAGTGTTCAAAAGGTTAAAATTCAAGCAAGATACACCTATTGTCATACACTATGATAACTTTTCTATGTTTAAATTAGCAAATAAGGTGTAATTGAGATAAAGCATTGCAATTCACGAGACCAAGTTGCTGACATCATTACAAAAGCATTGAAAATGGTTACATTTGAGAAACTAAGAAGTTTGTTGGGCATATGTGTAGTGCTAAGTGGGTAAATTGTTTGTTGGAAGCAATTCAATTTAAGGAGGAATTGTTGGAACTGAGTTAGTTAATAATATCCTAGACCTTAAGATTAAGAGATTAGGTTTGATTTATTCTTTACTCACTAAACCTTGTTTGTAGGAGTGCTAAACATGAGTTGCATATTTTTATGTTGTAAAGGTTTGATATATAAACAGTTGTATTCTCTTTATTCTAATATCTTTAGTGCTTAAAGTTTTTGACTCTTATCAAATTTTGGACAGGAATTATGTATATATAATTGCTCATATCAAAGTAATGGCACAAAATGTTATTGACATCTTGATAATATTCAAGGAGTGAAAAGGCCACCAAAGCATATACCAAAAAGGGAAAAAAAATGGAGGAAACACTTCAAATATGGAAGGAGAGAATATGGCTAGATCGAGAGACCCCATTAACTGCTTGGCAATTAATTATATTACCTCGTACAGTTTCACAGGCTCTCATGTTTCAACAATGTTGTTGATAACTTGGCCCGAATTCTTAACCTTGGGTTCATTCCTACTCAAACCTCTGGCTATGTTATGTTATCTATAATTGGCACTGTGAATGCAGACACCATATTTGGAACAGTAGCAGAATCAGCAAATCCTTCATCTTTAGCAATAACAACAATTTGGAGTTGTAGCTCCTAATCGTAGCGAAACATCAACAACTAATAATGAAAGTGTTTATTCAGACCACATCTCACCATCATCTTCTATTGAACCAAGTTGCCCAATGTATTTCCTTAAAAACTTGTTTAAAGCAGCAGTAACAACAACAACAATTAATAAAGTATGCACTGTAACAGGGTCAACTAATCTACACCAATGCTTTTATGCAAGCTCAAGCTAAACATGTGAAAAATTCAACAAGCTTTGCATCAATAGCTAGTGGATTTCATCTGCAAATACACCGTAGTGAGCAGTAGCCGCAATACAATAGTAACCTCTTCTATAAGGATATTGTTGTTATGTCATTCAATCATTTAAAGTTTGGTGCTCCCACCTTCCTAGCCACCACTGAGGAGGTTTCTATATTTTGTTTTCAACCACTAATGCCAATATAAGATAAAAAAAATAGAGGAACAATTCATGGAGTTGTAGCATCGAGTTAAAGTCATATGTCAAGGCGCATGCATGTGGAAGAGCTTCCTTAAAGAAAAGTCATCTTATACTTGTGATAAGTGAGACAAATATATTCATTCTTTAAAAATAAAGAGGACTATTGGCAATTAAATAAAATGAGTTAGAAAGACATGGTTGGAAGCTATAGCATACGGATGGTTTCTTATGCTTTGGAAATATATATACATATATATATATATATATATATATATATATATATATATTGGCTTATAACATTCTTCCTCTTATAAATAAAGTCTATATTTTTTCTTTGCTTCGTCTTGTTATCTGGATTTCTGATTGTGTTTTGAGGTTTTTTATCCCTCTTTTTTCATGCAAACAATCATATGAATTCAAATAACTTCAAAGGATAATGTAACTATACTTAGAAGAAATTCTAAGTTATCTATGTACTTTTATGGATAAAAGATCAAGTCACATGTAGTTCAAAGATTTTTCTTTTTCTCTCTAATTCTTTAATTTTTTGCATGATTGAACTCAGAATGAGTTTCAAGTTGCCTATGTACCTTTTTGGATAAAGAATCAAGAAATAACATAGTTTAATTGTTGTTTGTGTTGTGTCATTCATAATTTTAGCTCATATGGGCTATGAGCTACATTAGATTTCAAGCACCATATCACTTTAAAGATTTGTTATTGATGAGCTCAATCATAAATCCATTCTACTCAACAATTTTGAATGCTCCATTAGTGTAAACCTTTTGAACCATATAAGGGTCATCCCATTTGTAGAGGAGCTTTTTTTAGGGATGACTTTTTTTTCTTACTCTTTTGAAAAGTAACCGGAGTTACACGATCATTCTTGTTTACTCTAGTTGGTAACAATTGTTTTCCCTCAACCTCTAGAGTGCTCTTTTTGAATCTGTGAACTTTAGGTTTATTTCTTTTGGGATCTTGCATGGGTAATAATGAGCTTCCAACTACCGCAATGCTATGTTTCATGTCGTGTGCTTGAGTACCCAATTCTTCAAAAGGCTTTGGTTTGATGCCTTGTAAAATATAGTATAGTCCCCAATGCATCCCTTGAATACACATATCTAGTGCAAAATCGGTAAGCCAATCTTTACAATTAAGGGTAAGATTTCCCAACCGATGAATGTAGTTAATGAAAAACTCCTCCTTTCATTGACATGTATTGGTGAGTTCTATCATTTAACCACAAAACGAGTGTTGTAGAAGTGATTAAAAAACTCGTGTACCAATTGCTCCTAACTATCGATTAAGCATACTCCAAGTTAGTATATCAATCAAAGACATTACCTTTTAAGGAACATACAAACTATTTTACCATGAGATTACCATCAGTTCTAGTATTATTGCAGGTCTCCATAAAGTGAGTTGCATGTTGCCTAGGATTTCCCTTGCCATTGAATTGTTGAAACTATGGTAGTTGATAGCTCAGAGGCATGTTTAGCAAGTCAATCCTTTAAGTGTACGACTTTGCATACAAATATGAAGGTTGACCTAAGCTTTTCACTTGGTCTAAAATGGTTTCCTTGATAAGTTCTTTCAATTGATTTAAAATGAGGTTACCATTAGTAATACCACAAACATTTCTTGTAGTTCTAATTTGTAGAATCCTCAATAACATCTAGTTGATCGATTTATAAACCCTTGGTAGCTAAAGTTTGTCCTTTCTCATTCTAGCTCTCGGGTTTGTTTATTCCCTTTGTTATTTCGTGATCTTTTGCCGTCGGTGAAGTCAAAAGCCCTCGACAAGTTTTGTTAAGCTAGCCAACTGATCCTCCAAATATGTAGTGTTAGTCGTCATCACTAACATGGTACCAAAACTCAAAGCCTTACTTGGTGATTGACATGGACAAACCTCTATGGGTGAGTCGTCAAAGTAGTCACCTTGAGTGTCAAAAAAAGTTCCGCATGCCCCCACTTGATTTTTGTAGTGGAGTTATATATGGCTTTATCTTTGGAGCGAGCTTTCATGCCCCTCTTGCAATCAAAGTTGATGTTAGCTCGCGAGTCAACTCAATTTGTGTATACAACTCAGTAATGGATCTTGTTTCAATGGTGTGGTTGAAGAATCTTCAACAGTATGTCGACAACTTGAATTAGTAGCCTTGTTGCTTTTAGAAGCGACAATGGTGATCATGTTCCTCCCAGTTGCCATTGAGAAGTTGTTGAAAATTCTTTCTTAAAGGACAAAGATGAGAGGTAAAGATATTCTCAATGGAGTTACGAGAAATTTACACAAATTTTAGCACCTGAAATTAAACAAGCACAAATATTTGATTTTATTAAATATATGACTAAGTACAATCTCTAAATAAAACATTCTTACAAAAAGAAAAAATAATCCTACGATTCTTCTCATGGATTTGATATGTGATGACTTGATTTATTTATAAATCAAGCCAAGATTTGTGCTTTGCATGAACGTGAAATTAAGCTTATATTGCAAAGCGAGATTTAATGTGGTGACTTGATTTATTTTGTAAAATCAAGCCAAGATTTGTGCTCGGTAAGAATACGAATTTGAGTGTATATTGCAAAACAGGATTTGATGGCTTGAATAGTGCCTTTGATCTATCTTCAGGGTGTTAAAAATATCTTATGAGATGTTTAGGCTTTATCCAATAGAGCTTCGTTTTTTGTAGACTTCAAGTGTATATGAAGGATGCTTGAAAGCTTTTGATAGAGAAGGCTTCTTTTCTTGTAGATAGAAAGCTTGTCTCAAAGAATATTTGTATCTCCAAAAAAAAAAAAATTCTTCTCAAGTTGAGGCTCTCTCTTTATAGAGGTCTCTAGGGCTCTCAGGTGCTTTTCCAATATCTCATAACATAATTTTTTATTGATCAGATCTCGTATTTATGATAAAATATCTTTGAATATCTAGTCCTAAGTGTTATATTTTCATTGGCCAAGAAATATATGAAGGTAAATTTATTTTTCATGTCATTTATGTGAGTTTAATTCTATACTTTTATATAAAATAAAATAAAAATACCACATAGGAAAATTTGATTGCTATTTTTTTTATTTCTACAATAACAAAGGTTGAATCTAAACACTTCCTAACAATTAAAGTTTTTAACTCCACAAATTCAAGATTAGCATCATTACAAAAAGTGTATTTAAATATCTAACTCTGCTACTATAATTACATGTGATCTTGATAATAATAATAAAAATCTGGCTGACATTACCCTCTTATCAGCATCTGCTGACGTGGAAACGTTCTGTTGAGTCTGACACGTGTAAAAGCGTTGCCATGCCTCAATCCTGTCTCTCTATTCTCCTTTAACAAGCAAAATTAATTCGGCCCCCTTCTCTCTCCTTTTCTCTAGTTAAAATCCAGCGAAATTAAAGGAAAACGATTATCACATTTACTGTCTGAAATCGAAAAAAATAAGGCGTAAAAAAGAAAAAACTGTTAACGGATAAATGGAGGAGGAGAATCTCAGGGGGAATATCCCGATACCGGATCAGAAGAAGAAGAATAGTGAGTTCACTCGTACGACCTCGGATTCCTCTGGTTTAACCGTCGACAATGCCAATGCAAGACCGGTAACCTTACTCGCTCTCAATTTTGTTGCTTTCTTTGGAAAGTAGCTCAACGATCACGTAGAAAAGCTTATGCGTTTATTCTTGATTTGCAGCGGTCATTTGTTTGTGCAGTAAATGCAAGTTTTAAATTTTTTTTCATATAATTTATTCTCTGATTTTTGTTAGAGTTTCATTATCAAAAACAGTCAAATTTTACTCAAGGAAGAGAAAACGGATTTTTAAATAAACTTCTTGTTGTTTTAGTTGTTGTAGCTTGTGTTTAACGTGAAAATTAGTCTCGGTTAGTTCTTGTGTTGGATCACCTATTCTTTGTTTTTTGTTTTTTTTTTTAAATTTATTTTGAAAGCAGGGTCCATCTGCTGCGTGGACCGATGAGAAACATAGGTTGTATCTTGATGCATTAGAAGCTTCATTTGTTAATAATCAATTGCTCTATTCCTTTAGTTTGCGTGGTTGGTTGCAAGAGAGGGGAGGGAGGCCGTTTTCATCGCGCCCCCAGGTTAGCGGATTTAATCTTGGTATTTCATCTCTCGAATTCCCTTGTTTTCGGATATTAATGTTTTTCTTCTATGTGCTCCTTGGTTATGTTTCAGTTAATAGTTTGCGACATTGAGAAGAAGAGGAACGAGCCATTGTTGGAAGTTACAGCTGACTCTCATTTTATCGAGGAGACTGAGAATATTTTTTCAAATCATCTGCATCAAAGGATGAGTATTTTATTTATTTATAATCATTTATAGGGTAAAAGAATTAATTATAGAATACAAGAATTGATTACAAATAAAATAATATCAATTACGAAAGAAAATCAGAAATAAATGTTTACAATTGATAGTCTTTAATCAAGGATCAAATAATGTATATATGGTAAACATGATTAAGGTTGTGGATTCTCAACACCCTCGCAAGTTGAGCGTCGAATTGGAGCGGACATGAAGCTTGGATCGGAAAAATTCGAAGAGAGTGTGAGAAACAATTTTGGTAAAAATGTCAGCAACTTGAAGGTGAGAGGGCACATACTAGTTACGAAGTTTGCCAGCAACAACAAGTTCCTGAAGGAAATGAGAATCTAGTTCAGCATGCTTGGCCTGTTTGTGCGAAACAAGATCGAAGCTTAAGAAAATAGCACTTTTGTTGTCACATAAGATCAAAGGCTGCTGAGGAATGGGGACCTTGAGGTCATGCAGAAGATGCATAATCCAAAGAAGTTCAGCATCAATCATGGAAAGGGCACAATACTCAGATTCACAACTGGAACGAGAAACAATAGGTTGTTTCTTTGCACTCTAAGAGACTAAATTGTTGCCGAGATAAATGAAGGAGCCAGATGTGGAACGACGAGTATCAGGGCAGCCAACCTAGTCAGCATCCGAATAAGCGACCAACGCACCAAGAGTAGTGGATGGGCGAAGTGTAAGTCCAAAGAAGATTGTGCCTTTAACATAATGAAGAATACGCTTGACAACAAGAAAATGATCAGTAGTAGGGGCATGCAAAAATTTGCTGACAGAGTTGATAGCATGGGCAATATCTGAACGTGTGATGGTCAAGTACTGAAGAACACCAACAAGAAATTGGTAGAGAGTAGGATCAGAGAATGGAGTACCTTTAGCAGTTAGGTGCTGAGAACACAACCATCAGACTGTGGACAAGTTTGATGTTGAGCAATTTAGCATGAGTACAAATATATCGAGCATATTTTAGCTGGCTGAGAAATAGACCATCAGGAGTGAGTGGGGATTCTAGACCAAGAAAGTAACTGAGAAAGCCCAAATCTTTGGTAGCAAACTCATAGTGAAGCTTGCGAGCAAAACTATCAAGGAGAGAAGGGTTGCTAGTAACAATGATATCATCAACATAAAGAAGCAAATAAATGAGATTAGACTACTGATGAAACACAAAAAGAGAGGTATCAACGCGACTATAAGAAAAACCAAGTAAGAGAAGAAAGGAGCTGAAACGCTAAAACCAGGCACGAAGAGTTTGCTTTAAACCATAGAGGGCTTTCTTTAACAGACAAACATGACTAGGGAAGCGAGGATCAAATTACCTAGGAAGTTGTTCCATATAGACATGTTCAGTAATAACGTCATTGAGAAAAGCATTCTTGAAGTCAAGTTGCCGAAGGGGCCATTTATTAGTGACAGTAAGAGAGTACAACACGGACAGTAGTAACTTTGACAACTAGGCTGAAAGTGTCAGTGTAGTCTAGTCCAGTACCTGAGTATAAGTTTTAGCAACAACGTGAGCTTTGAGACACTCGACGGATTCATCCGGTAAATATTTAGTGTGAAACACCCATTTAGAGCCCACAATATTGGTATTGGCAGGGCGAGGAGCCAATATCCAAGTACCATTTTGTTGTAAAGATTGGACTTTTTCATCCATGGCGGCAAGCCAAGCAGGGTTCTTGGCAGCAGATTTGAAGCCCTTAGGTTCAGTGGATGTAAGAAGAGTTGGAATAAGGCCATAGGAGTCTAAGAAATCAAGATTTGATGGACGACGAGTCTTGAAGATGCCAACTTTAGCTCGTGTGATCATAGGATGAAAACTTAAGAAAGAAGAGGATGTAGCAGTAGGCTCAGTAGAAGGCGAACAAGAAGCAGTGGATGGTAGAGAAGAGCCTGCAATAGAATTATCAACCTGCATAGACTCATCCATAAGGTTAGAACAAATATTACATGGAGCAGGGTTGGATCGAGGAGTGTGCGGGGAAAGAGGAGGTGGATCTATATGGTGAAGACTTGTTTCCAAAAAAATTGACATAAGGAGAGGAAAGAGGTTGGGCCTGAGGGCTAGGGATGGTAGGAAAGTGAGTTTCATGAAATTGAGCATGACAGGTGATGTATAGTCTAGAAGTGGTGGATCAAGACAATGAAATCCTTTATGAGAGGGACTATAACCCACAAAAATGCAAGGAGTGTTGCAAGGAGAAAGCTTGTTATGCATATAATCACGTAATCAAGGATAAACATGAAAACCAAAGGGATGAAAATTCTCATAATGTGGAGAGTGTCCATAGAGGAGTTCAAAAGGTGAATTACTGCCAAGAAGTGGAGTGGGCAACCGATTGATAATATAGGTTGTAGTGCTAAAAGCATTAACCTAGAAATTAGAGGAAAGGTGAGAGTGGAAGAAAAAGGCCAATCCTGTTTCAGTCACATGTCAATGCTTTCTCTCAGCAGGACCATGCCAGAAGTGTGTAAGTGAGTTTTGAAGCAAGTGCTAGTGATTTTAGCTCCCATCAATTTAAAAGATTTTGATGCGAGCAGAATGTTGATTTTCCATAAATTTTTGAAATTGAAGAAAAATATCTAAGAAATCATATTTAAATTTCAAAGGATAAAGCCAAGTGAATCAAGAATAATCATCAATAAAAATGACATAATATCAAAAACCCGAATTAGATTTGATAGAGGAAGGCCCCCAAAGGTCGCAATGAATAAGATCTAATACATGTGTCAACTAGTGTTCATTTCGGGAATAAGGCAATCAATGATTTTTTGCAAGTTGACATGTACTACATAATGAGGGAGAAGTTTGTGTGTAAGAGAGATATCCTTTTTTATTTAGAAAAGAAATAACAAAATGATTCACATGGCTTAGGCGAGCATGCCATAAATCATATGAATCACGTAGATATTTATTTTTTAAGGACAGAAATAAAAGCAGAGCTGCTGCACTCCAGCACATATAGCCCTCCATCTCTTCTACCAATCGCCACCACCTTTCCTGTTAGGCAATTTTGGATAGTAAAAAAATTACCATTAAAGGTAACAGAAAGAGAAAAATCATATGTTAATTTACTAATGGAGAGGAGATTTTTAGTGAGATGAGGGATAACTAGTACATTTAATAAGTGAATATTTGGAATAGGAGAAAGAGTATCAGTGTGGGTAATGGGTAAAGATACGATCACAAAATCCTTACCCATGTAATTCTTGGACTAATCCTAATTGGCTGAATTGGTGGTCATATGAGTCGAAGCTCTAGTATCTAAATACCAATTAGAAGCCTCGAGTCTAGAAGGGAACAAGAGGCGTTGAAGGCTTTGACAAGGTCAGCAGATGGGTTTGGCTAAACATATCGCTGGTTGCAGCGATCGGTAGTGGCCTTCCAGGCGGTAGATTTGGCAACAAGGTGGTCGATGACCCTGACCAGAATGTATTTGTCCTCAATTAGAGAGATTGTTGTCGTGGGAAGGGAATTAGCCTCACTGGTTGCTGCGGGAAGTAGAGGTAGTGTCATGGGCAGTGTTGCGGCCACTATTGGTGGTTATGAAAGCCACAGCGGAGGAATTTGAAGTTTCAAGAGAGTGCTAAAACAACTCAAATCTTTCTGCTTTGGAAATTAAGTCTACAAAATAGGGAAGAGAGGTGAGAGCCATCTGGGCAGTGGAGAAATTGGAGAAATCAGTGCCCAATCCACGAAGGAACTACTGCACTTTGTCAGTGTATTCAGCAAGTCTTTCAATGGCATGAAGCTGATCATAAAGGATTTTGAAAACACGAGTATACTCAGCAACAAGTTTAGTGCCATGTTTGTTTGTCTGCAAATCATCTTCGAGTCTCAATTCACGGGCCTTTGAATGGTAACTGAAAGTATTCTCCAATGCAAGCCAAACATCACAGGCAATGGAGAGACCAGCGACAACAGCAATGGCTTCTGCTGTTAGAGAGGAAAGCAGAAGACAGAGAAGTCGTTGATCGGTTGCCTTCCATGTCAAGTATTGTGTGCTCAGTGTGGTGGGATTTTCTGGTTCAAACCAAGGTGGTGGAGCAATAGTTCCATCAACGTAACTTAGCAGATCATGACTCTCAAGGAGGGGGGAAAGTTGGCTCTTACAGAGGAGGTAAGGAAGAAAGCTTGATGGTGACCATGTGGATTAGTGTGTTGAAAGGGAGAAGATGAGAAGAGAATTCAGAGGCTATTGGTTTTTCTTGAACCAAAAAAGAGACTGTGTCACCAGATAAGATGAAGAAGGATCGGGGTTGTTAAACCAGAGGCGACTCTGATACCATGAGAGTATTTGTTCAAATCATCATGCATTTAAGGATGGTGAGTATTTCTTAATTATAATCATTTACAAAGTAAGGGAATTAATTACAGAATACAGGAATTGATTACAAATCAAATAATATTAGTTAGGAAAAGAAATAAGAAATAAATGTTTACAAATGAATAATAGTAAGGCTCCTGTTGTGTTGTAAAAACCCTTTGGGCCATCAACCGAACTAATTTAGAGCTGGTTTGGTTTGGGTAGCTATGGAAGTTGTATGATGAGGTAACCACTTTTGGTATCCAATTCTGGTTGCCGGAGTCATGACAAGCCCCTTTTTTTTGGGGTGGTTACTCAGAGGATCATGTTCCTTGGTATCACGATATCAGAATGTTGTTTTCTCCTTGGTCTTTTTCGATCGGCGTAAGTAGAAGTAGGAACTAGACCCATGATCTTTAGAGCATCGTCGACCCCTTTTAATCAAGGATCAAATAATATATATATATATATATATATATATATATATATATATATATATATATATATATATATATATATATATATATATATATATGGTAACCATGATTAAGACTGGATTCTCAATAGAGACAAGTCGGTCAACAAAAAAGTGGTGGGACACAACACATCATAATCTACAAGGACATATTGCTTCTTGTGTTGTGGGATTCGTGTAAGAGAGAATTCAATTGTCTTGTGGACTGGCAAGAAGTTTAGAGCAACACTACAAGTGTTGCTTATGTTATCATATTCAATTGGCAGCACCATAGGTATCAATTAGTTTATAGTTGTATCTAAAATGTCTCTATGTATGTGTTCTCATCCGTTAAAAATTGCCTTGTTGTATAACAGTTGTGTATGGACCTACATTATTATCATGTCTTGTCCTCTGTCATATCAAACACATGGAGTCAATCAAAATCAAATAAGCTTGTCATGGACACTTGCAGCTGCCCATGTGAGGTTATGTTTTACTCTTTGGTAGATTAGGAAAATGAACTGCAAATGTTTTGTGCTCATTAGTTATGACTCCATGATGCGAATCAGCCCAACACCAAGCGAAATCATGCCAACGATCCATTGGAGGTGCCAATTGGGCCAATCACAAGAGCTAGGGCAAAGAAGCTTAAAGAAGCATTGAATGGGCTTGTTCAGAACTTATGGAGCAAGATGGACCTAGAAGGGCTTGGGACGTTTAAGGAGCATGAAGGACAGCCTTTAATTCATCTAATTCAGGTCCAAGAAGAGCCCAATTCATGTGGAACAAGGGGTTGATATGTCCGGCCCAATACCAGCCTTGTTAGGCTTGTTTTATTTCCTAATGCTACAAGGATAAAAAGCCAGCAATTTATTCTCCTAATTAAGTAAGGAAGTTGACCATATCTTATTCCTAAAGAGGGGAGGACTATTTAATGCTTTTCCTAACATAGGAAGGAAAGTAATTAAATCAGCAACAAAGGAGGAAATTTATCCAAGCTAATCAAGGACATCAAAGGAAAGGGGGCAACAACACAAATTTGATTCTAGCATACTAAGGATGGTAATTTTCGGATTTTTATTATTTTTATTATTTTCTTCTTAGTTTTTGGGTTATTATTGCTTATTTGGGTCAATTGTAAGTGGGCTTCATATAAGTCCACCTAAGGGGGGTCCATTAGGGTTTCTTTAAGTCTAGAGTCATAAATAGAGGCATAACCAAACATGTAAGGTTACACAATTTTCAGATCAATAAACTTCTTTGCAGCACTTGTGTATTGGTGGGATAATCTCTCTTCCTTGGTTCTCTAAAGAATTGAAAACGACTTATCGAAGAACAACTGGCTTCGTGGCGTCATCCTTATACTTCTTGTTCGCGAATCTATATTCGTTGGGTGGGGGTTTTCGTTTCCAATAGTGCTGGTGCCTAGGTACAAGTTATCTTTGTGTCACACTCCTATCAAACCTGATTTCCTTGGCTTTCTAGGAATTGGTGTCTTTGCGTGTGGGTTGCGTGACCACGAGGTTCGCATCATTTGGTATCAGAGCTTGGCTCCATTAATCAGGTTATATCCTTCTGAAATTTTCGTTTCTTATTGTTTCCACCAAAAAAAAAGAAAAAAAAAAGTCATTCAAAAAGGCATTCGTTTGTTTCTGCCGTAAAAAAACTAAACAAACGAAAATTTGACCAAATCAACTGAGAATGAGCTCAAATGTGATTATGTTATTACTGGGACCCTAATCGCACCAAATATTGATTTTGGGGTCAATTGGATATCATTTACTTTGGGTTTCAAATTCGGGTCTAATTAGGTCTGATTCATAACGTTTTTGCGTCAGTCTATCAAACCTTATCGTAAGGTACTGGAAATTCATATTCTGTCTATTTGGGTTGGTAGAGCACTATATCTGAAATTTTAGCTCAATTGGACATCATTGACTTTAGGTTCCAGTTCCGGACTTAACTTGTTGTAAACAAGTCTGTTTTGCGTCAACTTTTGAAATTCTCGTTCTTTCTGTTGTTTTTGTTTCTTGAAGTTTATTTTCATCTTATCCAACATATCTAGGTGTTGTTTCATTGTTTTTCATATCTTATTTTTGTTTTTTATTCGAGTCTTCAGTTTCGTTTATATTTCAAATAGACTCGCTTGCTACTCGCGGGACTATCATCGCAGTTTTGTTTTGCTTGTCTTCTGGTTTTTATTGCTTCTTGAGTCATATAAACATATTTGGATTGCGCTGCCAAGTTGGTTTTATTTGGTGTTGGTTTCAGTTTTGCAAGAACCGTAAGAAGGTGAGACGAGAGGTGTGAGCGTGTGAGGACATTCAGAGTGTTTGAGCGAAACACGAGCGACGTGAGGATATTTTTTTTTTTTGACCACTGACCAGTTTTTGCAGGTATTATCATGTCAGATCAAAACAACACACCACCCCATCCCGAGGGAGAACTTACGTTCCAAATGCAAGCCATGACACAAATGATTGAAAGGATGAATTTTGTGATGGGAAACGTGTGTGACAGACTTGATAGGGTGGAGAAACGTGGTAACGAGGCTGGTACAAGCACCCAAAATGTGAGGAAGCTTGGGGCTGAACCGAAAGAAAACAGTGGCAGTAGGGCCGAAAGGCCACGGTGGGCTGATTATGAGGATTTTGAGGAGGCCGTTGATGATATTGGTGATGGTGGTTTTGAGGATGAGGCCATAGGCCATCGGGAAGGTTTTCGGCAGCCTAGAAACCGAAGGGATTTTGGGAATAGAACTAGGGGCCAATTCGGCCAAAGGGAAAATTTCCGTCGTGTTGGGGGACATGCTGATTTAGATGGTGATTTGGATTCTATCAAACTGAAAATACCTGCTTTTCAAGGTAAAAACGATCCCGAGGCATATTTGGAGTGGGAGTAAAAGGTGGATTGGATTTTTGATTGCCATAACTATTCGGAGGCAAAGAAAGTGAAATTGGTTGTCATCGAATTCACAGATTATGCACTGATTTGGTGGGATCAGAATGTTATTAGTAGAAGGAGGAGTGGAGAGAGGCCGGTAGTGTCGTGGGAGGAGATGAAAGTGTTAATGAGAAGACGATTTGTGCCTAACCACTATTATAGAGATTTGTATCTGAAATTGCAGGGTTTGAATCAGGGTTCTAGGTCCGTGGATGAGTATTTCAAGGAGATGGAGATCGCCATGATTCGGGCCAATGTGATTGAGGATCGGGAAGCTACTATGGCTAGATTTCTAAATGGGCTGAATAGAGACATTGCACATGTTGTGGAATTACAATATTGTGTGGAATTGGAGGACATGGTCCATATGGCAACGAAGGTGGAGAGGCAAATAAAGAGAAGGGGCAGTACACGTTTTCAGACCAATTCGGCATCATCTTCCTCAATATGGAGGCCGAATTTTAAGACAGAGGGGGCTGCCCAACCAAAGCCTTATGCAAGGGCCGAACCACCTAAGGCCAAAAAGGATACTCATACGGATGGGAAAGGTAAATCTGAATATCAACCTACTCGTGATAGAGATATTAAATGCTTTAAGTGTTTAGGGAAGGGGCACATTGCATCTCAGTGTTCAAACCGAAGAGTTATGCTTACAAGAGATAATGGGGAGGTTGAATCTGAAAGTGACGAATCTGAAAGTGAAGAGATGCCACCTTTGGTGGATTGTAGTGATGAGGAGATTGCATATCCTGTTGAGGGAGAGGCCTTGGTTATAAGGCATGCCCTGAACATGCAAATCAAAGAAGATGATGTAGATCAGCAACGGGAAAATATATTTCACACTCGATGTCATATCCAAAACAAGGTATGTAGCATGATAATTGATGGAGGTAGTTGTGCTAATGTTGCTAGTGATACCCTTGTGAAGAAATTGAATCTGAGTTGTATTAAGCATACGAGGCCTTATAGATTGCAATGGTTGAATGAATGTGGTGAAGTGAGGGTTACTAAGCAAGTTCTGATTGCGTTTTCTATTGGGAAGTACTCTGATGAGATTTTGTGTGATGTAGTACCAATGCATGCTAGTCACTTACTTTTGGGGCGTCCATGGCAGTTTGATCGGAAAGCAATTCATGATGGGTTTAGAAATAGGTTCACTATTGTAAAGGATGGTAAAACCATCACTCTTGTACCTCTTTCTCCAAAACAAGTTTATGATGATCAAATCAAATTAAAAAAAGAATGTGAGGATGGGAAGAGTGAAAATTCACGTGAGGACAATGGTGAGAGAAAACCATCAGATTCGTCTAAACCTAAATCATTAATTAAACCGGTTGAGAGTGGAGGTAAAAACAGAGGAGTGAAGAAAGTAACCTTGTGTGATGATAGTAGTGTGGAAAAATTAAAGAAACAACCTAATTTTTATGCAAAAGGATCTCAAATCAGATCTGCATTTTTCACTAATAAGCCAATGATCTTACTTGTGTATAAGGAGGCTTATTTTAACACTAACGATCTTGCTTCTGCTATTCCTAGTGTGGCTGTTTCTTTGATGCAGGAGTTTGATGATGTATTTCCTGAAGACATCCCTAATGGATTACCACCATTAAGGGGGATTGAACATCAAATTGACCTTGTGCCCGGAGCTTTGATTCCTAACCGTCCAGCCTATAGAAGCAACCCCGAGGAGACAAAGGAGCTTCAAAGGCAAGTAGATGAGTTGATGATGAAGGGTTACATTCGTGAGAGTATGAGTCCTTGTGCTGTGCCAGTGCTACTTGTGCCTAAAAAGGATGGAACATGGAGGATGTGTGTTGATTGTCGTGCCGTCAATAACATAATGGTAAAGTATCGACATCCTATTCCTAGGCTTGATGACATGCTAGATGAGTTACATGGATCATGTATTTTCTCTAAGATTGATCTAAAAAGTGGGTACCATCAGATTAGGATGAAAGAGGGTGATGAGTGGAAAACTGCATTTAAGACTAAGCATGGGTTGTATGAATGGTTAGTCATGCCGTTTGGACTTACGAACGCGCCTAGCACGTTTATGCGTTTAATGAATCATGTATTGCGTGCGTTTATAGGTAAGTTTGTTGTTGTGTATTTTGATGACATTTTGATCTATAGTAAGACCTTAAATGAGCATCTTGATCATTTGCGTAATGTACTTAGTGTGTTGCGTAGTGAGCAATTATATGCTAATCTTAAGAAGTGTACCTTTTGTATGGGAAAAATTGTGTTTCTTGGCTATGTCGTAACTGCGCAGGGTATCGAGATGGACAAGGAGAAAGTTAAGGCTATCCAGGATTGGCCTACACCAAAATCGATAAGTGAGGTAAGGAGTTTTCATGGACTTGCGAGTTTTTATAGAAGGTTTGTGAAGGATTTTAGTACTATTGCTGCACCTTTAACTGAAATTGTTAAAAAGTCTGTTGGATTCAAATGGAATGATGAACAGGATAAGGCTTTTAATTTGTTGAAAGATAAACTTTGTTCGGCACCTGTTTTAGCTTTGCCAGACTTTACGAGAGCTTTTGAAGTTGAATGTGATGCGTCAGGTATTGGTATAGGAGCTGTGTTAATGCAGGATAAAAGGCCCATTGCGTATTTCAGCGAAAAACTTAATGGGACAGCTTTGAATTACCCTACATATGACAAGGAGCTCTATGCCCTGGTAAGAACTCTAGAGACGTGGCAGCATTACCTGTGGCCTAAGGAGTTTGTGATACATTCTGATCATGAATCATTGAAGCACTTGAAAGGGCAAGGTAAGTTGAGTAGGAGACATGCCAAATGGGTGGAATTTATTGAAACCTTTCCGTATGTGATCAAGTATAAGCAAGGAAAAGAAAACATTGTGGCTGATGCACTTTCGCGCAGGTATATTCTTTTATCTACTTTGGATGCTAGATTTCTAGGATTTGAACACACAAAAGAATTGTACAAGGATGATAGTGATTTTGCTAATGTTTACAATGCTTGCGAAACTTCGGCTTTTGGGAAGTTTTATAGACTTGATGGATATTTGTTTAAAGAGAGTCGATTGTGTGTTCCATTAAGTTCTATGCGTGAATTGCTTGTACGTGAAGCACATGGGGGCGGGCTGATGGGGCATTTTGGTGTTGTTAAGACTTTGGATGTGTTACATGAGCATTTTTATTGGCCTAAAATGAAAAAGGATGTGCAGCGCATATGTGATAAATGCATAACTTGTAGGAAAGCAAAGTCTAGGACTCAACCACATGGCTTGTACACCCCTTTACCTGTACCTAAGGAGCCATGGGTAGACATTTCGATGGATTTCGTCTTAGGTTTACCTAGGTCAAAACGGGATAGGGACTCAATCTTTGTAGTTGTTGATAGGTTTTCAAAGATGGCACACTTTATTCCATGTCATAAAACCGATGATGCCACTAACATTGCTGATTTGTTCTTTAGGGAGGGAGATAGTACGACTTCACGGGGTCCCTAAGAGCATTGTTTCTGATAGAGATGTTAAGTTCCTTAGCTATTTTTGGAAGGTGTTATGGGGAAAATTGGGTACTAAACTGTTGTTTTCAACTACTTGTCACCCCCAAACAGATAGACAAACCGAAGTAGTTAATAGGACCTTAACACAACTTCTGCGTGCTGTCATTCAAAAGAACTTAAAGAATTGGGAAGATTGTTTGCCATTTATAGAGTTTGCATATAATCTTAGTGTGCACTCTACTACTGAATTTTCACCATTTGAAATTGTTTATGGATTTAACCCATTAACTCCAATGGATTTGATTCCTTTACCTATTGATGAAATGGTTAGTTTGGATGGTAATCGTAAAGCACAGGTGGTGAAGACACTCCATGAGAGTGTGCGGCAACAGATTGAAAGGAGGAATCGTGTGTATGCGACCAAAGCCAATAAGGGGCGCAAACATGTTGTCTTTCAGCCCGACGATTGGGTTTGGGTGCATATGCGCAAGGAGAGATTTCCGGCCCATAGGAAATCAAAGCTACAACCACGAGGAGATGGGCCATTTCAGATCCTTGAGAGGATCAATGACAATGCTTATAAAGTTGATTTGCCAGGTGAGTATGGTGTTAGTGCTACCTTTAATGTTTCTGATCTTATTTTGTTTGATGTAGGCGATGATTCGAGGTCGAATCCTTTTGAAGAGAGAGGGGATGATGCGGATCAGCCCAACACCAAGCGAAATCATGCCAACGATCCATTGGAGGTGCCAATTGGGCCAATCACAAGAGCTAGGGCAAAGAAGCTTAAATAAGCATTGAATGAGCTTGTTCAGAACTTATAGAGCAAGATGGACCTAGAAGGGCTTGGGACATTTAAGGAGCATGAAGGACAGCCTTTAATTCATCTAATTCAGGTCCAAGAAGAGCCCAATTCATGTGGAACAAGGGGTTGATATGTCCGGCCCAATACCAGCCTTGTTAGGCTTGTTTTATTTCCTAATGCTACAAGGATAAAAAGCCAGCAATTTATTCTCCTAATTAAGTAAGGAAGTTGACCATATCTTATTCCTAAAGAGGGGAGGACTATTTAATGCTTTTCCTAACATAGGAAGGAAAGTAATTAAATCAGCAACAAAGGAGGAAATTTATCCAAGCTAATCAAGGACATCAAAGGAAAGGGGGCAGCAACACAAATTTGATTCTAGCATACTAAGGATGGTAATTTTCGGATTTTTATTATTTTTATTATTTTCTTCTTAGTTTTTGGGTTATTATTGCTTATTTGGGTCAATTGTAAGTGGGCTTCATATAAGTCTACCTAAGGGGGGTCCATTAGGGTTTCTTTAAGTCTAGAGTCATAAATAGAGGCATAACCAAACATGTAAGGTTACGCAATTTTCAGATCAATAAACTTCTTTGTAGCACTTGTGTATTGGTGGGATAATCTCCCTTCCTTGGTTCTCTAAAGAACTGAAAATGACTTATCGAAGAACAACTGGCTTCGTGGCGTCATCCTTATACTTCTTGTTCGCGAATCTATATTCGTTGGGTGGGGGTTTTCGTTTCCAATAGTGCTGGTGCCTAGGTACAAGTTATCTTTGTGTCACACTCCTATCAAACCTGATTTCCTTGGCTTTCCGGGAATTGGTGTCTTTGCGTGTGGGTTGCGTGACCATGAGGTTCGCATCATGTGAGGTTATGTTTTACTCTTTGGTAGATTAGGAAAATGAACTGCAAATGTTTTGTGCTCATTAGTCATGACTCCATCCTTGTGGACAATGTGATTTAAGTTTTCCAGTTTCTCATATTTTACACTGATATTTGTCTACAACTTTGACATGGATAAACTTTTTTTTGTTTTAATGTTTTATGTCAATGTTCAAGGTAGGGTAAATAGTTCCCCTCTCTTATTTCAAATTATGTCTAGTTGTAAGAAAAACTATTGGCAGATGCAATAACTCTTATGTTTAAAGCTTAAAAGGCGTTTCTTTGATTTCTGTACACTATAATTTTAGATGCAAAGTGCTATTGATAGTTATGGAACAATGTCACTCTCACGAGTTGCAAAACCTTATAGGTTATATTGTTGAACTAAGTAGTGTTTTTTATTACAGAGAATTATTGCTCTTGCTGAATTGTTTGGTTTCATGCAGAAGTCTCGGATCAAAACTTTGTTGAACAACACCAAGGAGAAAAGTTGACCTATAGCTTGCAGGGAAGTTGGGTTAAGCCTAGTGACATGGCTAAATGTGGATCCTTCACGGGCTAATTCTGTCTGGTGGCATTCGATCACGGAATCCATTGACTGATGGTAAATCATTTTAGATTCTCTTCTGGTTTGACACAGCCATGTCCTTGTCGAGAGGTATCTTTGGGGAGGCATAGCAATTTAAACATGGGAATCTATTGCAACGCTGTTTCTTGCAATTATTCCTAGCAGTGTACTATTGTAAGAATTTTTGTCAGACTTTACATTACTAATGTTAGTAACATCTTCTTACACTCCTACTTTTCCAGATTTTCCTTCTAGTTGAAAATATGGTGTTTGATATGTTTTCGTAAGTGCATTCCATTTAGAAATATATTAAAATGATTTTTTATTTTTATATCATCGTATGAAAATGACTTGTAAACTTTAAAAAAAAATATCAATGCATTCCATTTAGAAATATATTAAAATAATTTTTATTTTATTTTTTTGATATCATCGTATTAAAATGACTTAAAAACTTTAAAAAAATTAATTTAAAATAAAAAATTAAAATTTTGAAGTTTTCTTTTAAAATATTTTTAAAATACATATCATCTCTTTTGACTTCTACAAAATTATTATTTTCAGGGTATCGATATCAGAAGACAAGTTGAGGATTACAAAAATTCCATGTTACATAACTGTGTTATTACACTGTGAAAACGAGAAGCTGACATGACGTGAGAAGCCTTGCTAAGGTAAGAGAGAACGTTTTAAGATTCCATGTGGAAAGCCCATGCAAGATGGGAGTGGTTTCCGTTCGATGTCTAATTTATCTATCAAATACTATTTTGTTTGAAAGGAAGTGTTGTATCTACTGTCTAGAATTTAGCAACAAGAGATCGTTGGAAAATTAGGGTATTTTATTTTAGAAAAAAAAACCATTTTGAATTATATCCTAACTTGAAAAGACCATAACACCCCTTGGAGAATATATTCATGGTAATCAATATGTAATTTTAGACAAATTTAATGGAAAAAAACATTCTGTATGAACTTTTTGCATCAAAAGGAACCTATCAACATCAAACCCATTATAGTAGTAAGAATTACTCTCAACCTAAATTTCACCACCTATCATATATTTCATCTATCAAATTATAAATATTTTTTAATTTCATCCCCTGTGATTTTTAAATTTTTCAAGTTTTGCCCCCATTCTTTAAATTGATATTTATTTTTAATATTTAATTCCTTTTTTCTCCAAATTTCACCCTTCTTGGGTTTTGTTTTCTCAAATCTTATCTTTGTTACTTTTTTGTTATTTTTTTAATATTCTTCAATGATTGTATCATTCAAATTAAATTTATTGAGATTTTTGTTTTTTTATTGAAGCTGAGACAAAGATTTAACAACTTGCAAGTTTTAGACATCAGACTCGGTTTAGGAGGTTCACTTGAGTTTTTTTTTAAAAAAGCTTATGTTTTCCTTTTCTTTCATGGTTTTTCTTTTATTAGATCAACATTAAATTATTTGATAATTTGAATAAGCTCAAGTCTACTCTTTTATATTTATTGTGGTCTCCCCCGGCATTTTAGTTATGGTTATTGCAAAAAAAATTTGTGTTGTTTAAATTACCATTTGAACTAATTACTCTTTTTTATCCTATATTTTTTAATGTAAAAAAAATTGTAATACCCGGCAAAGTGTAAATAAAAAATCTAGTTTCAATTCTATACCATTATAACTATCAACAAATTCCAAGAGAACTCAAAATAAATTGTGGCTTTCTAATGAGATTATGCCAGCAAGAATGGAGGCGTAAATCCTTGCCAATTCATCTTTTTTTTCTCTCTCAACTAACAAGCAAAACAAAATTCTTTCCTTTTGCATGTGGGGTCTCTTACCCTGCACCCGGGTTCAAGCTCTTTTGTGTGCGCTTGTTATTCCCATTGTGTCTTACTTGTTCATTGGGCTTGCAGGATGTTCAGTGGATCCGGGAATTAGTTGTGGTGCGTGTAATGTGGCTCGGACACCCCGGTTATTAAAAAAAATCTTTCATTTTCACACACTCTTGACTCTTATTTTACATCATTTTATACATTAACAAAATAATATATATACCCCCCCCCCCTCCAAAATCTCATAATTTTATGCTTAAAACATTTGCTTGTAACGTATTTTATGTCATTTTTAGTTCGCCCTGATTATCCTTCGTTGTCATGTGAACTTCTAGGGAGCGAAGGGTCTAGGAAAGCAACATGTTATATCTCCTTTTCAGTGGCGGCGAATCAAGCTTCTGGAAGTATTGTTGTGATTGTTTTTTTAAGTGTTTTTTGTTTAGAAATACATCAAAATAATATTTTTTAAAAATAATTTTTGATATCAGCATATAAAAATGATTTAATTACACAATTTTTTTAATTTAAAATGAAAAATAAAAATAATCTTTTTTAATTTTTTTCAAAAAATATTTTTAAAATATAGTGAAAATAATCTCTTACCCTATTCGAAAGTTAAGCGCCTCAATTCTTCCAAGATCAAGGGAGGGCTCTTTGTTGTGGAAACGTTGAGCCAAAAACAAGAATTGAAAACCTAATTCTTAGCATGCAAAAAATTAAAGATAGAATTGAATTGAATTTGGTTGTCACATGAAAACTTAATTCTTAATTTTATTGTTAAATATTTATTTTCAAGCAATATGCATGTAACTCCTTAACTCATTCATAAACTAGAAAACATGAAAAATAATCTTACACAAATTAAAAAAATAAGATTATTAGACATACTAGTTATTTTCCTAAATTAAATAAAAAAACTTAATTTTGTTTTCTAAAAATTCATCCTCCAGCGAAATGGATGTCAAATTCCGCATATAACACAAAAGAAAGAGAGAATTAATAGAGCTCTGTTTTCTTTTTACGTGGCATCTAAAATTTAGTACCAAAATTATCCACCACCAAACATGGCCAATCAGAAGCATCTTAACATGATCTCCATATTTGTTTGAGAAAATAAATCAACCATCATCTTCTCTAGTTCCCACCTCTTCTGAACAAACAAATTAGATGACCCTTGACACCTCCCAAGAGTCCCCTCCTTCAGAAAAAAAAACAGCCCTCTCCTCTCCTCCTGAGGCCCCATATATCATCTACAAAATGCCCTCCCTCCTCCTTCTCACCACCATTACTTCTCTCTACAGCGCTTGCCAAATTCAACCCTTCTCTAGAAACTATCTACCATCATTATGTCATCACTTTCAGGTCGTTTTCTCATGCCACAATTGTCACACACAGTTCCAAGCTCCTCTGCAAGACCAAGAACAAGACTCTTTGCTGGGCCTCCCACAGTGGCTCAGCCAGTGGAGACAGGGGTGGATGCAGGGAGGTTGGAACCTATAGTGGAGGAGAAAGATGGATACTATGTGTTGAAAGAGAGGTTTAGGCAAGGTATTAATCCTCAAGGGAAAGTGAAGATAGAGAAAGAGCCGATGAAGCTTTTCATGGAAAATGGGATCGAGGAGCTTGCTAAATTGTCGATGGAAGAGATTGACAAAGAGAAGAGCACTAAAGATGATATTGATGTTAGACTCAAGTGGCTTGGTCTCTTTCACAGGAGGAAGAATCAATGTAAGTTTTAAGCTTGCTGAGCTATAAAATATTTATGTTAACGCATAAAGATCTTTTGTTGCAAAATTGTTTTTTTATGTTTGATGATCAGATGGTAGATTTATGATGAGACTAAAGTTACCAAATGGGGTAACAACAAGTGAACAAACAAGATACTTGGCAAGCGTGATCAGGAAATATGGGAAAGATGGCTGTGCAGATGTAACGACAAGACAAAACTGGCAAATTCGTGGTGTGGTGTTGCCTGATGTGCCAGAAATACTAAGGGGTCTTGCTGAAGTTGGTCTGACAAGTCTGCAGAGTGGAATGGACAATGTGAGAAACCCCGTAGGAAATCCACTTGCAGGAATCGATCCAGATGAGATTGTTGATACCAGACCTTATACCAACTTGTTGTCCCAATTTATCACTGCCAATTCTCGTGGAAATCCTGCTTTCACCAACCTGTAAGTTTTCAGATTCCTCACTTTTTTTTTTATGTATCCGAGCTTGACATGATGAGCGAATTGCATTAGGAATTGAACTTGGTCATATTAATTTAAATGCCTTGTAGTGGATTTAGCGAGAAGCTCGAAATCAGAAATAAACGAGAGGGTATTCATTGAGAATCTCCAATGATTTAGAGGAAATTGTCAGATTGTGCTCTAGCTTTCTAATTACCAAATCAATTTTGAATTTTGATGCTAAAAGTAAAGAGTTTTGCACTTGAAAGTTGCAACGAAGTTTATTAGTTGTTGGATCATATCATAATACAGGAAGTAGAGAAATGGGAGTTGTAGCACCTGTGCTCTATAAGTGGTAATAATGTTTTGTGCTTGACTGATGGGTTCTTTTCCAATCATTTGAAATGAAGTATTAAAATCCTAAATCTACAGTGCTATGGCACTATATAGGTCATTTACACGGGGAGACATTTGCTGAAACGGAGGAGCTTAAATACGACATATAAATCTAACTAGCATAAATGTAATAAATGCCGAGTGACCTTAACCTTTCTCTATCTTTGCAGGCCAAGGAAGTGGAATGTATGTGTCGTGGGTTCTCATGATCTTTATGAGCATCCTCACATCAATGATCTTGCTTACATGCCTGCTATGAAGGACGGGCGGTTTGGATTCAATTTGCTGGTTGGTGGATTCTTTAGCCCCAAGCGATGTGCTGAGGCAGTTCCTCTTGATGCTTGGGTTTCAGCAGATGGTGTGCTCCCAGCTTGCAAAGCAATATTAGAGGCCTACAGAGATCTTGGAACCAGAGGGAACAGGCAAAAGACTAGAATGATGTGGCTGATCGACGAACTTGTGAGTAATCACTCATCTTTCAGCGCACCACTCACTCCCTTTTCGAAGTTCATTACCTTAATCACAGACCTCTCTGATCAAATTGGGAATTCTGTATAAATTCAGGGCATTGAAGGATTCAGGTCAGAAGTGGTAAAAAGAATGCCAGATCAAGAGCTGGAGAAAGAATCTTCTGAAGATTTGATTCAAAAGCGATGGGAAAGGAGGGACTGTTTCGGTGTCCATCCACAGAAGCAAGAAGGCCTTAGCTATGTCGGTCTTCACATTCCTGTCGGTCGAGTCCGAGCAGATGACATGGATGAGCTAGCTCGTTTAGCTGATATATACGGCTCTGGCGAACTCAGACTCACTGTGGAGCAGAACGTCATAATTCCCAACATTGAGGACTCAAAGATTGAAGCCTTACTTGGAGAGCGTCTACTAAAAGACTGGTTCTCACCCGAGCCACCTCTTCTCATGAAAGGGCTGGTAGCATGCACTGGCAACGAGTTTTGCGGGCAAGCAATAATCGAAACAAAGGCTAGGGCCATGAAGGTAACCGAGGAGGTGCAGAGGTTAGTGTCGGTGTCTAAACCAGTGAGAATGCACTGGACAGGCTGTCCTAATACCTGTGGGCAGGTACAAGTTGCCGATGTTGGGTTCATGGGTTGCATGGCAAGAGATGAAAATGGGAAAGTCTGCGAAGGAGCAGATGTGTACGTGGGAGGAAGAGTAGGGAGTAAATCACATTTGGGAGAGCTTTATAGGAAGAGTGTTCCCTGCAAGGACTTGGTGCCTTTGGTTGTGGACATCTTAGTTAAACAATTTGGAGCTGTACCTAGGGAGAGGGAAGAGGTGGAGGAGGATTAGCTCATTAAATCCATATGTTCTTTTTGTTAAAGAATAATATAAATTATATTGTGAGAGCTTCATCTAATAACTTAAGTTTTTAGGTGAGATGGTTCTATAATATATTTTCATAGTCTTGTTGGCTCAATAGTCACGAGTTTAAATCTCACTACCCCCATTCTATTTGATAAAAATTAAGTATAAGGTAGTGTGGGCTTATGTTTAAGTTTCAAGCCTAACAAACTTTCATTTGAGGAATTGTGTTAAAAAATATTATAAATCATATTTCGGATCTTCACTTAATAGCTTAAGCTTTAGGTGAGATGGTTACTTAATTCTTTTTTCTTCATTGCAAATTTGGAGAGGATCTAATGCATGCTTTTGCAATTCATAAATGAAACATTGAACATAGGTCTATGACAATCTAAATAGCTTTCACTTAATGGGTTGTGTTAAAGAATAATATAAATCATATTCTGAGGCTTCACCTAATAACTTAAGCTTTAGATGAGATGGTTCCTTAATATTTTTTTCTTCATTGCAAATTTGGAGAGGATCTAATGCAAGCTTTTGGAATTCGGAAATGAAACACTGAACATAGGTTTATGACAAGTGATAGAGGTCTGAGAAGGGGAAGGGAAGTGATGCAGGAGCATACACAAATACTGATGACATTCTAGACGCAGCAAACCAGGAGAGCAACAAAATGCAGCTAAGGAGCAGCAGCAAGGAGAAGAACGTGGAATCCAACTAAAAGTCAAATTGGAAAATCTTAATTTAGGAAATATTTCGTTTATTGTTTATTTGTTTCCGTTTTTGATTAAAACTCTGTTTTAGCTTTAAGCCTTCTAATTATCAAACACTTGCAGTATTTAAGCCAGCGAAGATTGAACTCGCGGGCACGTTTTGATTAAATTACACCCGATTGAATTTTCAATCAAACAAAGAGAGCATCTCTTTTTCGTTGATTAGAATTTTACAAGTAATTTCTGGGATTTCCTTTGATTCTCATAGCCCGTAGAATAACAATTATTTCTACCCGGCTTCAGTTGGTATCAGAGCCAAAAAATTTTCCCGGGGCAATTACTGAGAATTCATCATTGGCTGGTAGACGTGGTCGTGGGAGGCGTGGACAGGTTCCGAATGAGGAAGTCCAACATCATGATCGAATCATCCAGGAAGAACGCATCGCAGACTTGCAACGACAAGTGGCGGAACTGACACAACGACTGGCATCTCAGGATTTAGAGAATGAGATCACTGACCATGACTCCGACTCCACTTTTGATAACCCCTTTCATCATCGACATAACGAAAGGGAGGCATGGGGAAGGGATATGTTCAATGGAAGTCTAGGATTTCGGGTTGAACTACCTGAATTTGCTGGCACCCTGCAAGCAGAAGGATTCATTGACTGGATCAATGAAGTGGAGCGCATCTTCGACTACAAAGAGGTTCCTGAGCAGATTAAAGTCAAACTGGTGGCCATTAAATTGAAGGGGAGAGCATCTGCATGGTGGGAGCAATTGCGCTGTTCACGACACAGGCAAGGAAAATCAAAAATCACTGATTGGGGAAAGATGAAAAAGAAACTAAAAATTCACTTCCTGCCGTTTGGGTATACCCAAATTTTATTCCAGTGTCTCCATTCCTTGAGACAGAATGCAAGGACAGTCGATGAATACACAGAGGAGTTTTACCAACTAATCGCAAGGAACGATTTATCTGAGACAGAAGAGCAACTAGTGGCTCGCTACATGGGGGGGCTGCGACAACCCTTGCAAGATGCACTCAGTCTACACACCCTGTGGACTGTATCAGAGGCATTTCAGCGAGCACTTACTGTGGAAAGACAGCAAAATAGATGAATCATTAGCAGGAAGGACCCGAACAAACAACCCATTCAAAACCAGGAGGTATGCCCAACCACACCAGCACCACAGGGCCCTTCTAATCCTACGATTCGCTGTTTCTGTTGTGGGGAGCAAGGACACCGAGCTGCGAATTGCAGGAAACCAGCTAACCAAAAGAGTACGAATCTGCTGATAGAAGAAGAAGACTACATAGATGCTGGAGATGAACCAACGTATGATGACGAAGCAGCAGAAGATGTGCTCTATGGGGATGGACACGAGACCTTAGTGGTCAGGAAGAGCCTATTAACACCCAAATCTGATTCAGGTGACGATTGGCTACGACACAATATTTTCCATACAACATGTACGGTGGCAAACGAGGTTTGTAAACTAATAATTGATAGCGACTGCTGCGAGAATGTGGTCTCCGAAGAGGCCATCCAAAAGCTAAACTTAGGCACCGACCAACACCCTAAACCGTACAAACACTCATGGCTGAATAAAGAGAGTGAGGTAACAGTGGACAGACGCTGCCTAGTGTCTTTTTCTATTGGCAAGAAATACTTTGACAATGCTTGGTGTGATGTTGTATCCATGGACGCTTGTCACGTCCTGCTGGGGCGACCATGGCAGTACGATCGCAATGTCATTCATGATGGGCGAAGGAACACATACACCCTTAGCATAAAAGGAAAGAAGATCGTCTTGGCACCGCGACGAGATAACCATCCCCCTATTCCAGTTAGTGCTAATACTAATCTGCTCTCTATGTCCAGATTCTTGGGGGAATTAAAGCATGAAGACACAATGGTCTTTGCTCTCATGCCGTGTGAAGAAAGTGACGCAAAAGTAAGGCCCCAAGTGCCAACAGAAGTGCAGCAACTATTACAGGAATTTGAAGATTTGATGCCTGACGAATTGCCCCAAGGTCTTCCACCGTTACGCAACATCCAACATCAGATTGACCTCATTCCAGGAGCAAGCTTGCCGAACAGACCAGCATACCATCTTAGTCCAAAAGACGCCGAAGAGCTGCAACGACAAGTAATGGAATTACTACAACGGGGTTTCATCAGAGAGAGCATGAGCCCCTGCGCTGTCCCAGCATTACTCGTACCAAAAAAGGATGGCTCATGGCGTATGTGCGTCGACAATCGCACGATCAATAAAATTACAGTTAAGTATCGATTCCCGATCCCTCGTTTGGATGACATGTTAGACCAATTATCTGGATCGCAGGTGTTCTCAAAAATTGATCTCAAAAGCGGATATCACCAAATTCGAATTCGTCCGGGTGACGAATGGAAAACAGCCTTCAAATCGCAGCACGGACTATACAAATGGATGGTCATGCCTTTTGGTCTCTCTAACGCCCCAAGCACTTTCATGAGGTTTATGCATCAGATCTTGCGGCCTTTTATGGGAAAATTCGTCGTGGTCTATTTCGACGATATCCTAATTTACAGCCCCACGCCACATGCCCATCTTGCACACCTACGGGCTGTAATGGAAACCTTGCGCGCAGAACACTTGGTCATTAATCAAAAGAAATGCACATTCTTCACTGAGGCCGTAACATTTCTGGGATTTCTAGTGTCAACTAAAGGTGTCCACGCAGACCAATCCAAAATCACAGCAATTCTGGAATGGCCGATCCCAAAGACAATGCATGATGTCCGCACCTTCCATGGACTAGCTTCCTTCTATCGCCGATTCATCCATGATTTCAGCACCCTCATTGGCCCCCTCACAGAATGCCTTAAAGGGAAGGAATTCAAATGGACTGAAGCAGCCGAAGCTAGCTTCAATTAAATCAAGCAAAAAATGACTGAAGCACCAGTTTTAGCGCTGCCAGACTTTGAGCAAGTCTTTGAAGTTAACTGCGACGCATCAGGGACGGGAATTGAAGGAGTGCTGAGCCAGTCTGGGCGCCCCGTGGCCTTTTTTAGTGAGAAATTGACAGGGGCCAAGAGGAATTACTCCACCTATGATCTTGAATTTTACGCTAGTGTGCAATCCTTGAGACATTGGCGTCATTACCTGCTGCAGCAAGAATTCATCTTGCTAACCGATCATGAGGCCTTGAAGTATATTAATGGGCAACACAAGCTAAATCGCAGACACGCTAAGTGGGTAGCCACACTACAGGAATATACTTTCACAATCAAGCATCAGGCTGGAAGCTTGAACCGAGTGGCTGATGCTTTGAGCCGGCGAACATCCCTTCTTACAACTATGCAAACACAGGTTACAGGTTTTGAGACTTTAAAAGACCTGTACCCAGGAGATCCTTCGTTTGGAAAAATATTCCTAGAGGTAACAAATAGGTTTCACAGAGACTTTACTTTACACAATGGGTGCCTATTTCAGGGACTACAGCTGTGTATTCCAGTTTGCTCATTACGACAGCACATTATATGTGAGCTTCACGGAGAGGGACACTTTGGGCGTGATAAGACCCTCGCCCTCGCCACTGCCGATTTTTATTGGCCCAAAATATCCAGCGATGTTGCACATTACGTTGCACGGTGTTACATATGTCAACGATCAAAAGGGGTTCTTTCAAACGCAGGATTATACACTCCCTTGCCAGTACCGGAAGCACCATGGCTTGATGTAAGTATGGATTTCGTGCTAGGATTACCACGCACGCAGCGCGCAACTGATTCTATACTCGTCGTGGTTGATCGATTCTCCAAAATGGCACACTTCGTTGCATGCCGAAAAACCATGGACGCTGTCAACATTGCCCACCTCTATTTCAAAGACATCGTCCGCATCCATGGAATACCACGATCTGTCACCTCAGACCGAGACACCAAATTCATTAGCAATTTTTGGAGGAGCTTATGGAGCCGTTTGGGAACAAAACTAAATTTCAGCAACGCCTATCACCCACAAACAGATGGTCAGACGGAGGTCGTAAATCGGAGTCTTGGCAACCTGTTACGATGTTTGGCTGGGCATAAGCCAAAACAGTGGGATGTGGCGTTACCCCAAGCTGAATTTGCCTACAATCGATCCACTAATAGGAGCACTGGAAGGAGTCCTTTTCAAATCGTGTATGGGCGTAACCCTCCCGGAGTACTGGATTTAATACCCATTCCGCGAATAAGTCGTCCCAGTCCAAAAGCAGATGAAATGGCTGAACACCTCAAGGAAATTCACAATCAGGTAAGCACAGCTATACAAGAAAGCAACACTCAGTACAAACTAAGGATTGACAACCATCGGCGTAAAGTCCTGTTTGATAAGGGAGATTTTGTCTGGGCTGTCTTAACTCGTGATCGATTCCCGGTGGGGGAATATAACAAGCTTAAAGACAGGAAGATTGGCCCGTGTGAAGTCTTGCAGAAAATTAATGATAATGCCTACCGTTTGCGTCTACCTAGCCACTTGAAGACGTCAGATGTTTTCAACGTGAAGCACCTCAGCCCTTGCTTTACAGATTCCAGTGGTGTAGCATCGTGGTCGAGCCCTTTTCAACCAGAGGAGACTGATGCAGGAGCATACACAAATACTGATGACATTCCAGACGCAGCAAACCAGGAGAGCAACAAAATGCAGCTAAGGAGCAGCAACAAGGAGAAGAACGTGGAATCCAACTAAAAGTCAAATTGGAAAATCTTAATTTAGGAAATATTTCGTTTATTGTTTATTTGTTTTCGTTTTTGATTAAAACTCTGTTTTAGCTTTAAGCCTTCTAATTATCAAACACTTGCAGTATTTAAGCCAGCGAAGATTGAACTCGCGGGCACGTTTTGATTAAATTACACCCGATTGAATTTTCAATCAAACAAAGAGAGCATCTCTTTTTCGTTGATTAGAATTTTACAAGTAATTTCTGGGATTTCCTTTGATTCTCACAGCCCGTAGAATAACAATTAATTCTACCCGGCTTCAGGAAGGGAGTTGTGTCAAAGCTTCCACGAGCTTGATTTCCAATTATTTTGGCTTAATTGTTTGGGTTTTGTATAATGGTTAGAAGCCCGGTGGGAGCTTATATAAAACTTGGTATAGTTTATGATGCAAAACTAATAAATAAATATAATTGGAAAGATGTTGGTGGGACTTTCGGATAACTCTTTCTCTCTGTTTTTTTTTTTTTTTGCTTTTTATCTAATAAGAATGAACATATCTGTTGTTGCAAAGAATATTAGGGATGAACAAAATCTTCATATTGAAGAAATGTATTTCAGGAATTTTATTTGTTGGCATTCACTGTATATTATTTAGCTGAGAGTTTATAGATTTTAGTAATTGATTTACACTATAACTGTATAATTCCTATATGTTGCAGGATCAGTATTGACTTGAAGAGGGAAGGCTTGAATTCATAGACTTCCAAAACTATTTCTCTGTATATGTATAGGAGTACTATGAACTTAAAAAGAATGAAAAAAAGAATACAAATTCAATATAATTTTTTTTCCTAACATAGTATTAGAGTGATACATTAGATTTCTCTCTCTTTTCCTTTAATTATTGAAAGTTGTTATTATAACAATAGCAACAAAAACAGAAGACGATGGCAACACCTATTGATTTAGTGGAACAAAATCAACAAGGTATTGCTATTATCCTTGAGGATTTAATTACAAGAATGACTAAGGTTTTAACACAAAACCAGACCCCAACCTCAACGGTGACATACAATGCTGCTGCTACACAAATTGCTATAAAATTTAATGAAACCAACTATGCTTTATGGTCACAAATGTTAAAATGTTTATCTTAGGAAAAGACAAACTAGAATATATAAATGGTAATTTTTTGCAACCAAATTCGAACGATTGTACATTCAAAAGATGGAGGATAGAGAACTATATTGTAAATTGTTAATTGATCAACTCAATGAACCCTCTCTAATCGACAACTTTATTTAGTTTCCAATGGCCAAATAGGTATGGGAATCAATAGATGCAACCTATTTTGACGAGAATAAAAATCTTAGGTAATGATTTAAAGAGACATGTCACTAGAATGAGACAAAATAGAGAATCCATCGAGTCATACTACAATAATCTTCAAGGTCTATGGAGGGAAATCGACTTTCGCCACCCAAACCCAATGGAGTGCACAAGTGATATATAGAAGTATAACACCCCTTTTCAAGTAAATAGGTTAAGAGACCAATAGAGGGTGAAGTAAATAGCTATTCTCATCGTGGAAATGTAAAATCCACTCAAGACTTGATAACGACAGAAAGCTAATGGTGGAACTCGACAACATACGTATGCAGAGGAGGAGGAAAACATATGGCATAAATACCACTTTATTCGCGCACGCAAGGGAAAGACAGACGATGGGAACTCACCCAGCTAATGAAATTTTCAGGTTGCTAAGTGGGAATCCGTAATCCCCCAACTCAGGAGCAAATGCAACAACTTCTCTGCATAATCTAACACATCTTAAGAGAAAAAAATGGAACTGATTATGGGAACTATAATTTTTGTATCAATAGCCGATGGATTTTTGTCGTGTGTGTACTCTCTGACCATTAATGAAGCATGCGGGAACAACACAGGTTTTAATAGTACTAAAAGAGAACATAGACTTGGACAAAAAGAGCTTTCTTTAAAAAGGCTCAACCGCTCGAGGTTACAAGGGGTGATTTAGCCAACTCATTCTAGATGGGTTGACTTTGCATATGGCCTAAGGCCCAACCGAATTTGGGCCCCTGAGATGGTGGTGTAAGGCCATTAAGCCAGTTGGTGAACTCAGAACATCCACCTCAATGCTCATCCAGAGACCAATCCGTTTTTGGGTTTTTAAACAAGCCCATAATATAAATAAGCAACAATCAGAGGGTTTTAGTAAGAGTATGCGCCAAGAATAAATACCTTCAAGAAATATACATATTCGTGTAATTTATATAGTTTCTGACCTCTAATTTGTTAATAGTACTTAATTCCCATTATTTAATCTTATATTATCCATTGATAACGAAGCTATTCTAACTTAGTCCATTGATGAAGGAGTCCGACATACCATTTTTTTTCGATACTTCGATTCATCTTCGTCGCCGTGATTGGTCCTTGGAAGGAAGTTTGATACTGAATAGTCTCTATCAGCGAGAAATAACAAACAGGATGAGGACTGAAACAAAAACAAACGACAGTTCACCAATATCTTTAATGTCGTCTGCATCCTCAACTCGAAATCTCTCATTCTGCATGGAGATAAACAGCAGAGAAGATGTGTCACAGACGGAGCTAGGACGTATGCTGTCTGTTAGTGATGCTGCTGGTCGCAATTTAGTCTGATTTGTTTTTCATTCAGATGAACCCGCTTTCCTTCTTCACTAATCTAGCGCTGGCTGCTATATTATCCAGAGAATTCAAGTGATAGGATGATCCTCTTATATCAATCAGGACACAGTTGGCACTTGGAAATACCAAATCTTCAACGAAAAAACGTCAGGACAGGGGCATTACATATACGGTACCGGATTTCTATCCAACAACTTGCTTCTTCGTAGTTAGCAAAAGGTCGTAGCAGATAAATGAGATGGGGACATGAACAAACAAGATCCATAAAGGTATGGAACTTGAGCATACAATCGGGTCCATGCAATATGAGTGCATATGGGAACCACAAATTTTGCTAGCAAAAAATCAGATATTGAAACCTCTGCAATGAATACAACCTGTTCAGAATTGATAGCCTGCAATCTGCCTCCCTGAGGTTGCACGACTTCGGACAGCCACACACATGACAAGTTGCCAGCGAATCTGTTGAGATATTTATTATTGAATTTTAGTTTTTATTGCTATTTATCTCTGTATTAAATGCAGCTTGCGTTAAAAACATAGTAAATTTAGCTTATGGTAGCGTGAAATGAGAGTGAAGTTCTCTTTTATACATGTATAGTGAATGTTCTATTGTTAATGATACATTATCTTTTGTTTTTTCATCTATTTTATCTACGTGTGACTTTGTATATTTTTAGTTTAAAGTCATATTTATTTAACAATTTTTTTTTTATTTTTTAAGATTTATTCTTGAAATTATTAAAATAGTTCATTTGTTTTAAATATTTTAATGTGTTAATATTAAACAAATATCATAATATAATTAGCCTTACATATTTTTAACAAAAAATACTTTAAAAAAATCCTTATCATTATTTTCAACACCTTATCTATAATAAAATTAATATATAAAAAAACTAAATAATCAAAAGTTTTTAGACAAACAGGAAGAAAATAACACATTGAATTATATTTTGTTCGATAGTTTGATAATGATAATAATATTAATTTTGTTTTTGTCCTTTAATTTTGTTCTTCAAATATTTGCATTTGTTCCTTATATCAATTTTTTTGTTCAATGCAGCCAATATTGTTTTTTGTTTTACTTTCAATTATAATAATAACAATAAGAATAATAATTCAAGTAATTTATCATTCGTGTTGTATATATTAAGAATTAAGTTTTGCTATTTCTCTACATATAATGTTTCAAATGTGATATCTTAAATTAATGATTTGAAAAAAAATTATGGCTCAATATTGTTTTTAAATTTTTATCTTATTTATTTAAAATTGTATGAATTAACATTAGTATTAAACATAAAATATTCAACAAATTTTTTTATTATAATCCAAGTGATTACATAATGATAATAGTACAAATTTTGCTATTATGCTCTTAATGTCATTTAACTTTTTTCATTTATTCTTCAAATCAAATAATATTTTTTATGCTGATAATATTTTTTTTCCCTTCAATCTTAAGAATAACAATGAAAATACCAATTGAAATAATTTATCATCCAATATTGTATTTATGAAGAATTATTTTTACAGCTTCTCTATATATAATGGTTCAAATCTAATAAATTATCATTCAATGTTGTATTTGTTAAAAATTGTGTAATTCAATGTTGTCTTTAATTTATTTTTACCTTATTTATTTAAAATTATATTATTTAACATTAGTACTAAACACAAAAACATGTTCTATAATTTGATTTTTTGAGATTACCTAATAAAATTTTGCCTGCATTGATTATTTTGCTCAGATGTATAACATCATAAAAAAAAATCTAGCACCATTAATATTTTTTTTACATATTAAAAAATATAGCACCATTCTACCTAGGTTTACCGTCGTCTTTAATATTTTTATTAATATCATTTAAGTTATAATTAGTATTATTATCATTATTATAATTGTATTTGTCATTATTTATATTCTTCATATTATTTTATGAGGTATTTGTCATTATTGATATTCTTCATATTATTTTATGAGTTATTGTTATTATTATTAATATCATCAAAGCCATAATTAATTATTAACACCATATGCATTACAACCATTACAATAAATTACAATTTCTATTATCATTATGATTAGTAATGTCACTATTATTACCATGATTATACCACATAAAATTATTATTATTATTATTATTACTACTACTAAAACAATAAACATTATTAAATTACCCCAAAAAACAAATCTCAAAATTTTTAACAAAAGACCACGCAAGAAATAAAATAAAATTATTATTGTTATTGCTTAAATAATGGAAATAATAAATTTACCTTGAAGAATACAAAAACCTAAAAACTTTAACAAAAGAGCAAACATAAAAATAAAATAAATGACAAAAAAAATTTTGGCTTAAAAAATCATTTTACGTGTAGAAAAAAATAGAAACAAACAAAAAGAAAAGAACAAAGGGAAAACGAAGAAATATCAATTTTCAAATGATCACCAACACAAATTAAAATTGAAGGACTAAATTGAATGAAAACATAACCTCAACAAAAGAGAAAATGATAAAAATTAAAAACCAAAACTAAGAGCATATACATATAAACATGAATAAATATAGGGACTATTTTGGAAGGATCGAAAAATTAAAGGAATTAAAATAAAATAATAAATTAAAAGAATAAGGATAGAAATGGGAAAAAAAACACAAATATGATCAATTTCAATTGAAAGACAAAATTGAAAAATATTCAAACTTCTATACGGAAAAAATTAAGGGATTTAAAACCAAGCCCAAAAATAAAAGAATAAGGATTGAAATGAATTTACTCAATTTCAATTGAAGGATGAAATTGAAACAAATTAACAATTCTATAACAGAAATCAGGACCAAACAAAACAATAAAAAAATCGAGGGTAATATGGTTATTTTACTGTTCACGGCAGTGTAAAAAATCGAAAATACCCCGGGTAGTCAACTCTTTGTTTTCTGTTGGTAGAGGTAAAACATAGTTTTACTGTAAAAAAAACCCTGGAAAAGACTCAAATACCCCCAAACAATTAGAGAATGTCAAGTGGTCCCACGGAAAAAGCTAAAATACCCCCGAGTCCAAGTGTTAAATTTCTATGCATTTAGGGGGAAATTAATAATTATATAATTATAATTTATAGTAATTTGTGTCTACTACTATAGTGAAAAAGCCACACGGTTTACCTTCTTCTTTAATAACACTCCTAAGATTTATACTCGTCTTGGACATTGTAGTGGGGGTAAAGATTTTTATCTACCCCTTCAATATCTCTTCTGAAAAATTGGTTGATTTTTCCATGGTTGTTTTGGCTTTTGATAAAGGTCTTTTTTTATTATTTCAAATATTCTAGATTCAAATCTTTCGAGTAAATTGGATAATACCCTTTAGGTGATTGCAACACTTGTAGAATCTTTTACCATACCTTTAACTTTTTTTAGAGTTATCTCAACAACTTTGATGAGAGAATTATGGATTCAAATTATATTACTAATGACACCAATGATGATGGAGAAGAAAGGTAATTTTTAGGCCTTCTACACATTAGCGTGTCTCAAAAGCCTTTATATGTTTCTAAACCTAAGTCGATGCCTATTTGTTTTCCCATGTTTGGTCCACCTATGTCTTCTCTTGTTTCTGATGATGTTTTGAGATTTATCATGTTAGCTTGGTTATTTGAGTTTTTGGAGAAATAATTCAAGCATGAGTGATGTATAAAAGAATGAGAAAATCACTATTTGTAGAGAGAATATCTTATTATTTAAAGGTAGAAGTGATTCCTTTTAGCTCAACTTGCATGAGGCCATTAATAAAATAAAACCCATAAATGAGCAAATCTCAAGATTGTAATACTAAAGATAATGGTGGCATCCCAAATTGAATTGATTTGTGATCATCAACAAAAGACAAATGATGAAATTAAATCCAAGAAGAAATAGCTTTTAAAGTTAAAATCATCTAAAGCTTAGAGTGCTAATGATGTCTAGGAGGTCTATCAAACTAGATGACATTAAAGGCAAACTTTGTTTGGAATAACAATTACAATCTAGGCAAAGATTGTGTACTTGCCTTTTATTATTATTTTATTCATTAGTCATTCAGAACTAAACATTTGGTTTGATAAAACATTTAGTTTTCTCTAATTGTTTTCATTTATTCTTTTTTTACCTTAAATTGGACTTGAAAGCATTTTAATAAAAAAGAAATAAAAATTATTTATTTATTTATCTGTTCACAATTTATACTTTTACAGGCTAAAAGTATTATAATAGAACACATTATTTTTTTTTTGATTTGATTTGATTATTTTTAGGTGATTAAACTTAGGATGAATTCTAAGTTGCTTGCATACCTTCATAAATAAAGAATCAAATCATGATGTAGCTCAAAGTGGATTTCTTTTTTTTGTGTTATTTCATGTCATTCACAATTTATACTCTAACTGGTAAAGAGTAATACATTTTATTTCATGTTTAACAGTTTAGATAATGTGATATGGCGATTTAAAGGTCTTCAATAATAGAATTGCTTTAGAAATTCTCGATGCGTATTTGTAAATCATATTTATCAACAATCTTATATGCTTTATTGTTTTAGACTTCAGAGACAACATAAGGGTCATCCTATTTTGAGATTAATTTTCAACTTGTGCGTTAAGTGATGACTATTATCTTTTAAACATGAAAATCATGTCTCCCACTTGAAAGAACCAAGGCTAAACTTTTTTCCTAAGCCTTTAACATCCTAACTTGATAACACTCAAAGTATAACTTTATATTTTTTTCATCAATAAGGCCTGCTTAAATAACAATCCTTAGAAATGTGATTCAACATTCCAATGGAAGAGCAACTTTAGGGTCATAGATAAGATAATATAGAGTTATTTGTGTTGATGTCTGATATATTATGCAATATGCCCACAAAGTTTCTCCCATTCTATCACATCAATCTCATTTTTTTCAATAAATTACACAAAGTCTTATTGAATGATTCAACTAGCCCATTTATAGTAGCATTATACATAGATGAGTTATGTTGGATAAAACTAGATTTCCACATAGGTTATCCATGAGGCTATTGTAAAATGGTTTTCCATTATCTATGATGATATAATGAGGTACACCATATAAAATATGATATTATCTTTGATGAATCAAGCAACTGTTTCTTTTTTTTTTACTTCCTTTAATGGGACAACTTCAATCCATTTAGAGAAATAATTAGTTGATGTCAGGATATATAAATGGACAACTAAGGACTTTGGGGTTATAGGTCCTACTACATCAAGATCCCATATATTGAAAGGTCAAAATGCAATTATAGGGTACAAAGGTTTTAGCGGTTGATGAATGAAATATGCCTAAAACTAATAGGCTTGACATCTTTTTGCAAAATTGATGCAATCCCTTACCATGGTTGGCCAATAATATCTTATTTTTTATATGAAAATGGTGTTTAGGGCCAAACTAATGCACACCATAAATTCTTAAATGAACTCCTCCACAGTATGTGTTGCTTCATCTTCTCTTCACTTAACATGTAAAAAGGATTCCATCAAAACAGCGTTGATATAACGATCTCTAAAGAAGATAAATCAATATGTGTGCCTTTTAATTTTAGATTTACATTATATTTCATTAGGAAGTATTCCATATTCTAAATAATCAACAATTAGCTGTCTTTAATCTTTTTTAAAAAAAATAAAGAAACTATTACTTTCTATGTTGTCCAATACAAGTAGTGAGACCACCCATCTTTGGCATACTAGTATTGAGATTACTACTATTGAGAATTTTCTAGAATTGTTGAAAGACTTGCAAGAGCATTAACTTAATGATTTTTAACTTACTGGCATATGGTTAATGATCAACTGATCGAACAATTGTAGTAGTTGTGATGCATATTTGTAATACAAAAATAAGTCAAGCTTTTGAACTTCATATTCATTTGCAATTTGATTAACCACCAACTTTTTATATCCATAAACTTTTAGTTGACAAACTTCCATGTTTAATGCCATTATTTAGCCAATGCTTAAGGCTTGATACTTTGCCATATTATTAGAACATTGTTCCAGTAATGTACAAGATATGACATCACTTCACCAAACAGGGTAAAAAATATGACTCCTGCCTTTAAGCTATATTTTCTATATGCTTCATAAAAAATATAACTTCTAGAGCAACATGAAATTAGTTAAAACAACTTCCTCATCTAGTAAGTCCACTGAAAGTTCTTATATTGCAGGAACTAGATGAGTTGCTACCAAATTAGATAAAACTTTCATTTCACATCCTATTATGGAGTGAACTCTAGATAAAATTTAGATAATAATATTGTCTATTTAGTTAGATGCCCTAAAAGAATTGGTTTTGTCATCAAATGCTTTAATGAATATGCCTTGGAGATAAGACAACATGTGTTAACATGTAATGCCTTAATTTCGTAGTAGCAAAAACCAATGCAAGTCATATCTTTTCAATTAGTGAGTAATTTACTTTAGCACCAACCATTGTCTACTTTGTTAATGAAAGCATTTTTTCCCTTCATTGTTTACTTGGGCAAGTAGTGCTCATAAAGAATATTTTTGGGCTACAATATAAATAACTAGCAGGCTTTCTAGAATTGGAGATGTCAAAACTGGTGGATGAAGTAAATACCTTTTTATTCTATTAAATAGTATAATGACATTCCTCATCCCATATAAATGGTGCATCCTACTCATTAATTTTCTAAATAGATGGTATAGTCCTTCAAATATAGAGATGAACCTTCAAATATATGCTAACTCTCATTGAAGACTTTTAAATTCATAGAGGTTGTTTAGCTTTGGAATTTTAAAGATTCATTTGTCTTTTATAGGTTTAACTCAATTCCATAATGTTTGATAATAAAGCCTAATTTGGTTCTTAAAGATGCACTAAACAAGCAATCAAAGGGTTTATTTTTAATTGATAGCAATGAAGCCTATCGAAGAGACTTCTTAAATCATTAAAATGATCTTCTTTCTTTTTAGTTTTAACTACAAAATTATTTACATCGCATTCATTGTTTTATGTAATATATCCTCAAAGATCCTTGCATGGCACGTTGGTATATTTCTCCAATATTTTAAGACCAAAATACATTACTTTATAATAATATACACCTTTTAAAGTATGAAATGTTGTTAGTTCTTCATCTTTAAGATTGATATGGATTTGGTTATATCCTAACAATCTATCCATAAAAAATAAGACTTTATGGCCTATAATAGCATTTACCATCAATTTATTGTTGGTCAATGAAAAATCATCTTTAGGACAAGCTTGGTTCAAATCTTGGAGACCAATGAAACACTTATTACTCCACTCTTTTTTTTCATAAGAAAAATAGTTGCAATCTAAATTGAATATTTAACTTATTGGGTAAAATTTACTTCAATGACGTATTGATTTTGTATTCTATTTATGAGATAAGTTCAAGATGAAAACAACGTTGAGGCTGCTTAACTGGGCAAATCCCATTTTTAGAAGCTAAATAATGAACAATAATCTTAGGATCCAAACCTAACATTCATTTGTAAAACCATGTAAATACATCATTGTATTCTCACAAGAGTTGAAGATATTGAGTCTTTTCTTAAACACTCAAAGAGACACTAATAAAAATAGGTCTTGGATCTTTTTAAGTTTCTAAGTTTACTTTTTTCAATTCATCTACATTAGCTTACCCCTCTTATTAAAAAGTTTCTAGAGTTGGAGTTGGTTCATCTTTAATAGATGATTCATCTTAATCTAAACTATAACTTGATGCTTTCTTAATATTGATATGTTTTGCAAGTACAATCTTAAATCTTAGCGATTAAGTCTTTACCTTTGTTGGAACTTTTTCACCTTTTTGATGCTTTTGTTCTTTGATCATGATCTTTTTATCTTTCTAACTTAATCCTTTTTTGAGACTATTTTCCTCTTCATCACTTTAGGGCCTAATCTTGAAAAAATAAAATCCTTCAATCTAGAACTCTATAGTTAGGTGGAAATAGATATTTGATCACAAAGTCTTTCAATCATTAAAACACATGGATCCCAACCTAGTCTTTCAAATCAAAACATTAGCATTTTCCTTCTTGCTTAATCTAAAACACATATCTATTGGATTTTTCCCCATTATATTTAAAGACTTGAATCATAATAGGTTTTCTTATCTGACATCTCCTCTTTTAAATGAGACATTAATAAACATTTCCTTTAGGGTATTCATTTATGCTTTGAGTTTGACTATTTCATCTTCTTCCCAATCATCTTTCTAGGTGGAGCTACCTTAGGAACTAGTAAAATTGGTTGGTTTGAACCATGTTCTCTTTTCTTTCTTACCATGATCTATATTTCATCCTCATACGACATATCCATGCCATTAGAAGATCCTCATCCAATTGGTTTCATTTTCATGAAACTTTCTTCAGTAACACTTGACAAGTCATATATATTTTTTTTTATCTTTTTTCCTTTTTGGAAATTAAATTAGACCCTTCATATCCATATCCAAATTTTTAGCAATTAAGATAAACAATCATAGAAAATATACATAAAAAAAACATATTCATTCATCATATAAACTAAAGATAAATGGAAGAATAAATCTCACATTTCTTGAAATCTTAAGGTTTATGTGTCCTTGCAACCAATAAAAAATAGTGCAACCTTGTATATCTATGGAACAACTACTATAAAAGATGGAAGAATGCTTCAATTTAGGATTTTAGGAGAGAGCATTTGTGTTACTCTATTCTGCCCCCCCATTTTATTTTATTTTTTATAGCCTAAAAACCCAAGTCCCTACTTTATAAAATAGTTCTCCCTTAAGTAGATAATTTTACATTTAAATACTTCAATTACTATTTTCCTAAAAAGGAGAAATAGTATTGCATGAAATCCTTAATCTTTGACTTAGAGAGGCTAAATTGATGAAATAAGGACTTGGATATTGTTTTGGATGCTTTGGGATGTAATTTGGACTTGTTTCTTCACAAAACCTATATGTTGGTAAAATTCATGTGTCATCTTAGAAAAATCATATCTCTCTCATATGAGATCATTTTCTAATGAAGTTTGGTATGGGTCTTGAATCAAGAACCCAAATAGATTGAGTTTTCATCAAATGAACATTTGTAACTCAAGATATTCAAATCATAATGGTCTAAGGTCAATATTGACAGAATGCAAGATTTGACTTTGAAGGCTGTGATTTCTATGCTCTCTCTTTATTTATGTTTATTTCCATATATTTCCCGAAAGATATGGATATTAGCTTTCTAATTCTACTAGAATCACTAAAGTTTGACCTCATAGCTCTAGCTCTAAATGAAACATCGACTGAAGTCAAATTTATCAATTTCCTTAAATTCACTTCTTTTTGAATCTTTCATCCAAAAATATCTTCAAAACATAATAAAATAATATCAAGACATTTTATATATAAACACATAGGCAAAATACTAGGTAAATATGATTAAAACTATCAAGAAATATGGTTGCATTATGTTGTCAATAAGTTGGAATGGACCATATCATGGTGTAGACAAATATCAGATCATCATTTTGGTGCAAGCTTGGTCAAATTTGATGAGAAAATAAAGTATCAAATGCCTCTGAAAATTTGTCACCTAAGCAACTTTTTTAGGCAAAAATTGGAGAAATGAACAATAATTAAAATGGCGTCGTTTTAGTAACATTCATCATGATGCTATGATATTTGATTTTTCTTATTTGCACTATTGATTAGCTTTAAAGTTTTAATTATGTACAATTTCACCCTTGATGAACTTCACATTAAACACCAAATTTTTGTGCCTTTTTGGTTTGATCATGGTCTTTTATTTATGCAAGTTAACCCTTAATTAATTATTAAACTTTCAATTCCCTTAAATTTCACTCATGATTTTAATCAATTAAGCCCTTATAGTTTGGTGCCTTTGCAAATTGGTCCCTTGTTGCGAATTTCTTTAATTTATCCCTTAATTGCCTAAAAAACTTTGATTTACTTGTATTCTTGTCCCTGTTTTGAATCAATTGATTTGGTAAAAATCAAGTTTGGTCTTTTGGAATTTCAATCTTCTTAATTAAGCTCAAATTAGGCTTCTAAACTTAAGTTTTCCCTAATTAAGTCCCTTATAAAATTTATTTGGCCCTTTTAAAATATAATTAAGTCCCTACACTTAATTAAATCCTTCAATTGAACTCAAATTAATTCTTAAATATAATTAAAATTTATTTTCTGCATGATTAAGTCAAATTGGCTTATTAAAAATATAATTATGCCCTTAAACGTAATTTTTACGCATATTTATCCTATAATCATTTATTTTAATCTTGAATCTGCATTTTTTTATAGAGCTATGATTGAACTCTTGAATTTGTCTACTTTTTTGGGCTTGATTTTTCCACCGTGTCAATCCTTTTTATTTATTTTATTTTATTTGGGAATAACCTAGAAATGAGTTATGACATTACTCTTGTTTTTGTTGTTTTTTAGGAGTATCTTAATGTCTTAATAGATCTTAATTAGCATTATTCCTAGATGAATTTCCAATAGTTTTGGAGCTTTCAAAAGGTTGACTTTATCCATCAACATAGCATTTTAAGCATCCTTTTCCTTGATGAATTTTTCTAGCTCCTCTATTTATATTAACATTTGATGGACACAATGCTAAAAATAACGAAGTCTTGATGACCATGACTAGCATTTGAGAGTTAGAGAAATAATTGGATAAGGATGAGTAATATCTCCATGTGTTTTTGGAAGAAGTCATAGAATGAGATCTAGACTTCGATCGCATGCTTGAATTTGAGTCATATGGTAGAACCTTAATCCCTTTTTATAGATTTGGAAATGGAGAATTTCCAAACTTATATTTGAAGGAAATTGCTTCTTTTTTTGTCTTCTAAAGAATTTTCTCTGTAAAGAGACCAACTTGAACTTTCTAAACATAGTCTTTTGGTGAGTGGCTAGCAAAATATCCACTCCAGCATCTTGAGAATTGATTGAATAATTGCTTACATGCTCCATGTTTTCCATTTTGGATAGTAAATCGTTTGGCTCAAGAGATGAGAGAAATATAAGGTCCTAAGTATGAATTTTTACATATAGATTTTTCACATATTAAGTATACACACTAAAAATGATGTCAAAATTAAAGTGATGAATTTATTTACAAAAAAATGGAAACTCTCTTGAAGTGCTCTTTGTGTGCACAAATATTTTCACATACCTATATCTTGTTTTGGATAGGAAGATATTCACACAAACTCAAAAGCTTTAAGTGTGTGAGATCTTGATTTGATTTGATTTGATTTGATGAAGGACTTGACTTTGACTTGATAAAGATTATTTAAATAAGCTTGAAAACCTTAATTGTATGATATCTTGACTTGATTTGATTTGATAAAGGACATTACTTTGTTAATTTGTTTCCTTAGCTTGATTTGATGAAAAAATGATTTTTGATCATTTTCTTTGTTGATGGACTTGAATTTATTTAAAAGAGCTCCTAAGTATTTGTGTTTAGTATTTAGTGTCTAATTGTTGTCTTTCTTCTACTTGTTGTTGTTCGTGGCTTGAATGCCTTGTTCTAGTTGTGTTTTTATTTGATTGCTTTGTTGCCTATCTAAAGGATATTTAAAAACAATTGATATGGAAATTACTTAAAATACTCTTAATCTAAAAAATATGAAAGTAAAAACTATAAAATATATTTGAATTGAGTTTTTAATCTAATTTACACAATGAATCTAATTAGACCCACACCAAATAAATTTAATCTAACAATGATAAAATGTTGGTGCTGGCTTGTATTTTGGATTGATTTTTTATGTCAAGGATCATATTGTTTAAAATTTAATGTCAACACATGCATAATTACTCTATGCATTGAGCTTAAACATGATATCATCGACGATACATATATTTTTTTCAAAAGAAAAGAATTGTAGGTGTCTTTCTCTATCTAAAACAAAAGATGAATGAGGTGATGGAAGACTTGTAAGCCTCACTTGATGATATATATATATATATTAAAACTTTGTTCGTCTATGTATTAAGCGTCTACGACCATTATCTTCTTGTTTTATGTTGTCTTTTAAATAAATTTTTACTTGAAAATTTATTACAAAAATTTAATATCAGTATTTCAAAACAATAAAAATAGCAAAAAATATTACTTTTTTTTTTAAAGTGAAAGATTACTGTCTAAACGAATTCCTAAACAATATTTTCCTAAAAACAATTACAAGCAGTGTTGTTGATCTCATTTCGTTTCCCCCGAAACAGTCAAAATGTTTCGTATTAGTTATAAACACGAGATAAAAGTGACACAATATTTACCTCGCTTAATATTTTAGCCCGTTCTAAAAAAATTACTCAAATTTCAGTCGGAACGTTTCGATTTCGTTCCGCATGTTTTGTTTCGGCTAAATAGTGTTTTTTTGGAATAATGAATAATTATATTATATCAATTATATCTCTTTATCCGACCGTTAGATTGAAATGAAATTTTACCAGGATCTTTTGACATATTTATATATGTTATATTAAAATTTCAGAGCAATCAGAGAATGCATGACCTTGCGAGATTGATGATGACATTCTCATAATACTATAGATGCTCATAATTTTGTTCAAAAAAATTATTTTATTGTGTCCATTTTTAGATTAAATTGCACAATTCTAAATAATTTTATTTTTAAATTTGAAATTATTTTTTTAATTAATATATTTAATTATATATATACATAAATAGTACAATCCCAAAACAGAACACTTTTAAAACCTAAACATTCAATTCCAATTAAGAAAACAAAACATCAATCAAAATAAAATTGACAATCTTGTAATATTACAAGAGTATGGCTATCTTCCCTGACTCATTAACATGCAGCATACAAGAGTTTGTTTTAAAAAATCTTTTTTTTTTAAATTAAAATATCTGCTATTTTGTGATTATTTTTATGTATTAATATTAAAAATATTTTTTAAAAAATATAATTTTAATATATTTTTAAATAAAAAACAATTTTAAAAACAATTTTAACCAATTTACAAACTGATACGTATCAACCTAATTATGAAAATCAATGAAAGAGTTGAAAAATACAACGTGTTTTTCAATGGCCACGTACTGTGACCAGTCAAATAAATCAGTTGTCAGGACTCAGAAGATTTGCCCTGCAAAAAAATAAAGGGACAAATCTTTAAGATCATTCGCGTGGCTTCCATGCGCCGCCCATATTTAATAATGAGAAAAATAAAAACCGTGTGAAACGGTGGCGATACACCAGGATTGTGATAATAACGGTGGCGATATTTAATGGATGCTCGAGGGGCCTGCCTGACAAACATTGCAAATGCCGTTGACGCCAATTATTTCCCAGTCTAAGCTTTCTTTTTCATTTTTATTCCCCTCAAAAACTCCGACAGTGACTAAAGTTGTAATTTGACATGGTAATATAAAAACACAAATATTTATTAAAATTAAATTTTCACAAAATATCATTTAAAACACAATTCCAAAAGCCTTAATAAATCAAAAGGTCAATTTAATAAAGAAAAATGATGAATCTACTTAAATGTATTAACAATAAAGTGTATATCTTGGAATATAGTTAAAATTGCTTTAAGTGCTTTATGTTCAGAAATACATCAAAATAATATTTTTTTATTTTAAAAAAATTATTTTTGATATCATTACATCAAAATAATTTAAAAACATCAATTTTTTAATTTCAAATAATAAATAAAAATAAAAAATTAATTTTTTAAAAAATATTTTTTGAAATACATTACAAAACATCTAAAAAATGATGAATTTAGTAAAATGTGTTTTCGAACCAGATTTCTATAATGACTGAATCCTTTTCAAAATCTCAATTCGCGTGAAATTAGCATCACGTTTTATGACTGGATATATCCATCTTTAAAATTATTTTTCAGAAACCTAAATCTAAAAATTTAAATTGGTGGATGGACTTCAAAGAAAACGATAATCATTGCTGCACTTTCAACATCATAGAACAAACAAAATCATACAAAGACAATGGAAGATTTGTGTCTGGGATTGAGATGCATTGTCTCCCATATTCATCTTGAATTTAACTCAGAATATATATTTTTTATAAAAATTTAAGATAATTAAGATTTTACCTATACTTGAAACTATAAAATATATTTTTCAAACATAATTTTTTCCCGCATCAAAAAAATTGAGATGTGATTGAATTCTTTTGAAGTCCCATTCTTCTAACATACAAGCCATATCTTATTAAAAAAATAAATACATGTTTTTATTTTTTACTGATTTTTTTTCAAAACTCAATCATAATTCACGAAGCCTCAATCCAAACAAGTCCTCAAAAGGTCATTATGTGATAACAAAAGATGCACAAAATACACTTTTCAATAATGAATTTTACTCACATCCAAAAGAATCCATCAAAAACAGTTCAGAAATTCCAAAAACAAGATAAATCAGCCATGACCAAAGAGAAACGAACAGAACAAAAGGTAGAAGAGGTTGCAACTTGTCGTGGACCCATGCCTCTGGAGAGATGCACTTGTTCCCATGTAATTGGAACGTCCAGTTACCAATCACGAACACGGCGCGTGGTTTACGCCTGGTGGGTATTTTTTAAATCAACTTTTTCCTATTATAAAATATTTCCGGACCAACTTCTGTTCAGTGCATTAAACTAACACCATGTCTTTCTCTAAAATAATGTTTTATATATTTAGAATAATAATAAAATTTAATTACTCGATCACCATTTTAGTGTTTCTTTATAAATCACAGTGCTATCATGGTCAACATATAATAATAATTAATACATAGACTATGTATACACATAATTGGTCTTCATCAATCTTTCTTTTATATCTATATAATTTAATAGTTAAAAATTTCATTCTATTTTTTTAATGATATCCATCTCTAACCAGCTTTCATTTTCTATTTTTATTCTTTTAAGTGATTTTATAAAATATTATAAAAAAGGTTTGGAGTGGAAGAAATTTAGACAAGGAGGGTGGAAGTGAAACATGAGTATAATATCCATGAGAGGAGCAGCACGCTTGTGCTGATTGGCTGAGTGAGGATCGATATCACTATTTATAGTGTTCCAATAATACAACCACACTCCGCCGTATGCTCCAAAAACGGAATCAAATGGCCAGGTTTGTGCCTTGCAGGCCTCTTCTTTTGGGGTGGATTTGAGCATCATCCTGGAAACAAATCTGCTATTGTTTGTTTTGTGGGATAATTCCACAAGATTTGATTTGATTTTGATTTCCACCTCCAACCATCTCTTTTCCTTTCCTTTTGATAGTGTGCTGTCCCAATAAATTCCAGTTTACTTTTTTTTTCTTCTTTTCAATCCTTTGATACGTGTATTAGGTGATTGCCGGTAAAAAGTGGATTATTTGTAGGGGGGGAAAAGTGCTTAACACTCAATTAGGCTCAAGGAAACGTGGATTTGACAAACTTGTCAAACTAATATTTTTGGATTTGGTAGTCAATAAGATATAAGGAAATATGAGTTTGGAAGATGTCAAATCCAAAAAGCTTGAAATTGATAATCAACCAAGTCCAATAAAATATTGGTATGATAAATATGCCAGATCCAAAGAGCTTAGGTTTTCAAATTCTAAAGTTTTATGTTTGATCTTGTACAATCCTCTATAATATGAGTATTAAATACATGATAAATCACCGTATATCTTCATCTAGAATAATTGTTCATATTAAAGTAATGATTTTCCTATACTTATATACAAGGTCTCTATTGTACTTAATATCTCATTAACTATATGTAAGAGATATTTTTCTTTCATTAATATCGCTGAAAACAAATAACTTTTCAATCTTTTTTTTCCACAGAAGAACAAGGCTCGTAAACTATAAATACATCATAAAACCTTTAGAAACAAAGGTTCATAATCTGTATCTTTTACTGCATTTATATTTTTAGATCATCTTTCTACAAAATATTAATATATTTTCTCTCTCTAAAATATACTTATTTATGCATCGAATAATCCTCACCTCCACTGGAGAAGATCTTTTGCATGTACCGGCCACAACTGACATCATCATGAGTTAAAACATATCATAGTTACTACTATGCTTAGTTTAAATATTGTTAAAGATGTTAGAGAATAATATAAATCATATTCTGGAGCCTCACCTATCAGCTTAAGCTTTTAGGTGAGATGGATCCTTAACATGGTATCAGAGCCTTGTTGACTCAGCGGTCACAAGTTCGAATCTCACCACCCCCATTCTATTTGATAAAAATCAAACACAAGGTAGAATGAACTTGTGTGCAAGTTTCAAACCCAAAAGGCTTTCACTTGAGGGGGGTGTTAAAGAATAATATAAATCATATTATGGGACCTCACCTAACAGCTTGAATTTTTAGGTGAGATGGTTCCTTAACAAAAGATACATAAGAATTGTAAATATTTTGATAAAAACAAGAATTAACTTTCAGATTTTATTACTATAAACTATATTTATTTAGTGGATAGTTAATTTTATGTAGGAAGCGATAAGGGTAGCTCGGGTTTCTCCTTCGATGGATATTCACAAGAAGATGAGTTGTCATGAGCTAGTTACGTTGAGTGGATTAGATAGAGGCCATTTTTTGGAAGGAATATAGTAAATGGTAGGCCACTCCTATGTCTTAGGCTCTACGCACGAGCCTGAGAATCATGTATACGAGAGGGATGGCTCACTGATTCCGTACTTCAATGGCTTTCTCTACAGAAATATCCATCAAAAGATTCAAGCTTGCCTGTTTACAGCTCATCACCTAGTGATCCTCCAGGGACAATAATTTGGATAGTAAACGTTGCCACGATAGCTATAGCGTGCTAAAAGGGTTGGCCCATCGTGATGATTCTATTGTTTAGATAATGATTTGAATTTTGAAATTCGATTTATTTTTAATAAGCCAACTGACCTTGAAAAGAAAGAGAGTGCAGATTGATCTGGACAAGGCTATGATGCACTTGAGATTTCTATTCACTCGCAAAATGTGCAGGATGACATGAAACGAAACCACGCACTTGAAGAGATCGCCCCCTCAGTTTCTCCTTGTGGACTGAGTCGGAGAAACTTAGCCCAACCTCCTCCAATTTTGTTGTCAATCTCATCTGCTAAGTATATCTTTTTTACCAAGATTTTTATTCTTTCCCTGGGCCAAGTGTCAATCAACTCCTTTGTTTTATTCTAATTGGACCTTATAGAATATGGAATTTTGCTATTTGTTTACCTTTTTTAATTAAATCACATTTGACCATCAACATCACACACAGTAATTCATCACGCATCGGGTTGCAGTCTTAGGGTATGTTTGGCATTGCTTTTGCTTTTGCGATTGAGGTTGAAAAAAAACAGTTTCAAAAAAAGCACTTTTACTGTGGTTCAAAATAAGCAGTGAAGCGTTTGGTTAAAACTGTGGTTGAGTTGGAGGTTGAAAAAAAAGCAGTTTTGGGTGTTTGGTTACCAAGCTTTTCATATTGCTTTTAACTTGTGAAATTACTTTAAATGTTATATATATATATATATATATATATATATATATATATATATTTGTAAATATTGTAAATTTAATAATTTTTGACATCAGTACATCAAATTTATCTAAAAACACAAAAAAAATTAATTTAAAATAAAAATATATATATATATATATATATATATATATATATATATATATATTTGTAAATATTGTAAATTTAATAATTTTTGACATCAGTACATCAAATTTATCTAAAAACACAAAAAAAATTAATTTAAAATAAAAAATAAAATATAAAAAAATTTCAAAATTTTTCAAAAACCTCTCCCAACACCCCTTTAGAATCACACTCAATTAAAAGTTGAACGAATAATAAAGATGAGATTGTGTTAACGTTAAGATTGCGTTAACTTTATTACGATAATTATTATTATTATTATTATTAATGAATTTAATTTGCATATGTCATTTTTTATAGGAATTTGACTACATTAAATTGAATAATCAAATTTAGAGAAAACATGATTTAATGGTTTTACTGAAATAAAAAACAATCCAACTAACGTATATGAGAGAAAGAAAAACAAAATATATGGAAAATAATAGCCTGAAAAATAATAATAAAATTCAAGATGGAAAATTCTGAATAATAATAAAGAAAAACCCCAATACCTTTCGTGCTTATTTCACATTTTGTTTTAAAAGTATTTTAAAAAAAATAAAATTTTTTATTGTTTTAAAACTAATATTAAAATTATTTTTTTTTAAAATAAAAAAATAATATTATAATATATTTTTAAATAAAACATATTTTATAAAACAAAATTCCAAACAGGTATTTTTATTCCACACAGACCCATGCCCGCACGAACCAGCATTTAAAAAGGAAAGTTCAAATATGGATCGTGGTTTTGATGCAGATGAATCGCAGATCAAAAAGCATCTAATTCATGCTTTTTTTGGAACGACATTTTGGAGCAAAAATGGTGTGGGTCCCATACCATAACCCTGTGTTCTGGTATTATCCAAACACCAAATGAATGTTGCCGTTTGGCAATCGTTGATCGCACCACAATGCCAAACGGCCACTTAGTTGAACAGAATAATGGATCTTCTAACTTCTTTATCAAGTTCATTATTTAAGAACAAAAAAGTATTATTGTAAGAATTCTAAAAATTAGTTGTTTGAATTTTAAGAGTAGAATATTTTTTTATTATATAAAAATAGATTAAAGGAATACTAATCTTATAAATTAAGTTGATTAGCATTTGACACTAGAATAGGATTTTTAATGGACAGAACTACTAAATTATTTAATTAAGATAGCCCCCCTTGAAACAAGTAAGTTAATTTATAACATAGCTCAAGAAAAAAAGAACTATGAAGCAACAAAATATCATGTTTGTTTAACACGAAACAAAGTCAAGTGTTCACCACTTAAAGAAGCAAATGGGGCAAGTAGCTTCAAGTGTAGGATGATTGGAAGCACAAATGAATGGAAAATTGACATCCCAAGCATTCAATAAAAAAGAGAATGTTAGTGTGATCATGCTCTTCAAGTGTACTACCAAGAGAGCTTTCAAGCTAGAATGTTACGAAACAATAAGTATGAGTGAAGTTGTATCTACTATTATTCAAAACAATCTATCTTTAAGCAAAAAGATCTAGGTGCAAACTATCCCATTTGTTATTGGTAATACTAGTTTTAAAAGGACCTTATGCGATTTAGGTACATCCATTAGTTTATGCATAAACATGTTTATGATTCTCTTAGATTTGAGTCATTGATTAAGACTAGCATTTTAACACAACTTGCTAATTGTAGTTTTGTTTATCCACTTGGTGTGATAGAAGATGTCTTAGTTAAGATTGATAGTTTGGTGATTCCATGCGACTTTTATATTCTTGATATGAGACGTGATTTTTGTGAATCATCAAACAACACTCCTATATTTTTTAGGAGACTATTCTTGAAAATTGCCAATACAAAAATTAATTGTTGTAAGGATACTTTGTCTATGGAGGTAGGAGATGGAAGAATTGAATTGAATTTTCATGATACAATGAAATATCCTTACAATCAAGGTTGTCAATTCCATTTTGTTTCATGCTTAGTTTTTTCATTTGGAACAAAATGTTTCGGCTTCGAAACGTTTAGGCACTACGTTTTGGGGTTGTACTGTTTATGTACATATATATAATTAAATATATTAATTCAAATTTTTTTTTAGTTCAAATCCAAAAATAAAATTATTTAGAATTGTGCAATTTAAATTTCAAACATAAGTAAAAAAATGACAGTTGAACTGATATAACTCGACCAACTTGATGAGTTCAAGGATAACATGAAAAATTGATAAAAATATAGTTTAATTAAAAGAAATCAAGTTTACATCTTAAAAAAAATATTGAAACAACGATATAGTAAAACAGCTCATATCAACCTAGGTTAACCTTTCAAATGTGTTACCTCCGTTATAAGACCATGATAACCTTAAATAAAGCAAATCAAATGAAATTATAAAGTTCAATTCATAATATACTGGTTGTTGAATAATGAAATTGACAAAAAAATAATCTAAAAAAAGACATAATAAAATGATTTTTCTGAACAAAATTATGAGCATATATAATATTATGGGAATGTCATCATCAATCTCGCAAGGACATTATATTTTATGATTGCTCTGAAAGTTTAAGATAATATATATAAATATGTCAAAAGACTCCTCATAAAATTTCATCTCAATCTAACAGTTGGATAAAGAGATATGATTGATATTGTAAAACTATTCATTATTTAAAAAAAAACCAATGTGGCTAGAACAGAACGGGTGGAACGAAACCAGAATGTTCTGGCTGGGAATTTGGGCGGAATTTCTGGAATGGACCAAAATTTTAAGCGAGGTAAAAACTGCACCGTTGTATGTCATTTTTTTAACTAGTACGAAACGTTTCGACTGAAACGGAATGAGGTCAACAACTTTGCTTACAACAATGTTTATTTTATCACATGTTTTTACCAAGTTGATAACTGTGTGAAACACGTTTTTTATTTTGATTGTGAGGATAGATTAAACGTGACTTTGAGCTATGACTATGATTTTACTGATATAAAGAAGATGAATAGGCACATATGTGTTTCTCAAAATGTGAAAGAATGAGCATTGGAGTTGTAAGTTTTGCAAACCATTTCTCCTAGTAATATCTTTGTTGATTTAGTATTTTCACATAAAAAGTTGTTGCCAACTATTTTAAAGGCCCCCGAGTTAGAATTAAAACCATTTCTCGATAATTTAAATTATGTATTCATTGACGATAACAATACACTTCTCGTTATCATAGCAAAAGGTTTGACAGGTGCACAAGAGGAAAAACTTGTGAAGTTGTTATGCGGTCACAAAATGGCCATTGGATAAACTTTAGCCAATATCAAGGGCATTAGTCCCTCCATGTGTATGCATCACATATTTTTGGAGGACAATGCAAAACCAACAAGGAAAATAAAAAGAAGGTTGAAACCGCTTTTGATGGAGGTAGGGAAAGCTAAAATTTTGAAACTAGTAGATGCAAGAGTCATTTACCCCCATCATGGACAATATATGGCTGGTGCCAATCCATGTGGTGCCTAAGAAGACCAGAATCACATTGGTATAGAAAAAAATGATGAACTCATTCTTACCGCTTATTTCATCATTGCCTTACTAATTATGTGTGAGGGAAGTTCGCTATTTTCTTGGCTATACAGGTTTTTATTGACGCTTTATCAAAGATTTCTCAAAGATTACAACACCCTTGTGCAAATTATTAGTCAGAGAAGTGGATTTTGTGTTTGATCAAGCATGTAAAGATGCTCATGATGAGCTTAACAGACGTGTCATATCTACCCCTATCATCCAACCACCAAATTGGGATAAACCTTTAGAGATAATGTGTGATGCGAATGACTATGCAGTTGGGGTTGTACTTGGGCAAATAATAGGGAGAGATTTGCATGTTATCGCCTATGCTTCCTGCATGTTGGATGGAGCACAATGCAATTACCAAAGATTTCTTAAAGATTACAACACCCTTGTGCAAATTATTAGCCAAAGAAGTGGATTTTATGTTTGATCAAGCATGTAAAAATGCTCATGATGAGCTTAATAGGCGTGTCATATCTGCCCCTATCATCCAACAACCAAATTGGGATATACCTTTCGACATAATGTGTGCTCCTATGAGCACAATGCAATTACCATACAACTAAAAATGGAGTGGTGTTTGCTCTGGAGAAATCGAAGTCATATTTATTTGGTACAAAAGTCATTTTTACTGACCATGCAAAAAGTATCTTTTTAAGAAAAAGAAGTCCAAACCGAGATTGATTAGGTGGATCTTGTTGTTGCAAGAATTTGATCTTGAGATCAAAGACAAGAAAGGTGCCAAAAAACCATGTGGCTAATCACTTGAGCAGACTGAGGACCAAAGATAAACAATCCAAAACAATAAGAGAGACATTCCCTAACGAGCATTCATATGTGTTACATTCCTCTACAAGACCATGGTATGCTTGCTAATTTGGTGAACTATTTAGTGACCAAATAATTCCCTTTAGGTTTGTCTAAATCCCAAAAATAAAGGTACGAGATGATGCTAAATATTATTTTTGGGACATTCCTTATCTGTTAAAATTTTATGTGTTTCAAGTATTTAGGAGATATGTACCACATAATGAAGTTCATTCCATTCTCATTCTTGTGGTGGGCATTTTAGAGAAAAAAATAACGACCCACAAAGTACCTGAAAGTGGTCTCTATTAAACTTTCATTTTTAAGGATGCACATCACTTTTGCAAATCATGTGAAAAATTGTTGCGATGTTGTGGTCATACAAATTAATTACCCTAGCTTAAAATAAAACACAAAAGATAGTATAAAGCAAGCAAGGGGTCGATCCCACGAGAACATTTTAGTTCACTTTTCATGCTATATGCTATGCAACTGGTAGGGGTTTGGAAGTTGTCTAGGCTAGGCTAAAGCAAACTAAGCAAAAATTATATAAAACCAAAATTTATGAATAAAATAAACCTTGGTCACAAGTCAACATCCACCCACAAAAATATGAACTGATCATGGAAATGAAACATCAATTTATATTCTGAATATTTATCTCTTCTTAACATTAATTTATTAACGAATCTGCCGTATAACTTACCCTAACCATCAAACAACCACAATATTCGCACTAGTAATTTGATTCAATGACAACATTAAAAACTAGATAAATTGATTAATTAAGAAACATAATTGTCCGCAATCTATGTTTGATTTGATTGAATATTCTCTCTAAGATTAATAATGTATATCCACCACAATTATTAACACAGTTGTTTCACAAGTTCATATACAATAAATCCAGTTTTGATATCAAACTTAGCAATAGATTGTCTATAATAATAACTTCGAGTCCGCTCTTAACAATTAAATAAACAATCATAGGACTAATAAGTATAGGAGAACAAACATATTCATCATATTAATTGCAAAATTAATGTAAAAATAGATCTCACGGCTCATGAAATTTGAAGGTTTATGTGTCATTGCAACCAAGAAAAAGAGTTTAGCCTTGCATGTTTGTTGAACAAATAATTAAAAAAATGGAAGATATGATTTCAGGTTTTTTCGAGGAGAAGTGGCGGTTTTCTCTCTCCTTTTGCTATTGGCCAACTACTTCCCTCCTTCTTTATATATGCTTAGAAACCTTAGTTTCTATTTTACAAAATAGTCCTTCCTTAAATTGGAAAAAATTAGTTGTCATCTTGTAAACATCATATCTCATTTATAAGATATCTTTTTGAACTAAACTTTGGATCGGTGAAAGGTTTTTGAGTTTGGAATCCAAAAAAATTGAGTTTGCATCAATCAGACTTCTGTAGCTCCAGATATTTAAGTTGGAATGACCAAAGGTCAACATCGGCAGATTGCAAGATTTGACTTTGAAGGCTGTGATTTCCATGTCATTCCTTTTGTTTTTCCTTAGAATTCAGAAAGGTATGGATGATAATTTTTGAATGCCATTGGAATCACTTCATTTCAATCTCTAGAGTTTCCGCTCTGAATAAAACATCTACTGATGGTCAAATTTGTCAATCAGCTCCAATTACTTCCTTTCTGCATCTTTCATCCAAAAATGCCTTCAAAATATAAAACATTGAATATCAAGGCATTTTATACACACAAAATATGCAAAAAACTAGGTAAATATGAGTGAAACTATTAAATAATATGGTTGCATCAAAAATGCCAAAAAACATGTAATATCACTCATAAGAATCAAATGCGTTTAACAAATATTCTTATAAGTGAAATTTTTAATGTTTAGGGTATTAATTTTATGGGTTCATTTCCTTCTTCTTTTTGTAATCTTTATATCCTTCTTGTTGTTGATTATGCATCCAAATGGATTAAGGTGAAAACCACACAAACTAATTATGCTAAGGTTGTTTTAGATTTGATCATACTCGTATATTTGACAGGTTTGAATCCCTAAAGCTATCATTAGTGATCGTGACAATTATTTTTGCAATCGTTCAATGAAAACATTGTTATGCAATTATGATATGACTCATCGGACTTGTACAACCTACAATCCTCAAACAAATGGACAAGTTAAATTTCAAATAGAGAAATCAAGTCCAATTTAGAGAAAACAGTGCAATCTAATGGACAAGATTGGATTCTACAACTTGGTGATGCTCTTTGGCTTATTAGTCTGCTTATAAATCACCTATAAGAATATCACCTTATAGGATGATTTATGGGAAAACATGTCACCTACCAGTGGAGCTTAAGCACAAAGCTTTTTGGGTCATTAAACAATGTAACTTGGATTATGATGTTGTTGAGATTGTAATTGCAATTGCAAGAGTTCGAAGAGATTTAAATGATGCTTATGAGAATGCAAGGATTGAAAAAGAAAAGACCAAGAGTCTTCATGATTGAATGATTACAAGAAAGGAATTTCATGTTCGAGACTAAGTCATTCTTTATCATTTCATGTTCAAAACTTTTTCCTGGAAAGTTACACTTGTTGGATGTACCCTTTATTATTTCTAAGTTGGAATTAAAAGTTTAGAAACCAACAAAGCACTCAAGATCAATTGATACAAACCTCATGATCACGCAACCCACAATCAAGATTAAGATTTGATCACGGAAAGCTGAAATAGGTTTGATCAGAGTGTGACACAATGAAAACCTTCCCCAAGGCACCAACACTATTGTAATAAATAGAATGACACCACAAAGCCAGTTAACCTTTGATAAGTCAGATTCAGTTCATTCAAGAGTTGAAGAATGCAAGAATCACTCTCACATGTTAAAACTAAAAAAATCAGAAGTAATAATAATCAAAGGCTGCCAAAATTTTGGTTACATGAGTTTCAATAGTTCTTGAAAAATTAACCCTAATGGACCTCTTATGTTGACTTATATGAGGTCCACTCAAAATTGACCCAAAACCCAAAACTGAAAAGCCCATAACTTAATCCAAACAAGTTTTGGATCCTAGTTGAATACAAAGTATTAATTAAGCTCAAACAAGACTTGAGTTGTAGCTAACAAAATAAAATAAAAAACCCTAATATTAAATCCATGTTCTGCTATGAGAAGAAGAGAAGGAAGTAAAATATTATAAAGCTGATTCAAGGCTTATTTATAGCCTTTAATGCAACCCCATAATCCTAGAAACGAAAGGAAAAGGTAGCCACCTATGTTGTTTCCAAGTTGTAGTAGGATTCTTTTATTTCCTTTGTTGTCCTCACTTCATAGCCTAAATAAGGTTGTATTGGACCCCTCTTGCATATGGATAAGATGTACTATGGTCACCTCTTGATACTCTAATGGACCTTGCAATTTTGACTTGGTTGAAACCTTCAAAACTAATGAATTTAATGCCTCTTTTAATGTCTTTATCTTAGACCGAGTCAGTGGACTATTTGGAACATGTAAGGGTCCTTGATAGTGTTTTTGGGATAGTCCACATCATCAGTGGACATCACTTGAAACCTTTCTTTGAAGGTTGGATGACTCACTACTTCTATGGAGTTAGCTAAACCAATCTATGAAGAATAAGCATGCAATATGTTAAGCTAATGACATAAAACAAAAGCGCTTACTGGGGCACAACCAACAATAGACAAAATCATAATTTCTTTTTTCCCTTTAATGGACCTTGCAATTTTGACTTGGTTGAAACCTTCAAAACTAATGAATTTAATGCCTCTTTTAATGTCTTTATCTTAGACCGAGTCAGTGGACTATTTGGAACATGTAAGGGTCCTTGATAGTGTTTTTGGGATAGTCCACATCATCAGTGGACATCACTTGAAACCTTTCTTTGAAGGTTGGATGACTCACTACTTCTATGGAGTTAGCTAAACCAATCTATGAAGAATAAGCATGCAATATGTTAAGCTAATGACATAAAACAAAAGCGCTTACTGGGGCGCAACCAACAATAGACAAAATCATATTTTCTTTTTTCCCTTTATTTTTTTTTAATCTTAATTTTTTGTCAATCAACTAAAGCATATTAACTTTAGTGAGCTCCCTTTGAGTTTGTTTATCTTTTCTTGGTGTTATCCATGTGTAAGCCTTAACTTTTTATATGTTTTCCTTTTCATCTAGCTAAGGAAGCATATACTTGATATCTCTTAGACTTATAGTTGGGAATTATGTGAAAAGAGAAAAAAGTGATGCTTGATTAAAAGATGAGAAAAGTTTCCAAAGGTAAAAAAAATAAAAGAAATAAAAGAAAAGTGTTCCTTTATGTTGTTAAATTTTATATCGCTAGAGCTTGAAATCGAAAGAAGTTAAGCATTGGTTATTAAAGATGGAGATTTGTGTATTTTGATGGGATATCTTGTTTCAAAAGATTAAATATTTAGAATGTTCTACTTCCTTTGGTTTTAACATTTTCTTTTACATTTTTTACCTCGCCTCCACCTTAACCCCATTACAATCGAAAAGTAAGACCATTTGATTCATATATTGCTTGTAATGTGTTAATGGATATGAGATTGACGAGCAAGGTACAACATATTCAGTGAATAAATTTGAGAGATTTAAACACATAAACCCTTAACATGTGAATGTCGGAGAGTATATCAATGAGAAGACCTATAACTTTGACATGACATAGATTTCATTTAAATCCTAACAATAAATTGAGTTTTAAAGTTTGCATATAAATAAATTCATGAATATTTACAATCTTTATCCTTCTTGATTGGATTTTTTTTTTAAATTCATATATTCTTGGAAATTGATTGGAGATTAGTCATAGTGATTTTATTTTAATTAATTTCAATATGATTACACTCGAGGACGAGCAAGTGCTAAGTGTGAGGGTATTTGATGCAACCATATTATTCAATATTTTTATCCACATTTACCTAATGTTTTGTTTATATTTTATATATAAAATACCTTGATATTATTTGTTTTATTTTTTAAAGGTATTTTTGGATGAAAGATTCAAAAATGAGTGAATTGGTGAAAATTGACAGATTTGATCATCAATCGATATTTTGTGCAGAACTTGAGCTATAAGGGTAAAAATAAAGTTATTCTTATGTAATTATAAATTTAACATCCATACCTTTCTAGAAATATATGGTAAGAAAAATAAATAAAGAAAGAGCATGGAAATCACAACCTTCAAAGTTAAATCTTGCATTCTGCCAATGTTGACCTTCAACCATTCCGACATGAATATCTTGAGCTACAAAAGTAAATTTGATGCAAAGTCAATTTGGTTGGATTACGGACTCAAATATCTATAAGCGCACCAAATTTCATTAGAAAATGATCTCATATGAGAGAGATGTGAGCTTTCTAAGATGACACATGAATTCTACCTGCATACAATTTTTATGAAGAAACTAGTCCAAATTATATCCCAAAGAATCTAAACTGATATCCAAGTCTTTATTTAATTAATTTAGCTCCTTTAAGTCAAGGATTGAATATTTCATGTAAGACTATTTCTCCTTTTTAGGAAATAGTTATGTAAGTATTTAAATGTAACACTATCTACTTAAGGGATGACTATTTTTAAAGTAGTGATTAAGGTTTCATAGGCTATAAAAAAAAGAGAAAAGGGAAAGAATAAGATAGAGGGAAGCGACCAAAATAGAGAAACACTAATGCTCACTCACAAAATCCCAAATTCAAGTATTCTTCCATCTTTTGTAGTAGTTTTTCCATAAATATGCAAATCTAAACTAAATATAAATTGAAGATTTGTTTCAAGGATCGTTCTAATTTTTGTAGGTGAATGTTTACTCATGACCAAAGTTTGTTTTCTTTATAAATTTCAATTTTATTTAATTTATCTTTATTGTTTAATTATATCTTAGTCTAGATAATCACCAACCAAACTCCCCAATTATATGAAGTTCTGAACTAAAGCTTCCTTGTGAGATTGATCTCTTACTTGCTCTATATTATCTTATGTGTTTTAAGCTAGAATAATTAATTTGTGCTACCATGACATCACAACAATAGTCCCTATTTCAACTCTTTTGTTTTTTGCATACCAACATTAATTATCTCTAAAGTTTCTTTGGCTGGTTTCCAAACTTACTTTGATTGTTGTACCGTATTAGTGAATTCTTTTACATCATCTTCTTTCCATTTATTTTCTTCCATTGCAATTATATACCAATTAAAATTTGGCCATTCATTCTTATATTGATATCTTCATGGTTTAATGGGTTGTATGATTTGAGATTTCCTAAAAGTAGAAGGTGTTTTGGTGTAAATGTGCATTTGCAAGCATAAAGAGAAGTTATAGAAATGCAATGATCTCATTGAAATTGAAAGGCTCAACTATAAAAATCATGTAGTGACATCTTGAACAAAAATTGTCAACTAAGTATTTAAAGCATAAAAATAAAATAAAAAAGAAAACAAAACATGCTAGAACAACATTGCCATGTATATTTACATGCATGTAGATCATCCATGTTTAACCCAGAAGCTACAACAACACAATCTTCAGTTTTATTGTCTTCATCAATTCTGCAGTGCTTAGTTGGTGTCTTCAGCAAGTAACTATGAGTGAATATTTAGAGTTTGTTAAAGTAGTTAGAAGAATTAGTTAATTGTTAAACAAATTAGTTTGTCATTCTGTTAGTTGTTGATTGATGAGTTATTTACTAACAGAATCAGTTTATGTATATAAACAATGTAATTGCAGTAATCAAGTAAGCAGATGAGTGAACATCATTCAGTTCGTAATTTTCTTCTTTCTGTTTGATTAATCAATAATGTACTTTTGAAGAATATAAGAGCTTTCTGAGGCGCACCCAATTTAGGAGTTTTCCCCCATTTTCTAGCTTACTCACCAAAGTCTTTGCAGGTATTTCTTCCACGATGTGGACAATTAGTTACAATAATAACTCTTCTTCTTCCACTATCTTTTTTTTCTTGCCGCAACTCTTGACCTTATCATTGTCTTACTCTAACGTGCTGATGCTCATGGTAGCTAAAAATTGGGTGGGTACATCCATCATGGTTTCAAATGCATCAAATAAGAACTTTTTAGGAAAGATACATGTAAGATATATCCATTTCTCCTCTTTTGCCTCTTTTTTTTAGCTTGGCCAACATTCGTTGTTGCTTGATTTTCACATCTCTTCTATACTCTTCCCTTCTAGGTGTCGCACCTTGCGCGAGAGCGCGGCGTCGTGACGACTCTCCCCTTGAGCAGGGGGAATTCAATGTAGGGGTTTTATCTTTATTTTCATGAACAATAGATTTTGGAGTGTGATGAATGGCGTACCTATTAACACCTTTGGGTAGAGGAGGTCGAGGTGGTTCTTCTGGTCGTGGTGGCGTCGGAAATGGTGGCCTGTGGTGGCCGGAAATGGCGTCGGAAAGTGACGGTCACGTTGCAGTTGATGGGGCTGTTCTGCCAATCCTTGCTTGAGACTGTGGATGAGGTTGCCGGAGGACAGGGAGCTTCTGGTGATGATGGGGTTGTGCGAGGTGGCCGAAGTTGCTGAACTGAGAGAGAGAGAGAGAGAGAGAGAGGATCTTCTGGTTTTAGAGAGAGAAACGGTCGACCGACCGAGAGAGAAGAGAAAAAAAAAAGATCTAGTGATACATGGCTGGTTTTAAAAAAAATTGCTAGAGCTTTACGTGAATTCTTCCCTCATGATCTTCTGTTTTTTTCTTCTTTCTTTCGTGTTTTTTCCTCCTGCCCTTTCTTCCTCTACATGCAGCTATTTATAGCAGAGCAAATAACCCTTCGGCTACCAAAGTGTTTAATGCAGGTTGCCGCCGCTAAAAATTCAATGCAGGACGCGCCTGAACATTCAAAGCCGAGCACGCCGGAACATGCAGTGCCATTTTTGAAAATATTTAAGAAGGTAAAAGTATGATTTGGTCCTTTAATTTATAATTTCTCTAATTGTACCTCAATTGGCTTTGAACTTTTAATTTTGCACAGTTGTATCCCCGTTAGAATTTCGAGAGCATCCTTAGCTTTGCACGCCTTTTTTATTCTGGTCCGTGTTTTCTGATTTGCACGATTTAAACCCCCAAATTACCATTAAACTCTTAATTCATTCAATTTGGCCCCCAATTTTGCATAATTGGCTTGGAAAAATTCAAATCGGTCTCTGAAAATTTTAATCTCATCAATTAAACCTGAATTAAATTCAAAAACTTGATTTTTTTTATCAAATAAGCCCTTAATAAAATTAATTTGACCAATTTAAAATATAACCAAGTCCTTGCACTTAATTAAATCCTTCGATTGGACCCTAAATTAATTCTCAAACATAATTACACTTTAAAATTGGCCAACGATTAAATCGAACTGGCTCACAAAAATATAATTATACCTTTCGACTTAATTTTTACGCAGATTTATCCGATAATAAATTACTCCAGCCTTGAATCTGCGTTTTCCTTCATTTTTGGGCATAAAAGAGGTACGATCGAGCTCTCGAAAACATCCAAAATTTCAACTTGATTTTCCTACCGACACCAACCCCTTTTATTTTATTTTTTGTTATTTTTGGGTAGTTTTGGGGAATAACCCAAAATTGGGTTATGACAGTTGCCCCATTCTTTGCAATGCTTACGACTAAAGTCTTGTGAGACTTTAACTAGTAAGCGTTGTAAAGAAAAAATAATGAAGTTGGTCTCGTTATGATGGGTGACCTACCCAAGTGGGAATAGTTGAGATGGTCTCAATGGTGATGGGTGACCTATCCGGGTTAGAATAGTTAAGATGGTCTCAATGGTGATGGGTGACCTGCCCGGGTTAAATGGGATCTCAATGGTGACGGGTGACCTGCCCGGGTTAGAATAGCTAAGATGGTCTCAATGGTGATGGGTGACCTCCCCGGATGGAATGGGGGTCTCATTATGACAGGTGACCTACCCAGATTGAAGATGAGGTTTCATTATGACGGGTGATCTACCCGGATGGAATTGGGGTCTCATTATGACGGGTGACCTACCCGGATTGAACATGGGGTCTCATTATGACGGGTGACCTACCTGGATTGAAGATGGGGTCTTATTATGACGGGTGACCTACCCGGATGGAAGATGGGGTCTCATTATGATAGGTGGCCTACCCGTGTCGAGGAGTGAAGCAACACTGGTCATCAATTCATCTTCTTGTGGTCTTGCTGACCTGAGATTCTGTTTCTTCATATTTTCCAAAACTTGGACCGACATTGGCTTTCGTCACACCTTTCCTGTCAGGTTAGTATTATGACAATATGACATGCATGTTTTTGTTACCTCTTTTGGAAACATAAGTCCCCCTGTTCATTGTAGTCTTCCTTGATCATCTGTTTGACTGATAGAATGTGCTCCCTGCACTATATTTTCACGCTCAGTGGAGAGATTTTTTTGTTCCACATGGGACCCTTTCTTGCTCCATTGATGTTTTCCTTAAACTTTTCTCGATGTTTAAATTACCCTTTCCATGAAGACTCAAAAAGATATATATACATATATATGTTTTATTATTTTTTTTTTTTAAAGAATAACTCAAAATAAGGTTTTGCTTATGCAAATTTACACTTTTAATGCAGATCACCATTTTTAAACAATACTTGACATGTGTAAATAATTTATGTTGATATTTTTAAACAATACTTGAATTTATTTTTTTTATTATTATTAATTTTTTTTTGCCCCCAGCGTGGTGTGCAAAACATGTCAAGTTCAAGTAACATAAAAAACAATAACTGTTATGAGATCATGCGCTTTGTGAAGAAAAAAGTTTTTTTTGTAACGAGAATTCATGGCCGAATTTTATCTTATTGATTGGGAGGCTACAAAATATCAGGCATAATATTTCTTTATAGAGTCAGAATTCACAGGCCTAACTAGATCCTCTCCATCCATTCTAGATAATAGCAAAGCTCCTCTTGAGAACGATTTCTTCACCACATAAGGGCCTTCATAGTTTGGGGCCCATTTACTCTGATCTTGTCCTGGTACAAGCAATATTTTCTTCAGTACCAGATCTCCTTCTTGGAATTTTCGAGGTCGGACTTTCTTGTCATATGATTTGGCCATTCTTCTTTGGTATGATTGATGATGACAAATTGCGGCTAACCTCTTTTCACTGATCAAATTCAATTGTTCATTCTAACTTTTGCCCATTCTGCTTCTTCTAGTTTAGAGTCTATCAATACTCTTAATGATGGGATTTCCACCTCTAAAGGCATTACTACCTCCATTCCATACACCAACATGTACAGGGTGGCTCCTGTTGAGGTCCGAACTGCGGTACGGTATGCATGAAGGGCAAATGGCAACATCTCATGCCAATCCTTATAGGTGACTACCATCTTCTGAATAATCTTCTTGACATTCTTATTAGCAGCTTCTACCGCACCATTCATCTTTGGTCTATAAGGCGAGGAATTTGAGTGCTTGATCTTCCATTTAGCGCAAAGTTCTGTTATTAATTTCCCGTTGAAGTTTTGTGCATTATCAGTTATAATCTTTTCTGGTGGTCCGTACCGACATATCAAATCTCTCTCTACAAATTTTTTCACCACTTTTTACGTTACATGAGCAAATGATCCGGCTTCTACCCATTTTTTCACCTGGAGGACCATTGTTGGCTTTTGGGTTGATAGGCCCAATCACATCAATTCCCCACATTGCAAAAGGCCATGGAGATTTCAAGTTAAATAGACAGGCTGGAGGGGCGCTGATTTTGTCACTGTGGATCTGACAGTTACGGACATAGTCAATGCAATCCTTCTCTACTGTCATCCAAAAATAACCAACTCTTTGTATTTTTCTAGCCATCATATGTCCACTAGCATGGGTTGAGCAAATCCCTTCATGGACTTCTCGTAACGCATCTCTGGCTTCAGCTTCATCTAGGCATCTTAGCAAAGTCCCGTCAAATGACCTCTTATACAAAACTTCTCCATCAAGATAAAAATCCATTGCCAGTCTCCTCAAAGTCTTCTTTTCGATGTTGGATGACCCCATGGGATAAACCTGGTTTCGGATGAAGTTCTTGATATCGTAGTACCACGGGTTTCCATCTATTTCTCCTTCAACTGAGCAACAATGAGCTGGACTATTTCTGATATCAATGTGTATCGGCTGTAAGTTTTTCCCGAAGTCTATTCTAGCCATAGAAGCTAGTGTGGCCAAAGCATCTGCAAACTGATTTCCTTCCCTTCCTAGATGTGTGAACTCTATTTCCTCAAATTCTTCAGCCAATTTAGATAGGTATTCTTGGTAAGGTATTAGCTTTTCATCTTTGGTTTGCCATTCCCCCTTTACCTGACAAATAATTAGCATCGAGTCCCCATACACATCTATCTTTTTTACGTTCAACTCCAATGCAGCCTCTAAACCAAAAATACATGCCTCGTACTCGGCAATGTTGTTAGTGCAACCGAATTGTAACTTAGTTGAAACTGAATATTGTTTCTTGTCAGGAGATATTATCACTGCTCCTGCTCCGTTACCACATACATTTATAGCACCATCAAAGTACATAGTCCACCATTCTAGTTTTCCTTCCTCGATTGAAAGCACATCTTCATCGGGAAAATCAAAGTCTAACAGCTCATAATCTTCTATAGCATGGTCCTCCAGGTGATCAGCAATCACACTCCCTTTTATAGCTTTCATTGTCATATACACTATGTCATACTCAGCTAGGAGAACCTGCCACCTGACAATTCGGCTGGATAGGTAGGGCTTTTCACAGATGTACTTCAATGGGTCTAATTTGGAAATTAACCATGTGGTATGGTACAACATATATTGTCGTAACCTCCTCGCAGCCCATGCTAGCACGCAAAACAACTTCTCAATCATAGTATACCTAGACTCACACTCCATGAACTTCTTGCTTAGGTAATAAATGGCCCTTTCCTTCCTTCCTGATTCATCCTATTGTCCAAGCACACATCCCATCGCTGTTTCAGTCACCGTTAAGTACAATATCAATGGCTTTTTTGGTACAGGAGGAACAAGTAGGGGTGGATTTAGCAGGTACTGCTTAATCTTCTCAAAAGCCTCTTCACACTCTTCATTCCAAATCCCAGGATTATTCTTCCTTAACAAACGAAAGATTGGGTCACAAGTCGTGGTTAATTGGGATATAAATCGAGCTATGTAATTTAACCTTCCTAAAACACCTCTTACTTCTTTCTCAGTCTTGGGAGTTGGCATGGCTCGAATAGCCTTTACTTTCTCAGGATCCACTTCTATCCCTTTGTCGCTCACCACAAATCCTAATAACTTCCCAGATTTCACCCCGAATGAACACTTTGTAGGGTTAAGCCTCAACTTATATTTCCTTAACCTTTCAAATAATTTCTTCAATATCTGGACATGATTCTCTCCTTCTCCAGATTTAGCAATCATGTCATCCATGTATACTTCAATCTCTTTGTGCATCATGTCGTGAAATAAAGTCACCATAGCCCTTTGGTAAGTGGCACCAGCATTCTTTAGCCCAAACAACATGACTTTGTAGCAGAAGGTTCCCCATGGTATCACAAAGGTTGTCTTCTCCTTATCTTCTTGTGCCATTTTGATCTGATTATAACCCGAAAACCTGTCCATAAAGGAATATGTGGAGCTACGAGCTGCATTGTCAACTAACATGTCTATATGTGGTAGGAAAAAATTATCTTTAGGGCTAGCCCGATTTAAGTCCCTAAAGTCCACACAAACTCTAATTTTACCCTTCTTTTTGGGTACTACCACTATGTTTGACACCCATTGTGGATATTTGACTACTTCTAAAAAACCAGCGTTCCATTGTTTTTCAATTTCTGCCTTTACTTTGATCAAAACTTCTGGATGAGTTCTTCTTAGCTTTTGCTTGATCAGCCTACATTCTTCTTCCAATAGTACCCTGTGTACCACGTTATTCGTATCCAATCCCTGCATATCCTCGTAAGACCAAGCAAAAACATCTACGTATTCTCGGAGCAGTGTAACCAAGTCTTCTCTTTCCTTCTGCATGATCAGAGTTCCTATCCTGAGCTCTCTTTGTCTTTCTTCATTACCCACATTTATGATTTCAAGTTCCTCTTTAGCGGGTTTCCAAACTTGTTTATGTTGTTCTATTAATTTGGTGAATTCCCTAATGCTATTTTCATCCTTTTCTTCCTCTTCTACAGCTATTATATAATCTATAAAATTCGGCCATTCATTCTTAATGTAAAGTGCAGGTGCTGTTGTGGAAGTTCCGCTTTCAGGGTTCCTGAAAGCGGAAAGTGAGTGTAAATGCACAAATAAAAATAAAAAATAAAAAAAAGCAAGATGAGCTAAAAATGCATGATCTCATTAAAGGAAACATTTGATTCAAATAAAACAAAGATAAAATTCGACCGACCCGTTGAGCCTCGAATGTCAAAAACTAAAACAATAAATGTAAATATTAGAGAGAATGTTTTAATCCAACAAGCATTGTTTATTACATTCTGAAAACCAATGGAGCTTCTTGGGTCACCCAATTCTGGAACTTCTCTCCCTCGGCTAGCTTCCGAATACATGTACGGGCAGTAACTTCCTCCAAAGCATAAATGGTTAATTGCGGAAGTTCTTCATCCCTTCTTCCGGACTGAGTCTTCCTGACAATGCCCTTGACTTCCTCTTCCATCATGTTTATGCTCATAGATGAGAGCTTCTGAAGAGAGCTTTCATGCCCCGGGTCAGGTCGCATTACATATGCAGTCTTTGGGAATAAAATCCTGATTGGAGGAATGACTAGGTTTTCTTATTCAGGGTTCCTTCCTTCAATCCTCGCCATTCTTTTCTCTCTTCTTGCAACCGCAGCCCGCTTGTAATCCTCTTTTCTAGGCTTATACCCCAGACCAAACCTTTGTTCTGCAACTCTCAACTTTGTTACACCAATCCACTTGACTTTCCCTTTTCCCGTGTCAAATCGGACAGGAATCTCGTGCTTTAAAAGGCTTTGAGCGGCCATTTTAGTGGCCTCTAAGATCCCTGGTTTTCTTATTATAGTATTCTCAGGCACCCACTCAGTATTCACAACCTCGAATGCATGTAGGTTTCCATCCACACAATCTTCAACTTCAATGAAAGGGATCGCCACATTTTTCATCATTGATATAGTCTCTTCGGCCTTGACGGTAACCAAGACACCATTGGCAATGTACTTCAAACATTGATGCAGCGAGGAGGTGACCACTCCTGCAGAATGTATCCATGGTCTTCCTAACAACATGCTATAGGAAGGGTGGATGTCCATCACTTGAAGGGTTACTAGAAAAACTTGTGGACCCACAACTAGTTCAACTTCGATCGACCCCAACACTTGCCTTGGTGAACCGTCATATGCTCTAGCCATTATCACACTTGGCTGCATATGAGAGGGATCTACTGGCATCTCATTTAGCATATGTCTTGGCAACACATTTAGGGCCGAGCCATTATCGATGAGAACCTTACCGATGAGACAATCTTTGCATCGGACCGTGATATACAAAGGCTTGTTGTGTCAAGTTCCTTCAACATCAAGTTCATCTTCAGTGAAATACAAGTAATTTGAAGCATGAATTCTCCCTACTAGATGCTCCATAGTCCTTTGCTCAATATCTTGAGGTACGTAGGCCTCATTCAATACCTTTTGTAAAGCATTACGATATGGTTCAGAATTGAGTATTAATGACATGATGGAGATCTTGGCAGGGATCTTTTTCAACTGGTCCACCACACAATACTCACTATGCTTCATCAACTTCATGAACTCATTCGTTTCTTCCTCTGTCACAGGTTTATTTACCTCCAACTCTTTTTCAAAACCCAATGCCTCTTTACCCTTAGCTTTTCTTTGTTTTTCCAACTCCTCGGGCGTGAAACAACGGCCACTTCGGGTCAAACAACTTATCTCAGTTTGGAAAAAAAGAGCTTCGATATTTGAGGTAGAAAAATAATTGCCTAGCATCGCCCTATAGTCTGCCTCCTTTGCATATGAGGGCTTAGTTAATACCAACCTTGAGAGTCCATTAGCTATTGATTGGATCCTAAACTTCTCTATTATCGTTATCCCTCCATTGTCCTCCGTAGCCTTAATTCTTAACTCCCCTAGAGTCAGCATCCTCGCAACATTTTTATGAAACTCGATACATTCATCAATGTGATGCCCTTTCTTGTTATGGAATAGGCAAAAGTCATTTTTTCCCATGCCGTATTCGGTCGATTTCTCTAAATGTCCAAATTGCACCAACATATCGTATAGCCTAGCCATGGTCACTTTTAGAGCCCTTTTTTTGCTATCAACTTCCACCACATTCACCCCACTACTTCTTGCAGCATGCTTGGGCAAGGGATTCAAATTCACATTGGGTGGATCCTCAAAAGTGACCCATCCGATCTTGATCAGTTGCAATACCTTCCTCTTAAAAGCTACACAGGTTTCAATGCTATGACCTGCGTTACCAGCATGGAATTCACAAGTCAACTCGGGGTTGTGCCAGGTAGGGAAAGGTGGGCATGGAGGTGGTACTGGTAGGGGAGCAATATGCCCAATATGATGCGATCCAACCATCAAAGGATCCATTGGAGATTCCAGTTGGTCCAATTACTAGGCTTAGGGCTAAGAAGTTCAAAGAAGCTTTCAATGGACTTCTTCAAGATACATGGGCTAAGGTGGACTTCAAGAGGATTTGTAATAATAAAGAGAAAGCCTTGATTAATCTCATTCATGTTCAAGAAGGGCTTGTTGGTGGAACCAAGACCATTACACAAGGATTGGGAGAAGAAGACTAGATTCGGATAGTTTGACCTTTGGTTACTCTTTTAGTCATAACTTTCTCTACAGATCGAAATTTTATGTTATTCTAGTTGGGATGGAAACTAGACTTCAATACCTTTCCAACGGTATATGCAACGCCTTCTAATTCATTCAGAAGAGAGAGAACCATCCGTTTTAAGTTGGGTCTTGCTGCTGCCCGACAAAATGCGGAAACAACGAACTTGTCTTATTTAATTAGTTGGGCTATCAAATTTTAATTATTTTGAGAGGAGACAATTTTTTTGGGTTTCTAGACTTGTTTATTTGTTTATTTTAATTAGTTTTGGCTAGTTTTAGCTTGGGTTGATTATTATTTATTTTGGGCTTATGTGAGACCTATTAGGGAAACTAGGGTTTTGGCTTGGAGTATAAATACTCTTTAGGAATAATGTTAGGGCAACTTTTTGAACAATATTTTCCAGCATTGTAGCCGTCTTTGGTTGCTTCATCATGGTTCTTGATTGAACTTTTCAACTCTTCAAAGAATTGACCATTCTTTGTTGTGAATTTATACTTCATTTGCTCGTCTCCAGGTGTAGGCATTATGATCGAGTTGGTTTATAGTCTTGTTGCCTTGGAGCAAGTCTTCCATTGTGATAAGCTCATTCAATTCTCAACAAACTTGGGTTAAATTGATCTTGGGGTCACGAATACCATTAAATTCCGCTAGGGTTCGCATCACAACACTTAGTAACTGGGCATATAACTCCTTTAGTGTTATGGGAAAAGGTGGTAGTTGTTTTTCGGGTTGTTGATAGTCTCTCCTTTTGTAACTATTTTGGCTATTTGCGATGAATTTTGTGTGAAAAGGCTGGTTTGGGATGGAGGGTTTGGAAAAGTTGATACTGGTGGTCTGGGGTGCAGGTGCTTGGTAGTTTTGGTAACTTCTACCTTTCCCTCTATGTCTATCCTCTAAGCTATTTACCTCAACTTCCCTTTTCTTCCCAACAAAACCCCTCTTCTCTACGGGTTCCATAATTCTCCCGCTTCTGATTCCTTGCTCAATCTTTTCGGCAATTCGTACCGCATCATAAAAATGCATGGCGGAGCTACCCATCAGATGCTCATAGTAGGGGCCCCTAAAGGCATTAGGAAATAGGGTCACCATTTCTGCCTCTATTAATGACGGTTGAACATTGATAGCCTGGTCCCGCCACCTTTGAGCATAAGCCCTTACGGACTTCTGAGTTCCTTTCTCCATGGTAATCAAGCTGGTCCTATCAGAAGCAATCTCAAGATTAAACTTGTATTACTTTAAAAAAGAATCTACCAAGTCTATCCACTTTCTAATCCTTATGTTATCTAACCTCATATACCAGCTAAGGGTCGACCCTGATAGGCTATCCTGGAAGAAATATATTAACATTTTATCATTGTGGATAACCTCCGCCATCTTGCTATAGTAGGAACGAAGATGAGTCTTCGAGCATTCTGTCCTGGTATACTTGATAAATTCCGGCACCCTGAACTTCCGCGGTATCACGATGTTAGGCACCAAACATGCTTTGGCTGCCCTAACTGGGTTAGATAGACCATTCCCTTCAACTGCTCTTATCCTCTCTTCCAGTGCAGTCCACTTATCATATCCTATGTGGTCAGAGAATCTAGCGTCTTGTGGGTCCTCATCTGTTAAATCCAATGTAATAGGAATTGGGATGGGCCGAGTGGGTTCAGGATGCTTCTTTGGTGAACTTGTCCCTATAATCTAAGGTGCCACCGGGCTTTGAACTGCCGGTGGCGCTTCATCAGTTTGAGTTGACGTTACTTCTCCATCCCTTGTTCTTAACGTCTTCTCAAGCAAACTGGCTAACCGTGCCACGTCACTTCGAACAACTTGGAGCTCTTTTTGGTACTGGGATTCTTGCTCTGTCCTTTCTTCATTTTCCATCCTTTTCCTTAGCCGAGTGTTGTGGATTTTAGCAGGGGGACCTATGTTTTGTAGTCGAACTGTATACACAAATGTATGGTACAATGCATGTTTGTGGTAAAATGCTTTGCATAATGGTTATGGATGCATTTCCCTTGTGAACGATTAATAGCCAACACTTCATAAACATGGGTTTTCTTGTCACATTGCTTTGCGAGGAGTACTGCTTTTCGAGTTGTTGCTTGAGTCATATTCACCAAGAGACAGATTTTGCATAAGAGATGGGTCAACGCCCTTTTCATTAATGTTAGATAAGCTTACTACATTTTTGGAAACATAGAGAGGAAAAGAAAATTAATCTACTTCTTCTACCACCTCTTTGGCCAAGGATAGAAAAACAAAACCGCGGTTCTCGATTTTCTCCAAAAAGGCGTCGGTCTCGGCTAGACTTCGGTGGTAGCGGATGATATCTCTTCATACATTTCGTGCATTGATTCGAATGATCCGAGCATGCCTAGCAGCTTCATCCATCTGTTCATCCATCTTGGCCATCTTTTCTATGAGCAACATATTGGTTTTGTTCAACGAAGTATTATTGGTATCGATTTGATCCTTGTGTTTTTCCATTACTGCTAGTTTCTCGTCCAGATACTTCACGTTTTCTCTATCTTTGCCGAGCTTTTCCTTAGAATTTTTATCTCACCTTCCTTAACTGCCAACTCTGCTTCAACAGCTTCCTCTTTTATAGACCGTGTCGAACAACTATTTAACATTACATACTGCTTATATAGATCTTCATACTTCACAATTCTATCCATCAATTCACACTGAACTTCTGCAAATTTCTTTTGGTAATATTTTATGTTCTCTTGGCATTCGTTATGTTTGGTCTTTAATGCACCGAGTTCAGAGCAACTTTGCATCCACTTCAGATTTATCTCTGTTAATTCTTTCTCAATTCCCAACCTAACATTCTTCTCTTCATCCAACTTTAACTCAAGCTTGGCTATCCTCGCATCTTTAGACTATATTTGCTCATCTAAATATGCTCTCCTCTTGTCACCTTCCAACACCATTTCTTCTATTATTACCTTGTCTTTTTTGCTTTTGCTCAATTCTATCTGAAGCTTTTCTATCTGTCTTCTCAATTCCTCTTCATTGTCAACCCTTTTCCTCTTAACAGGCTTTTCTTCAGTTTGGGGAGACTTGCCTTCTTCATTAATCGTGGTTAAAGCAACTAAGTCTCTCCATCTTACATACCCTTCACTCGTACTGGGATCTTCCAAACCTTTAATTTCCACCAAAACTAGATACTTCCAATCTTGTCTGATGACCTCCAAAGCTTCTTGTGCAACGGGATCTCTGAAAAAACCAAAGAACTAAGCAATTCCCATGGTCCTTGGAACAAATTGCATGCCCCCATGTTGCCTTACCACAAGAGAAGGAGCATAACTCACATAGCCGGTAATCCCTACCAATGGAACCCAGCGCTTTTGCCCGCAACTCATTAGGACATTCACTGCTTTTACCCAAGGGGCTCTCCATTTGAAACCACTACTAGGCAGAACTTTGAGCTTCTCTACCCAACCTCCCCATTCTTCTTCCTCCACTATCCTCAATGGCTTTTGGTTGAACCACCAAAAATTATTAAAAACAGGCCTTTTTGTTTCAATATGGCTAACCATTCAGATATACAGCAGCTGCGTGCAACATCTCATTACTCCTTTTCTGGCTCTTCTACAATGATTAAGTGTTATGATGGTTTCAGCTAAAATAGAGGTCACTGGATTGATTTGTGTATTCTCATATTCTACATAAGCAGCAACAACTTCCAAGCTTATTATACCAATTTGACTTGGGAGCAAAACGAGGCCAAATATGCCTAAGGCAATCAATCTCTCTTTTTCTGATCCAAATTTCTTTTCTAGTTCAAATTCTAGCATTTTCCATTTCAGACCAACAACATTCTTCTCTAAAAACCTTTTCATGTTGGGGATTCTGAGCAGCTTCGACAGTTCGGGGATGATTTTGCTAGCTCTCAAAGGAAAATAAATTCTGTACGATTCATTCGGAAACTCAGTCAACATCCCATACTCCTCAATAGTAGGACATAGGTCTATGGTCCCAAAAGAAAAACAACGGTAGTCTGGATCCCAAAAATAAACTAGAGCTCGCATTGCTGGGCTTAAAACTTCTACCTTCGCAATCTCTATCAGGCGTCCATATTTTCTAAAAAATGCGTCCTTATCCACATCCTGAAAATGAGTCGTTAACTTATTCACCTCATTCATGATGCAATTCAGATTCTTGATTGGTGATAGCTTTTCAGCATCGCTCTTAATACAGTCTCCTTCAGTCAATTGTGACAATTCAGAATTTTTCCTGTATTCCATGATAGAAAGTTTAGTGGTGGCCATTTCGTTCATAAGACCTACAAGTCAAGATGCCTTTTTAGGGTTTTTTTTTTTATGCAAAAAGATATTATGGAGCATACACCCTAGAGATAGGTTCTAGTTTCCTTTACGTGAGACACTGGGTATGTTTACTACTTGGTCTCTAAAGAAGGTCTCTAGCTGTCCCAGTGATCACTTTCGTAAAGGCGATATGGGGGTTTAGCAGATAGCGGGATGGTACATATACCAATCACTACCAGTCTAAACACTCAGCAAAGACTTGGGGTATACACAAACTTAAACCTTGACTCAAGTCATAGGTAAGCTGCTAGTCCACCACCTAACTTAAAGTTTAATGTGTGAGCCAATTATAAAAGGTGATGCATGACACGATATTTTTTCATATTCGGTATGTCGTGCATGACAGGATGTAAAGATGCATGCTAAAGCTTCTGAAAAATATAAACCATTCATAGCAATATACATATATAAAACATATCATAAACAAACAAAATTATCAAGCCTAGTCCAAAGTCCCCAGCGGAGTCGCCATCCTGTCGCACCCTGCGCGAGAGCGCGGCGTCGTGACGACTCTCCCCGTGAGCGGGGGGAATTCAATGTAGGGGTTTTATCTTTATTTTCATGAAAAAGGGAGTCGCCACCTAGTATTATGGTTACTAGGAAACCTAAAACTGGTCTTTCAGAGATTCTAAAGTAAGGGACTGGTTGCGTAAAGGGAAGGTTTTAGCACCCCTAGTACGCCCAACCTAAAGTAAGCTGCTTGGTGCTTTTGTTTGTCTTATGATTGCTATAATATTGATACTTTCAAAAATATATTGGTTAAATGATGATGACTTATTATCCTTGTAAAAATATTTTGGATATTAACCATTTTAGGATTTATTTATCCAAATACCAACAGTGAATAATAACGAATTATCCCCGTTAATATTTTGGATATTAAACCTTTTAGGATTTATTTATCCAAATACCAACAGTGAATAATAACGAATTATCCCCGCCAAATATTTTGGATATTAACCCTTTTACGATTTATTTATCCAAATACCAACAGTGAATAATAAACGAATTATCCCCGCCAATATGTTGGATATTAACCCTTTTAGGATTTATTTATCCAAATATCGACAGTGAATAATACGAATCACCAAAGATAAGGTTTTCATATTTTTGGAATATTGGCCAATACCCTTTGGATTTTACAAACATTTTGTAAAATCCAAAAATGCAAACAATGATTTTTTTCGCGAAGTCCATGCTAAAACACGTTTTTTTCTTCAAACTCCGAGATAATATATATATTTGAAAGAAAATGAATTTTCAAAAAAATATGCTAGTGTATTGGCCGTATGCAAGAAATAACACATTTTTATCATATATAAAAAAGTATTTTTTTTTTGCAAATTTTGTATTTTTATTTTTTTTGTATTTTTTATTATTTCTTTTTTTGGTGGGTTGGCTGTCAGCCCACCTAAAATCGGGCTAGGTTGGCAGCAACCACGCCACCACGGGCTGGGCTTCCAGTCTAGATGACTGGAAGCCTAGAATCTATCTGGGCTGGGCTCCCAGCCCAGATTAATTAAAGGGGGTTAGGCCGGGCACAAAGCTCGGCCCGACTAGTCCACTGTCCACGTGCAGGGGCAGTGGGCGGGGGAGTGAATTAATTCACTCCCCCCGCATGCAAAATGAAAATAATGAAGACGATGAACAATAGATTTTGGAGTGTGATGAATGGCGTACCTGTTAACACCTTTGGGTAGAGGAGGTCAAGGTGGTTCTTCTGGTCGTGGTGGCGTCAGAAATGTTGGCCTGTGGTGGCCGGAAATGGCATCGGAAAGTGACGGTCACGTTGCAGTTGATGGGGCTGTTCTACCAATCCTTGCCTGAGACTGTGGAAGAGGTTGCCGGAGGACAGGGAGCTTCTGGTGATGATGGGGTTGTGCGAGGTGGCCGGAGTTGATGGCTGGAGTTGCTGAACCGAGAGGGAGAGAGAGAGAGAGAGAGAGGATCTTCTGGTTTTAGAGAGAGAAACGGTCGATGACCGAGAGAGAAGAGAAAAAAAAAAGATCTGGTGATACGGGGCTGGTTTTAAAAAAAATTGCTAGAGCTTTACGTGAATTCTTCCCTCCTGATCTTCTGTTTTTTTCTTCTTTCTTTCGTGTTATTTCCTCCTCCCCTTTCTTCCTCTACATGTAGCTATTTATAGCAGAGCAAATAAACCCTTCGGCTACCAAAGTGTTTAATGCAGGGTGCCGCCGCTAAAAATTCAATGCAGGACGCGCCTGAACATTCAAAGCCGAGCACGCCGGAACATGCAGTGCCATTTTCGAAAATATTTAAGAAGGTAAAAGTATGATTTGGTCCTTTAATTTATAATTTCTCTAATTGTACCTCAATTGGTTTTGAACTTTTAATTTTGCACAGTTGTATCCCCGTTAGAATTTCGAGAGCATCCTTAGCTTTGCGCGCCTTTTTTATTCTGGTCCCTGGTTTCTGATTTGCGTGATCTAAACCCCCAATTTACCATTAAACTCTTAATTCATTCAATTTGGCCCCCAATTTTGCATAATTGGCTTGGAAAATTCAAATTGGTCTCTGAAAATTTCAATCTCATTGATTAAACCCGAATTAAATTCAAAAACTTGATTTTTCATCGAATAAGCCTTTAATAAAATTAATTTGACCAATTTAAAATATAACCAAGTCCTTGCACTTAATTAAATCCTTCGATTGGACCCTAAATTAATTTTCAAACATAATTACACTTTAAAATTGGCCAAGGATTAAATCGAACTGGCCCACAAAAATATAATTATACCTTTCGACTTAATTTTTACGCAGATTTATCCGATAATAAATTACTTCAGCCTTAAATCTGCGTTTTCCTTCATTTTTGGGCACAAAAGAGGTATGATCGAGCTATCGAAAACATCCAAAATTTCAACTTGATTTTCCTACCAACACCAACCCCTTTTATTTTATTTTTTGTTATTTTTGGGTAGTTTTAGGGAATAACCCAAAATTGGGTTATGACACTAGGCATGAAGTCGAGTTCGAATCCATGATTCATAGTCTTTCATCTTATCAAACTTAATCTTTTTGGTTTCCTAGAGATAGGATTATATTGGAGAATAAATTTATTTTTTGTTATGACTTTTAGGATCAAGCTCATCCTCGGTGAAGTAAAGGTAATTTGTTGCTTGGATTATCCTAACCAAATGTTATATAGTTTCCTAGGCCATATCTTGAGGCATAAATGTCTCATTCAAAACATTATGTAGTGCGTTGCAATGAGGCTTAAAACTATGGATAAGCGACAACAAGGATATTCTAGGAGGGATTTTCTTTAGTTGCTCTACCACATTATGTTTATTGTTTTTCATTTACTTTAAGAATTCCCCTGCTTCTTCATTTACTAGATTTTTTACTTTCATGCCTTAGATGGTATCCATTACATCTTTGCCCTTGGCCTTCTGCTGTCTTTCTAATTTCTTTCGCGTAAAATGCCTACCACTCCAAGTTAGCCCTTTGACTTCGGGGATGTTTGGGAGTGTAGTTGCGGTTGTTTTTGAAAGTGCTTTTCGTTTAGAAATACATCAAAATTATTTTTTTTTTAAAAAAATTATTTTTGACATCAGCACATCAAAATAATCTAAACACACCAAAAAAATTTCATTTAAAATGAAAAAAAAATTAAAATTTGGCCTAACGGCGTTTCAACCGCTTAGCCAAACATGCACTTCATTCTAAAACCTGCGAGAAAGCTTCTCATTGAGAGGACATCTATAATCATGGGGTAGTTCATTGTAATTTCCATTATGGGTAAAAGCAAGTCTTGTCAAAAGAAGCTTTGGCAGGCTGCTCTCAGCATTTAGGATTCTACATACTTTAGTTTTTGTTCCCATGGAAATTTATCATAACTATTACAATCCTCTTATGTTTTCTCTATTTACCAAAGACCACGTTTCATTATTTGTATCACCTTCTAGTAAAACTCTTTATATTCTTTGATGTCATGTTTATTGTTTTATGAAACCTGCAAAAACCTATATTTTTTCATGAATCTTTTCTTTCAGCAAGTAATCTACTTGCATCAACATATTTTATAACCTATTCATGACTACTTTCAAAACCTGTTTTTCTATCTTCTCCGGAATCCACATCATTTATTCCTCCACCACTAGAGCTAAAAGGATTGTAATTGAAATTGGGTGCATCTTCAAAAGTTATTCATGCTGCCTTAATCATCTATAAAAGTTTTACTTTAAAGGTTGAGCAAGTGTTGATGTTTTGACCAGGATTTCCATCGCCATATTCATATGTTAATTATGTTTTTTACCAAACTAGGAAAGAAGGCTTCAACGAAGGAAAAGAGATTGGGGCCACATGTCCTATGCTTAATACCTTAGCATACATTTTCCCAGGGGGATTGGTAGTGGCTGGAGTTCTTGATTTCTTTAGAATGTTCTTCTCAAGTTATTTTTAGGCTAGGCTTCCGATGAATTGGTAGACTAGTGTGAAATTGATGTTTGGTATTTGGGGAGATGAGGCTTGATAATTTTTGAAATTGTTCTTGCCTCTGTAGCCTTCTTCTACATTGCCTACCAAATCCTTCTTTTTATGTTTCCAGCAAAACCTTTTTTCTCAGTAGGCTATATTATTCTTCCATCTTCTATCCCTTACTCAATCCTTTTAGCAATCATTATGACATCAATAAACTATTGGGAAGAACTACCCATCAAATATTCATAGTATAGGGATTTGAAAGTATTGGAGAATAGAGTCATCATTTTTTTTTCTAACAAAGGTAGTTGGACATGTATCACCTTGTTCCTTAACCAATAGGCATATTCTTTCACTATTTCATTGTCATTCTTCTCCTTCACCATCAAACTTGTCTAAGTTAGGCTGATATCAATATTGAACTTATACTACCTAAACAGGCATCAGTGAGGTCACTACACTTCTTGACCCTCGTGTTATCTAGGGTTATAAACCAAGTCACCATAGAGCAATCAAGTTATTTTAGAAAAAAAAATAAGTAGTATGTCATTATGTATGACCTCTATCGCTTTCTTATAGTACATTATCAACTACCTTAAATTGTTTAGGTACCACCACATTTGGCACGAGGTATATTTTTGCTTATTTGATTAGGTCATAATGTCAAATCCTTCCATTACTCTCAACATTTCTTCTAAGATGACCCATTTTTCTCTCAAGGTGGTCTCTAAGAGTAAACCCATAGGATTCTCTTTTGGTTAGATGTATCATGTCTAGCTCTTGTAAAAGTATTACAAGGTGAGTTACCATAATGTTTACCATTCCTTGTGGTCTAACCGCATGATTTACACCCAAATTCTATGAATCGTCAATAGTTGGGTTTGCCATTCATGGTAACAAAGGTAGTAGTTGATTGGATGTCCCCTTCCTAGACTATTCCTATAGGAGTTGATCAAGTAGACTAGTTATTTAAGTCATATTGCTTTTAATGTCATTTAATTCCTTCTGATAATGGGCCTTAAAGTGAGCCCTCGTTTCATCTTCCATCCTTTTTTACAATTTTAGTTTTATGGATTTTAATAGAGGGACTTATATTTTAAAGACTTGTTACACATATTTAACAATTATAAAAACAAATACATATGATGATGCATTTTGGATATGGACTTGTAAAATTTAGGCTGATATATGGCCACCATTATTTCACAAAAGGGTAAGGTTTTGATCTTGTCATAGTTATTAAGGCAAATTAACCTAAACTAATGCTTAATAAAAGAACAAGATATAACTGAAAAGGTTGGTTCGAAACACTTTTCAATAATATTTGATGAAAATCATTACATTCAAAGATGAATCTATTCATTATAATTTACAGGGAGAAAAGCAAAACCGTTGTTTTCATTATCCCTAAGAAAGTCATAAGTTTCTGTCAGACTATGTTAATATCAATGAGTATCTCTCACATTTTCTAGCATTGTGATGATTCTTCAAGCATAGAAAAAAACTTGGTCAACTTATTCATTCAAGCTATTTATCTTTTATGAAAGAAACATGTTGCTTATGCTCCGTTGATTGTTGTTGGTATCAATCATTTGATTGTGTGCTCAAGTAGGTGGAATTTTTCTTCTAGATGTTTTATCTCGATTCTTTCATAATCGAGCTCTCTTTTCAGTATGATGATTTTAATCCGTGTTTGGTCTAGATTAACCTTGAAGTCCTAGACTACTATTTCTTTTGCTTTTGCTTCAGCTAAATCACTTTCTAACATCACATGTTCTTTGTATACTTCTTCATATTATCCAATTTCACTATTTAATTAATCTATGGTTTTGAGACCATGTATTCCATATCTTGGTAGACATTGAAGTTGATTATTAAAGTTTCTAACTTAGTATTGGTCTAGACCCATTTTGCTTTCAATTTCCCATGCTCCCTTTCAACTTACATTTTGAAAAACAATTGGGCATTGGTAGTGACGATAGTTATTCTTTATTTATTTGGTGTGTTTTTCTTGGGTTACAGTTTAGGTTTATGATGTGTTGTTAGGTTGATTTAAGTGAAAAGACTTGGAAAAGTTGATATTGGTTATTTGAAGAGATGAGGGTTGATAGTTTTGGAAATATTTCTTATCTTTGTATCCTCCTTCCATGTTGCCTAGCTTGATGTTTTTTTCCTTCTAGTAAAACCTTTTTTTAATGGTCTCCAATATTCTTCCAACCCTTATCTTTTGCTTTATCCTTTCAACAATCAATATGGACTATAAAAGTGGTGGGCATATCTACCCTCAAATACTTATAGTATGGGAATCTAAAAGTATTGGTGAATAAAGTCACCATTTATTTCTCTAACAAAGGTGATTAGACATGCATCACCTTGATTTTTCATTTATGGGCATATTTTCTAACTGTTTCTTTGTTAGTCTTCTCCATCACCATCAAACTTGTCTGATCTAGGGCAATGTAAATATGGAATTTATACTGTATCAAAAACATGCCCGTGTCCACTTATTGAGTTAGGTTAAAGTGGAACCAGTCAGGCTATCCTTGAAAAAGTGAATAAACAATGTATTATTGTGTATGATCTATTCCATTTGTTATAGTGAGACCTTAAATGTGTATTAAAGAAATCCAACCCTATATACTTGACGAATTCAGGTACCCTAAATTCTTTACGTACCACTACATTTGGTACTAGGCATATTTCAACTATTTTGACTGGGTTAGAGACATCATACCCTTTTACCATTCTCAACGTTTTTCCGAGACAACCTATTTTTTTTGCTTAAGGTGATTTGTGGTAGTAAACCCATGGAATTCTTTATTAGTCAAATTTTATCGTGTTTGAATGTTGCATATGTGTATTTATATGAGTTACTAGAATGTTTGTCTTTCCTTATGGTTTAACAACAAGATTTACACCTACGTTCATGAGTCATTGATATTTAGGTTTTTTATTGGTGTAATAAAGGTGGTTTATTAACTAGATGTCCCCTTCTTGAACTGTACCCGCAGGAGTTGTTCTAGCAAACTAGTTATTCAAGCCATATTGCATTTCATATCATCTAACTCTTTCTGGTAATTGGTTTCTATGTGAGCCCACTCTTCATCTTCTTTTGAAGTTTATTATTGTGGATTTTAGTTGAAAGACCTATATATTGAAAACTTGTTATGTATATTTAATGAATTATAAACACTAGTGTGCATAGATACATAATGATGATACATATTGAATATTGACTAGTTAACCCTGGGTTGATTGATGGCCACTAGTGTTTCTTAAAAAAAGGTAAGTTTTGGCGTCATCATAGTTGTTAAGGCAAATTAATACGGACTTAAGCTTAATAATAGAGCAAAAGAACAAGATGTAACTCCAAATATTGGGTTGAAGCCCTTCATTGATAGTTGATGGAAATCATTATATTAAAAGATGAATTTATTCATCATCATTTACAAGGATAATGGGAAAGCTTTTATTTCTATATCCGTAAGGAAAACATCAATTTCAACTACACTTCATTGATGTCAATGAATATCTCCTAACATGTCCAACATTATGACAAATTCTTCGAGTGTTGATGGCAGCTCAGTAAACCTATTCATTCAAGCTACTCATCTTATATGAGAGTAACTTGTTGCTTCTACTGAGATAATTGTTGCTCATATCAATCATTTAGTTGTGATGCTCAAGTAGGTGACATTTTTCTTCTAGATGTTTTATCTGGATTATTTCATTGTCAATCTCTATTTTTAATAAGATGATCTCATTTTTATTTTGGTCTAGATTGACCTTGAAGTCCCACACTATTTTTTTTTGGATTTTGCTTTAGGCAACTCACTTTTAAGCATTACATGTTCTTTGTATAGTGCCTCATATTGTTCAATCTATCGTATCAATTCATCTTGGATTTTTTAAGCCATATATGCCATTTTTAGTAGTCATTGAAGTCAACTTTCAAGTTTCTAACTTAGCATTGGCCTGGACCCATCTTGTTTCCAATTTCCTTTCTCCTTTTCAACTCAAAATCTATCTTATTTCTATTTTTTTCAATTGATTTCAAAAATCATGATTTATCATTTCCCCCTTCCAACTATTGTTCCACAAACTTCCTCAACTTTTTTTTGGTGAGGATATGTTATTCTAGGGAAATTCCAAGTGCCTTACTAGTGTTTACTTCTATTTGGAGTTGTGTTAATTTTTTCCTCGATTCTTTCTCATTGGTAATCCTTTTCCTTTTAGTCAAATCTATGATTATGAGGTTTCATCCTTAAATCTAAGAGTCATATGGACAACTACTAATGAGAAGTTCCTCTATCTTGGCTATTTATGACTAGTAAATGGGTTTCTTAAACATCTTGTTTCTTTATTAATCAACACAAGGAATTTCTAACCCTTTTTTCCAATGCCTCTAAAGTAAATCGATCTTTGGATAGTCTAGAAAATTCAGATAACATGACTATCCTTGTAATATATTTTATGCCCCTAAGTTGCCTTACAATCATAGCAGACACATAGCAAACATAACTGATTACTCCAATCAAGGGTAACTACTATCTCTGACCACAACTCATCAAGCAATTTGTTGCTCTCATCCATGAAGCTTTCCAATTCACTTCTCTTTGTGGGATGTTTTGAAACTTTGTTTTTTATCTTTTTTCATTCATATCTCTACATTCTTCTTTAACTATTTCTTATGGTTTATGGTTAATATGTATAGAAATTGTTCACAACATCTCATCGATTGTCTATTCACTTTCTTATAGTGGTTGAATGTGATGATGGGATTTATCTGATTACTTTCATTTTCAATGAATGTTGAGACTGCTTATAGACTGATTATCCCTGTCAAGACTGGGAATAAAACCAATTTGCAAACTAGGAATTACTCTTCCTTTTTTAACACCTTTTCCATCATCTTCCATTTTAAATCATTGGTGCTTTTCTCCAACATCTTATGGAGATCTAAGAATTTGATCATCTAAACCAAATTAGATATCACTTTGTTGTGTTTTTTGTGAAAATAAACCTTACATAAGTTCCATGGAAACTTCGTGAGTAATTCATATTCCTCTAGGGCCCAAAACATATCTATATTCCCAGCACTGATATTCAGGATCCTATAAATGCATCAGAGCTTTAATTGTTATATTGTGAACAAATACTTTTGCAATTTCTACTATTCTTCCATATTTCTCTTAGAACTCATCATCATTGAGGTTCCTTATATATGAAAGCAATTTTCTTAAGTGATTCCCTGGGCAACTTACATTCATAAGTGGTGTTTTATTATCATCTAAGCATGCTTGTCTCCCTCTTGCAGCTATAAGGATACGAACTCTATGATGCAAACCCTAGCAGAATTTAATGGAATTCATGATCCCAAGATCAATATAAAGCAAGTTTGTTGAGATTTGAATAAGCTTATCATAATAGAAGACTTGCTCCAAAGCAACACGACTAAGAACCAACTCAATCACAACACCTACACTTGGTAACAAACAAAAGAGGTATAAATTCATAACAAAGAATGGTCAATTCTTTGAAGAGTTTAAAAGTTCAATCAAGTACCAAGAATGAGCAACCAAAAGTCGGCTACAATGCTGAAATTATCATCAAAAGTGTGCTGAAATTATTGTCTAAAGAGTTTTTAAACTCCAAGCCAAAACCTTAGTTTCCTTAATAGATCCCACATAAACCCAGTTTAAATAATAATCAAACCAAGATAAAACTAGTCCAAACTAATTAAAATAAACATCTTTAAACCCCAAATATAATGTCTTCTCTCAAATAATTAAAGTTTGATAACTCAACTAATTAAATAAGACAAGTTTGTTGTTTCTGCATTCTGTCTAGAAGCAGCAAAGCCTAATTTAATATTGATGGTTCTCTCTCTTCTTATTGAATTAGAAGGCAATCAATAGTATGGAAGTCTAGTTTTCAAAACAACTAGAATCATAACAAAATTCGTTCTGTAAATCCAGTTACGACCACAAGAGTAACTAAAGGTCAAGCGGTTCAAATCTAGTCTTCTTCTCCCAATCCTTGTGTAATGGTCTTGGTTCCACCAACAAGCTCCTCTTGAAAATGAATAAGAATAGTCAAGGCTTGCTCTATATTATGTATCTTGAAAAAGTCCATTGAAGGCTTCTTTGACTTCTTAGCCCTAAGCCTCGTAACTATACTTGAGATATGTCCCTCATATCTTATACAATTATCTTGGACTTATACAACTTAATATTGTTTTAAAATATTTTTTTAGTAAATGTTGTGTTTCTAAAGTGTGACAAAGTGAAAATGTGTTATTTTGACAAAAATATTTCAAATGGCATTATTCCGTCAAAAAATTTAGTTTACTATGCTATTTTCTTTTTAAAGTGTAAATTTCATATATATTTTGACATGCCACATGGTCCAAAGCTCTATAAGTTGAATTTGATGGCTTAGATTTATTATTGATCTTATTGTAAATCAGGTATGATTAAAGACATTTATGACTTTAATATTGGATTATGTTTATTTTTCAGTTAAAAATTGGATGTTACATATATAAAATAACATATAAAATATTAAAAAAATTGAATTTTATAAGTTAATAAAAAGATATTTTATAATAAAATCCAATAAATTTTAAACAACATATTAAATGAATTATAGTAGAAATATAAATTAGTTTAATATGTTCTAAAGCCAATCAATTGGTTAGATATAGTATTGTTATATTCATGTAAATATATAAAGCATTAATTTATCTTTAATACTCATATATATTATATTCATTAATCAGATATTTAATTTATAAATTTAGAGAAAGATAAAGTCTTTGGGACAAAAGAGTTTTGCAATGAAAATTGTAAATTTTATATTATGTGATTCCTATTGCATCAAAACATTGTTCCTAAAATATTGTTGGTTAATGATTTATTAAATATTGAATATTTATTAGAACCTTAGATGACACCAACAAGTAGAAACAAGTTTTATATTAACAATCAATCCATGATGCAACTTATCATAGGTAGGTGCAATGGGGTGATGTGTTTTTTTTTGGGGGGCAACTGGTCCCCTTACCCAAACTATTGTAGACTATTAGGTCTCTAAATGATCATAAAATTAGGTTGAGACATTTCACAATCGCTTCTGAACTGTAGAATAATAACTTTATTATTAAACTCAAAATCGCTTCAATTCAAGACAACAACTCTATCATTCGAAATTGCGCACATCACAACAGGATGGTGACTCCACTAAGGAATTTTTTGACCAGACTAAGATTTGTTTGTTTGATATTATGCTTATTTATTTCATTTTGTGTAATTTAACTTTAGCATGCATCGTTTACGCATTACTCATGTATTTTTTAATATATATCTCTTATGCATAAATACATCGGATAAGGATTAATGCCTTCATCCAATTTAGTTTTTAAATACACCTAATTTTAGGTTAGGTAGTGATTAATGATCTTCCTTATGAATTTTAGTTGCGGTTAAGATTTGTGAAACATCAAACTATAAGATGAATCGTTTACTTGGTAATAACAATCACACTATTCCATTACCATTCCTTGTAAACTCACACACTTTCTTCATGAAAGGTAGTCTCTAGACAAATCATACATCCTTTTGAGACCAGGTATTGAGATTACCCCTTATACAATGGTTTAGGTCTTACCCTAAGTATATGGACTCCCTAATAATCCAAAACATGTGAGCTCTTTGAACATGATAAAAAATTCAAAAGTCCATTGGATTTTCAAAGTTAAGAACATGACCAATAAAACAGTTATGGATTAGCTCTTTTATCAAGTTAATCTATATCCGGTGTACATGTGCATACACTTTCATTCATAAGCATACATGTATTCATGCATTTGAGGTTTAAATGTCATGTGAGAATATTTTATGTTGAATTATAGGTCCTTAAAAATTAAAATTCATAGAGTTTACAACACCCAACTCTTAAAAAATAAAATAAAAGATGAAGAATGTGATCACCACGATGCCCACTTCTATGAAGACTGTCATAACCCAATTTCTGGGTTATTCCCCAAAATATACCAAAAAATAACAAAAATAAAATAAAAGGGGTCGGCGTGGGTAGAAAAATCAATGTGGAAATTTTGGTTGTTTTCGAGAGTCTGATTGTATCTCTTTTATGCCCCAAAAATAAAGGAAAATGCAGATTCAAGGATAAAATAATTTATTATTGGGTAAATCTGCATAAAAATGAAGCCGAAAGACATAATTATATTTTTTATAGGCCAATTTGATTTAATCATGAGCCAATTCAAAGTATAATTATGTTTAAGAATTAATTTAGGTTCAAGTTGAAGGATATAATTAAGTGCAAGAATTTAATTATACTTTAAATTGGTCAAATTAATTGCGTTAAGGGTTTAATTGATAAAAGATAAAGTTTTTGAGCTTAATTCTGGTTCAATTGAGAAGATTGGAGTTTTCGGAGACCGAATTGAAATTTTTCCAAACCAATCGTATGAAGATAGGGGTAAAATTGAAGAAAATTAAGAGTTTAATGGTCAATTGAGGGTCAAATCGCATAAATCTGAAATCAATGACCAAAATAAAAGGTTACGCAAAGTTAAGGGCGCTTTTGAAATTTTAGCGGTACAATTGCACAAATCTAAAAGTTTAAAAACAATTGGGAGTGCAATTGGAGCAATCGCAAATCAAAGGACCAAAATGCAATTTTACTAGGCCCCACACCTGCAGCAGCCATGCACGTCGCTGCAATCACGCTGCCGTGAAGGCAACCATACCACTGTAGCATGGCGCTGTGGGATTCGACTCATCACCACAGTTGTAGCTCACCACTGTCGGAGACAACTCCACTCACTGCACGCAGCTGTAGCTTGGCGTGACAAGTCCATCTCCTTCGCCTATAAATAGCACGGGGATAGAGCAACAAAAGAAGAAAAAGGAAGGAGGAGAGAACGAGCAAAAGGCTGAGAGAAAACCAGTGAAAAACAGGGGGGAATTTCTGGAAATTCACAGAGATTTTTAGCAAATAAAAGCAAGAGAAACAAGGGAAAATCACATAAAAAAACACCATCATCTTCATCTCCCTCGGCGTTGAACTCTCTCTCTCCCTCTCGGTCTGCAAATTCTCTCTCTCTAAAACCCAACTCCGTTGAGCTCTCTCTCTCCCACTGTTAGAGGCCATTAAACTATCAAATATCACCCATAATACCACCGTGAACCTCCCCTACACACTAGCAACCTAAACACACTCTCAGGCGAAGCAATGGCCACGGTTGCAGCGGCTGCCACGTAACTCCCGGCGACTTTGGAAGCTTCCTCCGGCCACCACAGGCCACCGTTGACAACGCCACCACGACAGGAATCATCACCTCGACATCCTCTACCCAACGGTACTAACAGGTACGCCTTTCGTCACAGTCAAAAAACATTGTTCATCGTCTTCCTCGTCCCTGCATGAGCAGCGGGACGCGATTTGCGTCCCCCTGTTCATGTGGGCTGGGCTGAGATGGGCCGGGCTTTGTGTCCGGCCCATGAACGGGAAGCCCAGCCCAAAAACACTTGGGCTTCCAGCCCGTGAGGACTGGAAGCCCAGTCCAAAACCATTTGGGCTTCTAGCCCGTGAGGACTTGAAGCCCAGCCCAAGAATATTTGGGCTTCCAGCCCGTGAGGACTGGAAGCCCAGCCCGCACCTGTCTGGGCTTCCAGCCCGTGAGGACTAGAAGCCCAGCTTGCACCCCGTCTGGGCTTCCAACCCGTGAGGACTAGAAGCCTAGCCCACTAAGGCTAGGCTGTCAGCCCATTGTGGCTGACAGCCCAGCTCAGAAATAAAATAAAAAAAAAAAATACAAATTGACAAAAAATATTTTTATTTTTTTTACTACTATTATTATTACAAAAAATTCAAAAATACAAAAAATATATTTGTTTTTGTGCATACGGCCAAATTTCATGATTTTTCCATACATATTTTTCGTAAAAATTATGTTGCATCTTTCTCATATTTTGAAACAAAAATTGGATATCGTAACCGGTTTATGATTATCCGTTGGAATTTGGCCAAAATATCAAAAATAATTATAAATATTTATGTTTCATCTATCAGGGTGTAAGTTTACATTGTAAAGTACACCCGCGGATAAAAAGAGATTTTACTACGGTGTAAAATTACATTGTATACTACGTCCGTAGATAAAAAAGATTTTTACTACGGTGTAAAATTACATTGTAAAGTACATCCGTAGATAAAAAAAAAGACTCGTAACTGCGGTGTAAAATTACATTGTAAAGTACACTCGCAGACAAAAAAAAGTCTTTTTGGAAATGCAGTATAAAAAAATAAACTTAGAAAAAAAACAATCAAACAACAATGCAGCTTACCTTAGGTAGGGTGCATTGGGGGTGATGCGTCTTTCCCTTACACAATAAGTCCCCTTACCTAGACTCTCGCAGACCAATAGGTTTCCTAATAACCTTAATATTAGGTGGCGACTCGTAATAATTATAGTCGTAATTTTTACGACTATAAAACAATCCCCCATTTCACCGCGTCGTTGTCCTCCCCAAATCAAGGGGAATGACGGGGCGCGAAGCGCGTAGAAAAATCGCCGTCGCGACAAAGACTAACATGAATAATATCATATGCTTGCTAGAGTAAACATTCAAACATCACTCTTGTAAAGTCCCATCCAATTGTCTGACTTTTGCAATAATTCAACCTTAAGAAAGGATAGAGGACAGGCTTATGACCCAATGTAATATAACCTTTATACAATCCATAATACCTACACTGACCCTATTGATGCATTCACTAGCGAGTCTTAGAAAATAAAAGTATCTTGAGAATGTTAACTATGACAAGATAATAACACTGGAAACAAAAGTAAAGCCTATTAATGGAGTAGACTTGTATTACCTTGTGAAAGTTACATTAATATGGTTAGTCCTGAGTGTGATAATACCAAAGATGTTTTATGCACCTATGATCTGGATTAGCCTACGAGCACCAAGGACCTATTACACATTACAAATAAGCCCATCATAATATCCAAAATGAAGGCATTGAAAGAAACATTTAATGCACTAGCTGTGCAAGTTTCAACTAATACCAATCTTAGAGATCCTTTGAAGTGAGGCATTGGTAAATTTAATCTATATGAAAGAGGGGCTTACTCCACCCTTATTTAGTCTATGGAGTTTTGATAACAAGACTTACATATAGGAGCATTAAAGGCAACATCCTTTTTTTTGTGCAAAAAGAGGATAAATATAAGGCTAAGATTAGAATCTTATTCTAATTAGAAAACCAATAAGGCAACAACTTCTATTTTAGTTCTTAGGATTATTGGGCATCATTATAGGCTAGAAATAAGTCTTGTATCATACATATGATGTTTTTGTTTCCTTTTCTCTTTTCATAACAGATCAAGACTTGGGACTTATAGGTTTTATTTTTATTTTGTTAGCTATAATCCAAGACTTGTTAGAGATTTATTAATACTTTATTTTTAGCTAAGATCTAAGGTTTTTGATGTGATCCAAGGACCAAAGGATTCATTGGAAGTTCTAGTTGCTCTAGTTACAAGGCTTAAAGTTAAAAGGTTCAAAGAAGCTTTCAATAGACTTGTTCAAGAAAAGTGGGATAAGGTGGACTTTAAGAGGTTATCAAATAATGAGGATCAAGTTGTGACTAATGTGATTCATGTTCAAGATGGGCTTGCTGGTGGAACCAAGACCATTACACAAGAATTAGGGAAGAAGACTAGATTTGGTTAGTTTGACCTTCCAATACCTGTTTGATCATAAATGGAGCTACAAGTCGAATTTTGAAGTTATTATAGTTAGGATGAAAACTAGACTCCCATACCTTTCCAATGGTATATGGATAACCTTATAAATCTCTAAGACGAGAGAGAACCGCCTATTTGCAGTTGGACTTTATTGCTACCAAGATAAATAACTAAACTTGTTTTATTAAATTAGATAGGCTATTAAACTTTCTTTATTCTATGAGGAAACACTTGTTTGTTTTATTTATTTTATTAGTTTGGGATACTCTTAGGTTGGGTTGATTATTATTTAAATTGGGTTCATATGTGACCCATTAGGGAAAATAATGTTTTTGGCTTGGGGTATAAATACTCTTAAGAATAATTTTAGATCTTTTTTTGGTTAATAATATTATAATTTTATTGACCTTGGTTGTCAATATTGGTTCTTGATTGAATTTCAACTCTTTAAAGAATTTACCAATCTTTGTTGTGAATTTATACTACTTTTGCTCGTCCCCAAGTGTAGGCATTGTGATTGGGTTGGTCATAATCCAGTTGCCTTGGAGCACGTCTTCCATTATGATAAGCTCATTTTATTTTCAGTAAACTTGGATTAGATAGATATTAGGTTCACGAATTCATTCAATTCCGCTAAAGTTTGCATCATTTTGTTTGAATCGAGGTTTAAGCTTACTAGTAAAGGTTTTGGGTTAGTTTTTTTAAGCTGGTCAATTTAACCCACAAGTGTAGATCCGTTAGGGTTAATTTTTTAAACTATTTAAACACATGTAAGCCTAAATTAAAAACCTTCAATGAATAATACTTTTAAACTTTTCAGTTTTAATATATAAGAGAGATTCTTATATTATTTTGTTCTTGAATGAATTGAATCTGCTTAAAAAAATTAGCAAGTTTTATGGTGTCATTCAAGTTTATTCTAATAGTATTAGTGTCTTAGAACAAGTTTCTATTAAGTCACATTCCTATCAGACTTCTTTTAGCTGTGGATCAGATCTTAATCTTGATTGTGGGTAACATGACAATATGATCACAAGGTTCACATTGGTATTAGAGTTAGGCTCTCCAAACAAGTCAAATCTTTATGATATTTTCATTTTCTTAGTATTCATTAAGTTTTTTATGTTTGCACCAATCTTCTTTTTCTTCTTTGTGTTTATGGCATACTGGAAAAAAAAATCATTCTTTCATTTTGTTACTGTTTATAAAGATTTCAGTAGCATAACAGTAAAAAAACAAAAGCAGAAATAGATGTTATTCAAAGCCTGTCACCATTTTGTTGAAAAACCACAACTCATAGATAACCCTAGGAAAACAACCTCAAGATTAATTTAAATTTCATATATTTATTAATGGGGGTTGAAATCACATTATATATCAAATTTAGGTTTATTTTAATATCATTTTCTCGACGCTTAAAATTTGGGGTTTAATTATGTGCAAATTGACTATACACAAGTTTTGATACCTAGGCATATGAGGATAACCCATAAACTGAGACCTATACTTTGTTGGGTATCAATATACTACATATTTCTTTTGAGATCATTCCAATACTATTAGATCTTTAGTGCTTTAAAATTACACAATAGGTCAGATTTGTGTCAATTTTCAAAAAGTGTTTGTCTAGTGTTTGTTTTGACCAAATTAGTGTAATATATAATATTAGGATTATTTAGGAATCAGTCTTCATTAATTTTCATTTCTATTTTATTTAACGTCTTTGTTTCATCCACAATTCATATGAATTTGCTTATTTTTAGTAAATTTATTGATTCTTGAGTCCATATTCATAATTTAAATGAATTGAAAAAGCCACTGGGTTGATTGGTTGGAGTTTAGTTTTGAATAAACCGAAAGAAAACAAGTTGTAAGGTAGTGAGTTTAATGGTGTGAAAGTTTAGTTTTAAATTTAAATTCATAATTTAAATTTAATGGTTTGAGTGAAAATGATCGATGTGAGAAACGGTTTTGAATACCACTGACTATTTAATAGGTACAATTATTTCATATAAAAATAACATACCATCCTCTCTCAAGGGTAATGTAAAGTTCCAAATTGAATCTTTGTTAAAAATGATAAAGAGGGTGAATTTTGTGATAAGAAACGTGTGTAATGGATTTTAAAAGGTGAAAAAACATGGTAATAAAGCTGGTACAAGTACCCAAAATATAAGAAATGTTAGGGCTAATATGAAATCAAATAATAGCAGTAAGATTGAAAGGCCAAGGTAGGTTTAATATGAAGATCTTGAGGAGGACGTTGATTATTTTAGTGATGCATTCTTTAAGGATAAGATCATAGGCCATAAGGAAGGTTTTTGGTATACTAGAAATCAAAAGGATTTTGGGAATATAGCTAGGGGATAATTTAGATAGAAGGGAATTTCTCTTAATTTCAAGGGACATGATGATGTAGATGGTGATTTAAATGTTATCAAACTTAAGTTACCTACTTTTCAAGATAAAAACGATCACATGGCATATTTGGAGTGGAGAAAAAGATGGATTGAATTTTCAAATATCATAGTTATTTAGAGGTGAATAAGGTGAAACTGGTAGTCATTGAATTATAGATTATATAATGATTTGGTGGGATTAGAATGTGTTGGTAGGAGATGGAATGACGAAAGGGTAATAGCATCATGGATGAGATAAAAGTGTTGATACGAAGGTGATTTGTTCCTAAACATTATAAAAAGGATTTGTATATGAAATTGCAAAGTTTGAATTATTGTTCTAAGTTAATAGATGAGTATTACATGAAAATACAGATCTCAATGATTTAGGCTTAATGTAATGTAATTGAGGATAAGAAGACCATGATGACTTAATTTCTCAATGAGCTGAATAAAAAGATTATGAATGTGGTGGAATTACAATATTACTTGGTGTTGGAGGATATGCTTCATTTAGTGATAAAGGTGGAGAGCTAAATAAAAAAAACACAGCATGTGTTTTTACACCAATTCAACTTCATCTTCATGAACATGAAGGTCCAATAAGAGGAGAGATGGGATTGTAAAACCAAAACTTTTTATCACTCCTAAAGTTGAACCACCTAAAGCTAAGGTGGAAAGCTCTACAATTTTTAAAGAATATCAAAGGTTGTCAAAATCATTTTTTTAACAGGACAAGAAAATGTAATAAACTCGAATCGTGAAATCAGATCATAAATTCATAAGTATAATATTTTAAATAATTATATATTGACAATTCTAGTGAAGTAGTAAATAATAATAGAAAAAAATTAAAATAAAAGTGAAATAAAAAATATAAAAAATCAAACACCTTAAAATACATAGTTCAAATAAAGGTTCATACATGGTTATACAATTATGTCCATAGAATTTTATTAACTAAAAATTAACAAATTTAAAACAAACACTCTACTATTGTGTCATGTAAACTAAAATCAATATCATTTGTCTTCATCTTCATTATTATTTATAAGGCATTCATCAAAATCATTACAATCTAATATTACTACTACAACTATTAGTACCAACACTAATATTATGAACATTATTTCTACTACTACATACAACACCAACATCAATATTGTCAACAATATTTAACTCCAAAATCCTTGAATTATCTAGATTGACATCATTTTGAATCTCAAAGTCATCTTCAATACCATAACTCTCAATTTCAACATCATTAAAAGTTTTATAATCATCATTTTCATCTTCTTTGTTGTTTTTTCTTCGTGTTGCACAATCAATAACACCATGCAAATCAAAGTATTATGAACTATCATGTTTTTTTCCTTTAGTTATCCAATCATCTCAGATGAGAGATCATCTAAAACTTCACCAAAATTATTAGATTGATTTTTGACTTGGTTATCATTCAGTTTAAAATTACACATTATAAATACCAACTAGCTAGGGTTTGACCATTCAATCCCCTTCAATGGATTAAGATAATCAACTTAGATATTTTCATAATCATGCACTTAGAATGGCATGCTAGGTGTGTATGTTTATTTATAAATTGTTGTGTGAAAAATATGTGTGTGTTATGTCATGTTTTGAATGAAACATGTTTAATTATTACATCCCTCATTAAAATATTAAGTGCGTAGTGAGAACATGGAAAATTTTCTTCTATTTAATATACATAAAACCATAGTTTTATTCACGGATAACTTGTTGAGTTATTCAAGGTTATCGTTAATCAAATATGTTTAATGTTATAAAACTAAGTTTTACTTAACTATCTTGTATAATTTGGATGAGTCACTCATGATTATACAAGGTTAGAGGTATAAGTAGGCTAAACCTATAAAATATGTTTAGATAAAAAGTTGTCACCTAATTGATCTAGGATTTCTAGAGAGATGCTATTGATAAACTATATTCTATTTAATTTTATTTATTTTGATTTATTGATTCACTCAATGTCTGTAAATTAAATGAGATCCTAGCTAACTAGAAATCTTTTTCAAATTAATAGGGAGGGTTATTAATTTGCAAGAAAATAGTAGGATACAAAATTAAAATTAAGGATCTAATCTAAATCTAGAATTTAAATATGTATGCATGAAACTAATACCCTCTTTTTTATATAATTACATTGGTATATTAAAATGAGCAGTAACATATCCCTATGAAGCATACTTAATGTTAAAACATTAACTGAAGTAAATTTCTTGGATCAACATCGAAATATAATAATCAAGTAAGAAAAAATGTTGATAATGATGAACAACTTGCATGTGTAATGTTATCCAACATGTCACCTAAACTTCAAATGCAATATAAGAATATGGATGCTCATACCATGATAATGCAACTCAAATAACTATTTGACAAGGCTAGTAGAACTGAGAGGTATGCAATGTTTAAGGAATTATTCCATTATAAGATGATAGAGCGTTCTTTAATAGATATCTATATTTTAAAAATGATTGCAATATTAAAAAATTAGGTTAATTGGAGATTTTTTTCATGGAATATGAGTTAAGTTTTGATTTAACCTTGCAATGATTACCCCAAGCTTTTTACAATTCATTATAAACTATCAAATAAATAAATTGGATAGTACATTGCTATAATTATTTAATATGGGTAAGACTTCTAAAAAGGCCTTTAAGAATGAAAAAGGCTCGATTCAATTAATCTAATCGTCCATAAGGTATAAGAAGAAAGATAAGAAGATTAAGAGTGTTGTCTTTAAAGCAAACAAATCTATTGGGGGCATAAAAAAAGACAAGGGTCCTTCTTTTTATTTATTGTGGCAATGAAGGACATTGAAAGAGGAATTACAAGGAATACCTTGCAACTATTTTACTACTTTGCATTATAGTTATTAGATATTGGATGCCAAATAAGGTTTTTTGATACAACTATATTATTCGATAGTTTCATCAGAATTTAACTTGTATGCTTTCTATAAAAAATGCTTTGATATTATTATTTATATTTTGAAGGTAGTTTTGATTAAAGATCTTGCATCCTATTTTTACTGTATATCTTTCCATATTATTGTACCTGGCCCACATGTCCACAATCTAACGGCTGACCATACCCTCCGTACTTCCTGAACTTTCTTTTTCTAAACCACCAAGATTGTGGCACGTGTTAGGTCCAGCTAGCGTTGTTTTCGATATAACCTCATGTCGCCTTCCATGACATGACGACACGGAATCAAAGACTTTGCGGACCCCAATGCTCTCGAAGGTTCACCATCTGCTTGCTGTCCGTAGGATGTGACTATTTGTGTGCCGTCTGATTGAGGAATTTGATTTAAAAAGAGATCACAACTGCTCTAATATATGGACTGTAATGCACCGTCGTCACACTCTGAAGTTACAGGTCCCATTGCAGTTGCGCCGCCTAAAGCTGTTTCGCCACTAAAATTGGCTTCTGGAACACGACAGAAAACAGAAACTACTACATAAATTTTTCATGTCCAGTTCTGTCAAGATGAAGTCGGAATGTCAAAGGTGACATTTTGAGGAATACAAAAATTTCTACGAAATAATATCTGGAAATCGTAGATAATATAGTCATGTGTAGAACACAATCGAGTTCTCTTTAAAAGACACGTGGAAGATTGTTTAGACTAATGAATTTCTTTACATCACTGAACAAAAAGTCATCAAATCCTTTTCACAAATTTATTGAATTGTTTTCATGATAATAAATTGCTCTTCTACGTATTATACATGGGAAATGAGCTAAAGAAATCTACGTGGAAAAGCACCTCCTTTTTAATATTATATATTGATTTTGCTAATTAATATAACTTAGAATAATATCTTTGGAGTTCCTCAGCCCTTCGAGCCGGGAAAAGAATTTGCCAATCGAAAGAGAAAAGTTTCTTTAATTCTAACATACTTCCTAAATTGTTCTCCACATATAAATTTAAGTAAGTGAATGTTTTCATTTAACCAAAGTAGCCTTGGAAATGTTAGAATTCTTGGTGAATTAATTCTGAGTATCTTCTCTCGAAAATCTATTACATAAACCTAAAATTTGAGATCTTAGTGTACATTTCCATGCGCTCTACTATAAGAGTATTCTCTCAATTTACCGATAAACACCGATTAAAAATATACATTTGATATATACTAAAAGAATTATAGTGGAGAAATAAATAAATAAAATCTAAATATACAATGATATTTTATTTATAAAAATGGAATTACTGATAGGATTAATCCATTGATGAAATCAATTGGTAAATAAACTAGTAATATTTATTTTACAATCCGGTCGGGGACGCCCGCCCCCCTCCTCTCCTCTTCCCTTTCTCTATTTCTTTTTTTCTCCATCAACTCTGCAACAATTAGTTTACCCTCTTGTTTTATCACAAATTAACCCCTCACCATATATCCGACCACCCTAAAACTTAGTCTGTCAGCATTCTTGTTATGATTCATTTTTTTTGGATTCTGCATATCAAGTAAAAGAAATTGAATATTTTTTTTGAACTAAATTTAAAATGTTAATTGTTAAAGTACATTTTTGTAGTATATATAGTTTGTTTTTGTTTACTTATTTTATAGTCTTTTATTGTATGAATATATAATTTGTACATGTTTTTGAGATTTTGAAAATTATATTTGTTTGTAATTTGATGAAATTGATTTTCAATTTATGACTTGCGTGTGATGTAATGAAATAAATAATGAGTCAATTTTATTGTTAAGTTCAAATTTCAATAAATGTATAGGAATTTGAATTTGTATAGATAATTGATAATGATTTAAGAGTACTATTAAAATAGATTGATTGAAATAGTTTGAGCTAAGCCAATGTTAGCTAATTTATTTAGTTTACATAATTAATTAATACACGTTGTCATCAATATTATATTATAGATTTTATATAAGTAATGAATAATTATGCATGGGTTTATCGAGATTCACTTGAACAGTTGCAGAAGATGGATTGTTCTAATGGGGTTAAGGGTTTTATTTCCAAGAAATTTTAGTAAAGGCAGTAGTAAATGTCCATGCAAAAGGTGTAATAATAAGAAAGTTTCTCAATTCAAATATTGTAATGATGAATCTTCTACAAAAAGGATTCATAGAGAAATGCATATGTTGGTTTGTGCGCAAAGAACCGTATGTTCCTTATGAGACCATGGTATAAAGGATGATTAAGTCAACTTGTAGTTCTAGCAAATATTGTAATGATGAATCTTCTTTTTTATTGTACTTTCATTAACACATAGCCAACCAATTAAGCAATATTTGTTAAGTTCTTACTCACCATTATTGGCATATTCAAATAAGATTAAGATATTGGACTCATCTCATCTATATTGGTGAAACAATTTATATTAATTTGAATAGTTTATTAATATTAATGAAATTATTTTTTTTATAAATTTAAACTGAAAGAAAAACTTTTACTAGGATAGAGCTGACAACGTTGTTGTTATGAAGGTTTGAGAGAATCACATTGTAACTAGGTAAGATTGAAATCAAGATAAATATTTTTTTTATCAAAATATTAAAATTTATTTTTTTATTTATTAATTGGCAATTCATTAGTACCGTAGAAGAATATATACAACACGTGATGTATGAATATTTTGTGCGATTGTCACAATTTGGTTTAGAGAACCAAAATAACAAGACACTAATGGATCTATTCCGTTCATTCCACATACAAAGCCGATGATAAGATTTTTTATTATTGTTGTTGTTGTTGTATCTATTTTTTTGAAATTGTTGTTGTATTTGAATATGTTTAATTAACAACAATTTTCTCTTCTAGATAATGGTTCTTGGATGCGAACCAAGATTGGTGAAAATGTTTTTAGAAACATAGGTGTGAAATGATGAAAAAGGGTGCAGATAGATGAGCTTCGTACTTTGTAGTATGTTGAATTTCAATAAAAAAGTTTCTTAAATTATTATTTCTCTAATTTTTTGACTTTTCCTTAGGAAACATATAACACCTGATTGTAAGAGAGATATGAGAAAAATCCTTTGACATATCCAAAACTCGGTCTGAATTTTATGGTTGGAGACATGATCGTTCAATGGACCTAATAGAAATGAATGTATAGTATTTAATATACTATGATTGAGAACTTATAAATGAGCAAAAATATTTCAATCATTAAATGCTAGCAATAAGTTATAAGCACTCAAACCCTAGAATTTCAAGTAAGTTTATACCAACAAGTTGAAACTCGGAGAACCCATCTTGCTAATTTTAAACCAACGCTTTATTTGTTATCAGCTATAATTTCGCAGCTCTTTTGCTAGTGATTGACACTACATTTCAAAAACGTTTTTGAAAATATTTTAAAAACATTATTTTTATTTTTTATTTTATTTTAATTTTTTTTGGGGTATTTTTAGGTTATTTTGATGTGCTGATGTCAAAATAATTTAAAAAAATAAAAAAATATTATTTTTGATATATTCTAAATGAAAAGTACTTTAAAAAATAACCTCAACCACGCTTTCAAAACAATCAAACAAGCTGGACTGCTAGAGTCGAACATAACAACATATTAGGCAGTACACATTTTGTTATTGCAAATAAATATTATTGTCCACAGCTGCCAGGTAACGACTGTCGACCTTACACTTGAATGGAGTGAAAAATTTATCTTTGAAATCCAGTAACTGAGATCAATGGAACACCATTATTCAACAGCTAACAAAAGTTAAATATCAAAAACATAAGTTTAGTATTTTTGTTCCATTTTAGGATAGATCCCACCAATGATAACAATCAATGACCATGAATCAAGTTTTGTATTATTTATATCTAAATTTGGATTTAAAATAATTATCCAATCATAAATTTAACCTAAATAAATATGTTTTTTATGCAAATATGACTTGATTTAGTCTTGTATTTTCATCGATTATTTATAACCCAAAAATAAAACTTAAAACTCCAATACTGTATTTTTAAATTATTTAGTATATAGTTATCATGTTATACAGATAATTTTATTTATAATTTTTTCATAGTTTTAATATAAAAATATTTAAAAATAAAATATTAATATTTTTTAGATGAAAAATATTTAAAAATACTAGGTATTCTCAATCATTCTGTTTATAGATTCATACTACTTTGAAAGTTAGATAAGAAAAATATTTAAATAAAATAAAAATATTTAAATCATATGGAATTATTTAATATTGATATTAGATCTACTCTAGAGATGTAATTTAAATCATATAAAATTATTTGATATTAGATCTACTCTAGAGACTTAATTTTAAAACTTCTCAATTGACTATTTATATGGTCCGGGCTTAAATTTAAATGTCGTGGGAATTGTCCAGACATGATCTAGTCAACTTGATCTATCCAAAGATGACATGCTCGACAAGTACAAAATTTATGAGGGAGAAATTGAGAAAAGAAAGATAAAATTAATTTATAAGTCCTCTCAGCTAAATGTCTTTCCTAGTTCAGATTTAATAACAATCGACTTGGGATCCAATAACAACTCTCTACTTGGGAAAAAATTCTGATGATGAAATTGAGCAGCAAAAAAAGAAGATGAAATTGATAGAAAAACCTATTGACTTGACTCCTTACTCAAACTTATATTAAAATTAAATTGTGTAAGAGTTGTATCAATTTGATCCAATCAACTTGGTTGGTACAAAGACAATCCATATAATTGCCAAAAGAATCCTAAGGTGAAATTAAAAATACATTACATGATGGTATCTTAATGAAATTGTCATTTGTTTTGCTTTATATTTCAATCTAATCGCTTTTCTTCTTTACTTTTTTTAAACTCTTGTTAATCTTTTTCTCATAAAATAAAACATATTTAATCATACAATTATAATTGATAAATATATTAATAAAAACTCAAAAAAGTATATAATTTTAAAAAAATTGGTTGTGAAATGGTGACACTTGTACTTGAAAATTTATAATACAATAGTTAGACAACAATAAAATATTAAACTTTTTGTTAAGATAGGCCAAATAAGTTTTTATTATTGTGATTATTTCTTGTCTATTTTCTTTCTATCTATTTTAATAAAAGCAACGTTGTATTTTACTCTAGCAAACCCCTTAATCGTATACTTTACACCTAAGCTTAAATAGCCCTATCATACAATAAAAATATACGAGAAATAGAAAAACATTATATGACCAAAGTTATATGATATTTTGGATTAATTAAAAGAAAATTAGAAGATAAAGACTACTATTACATCTAAAAGAAAGAACATGTATACAAGATTAACCCTATAAGCAAGTGCAACACGCCATGTGATTAAAATACGACAACTTTTATGAATATGAGATTGTGGAAACAATTCTAAAATATGGGAGGTTAGCGGTAGTTGATAAACAACTAATATAAGTACCACACAACTAATTATAAAAGGTGGATTTCAAGGAAGATTGAGAAAAAGGACAATCAACAACTCAAATAACTACATTGTAGTTTTATCAAGTTCTTAGGATCATTTCAAACCTGAAACTAGTAAGCGATAATTTATAGGTAATAGTCAATTAGGCATATAATTTTCTCTATAATAAGTAAGCTTTCAATTTTAGTTCTATAAACCAAAAAGATATTTTATTATTTAGAAGTTACAATATATGGATGTAATTAAAGTATGAATCACTATATGAAGTAATATTATTTTCCTAAGTTATTGAGTTTACTTTACATTTAAGTTTTTTTAATTATTTGGTTATTTTGTTGGTTGAACTACTATTTATGTGAAATGTATCTAATCATATTGATATTCATGTAAGTATATAATACAAACTTAGAATTACATGAGTAGATCTAGTACTAAATCCAAAGTTCAAACCAATTAATTTGAACTCCAAATTTAAGTTACAAAGTCCTCTTAACTAAGATAGACACAAAAAAAAACCTATATTAAATAATTGGCAACCACAATGAGAGTGTTAAAATAATTCTTTAGAATTATAGGACCAAATAAATCAAAATTACTACAAACTTTAGAAGAGAAAGACGAGTCAATTGATGTTTCTACTTAAAAAAAAGATATCTAGATAAGTGACGATTAATAAGATATATAGATAAGTGACAAAACCCAACTTCAAAGATTCATAGGAAGTAATAGATTAAGAGGAAATAAAGAAAAAAAAATTAGAAACAATTAATAAGATATCTAGATAAGTGACAATTGAAGTTGAAAACCACACAGATGAGAGGGAGGTTAAGGAACCAAACTTTAAAAAAAAACAGATCCTAAGCCAATTAAAAAATAGATAATGTGGCCAAAACATTTCAATTTAAAGTGTAACTTCTCACCAAAATCTATAATAAATTTAGGAAAACTTGTAGCTATAGAAGAAATTAGAATAAATTAAAACACAAAGGTTATAAATTCTGAAGACATTTTTCCAAGAAACATGAGTAAACAAATTGATACCAGACAATCTAGAGTTTAACACATCACTAGATAAGATTGATCCAAAATATATTTTGGGGTAAATAAATAGGCTTATGGTCCAAGGGTTCAACAAATCCATAAATAAAATTATAGGATACGCTATCCAGGTTACATAGATAGAAGATATCCTTATCCCACCAATTTTAAATTCCTAGACTTTACATTTGTCAATGATGAAAGGTTAATATTTGTTTTGGAGCATATAACTAGATTCATTCGCCAATTTAGGGAAGCTACTGATTTAAATCTCTAAAGTTAAGGTTGTTTTCAAATTGATTACAAGAAAGTGCATTCACTTGGTTTATAAATCTACCATAAAACTCCGTCCAAAGTTGGAACAACTTGCAAACTATATTCTAGACACATTTTTCTAGGACAAAATTAGAGTTTATGTTAGAAGACTTAATAAAATTGAAATAATACCTTGGAGATATTGTGAAGTGGTATTTAGATAAATTTATGGAGGCTAGATGAAAATGTTGGTCAGGGATTCTTGAAAAGGAATTTGTAATAATTGCATAGCAAAGTTTGGAATAGGATTTGAGAAAGAAACTCAAAGGGATAGAGTTCATATTTATATATATATAGGGGAGAGTTAAAGGTAAGAGTTTTTAGATACAAGAGCTTATTGGGAGAGGAAGTACAGAAAAAGTTTGTAATTTATGGAACTTGTCATCAATAAATAGTAAAGGTAGATGTTAAAAAGTTTTTAATGATGAGCCAATAATTCGAGATGCATTGATAAAATAACACCAAAGCTTTAAGATATGTGAAATCAAATGAAGAATGACATTATTCATTTGATATAAATCAAGTTGGTGTTATTTTTGATAGGTTGTTAGCTAACAAAGGATTAAGATTAAAGGGAAATATAAACAGGTGATTGATGAAGAATTAAAAGGGAAGAATGAGGTGATTAACCATTCTACAAAGAATTGTGTAATATTAATGGGGTGATTAAACGTTCTACAAAGAATTGTGTAATATTTATAAATATAATTCAGGATGTGATATATTCAAAAAAATATTAGGTTTCCTGACAAAAATGAAACAATGAGAATTAATGAGAACCCTTTTTCCTTCACTTAATACATTTTCATTTATTATGACAACCATTATTAATGATATTTTATTGTTCCAAGGTGTCATTTTTGTGATTGTTGCAACAAATAAGTTGTTTGATGCCTTAGTAGCAAATCAAATACATAGATTTGCGATAGTGGGCATATCATAGGATACTAAAGAATTGTGCACATAGCATATAACTAAAAGATATACTATTGACAAATGACGGAATGATAATTCATGTAATGTGCTTTAGCTTAGAAAGTAATTTTCCCTCCTGAAGTAAAGGATAAGAAATTTGAAAAATAGCTCCCAAATTAAGAGGGACCTATTAGAATAAATCAAACCTACTTTGGTAATGCCTATTTGATAGAAAGAATAGATAGGGAAATACATGCAAAAATGATAAATAGAAAGTATCTCAAAAAGTACACACCATCCATATAGGAGACCAAAAAAGAGGTATTGAAATATAAATATCATGAAATGTGGGAGTAGTTTCTTCAACATTTTATAATATTCTAATATATTCTATAATATCATGTGAGCCCATTATAAACCTATTATTCACAAGATATCATATAGTTATATTTAGAAATAATCAAGTTTAAAAGAGACTCCTATGAATGTCAAAGCTAAATTATAGAGTAGAAATTTGATTCTCAATTAATTAGGTAGTAGAGGCAGACTCCTATTTTATGCAAGTTTGTCACTTAAGGCCTTATTTTCTTGCTCAATCATTGTCTAACAACAACCAACTTAATAAGAGAAGCTAGAGAGAGTTTTCTCTAAACCAGTAGCCCAAAACCTTTGCGACTGACAACCCAATCTTCCACAATCGACACCTAAAAATCCCACCTCCCTATAATAGATTATCTAAATACACGACCATCACCTTCCCTAGATTCCACAGTTTTAACCACTAGCCTGCACCACCATTACACCAAGTCACCTCAATCCACTCTGCCATCTCTGCAAACCCTACCATCGATGACTGCCAAGCATAAAAACAACAACAAGCAATGACAACATGCAAGGACAAACAACCATAAAATGGTACAACAACCCCCTCCCACAAGCCGTTAGACTTGACCCTCCATCAGCATGACCAACATCGTCATGGGCAGATAAAGTGAGAATCTCATACTCAACTACTAGGTTCAAGCTACAACACCTAGACAAACAACCTATAGGCAGTCGCCTAGTCATATCACCAGAAACTCTACTGGAGACCACAGAGCAATGGAAAAGAAGCATGGTAGGGTTTTTCCCTAGGTACAAGATGCCTTTCCACACAGCAAAGTCAATAGCACGTGGAGAATGGGACATATACAAGCTAGAATAGGTAATGATGATGGAGGTGGGCTTCCTGATCTTCAAATTCAGGTCGGAAACAGACATGCAAGAGTTACTAGCATAAGGGTCATGGATGTTTAAGGGGAAGCACATTGCCCTCCAACAATGGCACCCCCAGTTCTAATTTGAAAGGAACAAGTAAATGCAATGCCAATATGGATCCAACTGTATGGGCTTCCTTTCCCTCTGTGATCAACTAAAGGTTTAAGCAAGGCAACAAGAATGGTCGGGAAACCCCTATCTTGCGATGAGCCCACATCCCACAACATCAGGCTGGACTATGTCACAGTGTGTGTGAAAGTACTACTGATGACAAGTTCATCCACCAGCCCCCTATCGGCAACCCCATGTAAGATAAGGGTGGAATATGAATGGAAACCAGCAAGGTGCCCTGACTGTAGCACCTTCGGCCACAACTGCCACCTGCAAGGCAAGAATGAAAGCTAGGCAGACCAAGACTAGGAAACCTCCCCAAGCCAACTAGGCAACACTGCCCAACAAACCCTAGCTTTGAACCCTCTCCATTTTACCAAACCAAAACCTAGAACCAACCATCTGTACCAATCAACCAACCAAGTCGCCCCCCCATGACTCTGGCAACACCCTTCCTCTAAGCCAAACCAAACCAAACAACACCACTTTCCAACCAACCAAATCAACCCTAAACAACACGTGTCACACCAAAATAAAGTAAATCCTAGTCAAGAGGGTATGGAAGCAAGCAGAAGGGTAATGTAGCCTAAGAGCCTGAGGAGAACCTAGATAAAGCCAACAACAAAGGATCTGCAGTGGTAGCTTGTCTAGCTAACAAAATGGACTCTCTCTAAAGCTGAAACATAGAAACTATGGTAGAGGAGAACATAAAGATATCATTCTCACGGAGGGACGTCTACACCTCGATCACCCAAGTTTCTTTTCCACCTTAGCCCACCACAGTTTGAAAGAATGGAAGAGGAAAAAGAAAGGGGTCAATGACCTCTAGGCAACTCCGTCTCTCTCTCTTATCTCAATAAATGCCAGCCATCAAAAGCTAGAACATACGGGGGCTCAATAGCAACTGGAAAAAAATGCAATCTAGAAATGGGTGCGACATAATAGTCTAGATATTTATGGAATCTTGGAACCAAGAATAATCCCTAGTAACATGGAAGTAATTCAAGGTAATCTGGCAAAGCAGGGTTGGGAATTTGCATCCAATATCCAAGTTGCTCTCCCCTGCCGGATCTTAGTCAATTAGAACTCCCATCACCTAAAGTATCGAATCTAAGCATCCATGTATATCCAGTGGCTCACATGTGAAACTGCCAACATCCACACAAATGAAGAGCTCATGGTGACCTTTGTATATGGCCTCAAACACCCCTGCAGAAAGAGGCCAACTATGGCAATACATCAGAAGCTACAACCCCTCCCAAACAAGCTCCCCATGGATAGTAATGGGAGACTACAACACTACCTTAAGGCTCTCAAACAAACAAGGACGGGACATGAGGTGACCCAAACATCAGGAAGACTTTAGATCCAGTGTCTGCCAAGCCAAATCTTTCAGCCTCCTTGCACTGGAGTTCTACTTGGCACAACGACCAGTAGAGGAACAACTTAATGCTCAAAATGCTAGATTGGATTTTCATAAACCCTAGCTTGCTGAACAAATGGCCCCAAGTCCACACCAATCTCTCCACCCATGACCACTCAGATCAGAACATAACGGCCTTCACTCTAAGCAAGTGAGGCAAGAGAAAACAGGACATTTTAAATTCCTAAACTTATGGGTTGAGCAAGACAACTTCATGGAATTGATCAAGGAAAATTGGCACACCCAATCCCATGGCAATTCAATGCTTCACCTCTTAGGCAACCTTCGTTAGATTAAAGAAGCCCTAAAAAAGATGCATAGACAGGCCACAAGCAACATTTCTTAGAGGGTGGTGAGAGCCAAGAAATTACGGAATGAGACCCAGATGGAGCTAAACCATAACCCTACTTCAGATGAAAACAGGAACAAAAAAATAAGATGTGCTCAGGTCTATGCTCAGTTGAGCAGGGATGAGGAGTCCTTTTTTAAGTAGAGATCTTGAATTCAATGGCTAGAGCTGGGGGACAAAAACACTGTATTGTTACACAGATCATTGATGCATCATCAAGCAAGAAATAGGGTTCATGAGCTAAAGGATGAGACAAGGAAGACATAATCAAACCCTGAACTGATAGGGAGCATGGCATGAGGAATACTTTAAAGGCATCCTAAATGCACCTAGCAACACCATAGCTCTGCAAGTCCCCCACCTCTTCACAAGAAGGATCTCAGCGGCAGTAACTAAGCAAGCAAACAGGCCTTCTTTAATGAAGAAATCAAATAAGTTCTCTTCTCCATCCAAAACAACAAATCTCATGGTCCAAATGGCTTCACTAGTTGCTTCTTCAAGAAATACTGGAATATCATGGGAGTGGCCTTCACGACGGCAATCAGGTACTTCTTCACTCACAATATATTGCCTAGATGTATTAATGCCACGAGAATAGTTTATGTCTCCAAGGTGGAAAACACAACCACTATGAATGACTTCAGACCCAGTTTATGTACAAGACCATCTCCAAGTTACTGGTTAACCAACTTAAGACAGCTTTCTCAGAGTGGGCAAGAACCAATCTGCCTTCTTGTTAGGAAGAAACATTGTAGATGTCATCCTCCTTACCTAAGAACTAGTGCATAATTATCGTCAGAACAAGGGTGAGCCAAGATGTACCTTGAAAGTGGATCTATGGAAGGCTTTCGATAATGTAAGCTAGGACTTCATAATGGCAGCAGTGAAAGGAATAAGGGTGTTAGTGAAGCTGAAGAGTATTATTAGGACCTGCATTACCTCTCCCCACTATTTGGTTAGCATCAATGGAGAGTTCCACGGGTTCTTTAAGCCCACTAGAGGGATGCATCAAGGAGACCCCCTCTCCCCTTACCTCTTTATGCTGGCTATGGAAGGCCTCAATGGAATTCTAGAGAATACAGTCTAGAACTACGAGTTTAGGTACCACTAGAGATTAAAGAAAGCAAACTCACCCATGTCAGCTTCGTCGATGACCTAATGATGTTCAACAATGAAAATGAGCCCTAGTTTCCACTCAAAAGGATGCCTTACATCAATTCTCTCTCATTTCAGGGCTTGCAATTAATAGCCATAAGAGTTACTTGTACACCACAGGAATAGATGAGGGCCTCCTGCAAAGAATAAAAAGCAAGCTAGGGTTTGAGACTCTTTTCCTTCCAGTCAAATACCTAGGAGTGCCATTGATATCTACAAGACTTAAGGCTACAGACTGCGTCCCTCTAATTGATAGAGTCACTGCCATAATTAAGTTGTGGATTTCAACCACTTTCTTTTATGCTGGCAGGCTACAACTTATCAAAGCAGTGTTGTTTGCTATGCAAGTTTACTGGTCAACCAAGTTCATCTCCCGTGTGCTACCATTAAGAGAATAGAAAGCATCATTGCATCTTTCTTATGGAAGGGTCCACCGATGGCTAGGGGAGGAGCTAAGGTGGCTTGGAAGGAAGTTTGCAAGCCAATTACTAAAGAGGGTTGAGGGTAAAAAGTCTTAGAGGCTGGAATAAGGCGGAAATCATGAAGCATATTTGGGTATTGCTCACCCAATCAAACTCGTCATGGTTTGAGTGGGTCAGGAAGCACCTGCTAAAGGGGAGGTCCATTTGGCATGTCAGGATGCTCTCCAAAACGCTCCTGGTCTTGGAGGAAGATTATACAAATTAGAGAGCAATGTAGGCACCTCTACATGATAAGAATTGGCAATGGATCCATAACCTCCCTTCAAGTTTATTAATAGTTGGCAGTAGGCCAGCGCCTAGCCAACATGCTCCCCTACTGACAACTAGCAGCCTCAAGCCTTCCCTAGAATGCAAAGGTATCGACAATCATAGAGGGAGGCTATTGGAAATTCCCTAAAGGGAACCCTATCCTGCAGACCATATGGAACAACATACCCACCTCTCCCTAAACCCTCATAAGGAAGCCTAGGCGGTTCGGGAGCCCTACCCTGTAGGAACTTTCACTATAGCCTCAACTTGGGACTACACTAGAATCCACTGCCCAACAACCAACAATCACCTTATTCTATGGAAAAAAAGCCACATCCCGAGACATTTGTTCGTTCTTTGGTTAGCCATGTAAACGAAACTCAAAACAATGGACCACAATCTAGCCTCCATCGTTTTGCCATGCTCTACCTGTGTTCTATTCAACCAGGAGATAGAATCTCACGACCACCTCTTCTTCAAATGTGACTACTCAAAGAGGGTGTGGGAGAACATCAATTTTAGAGTTGGGATAAAGTGGTCATCGCTGCCTTGGGAACAAGTAATTCAATGGGCAACCTTCAATTACCATTGGAAGAGCAAAATGAATAGAATGATAACAAGGACCATTCTAGGAGCTTTGATCTACTTCATATGGCAGGAGAGAAATAGAAGAGTCTTCAGCAGCCAATTCAAAGGAGGGACGTACCTAGTAGAGAAGATATTTCAGGTGATCAAAGCCCACCTCTCCTGCATGCCCAATTCCTCCCTTCCAGGAATAGTCAAGGGAAAATGGAGAATCTAAAATGGTTTTTAGACAACGGGTATTTCCAAGCAGTGTTCAACTTCTCATCTCTAACAGTTGGGTCTTAATCGAGAATTCTCTTGATTCATTGGAGCCTCAGCTTGAAGCAAATGAGGCATCTAGGCTCAAAGGCAGAAGGGTGTGCATAGGGCCTGTTTAGGTCCATTTATCATCAGGCCTACAAGCCTATTTATTAGCCCATCAAGGGCATTCTCTCTGGCTTGGGGAAGCCTATTCTTTTAGTCTTAGGTATAGTGGTAGGCCTTTTTTGTAAGCCCATAAAGGGAATTTACTTTCTAGCTTAGGGAAGCATGTTCCCTTTAGCTCTTAGGGTTGACAGTAAAGGTCAGCCCCCTCTCATTGTATAGTTCCCTTTTTTAATATACATCTTGAATGTTCCAAAAAATATAATTAAGGACTAACATAGTTGCTTTGTCAATCACAGGGGTTTCCATATGAGGTTGAGGTTTATATTGGTAGCAAACTTCAAACAAAATTTTGGAACTGTCGGATTTATAATAAGAAGCTCTTTAATTAAAACAAGCTTAGAAAGAGCATACAAAATCTATGTCATGATTACAAGATGAATGGGGACTTCTATAAAATATGGTTCTATATGGAATATTATAAATTAGAAGGAAGAGTAGTTGATTTTTGGGCAATATATTTCAATCATTTTCTTTGTTTAAAGGAGGAGAAGTTATAATAGGTGGCGTGGACTTGGGAGGGGGCTTGCTTTGGATAGATTTTACAGCAAGCTTGGTCTAAACTTTCTTCAACATTTTGGGATTCTGAAGGTGAACCAAAAGATAGAATAATAAAGGCTTTACATTTTTTGTTATAGCTCTAGGCATAACTACTTATGAGAATTAAAGAAAACCCCAAAGACAAAAACAACATTTGTAATACCTTTGTTAATGAGATTATTTAATAGTCCATAAAAACTAGAAAGTAATAGTGGATGTATGATAAAACTTTGGACAAGATAGACCAAAGAACTTAAAAATAATCTTACTTATGTTTTCAAGATTTCAAGAACATCCAAAACCTTAACGTTACCCCTACGATGTAAAGGGAAACTAATGTGGTTATCAAGAAAGATAATAGGGGCCTTGACATATGACAAATTGCTTGGTAGTAAGATTAGGGTAAAAGTTTTCTACCTTAACAACATCAGAGACTAGAATATGAATGAGTCTACTAGTCAAGGCAGAAGCCCAATACTTAAAGTTCCCACCATATAGAAGTGTAATCAAGGAACAAAGCTTGTACCATTGAGGCCCATGCTTTTTAGCATGAAAATGACTTTATTAATTATGAATTTTATAAAAGATGATTACTACAAATATTATAGTTGCAAAAGAGAGTGAATTAATGGAATCCGTAATAAGGATGTTTTAACAATAAAAAATTCTTACTAGTGTCTAAAATAGCAACTCTAGAGTAACTTTGAAGAAAATAGGCAACAAGCTAGAGCACAACAAACCACAAAGGGATACCAGTTAACCATAAAAAAAATTATTTGATAGGACAATGTATACTATTAAAAAACATACCAAAAAATAGAGTTATAGCTAAAAGTTCATTACATTAAGTAAAAACATAGCTAGACCAATATAATTCTTATTAATGATTGCCCCTTTAAAAACTACAAGATACCTAAGAGGAATTCTTGTCAATTATGGACCCACCTAAACAACTAGACCTAATATATGTTGGGGTTAATCATGAAGGTCTGTCATAGGTTGGAAAGATAGTTTCTTTAGTAAAAAAGTTAAGAAGTTCAAGGTAAAATTACCTTTTGTAAAGAATCAAGTTATAATCATTTGAAGTCTACTGGGTAGAATCCATTCGTGGAGATAAAAGAGCATGAATACGGTCTATGGTGAGATCAACTATTTGATTTAGGGTTTACTGTATATAGATTTTTATGTTGAGGATGACAAAATGTAAATAAAAGAAAAAAAGAATCAAAAATAGGATAATGACAATGATGAGCAAAGAAATATATGAATAAAAATGTGTGTGTGTAAAGGAATTAGAGTTGATGTCTGATATTTGTAAAAGATTCCTTTTGGCAAATTTAATGACTCTTCAATATTTAAGTAAGTATTTTTTTGAGAGAAAATGTAATAGCATTTTAAAGAGAGACTCTTAAAATAAATATCCAGTTGAGAATGAAGATTGAAGACCTGCTTCTTTTAAGGATCAATTAAGTCTTTATGACTCATTGTCCTTACCCTTTGGTACTTGGATTTGATAGCTTCCTAGATCTGTATATAGATGGGCTTAGTAGTTAATTGAGTATAAAAATATTAAATTTGCAGCTCACTAAACATCAAATCCAAGTTAGGTTATTGAGTTTGACAGCACACAATAATCATATATAATTGTAATTTATGCTTAGGTGAGCTCGAGATATCGAATTATCATCCATATCTTATTCCATTGAATGAGGATCCGGTAAAAGTAAATCGTGTTGGTGATAAATCATGTATGTTTCTTTCTGTATGTGACATTAATAAATATACAAACCAAACTATGTGTGAAGTATTGAATACAATAAACTATTTGTTTTTCTAAATCTATCAGAATTAGAGCAATTAGATTATTTTTTAACCAAACAATTAAGATTTTTTTTTATTAAATAATACTAAACTTTTATCATTAAATTATATTTTAAGATAACTTAATGCGTGACTTTTAAGTCGAATGATTCTTTCTTAGGCATGGCTTGATTTCATTATCAACATATCATAATGTGCCCTTTTTTTAATGCGAGGAAACCTCATCCCCTGAAAAATACACTTTGTGTGCCCAGCTAAGCGAGTAAAACCCTGTCTGTCACAGGCTCTTACAAGAGGTGCATACCCTTACTCGAACTCGAGATCTGTTGTATAGATCACAAGCACTCTACATTATGTCACACCCCTTGAAACATAATATGCCTTATTCACATGATAGACACAAATAATTAATTTATTACAATTCTCTTCACGTAAAAAGTATGGGGTTGCCAATTTTATATTTCATTACAAAAAGGAAAAAAATAAATTGATGATTTATATAAATCAGGCAATCCAATCACATCAATTCAACAGTATGATGAAAAAAAAATTAAGAAACTATATTTCCCTTTTTTAGAATACACGAGATCATTTGCCTGCGCGTTATGCTGAGTTTTTTTTTAACAGCAAACTGATTGATTATGTATGTGTTTGAATTGTTTATTTTAATATTAAATTTGTAAAATTGTAACCTGCTAGGATTTTTTTTTTTGTTTTTTTGTTTTGTATTTTTTTTTATTCTTTTAATTTTTTGGTTTTATTTTGATCCTTTGATTTTTTTTCAGCCCTTCTAGGCTAGTTTTTAATTTTTTGCTTGTATTTATGTATCTATACTCTTAGTTTTGACTTTTAATTTTTATTGTTATTTATTTTTGTATTAAATGCAGCTTGTGTTAAAAAATAGAGTAAGTTTAGCTTTGGTGGTGTGATATGAAATATGAAATATCAAACATAAAAAAGCCACAAAAGTTAATTTTGAACAAAAACAACATCCACAAATGAATTAACTTGGTAAGTATTCCATTTGAATCATCATATGATCCTTAAATTGTCATCGTTATTATAGCTGTTATTAGAATAATTATTATAAATAATTAATATTCTGATTATGACTGCAATATTATTATAATCGTTGTCATTATTACGACAATAATTATTACAATAACCAACATCTTTTTTTATTAATATGTTATTATTACCATCAAGCTATAATTAGTTATATCATAAGCACCATAACTACTACAATAAATTATAATCGTTATTATCATGATAATTTATAATGTCATTATTATCATAAAGATCATAATATCTTAAATTATTATTATTATTAGTACTGTTAAAATAATAAAAATTATTAACTTACTTTGAGGAATAAAAAAACTTAAAAACTTTATTAAAAGAGTATGCAAGAAAAAACACATCTCTAATTATTATTATTATTTCATATATAATGACAAAACAAAATTACCTCAAATAATAAAAAAATACAAAAAATTATAACAAAAGAGTAAACAGAAAAATAAAATAAATGAAAAAAGAAAAATAAATATAATTAGCCTTAACAAAATCATTTAAAAAAAACATCTCAAATGATTATTATTACCAATGCATAAATAGCAAAAAACAATTCTCACAGAAAAAAATAAAAAATATATTTAAAAAGAGTATGCAAAAAAAAAAATGACAAAAAAAATATTAGCCTTAAAAAAATATTTTAAAAAAAACATATAAAATAATTTTTACTATTATTGTATAACTAATACAAAAAATATTTACCTTGAAGAATAAAGAAACTCAAAATTATAACAAAAGATTAAGCAAAAACATAAAATAAATGAAAAAACAGAAATAAATATTATTAGCCCTAAAAACAATTTGACTAGTAGAATAAAAAACAAAAAGAAAGAATATTTTTTTAAATAATCACTAACACAAATTAAAATCTAAGGTCTAAATAAAAAAAAACGCAACAAAAGAGAGAGAAAAAAAATATTATTATCATTACATAGATAATAAAAAAAAATTACCTTGAAGAATAAAATAATAAAAATTATAACAAAATAGTGAGTAAAAAATTAACATAAATGACAAAACAAGAAAAAAATTATTAGTCTTAAAAAAACATTTGACCTCAATAAAAAAAGTAAAAAAAAATATTACTTTTCAAATGATCATTAACATAAATTAAATTTAAGGACTAAATACAACCCAAACAAAAGAGAAAAGGAAATAAATGAAAAACTAAAACTAATAGCATATACATATAAACATGGACAAAAATAGGGACTATTTCAAAAAAATTAAAAACAAAAAAGGAATTAAATCAAAAATTCAAAGTATAATGACCAAAATAAAAATAAAATATATAAAAAATTTCAATCAAAGGACAAATTGATAAAATCAAAACTTTTGTACTGAAAATATTAAGAGATCTAAAACCAATCCGGAAATTAAAAGAATAAGGACTAAACTACAAACAAAATATATAATTAATTTTAATTAAATGACACAATTGCAACAAACCAAAACTTATAGCACAACAACAAGGACCAGACCACACAATGCAAATATTAGGGACGAATGTGAAACAATCAGAAACCAAGGGGATTTACGTGCAATTTACTTTGTAGGAGAGAGAAAAGAAGAAAACAAAGTTCAACTAGTCACCATCACATCTCCGGCCATCGGGATATGACACGCACACCACCGTGCAAAAGAAGACAGGGTGGTGCATCCGGTGAGACGATGGACGGATATTTTTGACGACCTAAAGCCACCGCACGCGCCACCATAAAGGAGCGTGCGACATAAAATTTTTGGCATGTCAGGCAACTCGCCTACAATATCTTGAGGTTAAATATTAAAAAAAAGTCAAATTACCTAAATACCCCTGCAGTATATATTTACACATTTTTAAAAAATGTGGAATTCCCAAAACACCCCCACATGCAACTCCTCCATTTTGCCTTATATAAAGATAAAATGGTAGTGTGAATTGAAAATGTGCAATTACTAGGACACCCCCGCCAGCAAATATTGATTGTTATCTTATTAGGGGGTATTATGGTTATTTTACTGTGCATAAAAATGTAAAATATCAAAAATATCCCTGATGCCAAGGCTAAAATTCACACGCAATGGGGTAAAATAGTAATTATACTATTGAAATCCACAATAATTCCTCTCTAATGCTACAGTAAAAGCTTGAGATGTTTTAGCTTGTTAGTTAATAATAAATCCTCAATTTTGTCGTTCTGATTAAACAGGAACTGCAAGCCGACAAAAAACGTAGCTGCTTCCTGTCCCGGACGATCAAAATCAAACCATTTAATAGCTTAAATTAACTAATCTATGGAATGCTTAATTTCTAGTAAACTAATACAAAGTCAATAATAACTTGTTCGATGCTGATACGGCTCCTTTACCCTGGGATATGTAAAAATCTTACAAACTATTTTGGCAAATCCCTTAATAACAAGTTGCCAAAATCTCCAACCAACACTCCTGTTTTGTCTCAATCAACTTCTCTCTTCCTCTATATAATCACCAACACTCCCTACACCCTCGCATCGATCACTTAGCATTCTCAACTAGCCTTGCGGCATCCACCATCCCCCCCACACAGAGAAACAGAGGAAGAGGGTTTTTTTTTCCCATTAATTTTAGGAGATAGGTACATTTGCATGGAGATTGCTTCAATTTTAGCAAACGTATGCCTCTTCCTCTTTAGCTTTCTTTCTTATCACTTCTTGAAGAAGAAGAAGAACAGGACACCCAAACACAGAGCTAAGCTTCCTCCAGGTTCGATGGGATGGCCATGTGTAGGCGAAACTCTTCAGCTTTATACTCAAGACCCGAATGTCTTCTTTGCTGCAAAGCAAAAAAGGTTGTAGTAATTACCATATGAACTTGATTTCCTTTCTCAAGATTCCCTATTGCATGGATTTGAACTATGGCAAAGCCCGTGTTGTAAATGTTTTTATAAATCTTTTTTCAGATATGGAGAAGTATTCAAAAGCCACATACTTGGCTGTCCTTGTGTTATGCTAGCTAGCCCTGAGGGTGCAAGATTTGTGCTGGTGACTCATGCTCACTTGTTCAAGCCTACATACCCCAAAAGCAAAGAGAAGATGATCGGTCCTTCAGCTCTCTTTTTTCACCAAGGAGATTACCACAATCTTCTAAGGAGGTTGCTTCAGAGTTCTTTATCCCCAGGCAAGATCCGGAAACTACTTCCCAGTATGGAATCCGTAGCCATCTCTGCCTTAGAATCATGGTCCAGTGGGGATATCATCAACACATATCATGAAATGAAGAAGGTATTTTTTTTTCACAAGTAAATAAAAATATTATTTCTTAACCAAACAAAATAGAGTACTAGCTTGTGAGTAGCTCTATAGCGTCCATATGCACGGTTCCTGCTACTTAAATGCCGTTGTGGCTTGTCTATTATTTAAGAAATGTGGGGTTGTAATTTTATTGTCTCATTCCTCCTCCCTTTTGCTACAATGGATTAGTTCCTTATTTGAACTTTTTTGTTGTGTTCTTCTCGGAGTTTCTGATCACTGGGTCCTCGAATTTATGTTTACATCAGGATTCTCTGGTTAGTAATTGTTTTTCCCCTTTTCCTTTGGTCCTCCACAGTTTTCTTTTGATGCCGGCATTCTTTCTATCTTTGGCCACTTGGACAGCAACTATAGACAGACGCTGAGTGACAACTACCACATCGTAGATAAGGGTTACAATTCATTTCCAGCAAAAATTCCAGGAACTGCTTACTACAAAGCTCTTTTGGTAAGAAATGTCTTGTTCATCATCCATCCATAAATGTCAACAGTAGCCGCAAAAGAGATTGAATCTGACTTCTTTTTTTATTTCTTTATTGTTATCAAAGGCAAGGAAAAGGCTTAATAAAATATTAAGTGAGATAATTTGTGAGAGGAAAGAGAAAAGACTGCAAGAGAAGGATTTCTTGGGTCAACTTCTGAACTTCAAAAATGAGAAGGGGGAGATAATAACTGAAGATCAGATTGCTGACAACATTATAGGAGTACTTTTTGCTGCTCAGGACACAACAGCTAGTGTACTGACATGGATTCTGAAATACCTCCATGATGACCAGAAACTCCTAGAAGCTGTTAAGGTGAGAAATTCCTAGAAAAAAGCTTTTAAAAAATCTCATTTATTGTTTGGTAGCTACTTCTTGAAATAAATCGAGTTACTGTGGATAATGTTCTTGCATATTCCAGGCAGAGCATATGGAGATATATGCAGCGAATGAAAGAGGAAAGAAGCCTCTAACATGGGCTCAGACAAGAAGCATGCCACTTACATATAAGGTTAATTAATACTCTGTTTACATTCAAGATATTCTTATTGCTGAAGTTCGCTTAGTTCAGAGAGAAATGAGTAATTATATGAATCTACAGGTAATATTAGAGAGCTTGAGGGTGGCAAGCATCATATCTTTCACATTCAGGGAGGCAGTAGTTGATGTTGAATACAATGGTGAGGACTTGAGCAAAAACTTCTCTGTGATGAAAATGGTATTTGAAAGATATATATTTTTATAAAAAAGAGAATTTATTACTGCTATAGGATACCTAATACCAAAGGGCTGGAAGGTGTTGCCAATGTTCAGGAGCATTCATCACAATCCAGAATTCTTTCCTTATCCTCACATCTTTGACCCGTCAAGGTTTGAGGTATGTGGTAAAAACAAAATAACGAGGAAGAAGAAATCCTCATCAAAATATTTGTTTACTTTCTCTTCTTGTCTCGGATGTAGGTTGCTCCGAAACCCAACACTTTCATGCCATTCGGGAATGGTGTGCATGCCTGCCCTGGCAATAATATCGCCAAGCTGGAGATACTCGTCTTGATCCATCATATCGTGACCAAATTCAGGTACAGTGCCAGGTTTGGTGACCAGCTAGCTCCCTGAGATCTTGTGAACAAAATTGATAAATTCTTTGTTGCAGGTGGGAAGTGGTGGGAACGCAAAATGGGATTCAGTATGGCCCATTTCCTGTACCCCAGCGAGGACTCCCAGCCAGATTTTGGAGATAACCATCCCAGTTTCAAACAAGATTTGCGTGCCCTTGAGTTTAAGATGCCTTCTCTCATTCACTACACTCCCAACCCGTCCCTCTACTCTTACATGGGGTCCCTATCTCTTAATTAATACATATTACCCTAATGTCTCTCCTACGGGTGCTGATCAGGAAGAGTTTCTATGGGAATCGTCCCAATGTAATTCTTTTTAAATTAGCGCATAATTCTCGCAATATGATAGTTTGATGCTCCAATTACCAAAATTAATAACTAATAATTATCGATACAGCTAAAATAAAAATCCATGTCACTAACAATGAATCTAGTTTTTTAATCTTTAATAATGAGCTTGGTGGTTAGCGCGAGAGCACTGAAGAGATCAGAGATTCAAAAAAAATAAGAGATGCGTGAAAATATAGTTATCAAATTTAGTTTTGCTCACTTGACTAAACTTAATAAGACGTTATCGGTTTAACTCCAAAACATTATCATTATTTTTTATAAAAAGACTTGTTTTTATTATTTCATTGTATTTTTCATATTTAATTGTGCTTTCTTAGATTGAAATAATATTATTTTAAAGGAGGTTTGAGTTGACTTGCGGATTGGTCATCAACTAATGAGCCAAACCACTCTCTTGAATCTTGTTCATTATTTATATTTGAAAATAAACTAAGACTCTACTCCACCACGCTGTGTTTCAATTAGAGCATCCACAGAGTATTTTTGAGAGACTAAACCAGTATGTTATTCAGTTCTTCACTTTGCTGTCAACCAGAGGTGAGAAAAAAATCGATTAAACAAAGAAAAATTAACAGAGAAAAACCGAACTATTAAAAAAACCGATTATAATTTTCTTAAAAACTTCTAGTCTAGTTCGGTTTTAGTTTTTTAAAGATAAAACTGGTAAATCGAAACCGAACCGATTCAAAGTAAAAAAACAACACTCCGGGAACTGAATTGAAAGCAAAGCAAGGCACTGGGATTACTAGAAGTAATTGAACTGAACTGGAATTTTTACTCTCCGTACACAAAGACAACAGCTGTAATTGCTAAACTTTGAATGATGATGATATCCTTGTTTGACGAAGCTTAACCACCTGGATTTTTCTGTGTTTACTACAAGCATTAAAGGGTGAAAAGGGTTTATTGAACTTTCAACAGTCACCAAAACTCGTTAGGCACGCAAGGCAAAACATGCCTCGTAGTCGTAGATACCTCCAGTGGCACAGTAACAAAAACAAAACCTATAAAACCAAAACTATTTCTTAGTTCTTATAGATAACAAACCGAATCAAAACCGGTTGGTTTAAACCGGTTTCGATTCAGTTTTAATTTTTTTATATATAAAATTTTGATGTGGTTGATTTTAGATGAAAATCGAACCGAAAATAAGAGTAGACTTATGTAAAGAAATTACAAGGCATAAAGTGGAGTCCGTCTAATCTTCGAAAATATGGGCTGGGGTTCACTCGACCATTCCCAGACCACTCTCAAAAAAAGAAAAAAAAATCATTTTCCTGTTAGTCCCCTCCTCAAGCTTCTTCGAGTTTTCAGCATAAGATGTCAAATCTTGGACGGATACAAATTTTCTTACATAGAATAGTTGCTTTGGATAGAGAACATTCGTGTATTTTCAGAGGCGCCTTGATTGAGAATTTCTAATGTACTTCGTGTGTATATATAAAAAATAAGCTGGGGATATAATTAATAACTTCTCTAGAGGTTTTTTTCACCCTCTTTCACCACGGAACTTGAGCTTGGTTTAAGAAGAATGAGTTTAAATTAAGCTACAAGGAAGCACAGTTTTTAAATTCCAAGTAATTATCACTTTTACTGACTTTTGTTGATAATTTGTCAAAATTGTTCTGAAAAATAAAAATGTGCGGAAAGAGAAGTAAATTGTGTTAGCACTTGTTTTGCTTTTTCTTGCGCGTTTTGTTGGAGTAGTAGCTTGAACATACTTTTATTATGAGGAGTTCTAAATCCGGGGGACATCACAGGCTAAGAACATATAAAAGGAGATCGATCCTCTGGTATGCCATTCAGAATGGAATTATAGTTCTTGCAGTTCCATTCTTGTTTAAGGTGAAACTGCTGGAAAGTGCTTACGTTTGAGCCAATCGGGGGTTCGATTTTTGATCCACTCCATCCTATAATGCACCAGTGCAGCTTCAGAAATTGGTGCGTCGCGTATTATTTATTTCCTTTATCCACTCATTTTTTAGGAGGATATATCCTTGGAGATTTCTATCATCTCTCCCTTTCCTTTTCATTTCATTAGAGTTCAGCTCTATGAACATAAATCACGTTTGATTTTCATTTCCTTGTTTTTCCGGAAGTGCTTAACGTAATGAGTTGCTGCAATGCTTGGAAAAAAAACTTCAAGTTTGGAGGATCATTACTAAGGCTTTTAAATGTAAAATAGTCCCTTCTATTAGAAACACTCTGTACTGTGCAGTTAGCCTGCTTCAATGTTTGGTTTTGTACTGAGAGTTGATTACAGTTTTGCAAGTTCTTATTGTGAGAAAAGGCCATGGATATGTGTTGGGTCAGAGGTCTAACTTATACTAATAGTAATATTGCTTATTTATTTTTCTGATAATACAGGATTGATATCTGTGCCCAGTATAACCATTTTATCATAGTTCCTGCTATGCTTATTGTGACTCCTTACACATATATATGTATGTATGTGTATATATATATATATATATATATATATATATATATATATATATATAAAAAAAAATGGGTACCTGGGCCCTTTTATAAGTAGGATTCTAGCACATTCCTTACATTTCTTAGAAGCTGGCCATTTGGTTGTTGTATAGTGAAGTCAAAGCTATTTCATCCAAGGATCGATCGTTGAGGCAACAATTGTAAAATGCTCAGAATCCATGTGGAAGCTGACATACTATCCTACTGTTGAAATATGTGCTCTAAAAATTACCTACAGCAAGCCATGGTTCTGAGATACAAAAGAGTACTTAAGAGGCTGGCCAAATCAAGAATTTGGGTGAGTGATTAATATGCAATGACTTTTTGCAGTTGGTGATATGATAGTTGCTTATATTGTTATGCATAATTGACATGGTAAGGATGGCAGAAATGCATTTTCTGCCATGGAACATCAAGTTTTCGTGCTTGCATAAGAGGCTTCTTGGTTTAGGGTTAATTCTAGGAGGGCCACATCAGGGGGTATTAGTTTTTTTTTTTAGTTGTCGTGAACCATTTTTATTTCAGGTTTCCAATAATGCTTTTCTACATAAACAGTATTGCTGCCCTCCTACATTACAAGGTAATAATAATTCAGTCTTCGCTTTGGTACTCTGAGTTGTGAGGCAGCAGTACATAACATATACTCAAATTCTTTTCCAGTTTCATCATTGTCTCAAATCTGTGGAGAATCTCATCTTTTTGCCTCTTTCTGACCCCACCATTTTCCATTCTCCCGTATTTTAATTTTTGATACGGCACAAGTTTGGACATGCCTCTGAAGCTGTTTTGTATATGTTTTCTGTTAATGTCAGTTGAAACGTTTCAACATCAGTTGGACTTATCAATGATGTTATCTCAAGCTATTTTGCTGCAAATTCTATTCGATGCATTTCTCAGACTTTTGTTCATGTTGAGGTATGATATTGACCAATGGTTGTTCTCAGATGACTTTTGTTCATGTTGACGTATGATATTGACCTATGGTTGTTCTCAGATTAACTCTCCTTAGCATGTGTACCTCACCAATGATGCTGTGATCTTTGACATTTAGCATATCATCTTGTTTATATTCCTATAATATGCTATCCTGCAATAGAAACTGTGCTCAGTTGTGGGCTTTTGATGTTTGTTTTCATAATGCAAAGCTGCAGCAGCAGCAGCATTATATATTAAACAAAGGGAGGGCCCCTTTGATAATAAGTTTTGAAAACAATGCCATGGAGGCCTCATTAATAAAGCCATTGACTAGGGCATGATGGCTCAAAATCATCTTCTCGCCCTGTATCGGGAGAGACTTTTCGGACTCTTATGGAGGATGTGATTTTGGCGAGCGGACGACATTTGGTTTCACTCATCCAATTACCTGAAAGATCATGCGATAACAAGTCACGATTATGATATCTTATCATGAGAAGATTGCCCTGAAGCAAAAACAAAAAAGTCTAAAGCTGAACATCTCACTCTGAGACCTCTGTATAGAGTTGAGAAGAATTGTTCTGCTATATTATTTCACTGGTATATTGTTTACATTTATATACAGTTTGAATGAGAATCTAATAAGAAAATACAATCAGACTTTGAATGAAATATAATCAGACTTTAATGATAAAATCAATCCTAATCAATTAGAATATGAAAGACACCGTTGGAGCAATCTGTGCAGATTGTATAGCAGATCACGTTGTTGATGGAGGAGATTCCTTAACACGCCCCCGCAAGATGGTGGCACCATCGGAGACACCAATCTTGGAGCAAAGGAGCTGGAAATGAGGACGTGGCAGGGGTTTGGTGAGCACATCAGCAAGCTGATCGGCAGTGGAGACATTGTTAGATTTGGAGTAAGTTCAGCTTTGAATAAAAAGGATTTTGTATTAGCTGTAGGATTTGGATTTTGTAGGATTTCTGATTTGTTGATTAAGTGTTTGAATTTTAAATTAAGTTACTATTCATAACAGGTTTTGAATTTCAAAACCTGTAGTTATCCAAATCTCTCAGAATTGTTGAGAGATTTGTGGCTTTTGATTCAATTGCATTGTAAGCCTATTTATAGGCATTTTTTAATTCAATAAAAATTATGTGATTTGATTCCAGAAATTTATTGTTTTGTAAACCTTCAAGCAAGTCTCGGTTTTTCAACATTAATCTGAACAGTAACTGTTCATAAACTGTTACTGTTCAGATCATTAAAATCCAACAGTGGTATCAGAGCATTTTGTTCCTTCGAGACTGTGAGGTATTTTCGAGTGAATTGTGAGGTTTTTTTGAGTGAAACACAGAGAGGGTGAGTGCTAAACACAGAGTGGATTTAGTGAAAACACAAGTGAGTCATTTTTTGCAAAAATCATGTCTACATCGAGCAATCAAGCTTCTGCCATTCCGCTATTTTCTGGAAAGAATTATCATATCTGGGCTGTGAAGATGAGATTTTATTTAAGATCTCAAGGGCTATGGAATGTTGTTGCAACCAATGCTGACCCAGCTCCACTCTCACCAAATCCAACACTCGCGCAAATCAGAGCATTTGAGGAAGAAAAACTGAAGAAGGATAAGGCAATTACTTGCCTGCACTCAGGGCTTGCTGATCATATTTTTACAAAAATCATGGATCTGGAATCACCAAAGCTTGTATGGGACAAGCTACAAGCAGAATTTCAAGGGAGCAGTAGAGTGAAAACAGTTAGGCTACTTGCTTTCAAAAGAGAATTTGAGTTGATGAAAATGAAGGAAGCCGAAACTGTCAAGAGTTATTCTGGCAGGCTAATGGATGTTGTCAATCAAATGAGGCTACTTGGAGGGAATGTTGAGGATCAAAAGGTGGTGGAAAAGATCATGGTTTCTTTACCACAGAAATTTGAAGCAAAAATCTCAGCAATAGAGGAGTCCTGTGACTTGAGCAGTCTCACAATTGCAGAATTAACAAGTAAACTACTTGTTCAAGAACAAAGAACCCAGATGAGGGATGAAGAAGAAATTGAAGGTGCTTTTTATGCTAAAGACAAGGGAAAAATGCCTTCAAGTATGCAGATTAGAAGGCCTTTCAGAATTACAGAAAGTAAATCAGATGTAGAAACAAAAGGGCAAGTTTTCTTACCTTGCTCGCACTGCAGGAGAACAAATCATGCAGAGAGGGACTGTTGGTATAAAAACAGACCTGCCATCAAATGCACTTTCTGCAATTTCTTGGGTCACAGTGAGAAATTTTGTAGAGCCAAGAAGAAATCATCTCAGGAGACAACTCAGCAACAAGCCCTCGTAACAGAGGCAGAAAAGGAGGAGGATGAGCATCTGTTCATGGTTTCACAGATTTCATATTCACATGATTTAAATGTTTGGTTTATTGACAGTGGATGTACTAGTCATATGACTAAACATCTGGAGATTTTCTCATCCATTGATGTCACAATACAACTAAAAGTCAAGCTAGGGAATGGTGATATTGTTCAAGCAAAAGGGAGAGGCACCATTGCTGTGAACACTAAGAGAGGTACAAAATTTTTAACTCATGTTTTGTACATCCCAGAGTTAGATCAAAACTTACTTAGTGTTGCACAAATGATGAAGAATGGCTATGAAATTCGTTTCAAAGACAACTTATGTCTTATTTCTGATACACATGGATTGGAAATAGCAAGGCTGAAAATGAATGGGAACAGCTTCTACGTGAAGCTAGATGCAGGTGAAGGACATACTTTTACTACCCAAGTTGATAAGAGTGTTATTTGGCACAAGAGTTTTGGGCATCATAATTTAAATTCATTGATGATGATGCATGATAATGTATTGGTAGAAGGGATACCTGAAATTTCTACTAGCAAACAGATGAGTGAGGGCTGTGAATATGGAAAGCAGCACCAAAAGCCATTTCCACAATATACATCAAGCAGAGCATTAAGCAATCTACAGCTAGTTTATTCTGACTTTTGTGAACCAATGAACATTGCATTTTTGAAAAATTTTGCTTACTTCATGCTGTTCAAGGATGAAAACAGCAGGATGATTTGGGCTCGTTTTTTGAAGAACAAGTCTGAAGATTTTTCAGAATCTGAAAACATTCAGTATTTGACTGAAACTCAAAGTGATCTGAGCATTGGCTACTCAAAGACAGGAGGAGTTGATTTAAATTGGTATGCAGATAGTGATTGGGCTAAGCATATTTTCATGGCAGCAGCTGAAAATTGGTTGAATAAGTTGCTTGCTGATTTGGGACAAGAACAGGTTTCACCAACAAAGCACATTAATGTGAAGCTTCATTTTCTAAGGGAAGCCGAGAAGAACTGGTTCATTAAAGTTCTTCATTGCTCAAATGATGTTCAACTAGCAGACTTGATGACTAAGGGAATTCCTCCACCAAGATTGGAATTCTTGAAGATGAAGATGGGAATGTCCAAAGCTAAACTCAAGGAGGAGTGTTAGATTTGGAGTAAGTTCAGCTTTGAATAAAAAGGATTTTGTATTAGCTGTAGGATTTGGATTTTGTAGGATTTCTGATTTGTTGATTAAGTATTTGAATTTTAAATTAAGTTACTATTCATAACAGGTTTTGAATTTCAAAACCTGTAGTTATCCAAATCTCTCAGAATTGTTGAGAGATTTGTGGCTTTTGATTCAATTGCATTGTAAGCCTATTTATAGGCATTTTTTAATTCAATAAAAATTATGTGATTTGATTCCAGAAATTTATTGTTTTGTAAACCTTCAAGCAAGTCTCGGTTTTTCAACATTAATCTGAACAGTAACTGTTCATAAACTGTTACTGTTCAGATCATTAAAATCCAACAGACATGAGACAATTGAAGAAGACCTTGAGTGACACGATCTCGTACAAACTGAAAATCAATGTCAATATGTTTCATACATGAGTGTACGACAGGATTGGCACAATAGAACATGGCACCAATATTGTCACGGGAGATTGTCGGTGTCATTGGGAGAGATATGCCAAGTTCGCGTATAAGGATTGAATCCATGCGAGTTCAGCAGTGGTGGCAGCAATGGCTCGATATTCGGCTTCCATAGAGGAGCGAGAGACAGCCCACTGCTTACGGGAACTCCAAGAGATTAGATTTCTACCTAGGTAGACAACATAGCCAGTGGCAGACTTGCGATCATCACGATCACTAGCCCAATCAGCATCAAAGAATTCATATAGACGATGAGAGGGGCGACGACAAATATGAAGAACAAAGGAGATTGTACCTTCAAGTAGCGAAGAAGGCGTTTGAGAGCCTTCCAGTGAGTCTCGGAGGGAGAGTACATGAATTTAGAGAGCTTGTTGACGGCGAAAGAGATGTCAGAGCGTGTAAGACTGAGGTATTGAAGTCCACCGACAAGACGATGATAAGGAGTGGCATCTGTTGGGGAGGATCCATCATGGAGCATTAGGGAGTCAGATGTGGAGAGAGGTGTACTGACTGCCTTGGCACCATCCATTTTGGCTATAACAAGAAGATCATGGATGTACTTATGTTGAGAGAGGAATAGACCGGTGGCTGTGGGAAGGACCTCGATACCAAGAAAGTAGTGTAATGAGCCCAAGTCTTTGACAGAGAACTGATTTGTAAAGAGTTGAATGAGCTTAGCCATAAGTGAGGAATCAGTGCTTGTAATAAGAAGATCATCAACATAAACTAGAAAATAAATGACAATGGCCCCATTTTTTAAGATAAAAAGTGTGCATCAGAGATGGCATTGACAAAGCCATAAGATAGTAAGAACGATTGTAATTCCTTGTACCATGCCCGAGGAACCTGTCGTAGGCCATAAAGGGCTTTCCTTAACTTACACACATGAGTGGGATGATTAGAGTCAATGAAACCCGGTGGTTGCACCATATATACATTTTCATTGATGGTGTCGTGAAGAAAAGTATTATTAACGTCCAGCTAACGTATTGGCCAACCATTAGTGATGGCAAGATGCAAAACAATTCTTATGGCAGTTGGTTTTACCACCGAACTGAAAGTATTTGAGAAATCAATGTCAAGACGTTGGTGAAAACCCTTGGCAACTAATCGTGCCTTGTACCTGTCAGTAGCTCCATCAGGATGTCGTTTGATACGAAACACCCACTTAGAACCAACTAGATTTTGAGAGGGGTGTGAAGGAATGAGTTCCCATGTACCATTGCGAATTAGCGCATTGAACTCATTGGACATTGCTTGTCACCAAAGGGGGTCTTTCATGGCTTGGGAAATGCATGTCGGTTCAATGGAGGAAGGAATGGGATATTTGGTAGCAGTCATAGCATACTGTGGATTAGGTTTTTGGATGTCAGCCTTGGCTCGAGTAACCAAAGCATGTGGGGGGGGTTCAAAAAGTATGGTGGAGGTAGGAGTTTGTGTGTCTAAGGATGAATAGGTGACAACAGATCGATGAGGATCTCTAGTGTATGTATGAATTTGTCTTGGTTAAGGAGAGGGTTGGACCACGTGAGGTTCGGTTTGACAGTGGTCTTGGGAGGGTAATAAAGGTATGGTGGAGGTAGGAACAGAGGAGGGGTGGTGAGGAGAGACAACATTAGCATCAATGAGGTCCTGGATAATAGATGGTGATGATTCAAAGACAAGGGCAGATGCTGATGTTGATGATGTGACTTGTGGCTCCATTGAAAATGTTTTTGAATAAAAGTTAAAAGGAAGTATGGGTCCAATTCTTATATAGATAAAATATTTTTGGAAGGAGGTTAAAAGAGGTTTTTATTTCTTAAACTGCATATGCACATACTTAAACATAATCAACATATATGCACGAGAGAGATTTCTAATTGCGAACTTCTTGAGTTCAACAACCATATTATATTGGTGAGGTTGGCAATGTAATCGTCTGGATTTTATCATGTAATGTTGTTAATGGCCCTCTTTATAGGATAAAAAATAACTATCAGGGTCAGGTTCACTCACAGGTCCTCTAGTCTAACTAGTCATGGTATGGACTTGAGTCTTTAAATGAAGATAACACTAGAAGTTATGGGGACTATTACCCTTGAGAGATCACATATCAATCTCTTTTTAGAAATGAGAGATGATTTCCTTTAGAGAGATCACATACCAATCTAATGAGAGAAATGACAAGAAAAATATAGAAAGAAAAAGACATTCATATATTAAAATATACAATTTTAATTCACTATAATACAATCTTAAAATTCCAAGCATGAGGAAGATTTTTCCTTTAATATCTTGTAAATAATAAGTATTCATATTGACTGCTCTTATGAATTTAAAAAGACCCTCTCATTTTAGGATTAGTTTGCCCCTACTTTCTCTTTTGTTTATAGCTTCAATTTTTTTTACGACCAAATCTCTAACTTGAATCTTTTATTCTTGACTTTGGCATTGTGATTTTAGGTAGTTCTAAGATGGTAAACTTAATCTCTAATTGCAGCAGTCAAACAAGATTCTTTTAAGAAGTCAAAATTAGTCCTAAGACCTTGTTAATTGCCTTATAAGGTATAGTGAACCACCTAATGGCTTACACATCCAATCTTAATGAGGATCATGGCAAAAAAGTGCAATATATGAGGAGAAAATAAGTTTTATTGGTGGACATGTTTTGAGTTTTTCTATAAGCTTATAAGATTTCATTCAACAATTTGCCCATTGTAACTTGAACTCTTTTATCTTTTCCTTGAGTCCATTAAACAAGATGTTATTAGTTAGTTCAGCTTGACTGTTATTCTGAGGATGTGAAACTAAGTATAAATAATGATCAATATAAAGTCTTTAATGATGTTCTCTCAACTTGTGATTTTCAAAATGTGTTCTATTATCTTTGATCAAGACTATATAGACCTAGGTCATCATATGATATTCTTTTAGAAGAATAGAAGAACTTGTTATCTTTGTTAGGTCCCCTGTTTCAACCCGCTAGTAAAATAATTAACAGTCACTTGGGTAAATGTCAAAACTATCCAAATTTCAAAATGGGTATGAAACCAAGATTCCATCTTCCATGATGCAAAAGGCCAATTTTCAAGACTATCCAAATGTTGTTGGTGTGGGTATACAGTTAGAGGGAGGTCAGACTATGAAGAAGGTGGAGCTGTCATGGAGGAGGGGACAGTGTGTGGTCGGTCATGGGTTCAGTAGAGGATGAGGTGAGGAAGAAGGAAACTGTAGAATTCCTTAAGTTGATTTTCTGCTTATTGTAGAAACTTCAATTGATTGTTTGTTTGTAATTTGCAGGTGTTTTTCTTTGATTTGAGAAGAGGAAAAATGAATGCATAGAGAGCTTGAAGAAGAGAGAGTTTGCAGAGAACATGAGTAATTCCTTTTTATTACATTGTTTTTGTTTGATAAATTGTTTGCTTATATACTTCAACAGACTCATGCATTACACATTTTTGTAACCATATTTAACAAACTTGTAACTATTTAGAGAAGTCAATTACATCTTCTCTTCTTACAATTGAATCAATTACAGTTGTAAATGAATTACAACTAATTTAACAGAGAAGTCAAGGTCTTCTTCTTCTCTTTCTTCTGTTGATTTGCTTACTTATAGTCATAGAAGTCCACATGTAGCTTAGTTATCAACATCCCCTCATAAGATGCTTACTGGTTTGACACCTAGCATTGACCTTAGTTGATTGAATCTGTCTTTAGGTATCCTTTAGTGAATATATATGTTAATTGGTCTTCACTTCTGCAAAATTTCATATCAATCACTCCCTCTTGTAATGCTTCCTTTATGAAATGGAATTTTCTGTTAATGTGTCTTGTCTTCTGATGAAACACTGGATTTTTTGTCATTGAAATTGCTAACATGTTATCACAGTAGATAGGTGTAGTCTTTGTTTGTATTTCACCTAGATCATAAAGCACAACCCTTAGCCAAATTGCTTGAGCAGTTGCTTCGGAAGCTGAGACATACTCAACTTCTGTAGTTGACAATGCTAATGTATTTTGCTTCATTGAAGCCCATGAAAATACTCCACTTCCAAAACCAAATGCATATCTAGAAGTGTTTTTACTGTCATCTTCACTTCTTGCCCAATATGCATCACAAAATCCCACAAGAATTGTTGACTGTTGTTTGGCATAATCAATTCCATAATCAAGAGTTCCTTGGACATATCTAAGAACTCTTCTTACAACTCCCATGTGTTTCTTTGTTGGCTAATTCATAAACCTGGATAACAAACTGGTAGCTTACATAAGATCATGTCTTATTGCTGTCAAATATAACAGACTTCCCACTATTTTTCTATAAATATTTTCATTTGTTGACTCACTTCCACCCACCTTCCTCAGTTTCTCACCAATAACTAGTGGAATTGAAACTAGTTTGCAATCAGCAAGCCCAAACTTCTCAAGTAGAGACCTTGTATATTTGCTTTGATGGATGAAGATGCTTTAATCAGTCTACAACACTCTCATTCCCAGAAAATGATGGAGAAGACCAAGGTCAATCATCTCAAACCTCTGCATATATCCCTTTAAAATTCATTCATCATTCTCTCATTGCTGCCTGTGTACACAATATCATCCACATAAATGGATACAATGAGCTGATTTCCTTCACTGTCAACTTTTGTGTATAGAGTAGTCTCACTTGCATTTCTCATAAAGTTACTCATAGTAAGATAGGTATCAATTTCACTATACCAAGCTCTAGGAGCTTATTTAAGCCAATATAGTGTCTTGTTCAACATGTATACCTTGTGCCCTGCTCTTTGAACAACAAACTTCTTGGGTTGCTCAACAAATACCTCCTCATCAAGTATTCCATTTAGAAATGCTGATTTAATATATATTTGAAACAATTTCCAGTTTTTCTGACTTGCAAGTGCAATAAGAGTTCGGATAGTGTCTAACCTTGCCACTAGTGAAAAAGTTTCATTGTAGTGAATTCTTGGTTTTTGTGCATACCTCTTTTCTACAAGCCTAGCCTTGTACTTGTTGATTGTTCCATAAAGTTAAGTTTTGTCTTAAGCACCCATTTAACCCCTATGACAAGCTTGTTAGTAAGTCTGTCCACAAGCTCCCAGGTATTGTTCTTCTCAATCATGTCTAATTCTGCCTTTATGGCATCTTACCAAGCTACATTTCCAGCTGTTTCTATGTAGCTTTCAAGCTATGCAATGCTCATATGGCATCTAGTATATATATCTGCTAGAGTTTTGAACTTTATTGGAGTTGTATTAGTTTCTGAATTTGAACTGTCTTCTTCATTTATTTGTTGAGTTTCTTGACTTGCTGAATTCTCCTGTGAATATTCACCATCATTAAACTGAACTCTTTTAGTTTGTGTTTCTTCATTTCTACCTTGAAACATCAGTTGTGGGGGAATAAACTTATCATGCCCTCTTTCCCATGTGTAGATATTGCTCTCATCAAATACAATACTATGAGGTAATACAATCTTCTTTAATTGTGGAATATATACTCTGTAACCCTTCTCATAACCTCCATATCCCATGAATATTTTTTTTTCAGCTTTATCATCCCATTTTTGTCTTAGACAAGCTGGAACATAAGGTGTCTTGGTTGATACTAATATTGTGTAGCTTCCATTCTGCAAATATACAACTATGTTAACAACTTCAGCCCAGAATCCATCAGGTATGTTCTTCTCTTTCATCGTTGATCAAGCCATCTCACAAATGATTTTATTTTCCCTCTCAGCTACACCATTCTGCTGAGGAGAGTATGCAATTGTCAACTGCCTCTCTATTCAATTGTCAGCACATAAATTCTAGAATTCCAATTAGGTATACTCTCCACCTCTGTCACCTCTCAACCTTTTTAATTTGAAATCACTTTGCAATTCAACAAGAACTTTGAATTTCTTAAACACATTTAGAGTATTTGATTTGTTTCTAAGGAAGTATATCCTTGTAAAGTCATCAATAAATGTGATGTAATATCTATTACCTCCATTTGATTCTTGCATTAATCTACACAAATCTGTGTGTACCAATTCTAGTGGGTGACTTGCCCTCTAGCTTCCTTCTTTGTTAAATGGCTCTTTTTTATGTTTCCATAGCACACATCCTTCACACACAGCATTCAATTTTGTTAGTATAGGCAATCCTGCAACCATCTCCATTTGCTGCATCTTTTCCATGCTTTCAAAATTCAAGTGACCAAATCTTCTATGCCAGATCCAAGAGCTTTCAATCACTAATGCTTTTCTTGTTGCAAGTACCATGGATTTCAGTGAAAGGGGAAAGCACCTATTACCTTTCATGATCACCTTTGCTATAATATTTGCAAATGTTTCATCATCGAATATTATAACTTTGTTTCCTCCAAAAAGAATGTAATAGCCATTCTCCATCATTTGTCCTACACTTGGTAGGTTTTCATCTAATCCAGGCACCAACAGCACTTCTTTTATGTGCCTTATTCCTTATCTTGTATCAACCACAAGTGTTCCATTACCTGTAGCTTGTACAAGATCTCCTAACCCCATCTTCACCTTGCAGGTTATTGTCCTATCAATGTCTATCAATTTTAACTCTTGTGAAGTCTTATGATTACTACATGCACTATCCACAAACCATAAATCCTCATCTTGTATACTTGTTGCATGACAAGCATAGAACATTGTCCTTGTGATTGCATCTTCCTCTTTTGTACATTTTGTCAATTGTTTGTTGAAGTCACAATCCTTTTGGTTATGTTCAAACCTACTGCATTTTCCACATTTGATCTTACCTTTAAACCTGCATATTCCAAAATAAAACTTCTGACATGTATTACATTATGGCTTTATACTTGTTTGGCTAATGCTTCCATTTTTGTGTTGTGAATTGAAGGAATTGTTTTAATTGATCCCAACTTTCTACTTCCAGTTTGAATTTTGTTGATTGTTTAAGTTTCCACCTTGAGTCCAGTTTAGAAACCTTTTATGTTGTCCCTGCCATTTTGAATTTGTTCTTCCTTATAAGCCCTTGTTGCTTTGAAGGTAATTGCTCACTCCTATTCTAAGACTGTTGAATGCTCTTTCAGTATTCATCACTTTCTCCCTCTCATCATGCATGTCTTCTCTTTGTCATATACTTTAATCACTTTCTCCCTCTCATCATGCATGTCTTCTCTTTGTCATATACTTTAATTGATGCAATAACTTCTTCACTCCTCACTGTATCTAGATCCCCTGTTTTCTCAATAATTGAAACAATGGATTTGTATTTCTTGCTAAAGCTCATCAATAGCTTATGAATTATCCTTGTCTTAGGTACCACTTTACCAAGAGATTTCAAATTTTTATAATTTTGAAGAACTTAGTCAGGTAATGATCTAGACTCTTACCATCTACCATCCTCATATACTCAAATTCAGCCCTCAATGCTTGCAATTTCATAACCCTCACCTTTTTATCTCCCCTATATTCTCTTCTTTATACATTCCATGCTCCTTTTGTAGTCTTTTCATTTCTTATTCTTGAAAAAAGTTCATCAATATTGCCCCTTGAATGAGGCTCAATGCCTTGGCATTTTTAATCCTCCTTTCTCTGGAAACAGTTTCTTCAGGTTCAATTTCATCTCCTTCTCTCTTAGAATTATTTGTCACTTCAGTGTTTGTTTGCATGTCAAACTCTATTACATCCCATAAATCATAAGGTATGAGGATTGTTTCCATTTTTAGTTCTCAAAAATCATAATTCACACCATTGAACTGTGGTGTTCGTAGATCTCCATTTGTCATTATTTTTCTTCCTTTAAATCATAGTTTTTACATCCCTTCCTGGTTGATCAAGTCAGTGCTCTGATACCATGTAGAATTTTTTCAATTGATTCTCTATTTGTTGTAGAAACTTCAATTGATTGCTTGTTTGTAATTTGTAGGTGTTTTTCTTTGATTTGAGAAGAGGAAAAACGAATGCACAAAGAGCTTAAAGAAGAGAGAGTTTATAGAGAAGATGAGTAATTCCTTTTTTATTGCATTGTTTGTGTTTGATAAATTGCATGCTTATATACTTCAACATGCTCATGCATTACACGTTTTTGTTCACCATATTTAACAAACTTGTAACTAGTTAGAGAAGTCAATTACATCTTCTCTTCTTACAATTGAATCAATTACAGTTGTAAATGAATTACAACTAATTTAACAGAGAAGTCAAGGTCTTCTTCCTCTCCTTCTTCTATTGATTTGTTTACCTATAGTCATAGAAGTCCACATGTAGCTTTGTTATCAACAGAAACCACAATGAGGGCTGAAATGGGAGGAACTGTGGTGGAGGAGGCAATGAGTGCTGGAATGGTGGAGAGAGAGGCAGTTGTGGATGGAATTGAATGGAAAAGAGGGTTCGTTGTGGTGGAGAAAAAAGAGACAACATGAAAGAAAAAGAGCTGGTGGTTTTTGGTCTAGGTTGAGAGAAACTAGAGAAGAAAATAGGTTTGTTGGTCTTGGTTGTGGGTTTCAGAAATGGTCAAGAGTTGAGAGAAGGAGGAGGCTAAAAGGGGAGATGTGATTGTCACGAAGAGGGTCGGTTGGTCAAGCCTTGAAAAAAGGTTGACTTCCTCTTCAACTTCGCTCCTAAGTTCAGATATTTTTATTTTTTCCTTTCAAAATAAAAATAAAAAATCAATGACAAGTCTAAGCAAAAAAAATCAAAGATTTTTAAATAATACGTTATAAATTGAATGTGTTGAAAAACATTAAATAATCATATATTTTTTTAGATGACACTAAAAAAATTTGATAATAACTCAAATACATTAAACACATATTTTTTTGGTTTTTTATTGTTTTTTTCAAAATTACTTGAAAAACAGGGGGAATAATTAGGTAACAACAATGTACAAAGTAATTTTTTTTTAAAAATCTAGACAATGATATCTTTGACATATTCAGGTCCACCCGAATTAACATGCCTAACTCATAACTCGAATGATGGGCCTGATAAGGCTTAATAACATTATTTTAAAAATAGTTTTTATTTAATTATATAAAAATAAAAATATATGCTATTAGAAAAATAATAATAATGGGTTGTAAAAAAGTTGTTAATATTATAAAAGACTATTATAATCTTATTCAAAAACAAAGTAAGAATTGAATGATATTTAATAAAATATATTCTTATTGATTTAAGAGTTTGAGTAATCTAAAAAAACAAAATCAAAGGACAAATAACAGACTCACATGTCTAGTCTTAATAAAAAAGCCCATGCTAGCAAAAAAAATTATTTTTTGTTTTCACCTCTTATCAGTTGCTTATTTTTTTTATTGGCCACCTTTAATGGCATAAAATCTATCAATTGCTAAGATGTTTATTGAAATCTCACCACTATTATAATGGTTGAAAAATTAGGAGAAATTCATAAAAAAAACTCAAAATTTTATATAAACCACCTAATAAACCAAAATCTTAAACATCTTCTTTTAAGATGTTTTTTTAAAAACACAAAAAAACTATCGACATAAAAGTCCTCCTTTTATGGTTAAATTATGGTCAAACAATAACTTCATAATTTTTTAGTTTTTTTTTCTAGCTTTATGATTGAGAAATGAATAAAACAGAATTTTGAATTAAAATCATCATTTTAAAATTGATCATGCATTTTTATTTATTTTTAAATTTTGGTTTTCTCACTTAAGTTCTATTTTTCTAACTCAAACTTTATCTCATGAAATTAGGTTTTAGAAGTACCAAATCAAAAGGAGAGAATAAAATAAAGGAAGGTGAATAGTAAAATACTATAACCAATCATAGATGTTTTTTCAGTACTTGTTTTTTTAATGTTAATGTTGATAAGTCGCAGAAGACTTTTTTGCATTGAGGAATCAAATGTGAAAAATAGTTGTAGTATTTGAAAAATGACATGGAAAGATTTGATATCAAGATATGAATAATGGTGGTATGTGGTGTGCGCCTATGGAACACGCCGTCCATGAATTCTACTAATGTATATATTTATGCAAATCACTTCTTAATTAATTATTTAGTAGATGTTTTAATTATAATAAATTAGGATTAAAAGGGTTATTTTCATGTAATTATTAATATAATAGCCATTAAAAATTTATGTAATTAATTTTAGAATTCGTGATATTATTCGCAATTAAATAATCATTTTAATAAAAAAGACTTCTCAATTTCGTTGATTTTCTTCATTGTAAAGACTAAAAACCATTCTGGTGGGACCCTGTACTTCTTTTTTTGTTTTTTGTATTTTTCCGAAACCTTTGACGTTTGCTTCCTTGCCTCGATGGTACACCCTGGAAGATTGACCCTTCCTCTCAGTCAATAGTTTGACTGCGGAGTCAGCAGGTTTCCCACGTTTACCGATACTCCCAGCTTTCCTCGCCTCGTAATGAAAACCTCCAGCGAAAATTCAACGATGTGAGTAAGTGTTTATATATATTAGTCATTTATATGCAGTTCACTGTAGTTCAAATCATATTTTTTTCAATATAAAAAAATATATTAAGAGTATAAAATATTAAAATTATGAGATTTTTATTATTATATTATAATTTTGGATAAAATAATCAATTTATACAGAATTTTTCTAGAGCGTAACTTTTTAATAAAATATACAAATTTTAAATCAATATAAATTTATTTATTTAACAAGTTTAACTAGCATAAAATTATCATCGTCATTCAAAAAGTAAGAATATTCGGATATTTGAATCATCGAATTTATTGTATTAGGATTATTTCATTTCATAATCTAGTATAAATTAAATATAATAATAAAATATAAATTATGGAAACACTTACTGTTGCGATTTTGCGGTCGCACAAATTAATTACCCTAGCTTAAAACAAATCAAACAAGATAGTATAGAGCAAGTAAGGGGTCAATCCCATGAGGATGATTTAATTCAAATTTTCATGCTATATGCTATGCAATTGGGGGGAGGGGTTGGAAGTTGTCTAGGCTAGGCTAAAGGAAACTAAGCGAAAATTATATAAAACTGAAATTTATCGATAAAGCAAATCTTGGTCACAAGTCAACATCCACCTACAAAAATCAGAGTTGATCATGGAAACGACACAACAATTTATATTCTGAATATTTTTCTCTTCTTAAAATTGGTTCGTTAATATATCCGTCGTATAACTTACCCTAACCATCAAACAACCACAGTCAGTGTAATTAAAAACGCGAGTTGACTCGTAAAATCATACGATTTTGCGAGTCAACTCAGGTAAACGGGTTGAATCGTAAAGAAAAATCAAAACCGGTCAAACCCGTTTAAAATCGGTTCGACTCGTAAAATCAGACCGGATCGGTCCGATTTTACGAGTTCATGATATTCGCCTGTTCGGACATCGGGGCTAAGGGCTTTCTTCAATTTCAATTTTTCATTCTCAATTCACTGCTCTTCTCTGCTCTTCGAAGCTCTCACCCCCAAATCATCAGCTCTCAGCCTCTCACCCCCAAAATCGTCTCTTCTCTTCTCACTTCTCAGCACAAAATCCCCAAAATCATCAGTTCTCAGCCTCTCAACTCTCAAGTCTCACCCCCAAAATCTTCTCTTCTCTTCTCAGCACAAAATCCCCCAAATCATCAATTCTCAGCCTCTCAACTCTCAAGTCTCACCCCCAAAATCTTCTCTTCTCTTCTCAGCACAAAATCCCCCTAATCATTAGTCTTCCCCAGATCATCCTTCTCGTCAGTCTTCCCCAGATTGTCCTCTCCTCTCATCGGTTGAATCGTCTGCTATCTGTGTTGTCGTTGCCATCGTCGCCATTACAGGTTAGTGCAAGGCTGCAAGCTTGATTTTTGGATGAAATGTTGCTTGATTTTTGTTTTGTTGCTCAATAATGTCAGAAATTAATTTGATGAATTGGGTTGGTTTTATTATCCTGAAACGAAAAAAAAATGGCTTGATTCAGTTGGTTCATCTGCCAAAAAAAATTGGGTCGATCGAAGTTGCTTGATTCAGTTGCTGTGTTTGCTTCTACTTTAGAATGCAATTCATGAGAGTGATCATATATGTTTGGTAAGTAATGAATTGAAATTATAGTGGTAGTGAGACATTGATGATGTGATGTGGTGGTGGGGGTGGTAGTGGCGATACTGGTTGTGATGGGATGGTTGTGGTGAAGGTGGTTGAAATGTTTGTATGATAGCTAAAGTTGATTGCTGTGTAAAATATTATTGGAATTTTCATGAGCTGAAATTTTCAGTTGCTGTGTAAAATTTCATGAGCTGAAATTTTCCTTCCGATAAATGAACTAAATTTATGGGTTGACTGTGAGATACTATGATAGAGCATTGCGGGGTTGTTTTATATTACATGTATTGTTGTATTATCTGTTAGATTATTCAGTAGGATGATACCCCATGCATGTATTGTAGGGACCAAAGCATGATATTACTATATAAGGTTGTAAACCAGTTTGTTCGCATTCTTTTCAAAAGATGAAATTCCTTTTGGCAATCATCACATGCTAATTATATAACTAGTAATATGATAGCAATTCATGACAGTGATCATATACTTTAGGGTCAGTGAATGATAGCTGCAATTTTGATTTATTATTTCAATGAATTGTAGATTACATGGCATCCAAAAAAACTACCAGTGGCAATAGACTTGATGTGGGATGGCAGCATGGTATAGATATTGATAATACTTCAAGAAAAGTTCAATGCAAGTATTGTCAGAAAATTTTTAGCGGAGGCATTTATCGTTTCAAACATCATTTGGCTTGCACTCGAAAGGATGTTGAGCCATGCCATCAAGTACCAGCAGATGTGAAGCAGATGATGTTAAATATGTCAATTATCTACAATTAGCTCCAATTACCTCCTTTTTGCATCTTTCATTCAAAAATGCCTTCAAAACATAAAATAAAGAATATCAAGGCATTTTATACACAAAACATATGCAAAACACTAGGTAAATATGGATGAAACTATCAAATAATATGGTCACATCACCTACGATAACTAAATAACAAAAATAAATTGTTGATTTTCTATTATAAAAAGAAGAAAATCCATTGCAAAGTTATCATCATTATCATGACTATAACAACTAAAATTATAATCACCATTATTGCCAAAACAACTAGAATCATTAAACTTCCCTAAAAAATAAAAAATAAAACATTTTTACAGAAAAGCAAGCAAGAAAACAATAAAGCAAATAATCACTAAAATTATTATTTTTATTGTGCAAACAATGAAACCATAAAATGATCTTAAAAAAAAACTTTCACAAAAGAACAAGCAAAAACAACAAAAAAAAAAAACTAAAATAAATATTATGAGCATAAAAAAATCATATGATCCAAAACAAAAATAAAATAACAAAAAACACACACAAAAAAACAAAAAACAATTATCAACATAAATTAAAATTTCAGAACTGAACCGAATAAAAATAAAACTCCATCAAAAAATAAAACGATAAAAGTTAAAAACAAATAATAAAAGCATAAATGCATAAATATGGATAAAAAAATGAACATTGTCCAAGAAGTACTAGAAAAAAAAAAGCAAAAGGATTAATACTAGATAAAAAATTAAAAGAATAAGTGCCAAAATGAAAAACAAAATATATAATTAATTTCAATTGAAGGAAAAAAAATTGCAACAAATAAAAACCTTGGGACCGAAAAACAATAAAGGGATTTAAAAAAAATGCAGTGTAATTGTTTAAAAAATTAAAAGACCGTAATGTACTTTCCAGTTGGAGGAGAGAGAAAAAGGGGGAAGAAAAACTATCCACCGGAGATTCCACGGCCACTTTCACACGACACGTGTCGTACCAGGAGGAAGAGGACATGGTTGTGCACCGTATGACACAGCAACCAGATATTTACCACCACCTAAAGACACCGCACGCGCCACCTAAGAGACATGTCTACATGTAAAACCGATGACGCGCCTAAACACATACCTTTTTTGTCTTTTTTGGAGGGTATGTAAGTAATTGTATTGTGCAAAATTTTATGAAAAATCTAAAATACCCTTTGTCAGCCAATGTCTTTTGGCAGCTCCGAGGGGTAATAGGTGGTTTCAATATGCAATAAATATTGAAAAGACCATAACACCCCGGTACTGAGGGTTAAATTTTGGTGATTCTAGGGGTAAAATAGTAATTTTACTATTGAAATCCACAATAAATATATATAGTGAAACCTCGACGCGTTTTATATATATATATATATATATATATATATATATATATATATATATTAAAGTTATGAAAAGAATATTAATTTTATTTTCATATCACAATCTTATGATAGGAAATGACAAACAACTTATAAGAATTGACAAACAACTTAAAATATTTACTTTATATGTGTTATCAGTTTTGTTAATATAATAGATACTGAAAGATTATATAGTTATTATTTTTATACTTTGTGTGATTAATCAAAGTATACACAAATTTACCCGAATATCTATATTAATAAAAAAAATACAAAATAGATAAATGACTACCCTCTCACGAAGCATAAATAATCTCTCACGAAGCATAAATATCTTCGAATGACTATTTCCATCATCATAATCGATAAATGACTGTCCTCTCACGACGCATTATGCACCCAATAGCAAAGTTGTCAATACCGTTCCGGTCGCCGTTCCGGTTTTTCGATTGGAACGGAACGTTCTGGTTTCGGAGCATTCCGGCGTGCCGTTTCGGTGTCGTACTGTTCATATATAATTAATTATATATATAAAAAAAAATATTAATTTAACAAGCATAATTAAAATTTGAATTCTTTTATATTTAAAATATTTTGGTGTTTTTAAAATATTTTGATGTATAAATGTCAAAAATAATTTTTAAAAAATAAAAAAAATAGATTTTGAACTCGGAACGGTACGCCCGGTACAGAACCGGGGCGTTCCGGCCGGAATTGGGCCAGATTTTCTGGATCCGACCGGAATTGAAACCGGGACAAAAACGACGCCGTTTTGTCCCGGATTTTGAAGTGGAACGGGCCGTTCCGGCCGGAACGGAACGGGATTCATAACTATGCCCAATAGCTTCTACAAACACACGTACAAGTACCTAGCATCCTCAGATCATCTTTTCTTCTTCACATCCTCCAAGATTTGTTTATGCAATTAAAAAAATTGATGGAAAATTACTTGTTTTAGTTACAGGTTTTAAATAGACCACTATTTACGGGGATGGGGGAGGGGGCGGGGGTAGGAGCAATTACTTATAATATAATAGGCATGGAAAAAATACTAGAGAGTTTTTTATTACTCAACTCGACACAATTCATTGTAAATTATGATAGTAAAATTATCATTTTACCCTAGAGTTGAAAAAATTTAACCCCTTGGACCGGGGTCATTTTCTATATTTCCAGGGGACATGGACAGTCTTTCTGAATTCTTTGCATAATGAAACTATTATCTTACACCTGGATGCTGAGAAAAAGACGCGGAATAATTCGGGGTGTTTTCGATTTTTCTTAAATTTCAGAACAGTAAAACTATTGAAATAACCCCCGAAAAGAAAAAACAGAAAACTACAGTCGAGGGGTAGTGTGGTACTTTCACCCTCGGTTTTTTCATGATTATCGTTGGGTACAGGGGTGTATAGGTAATTTACCAAAATTTTGAGCAGTAGGAACTGCCTTTCTGCCGTGTCAACTGGTGCATCACCATGTTCCCTTTCTCCCAGTGCGGCGTGTGTCAGTGTCTGGTGTTCAGGGTATCGCCGATGAATGGGTTTGTGTTTTTTCTCCTTTTTCCTTCTCCTGCCGTCGCAAATAACATCTAAGTCCTTCATGTGTGTAAGCTGTTTATTTTAGTCCCTGAGGTTTTGATTTCGTTTTTATTCTTGATTCTTCAATGAAAAGTTTGATTATTTTTAATTGTACCCTTAAATTGAAACTAATTATATATGTTTGTTTTCAATTTAGTCCTTATTCTTTTTATTTTTGATTTATTTTGGGTTCCTTTAATTTTTTTCGGTATGCAGGTTTAATTTGTTTTAATTTTATACTCCAATTGAAATTGGACATATATTCTACTTTTCATTTCAGTCCTTATTCTTTTAATTTTTTAACAAAATTACACTGCAACTACCTTTAAAAATGTGATTTTTTGTTTCGATCCTAAGATTTTTATTTGTTTCAATTTTATCCTTCAATTGGTATTAATTATATATATTTTGTTTTAATTGTGTCCTCCAATTGAAATTGGTCACATATACTACTCTTTATTTTGGTCCTTATTCTTTTAATTTTTTAACAAAATTACACTGCAATTGTTTTTAAATAATACATTTATTTGTTTCGATCCCAAGGCTTTTGTTTGTTTTAATTTTGTCTGTTGATTAGAAGTAATTATATATTTTGTTTTGATTTGTGTCCTCCAATTGAAATTGGTCATATATAATTCTCTTCATTTCAGTCCTTATTCTTTTAATTTTTTTAACAAAATTACACTGCAATGTTTTTTAAAAATACTTTTATTTGTTTCGTCCTTGTTTTTTTATTCAATTTTTCCTTCGAATGGGAGTAATTATATATTTTATTTTTTATTTCGGTCCTTATTCTTTGAATTTTTTCTTTGATATTAATTCCTTTGGTTTTTTTGGTCATTGGATAGTGTTTATTTTTTAGCTGTATTTATGCATCTATACTTTTAGTTTTTGTTTTTAATTTTTATCATTTTATTTTTTATTAGGATTTTATTTTTAATAGGTTCAATCCTAAAATTTTAATTTATGTTGGTGATCATTTTAAAATTAATATTACTCCCTTTTTCTCTTTGCTCTTTTTTTTTTGTGTTTTATTTTATTTTTACTTTTCTTTGGATCAAATGATTTTATTGTTTGTGCAATAATAATGATAATTTATGTTGGTGATCATTTAAAATTAATATTGCTCCCTTTTTCCCTTTGTTCTTTTTTTTTTTGTGTTTTATTTTTTGATTTTTATCTTTTCTTTGGATCAAATGATTTTATTGTTTGTGCAATAATAATGATAATTTTAGTGATTATTTTTTATTTTATTTTTGTAAAAATGTTATGCTTTTTTATTTTATTTTCCAGGGCAATTTAATGATTTTAATTGTTTGGGCAATAATATTGATAATAATTTTAATTGTTACAGTGATGATAATGATGGTAACATAGGGGTGAATTTTCAATTTATGTTTTTTTCTTTTTGTAGATAGAGAATTAACTATTTATTTTTTATTTGATTATTGCAGGTATTTTCACAATATATATTTTGTTTTTGTATTTAATTTACATTGAATTATAAAATGAACTAATCTTAATACGGTGAATTCAGATATCCGAATCTTCTTGTTTTTTTAATGATGATGATAATTTTATGTTGGTTATTTCGTTGAAACCTACTAAACAGATAAGTTTATATCGATTTAAAATTCATATATTTTATAGAAAACTTGCACTTCACATGAATTTTATACATATTTATTATTATGCCTAAATTTATATTATAATATAAAAAATCTCATACAATTAATATTTTTTTGTGCTGAAAAAATTATGGTGCCGCCACGATGATGCACAAGGGCATTGGCTAGTATATATATAATTGAACCAACTCTCTCTCTCTCTCTCTCTCTATCTATCTATTATTTTAATGTAATTAGGGATCATTTTCATAATGGGTTGACGAATTTCTTACATGAAATATAAGAAACACGGCTCGGAATATATATTGGGTGAGTCGTGTATTCAATATTATTTATATGAACATGTTTTTTAAAAATAAAAACTTATCTCACAATAATTTTATAAAATATATTTTTAAATCACAATTAAAAATATTTAAAAAAACATATATTACCTTATAGCTAAAAGAGGTAGGGATTTTACTGTTCATCAAGACTGAAATAACAATTCACTGGACATTTATCTCCCTGCTTCGCGTGAGCATGTTCTTTTTTACTTCTTTTTTTGCTTTTTTGCTTTTTATTTTTTACTTCCGGGTTACATTTTTCATTTTCTTGCTTTTTTTTTTGTTTTTTTATTACTTTTTTTCTAAATTTTTTTTCTTTCTTGCCTTTTTTTGTTATTATGTTTTTTTCTAATTATTTTTTTCATATTTTCGCATGAAATATTTTTTTTCTGGTTATATTTTTTTTTCTTTTTTGACTTATATATATTTATTTGTTATTTATTACAATTATATAAGTTTTGATTTGTTTCAATTTCGTCCTTTAATTCAAAGTAATTAGATAATGTAAATTCAGTTTGGTCCCTTGTGCTTTTAATTTTGCGTTTTGGGCTGAAATCCTTAATATTTGTTATATCAAAGTTTTGATTTAAGTCAATTTTATCCTTCCAGACAAATTTATCATAAATCCTTAATAATTTTGGTGTTAAAGTTTGATTTCTTTCAATTTTATCCTTCCATACAAATAAATTATGTATTTGAGTTCCATTTCGGTACCAATTCTTTTAATTTCTGGTTTTAGTTCGGATTATGGAATTTCAATATAAGGATTTATTTCAATTTCATCCTTTAAATTAAATTTATTACATATGTTTTTTTTTATTTTATCCCTTATACTTTTAATGTGATATTTTATTTTGGTTCATTTATTTCTTATACATATTTCTTGCATAGTTCCTATTTTAGTTCATATTTATATATATATGCTTTTCGTTTTTCTTTCCAATTTTACTTTATTTCCAATATCATTAAATTTTTCTATTTAATTTCTAAATTTTCACATTTACTGTTTGTTCACTATAGGCTAGGTATATATTTTTATATTTGTTTAATATTAACGTCCTTATATATATTCTTTGCAAATAAAATCATAGTTGATGATAAAAAATTTCAAATACTTCTAATATAATAATATGACAAATAAATCTTATAAATGAAAAAAAATGAATCTTTTTAGCAATAGTCATGGTGTTATCGATATTATAACCAATAATAATTAAAATATTAATTATGTATATAATATTTATGATGACATATTCAAATAATTTCTTAACATCAAATAATATTTATTTTAATTTATTTTATGTTGTTTTGAAAAAAAAATTATTTATACTGATCATTTGTTATTTTTTTTTCTTTTAGGTATGTCAAATTATTATTATTTCTGTATATTTATGTAATATAAATGTTTAAATATATATATATATATATATATATAGTGTGTGGGTGTGGGTGTTTGACCTTGATTTTTTTGAAAAATAAAATATCTTTAGTCCATATCATCAATTATAATTTTGTTATCTACCAATTAAATTATTGTCAAGTTAGTTAAAAAAAACACCAATCAAATTGTTTGGAGCATGTATATATATGTGTGTGTGCGTGTTTGACCTGAATTTTTTTTTTAAAAAAATGTCTAATTAGTGAAAAAAACACCAATCAAATTGTTTTGAGCCTGTATATATATATGTGTGTGTGTGTGTTTTTTACCTGGATTTTTTTGAAAAACAAAACATTTTTAATCCATATCATCGATTGTGATTTTGCTATCTACCAATTAAATTATTGTCAATTTAGTTAAAACAAACACCAATCAAATTGTTTGAGGCATAAAATAAATCACTCATCTGCACTAAAAATCAATAACTGTAATTTAACTATTTGCTAACGAAAAAATTCATAAAACAAATAAAACATATATAACAATCAATCAGTATGTTACACGGAGCCCATGACTCATTTGAAAAAGAATTTTTTCAATTCCAACTGTATAATCTACCGATACAATAATTATCAAAATAGTTTTAACGGCAACAATATTCAATCACTTTTAGGTAGAAAAACAACATTTCTAACATATTCCAATAATTATATTTTTACTGCTTCAATAGTAAATTAACCAGTTACAACACGTATAAAATCATTTCATTTCCTACATGGAGAAAAACCTACATAAAGTATTCAAAATAATGATAATAATTATTTTTACATTTTTTCCTTATACATATGTGAGACTGTTTATATATTTTAATATTTATTTAAAATTATCGCCTAAAATTATATATAACAAGAAACAAAGTGGCCTAGGATTTTTTCAGATAAATATATTCATATCAATATTCTAAAATACATTTAATATAGTAATATGATAAATAAATCTGATAAAATAAAAAATATTTTTATGTATAATATTTTAGATCTAATGTTACTGGAAAAAAATAAACTAAAAAATAAACAGGTGAACTAATTTACCTAGGTTATCTTCAATTAAAAAACTATACAAACCACTTCCCATTTCGATAATATTGTTTCTGTTAGGGAAAAAAATTCTTTTCTAACATATTTTATCTGATACAATTTTGTTAATTAAATATCAAAATAACTAATTATAGCACGCAAAATTTTTTAGTTTATTTCTTCAAAAAATTACAATAATATTTATTTATAATATATATATATATATAACCTATTTCTTATTATTTTAAAATATTTTTAATATAAGAATATGACCAATAAATTTTACAATCAGTTTCTGACATATAAAAAAAATCAATTCTAACAGTTTTTATCAAAAAAAAATTAGCAGCAACAAAATATATAAATATGCTTGTTTTTAAACTAAAACCACAAAAACTATCACATTATTATTTACACCACCTCAGCTATCGAATCAAAACTTTTGAACTTGGGGGACAGTTCTGTGTTTCAGTGCCAAGGCACGAACAGTAGGCCGCGGGTGTCTCTATCGACCGTGACATAACCAACGACGTCACTTTAGAAAAAGCCCCTTCTTTGTCACCACCACGACCCTCTCAAACCCCGTGTGCAGTAAGCGTGACAGCTAGTTTGCCATGTCACCCCGCATGTATATGTACTCATCCTCTGCTCTCTTTCTCGCTTCAAAAAAACACAAACTGGCAGCAGAGCAGAAGACCAAACCGAGAGAAAAACACTTGACCCGACGACCAGAAGTACGAAACCATTTCAAGAATGCAAAGACCCTCGAAGAGATCCAAAACAGGCGAAGCTCCGGCAGCGACCCTCTTTTCACCGCCGGAAATTCCACCTGTAAGATTGGCCCAAGATCAAGAGTTGGCTTTAATGGTTGCTGCTCTCAGGAACGTAGTTTCTGGCACCACTTCATCTGATTTCTCAAGGGAGTTAAATAGTTTTAACGAGCCGATCACCACTTCATATTCACAATTTGGAAGTACAAGCAGTAACGAGAATAGTTTTTGCAACTCAATATGGCCTCCATCGTCGGATCTCGACACGTGTGCTGTTTGCAAGATCAAAGGCTGTTTAGGATGCAACTTTTTCCCGCCGAATCACGAAGATAAAAAAGACGACAAGAAAGGGGGGAAAAAGAGAGTAAAGAAAAATTACAGAGGTGTAAGGCAACGGCCATGGGGGAAATGGGCGGCAGAAATAAGAGATCCGCTGCGGGCTGCAAGGGTTTGGTTGGGGACGTTTACCACAACGGAGGCGGCGGCAAGGGCTTATGATAAGGCGGCTATTGATTTTAGAGGGCCAAGAGCGAAGCTTAATTTTCCTTTCCCTGAGGGTGGTATTTCTAGTTTTGAAGAGAGTAAAGAAAAGCGTGGAAAACATGTGAAGCAGCAAGAGAAAAGCGAGAACAGAAGTGGATTTGAAGAGGGAATGGGGAAAGAAAGTGAGCTCTGGCATAAGATTGGAGATGAAGAGATGCATGAATGGATGATGATGATGTTGGATTTTGGAAATGGGGATTCTTCAGGCTCTACTGGTACTGAAAGTGCTGCGACTATCGGGATTTGATTACTTTTTTATGCGTTCTTGATTTTTATTTTAGTTGTTTAAAAAAGTACGCTAATTGTAAGAGATTTTTTATTCTTTTCCTTCTTATATTCAATAAAGAATCATTAAGTAGATGGTCATAGAGTCTTAAGTTGCACTCTTTCACCGTACAATTTATGAAATATTGTTCTAATATCTTGTACTTCGTAGTACAGAAAAGTGACGAGGCAAACAGTTCTGTAGACAGGAGGTCCTCTGTTTTTATGTTCTGTTCTCCCTCTGTGCTGAGCTGCTGCTGCGAAAATCTGGAATGTCAACAGGGACCCACGTCAGGTATAAATTAACAAGAGAACTCACCTGATGAAAAAGGCAACTGTGGCCCTGTGGGCTCCTCCCATGTTTGCAGGACAGTGTCCACGCCTCTGGCTGAAGTGATTGGATCATGTTGACCATATATCATCACTTTTTTTAATTTGGCTAAATTATACATACCTGTACTAATTTTAATGACTTTTTAATTGAATAATTAGTTAAGTGGCCTTGAGTTATCTGATAGTCATGAGACTCCTTTTACGAGTGAGTGATTTTTAGAGAGCAAACTTAAGCTGCACCGTCCACGTTTTATATATAATCACGTGTGTGAATATTAAGTAAGAGAAAAGTGAGCGGACCGAAAAGAAAAGAAAGATAGTGGTGAAGATGAGAATATCCACAACGTAAGAGAGAGATCAAAGTTTTTTATTTGAGGAATATATTAGACAATTATCATTTAATTGGTTGGTTTTGGTGGGAATTAGATGCTCGGCTTACACCAGGGTCATGCCATTAAATAATTGAGCTCTCATGAGCACATGATTAACGTGTTAATGGCAGGGTTGTCCGTTTTGTTTTAGCTGAAATTGCTGAAATATTTTGTATCAGTTAAAAAAATGAGATAAAATAATGTTGTTTTTATCTCGGTTTAAATTTTAGCTCATTCTGATTTTGATGAGAAGTTAATATTTAGATGCTTAAAGTAGTCATGTTATATTTATGTAATTTTGATGAGAAGTTAATATTTAGATGCTTAAAGTCGTGCGGTCTAAATTAATATTTTGTAAATAATTGAGATCAATTAAATCATAGTATAATTTTATAATAATATTAGATACCACTATAATGATAATCTAAATATTTGATATTGATGATGATGAGAGATTGAATATTCCATTTTAACATACGATAATGAAACTGTAAGGGATGTGTTTGAGAAACACTAAAACGTGTTTTTCAAAAGAAATTGAATTGATTTTTTTTTTGTTTTAAATGAAGATTTTTTTAGTGTTTTTAGATTATTTTGATGTGTTCATATAAAAAATAATTTGTTTTTAAAATATCATTGTAATTTATTTTTATATGAAAAACATTGAAAAACAACCATAACCACACCAACAAATATCCTCAAGACCGTGCTTGTTTTTATTGTTTAATTTATATCTTAAAATATTTTTTGTTCGGTGTTTTTGATGATTTTTATATGCTAATATTAAAAATAAAAAAATAAAAAAGTAAATAAAAATAGAAAGAGCTGAAATTCATAATTAAGCGAAGTGAATAAGCATTTATGGAGGTTATATGTATATATAAATTAGAGGCAAATAAAAAAAATATTTTCTCACTTCACATGAGATCTTTTCTTAAAGGGTATACCAATATTGCAAATATAAAAGCAAGTGGAGATCCTGTTTAAGATCAGGTGAGAAATCTCGACAAGCTGTAATATTACCATAGGACTAATGTGAGCCTTCTCTGTAAGTTAGAGGACTAAAAAGCCCGCTCTTGAAACTCTGGGGATGGTTTTGAAAATTAATTCAAGAGCGAAACTGATTTTATTAACAAATAACTAAAAGAATACGAAATTTACTGTTCATACACTCTGAAAACACTGTGGACGCGAGCTTTTTCATCCGCGTGTCGCGTGAGTTCGTCCACCCTATTTTTTTTTGTTTTTTCCGCCTATGAACAGTGTAGTGACGATTTTAGCCCCGGTAATAAGACAAAATAGCGTTTTCGGCTGAGGGCTAAAGGCGTAATTGCGCGCGTCCGTACCGGTCCGGTTCGGTCCGGTCCGCCGCATGGGTTTTTTTTTTAAATAGCTAAATACGGTTATAGCCCCTAATAAGACAAAAGGTATTAATAAGGGACAGGGCTATAACGGTAACTGACCATTATTATTTATTTATTTTTCGAAATTCTGTCAGGCGCGTGCCGATCATGCGACGCACGGTGTTCCCCCTAACGTCCCTTTCAAATGGCGCGTGCGGTACTCTACGGTGGCCGGAAATGGGCTACCGGCGCCTAATCCGGTTCGCCTCCTCTTGGTCTTCCTCCCGGTGCGGCGTGTTTTGCAACACGGTGGCCGTGGACGCGGCGGTGGCCGGTTAAAGCCGGTTGCACCGTTTCTCTCTCTCCTGCACGTCAAAGTGCAGGAGAGCCCCCCGAGTTGTGTATACTTTCACTTCGGTCCCTTTACTTTTAATTGTGTTATATACTGTGCAGTTTGGCTTGATTTCGGTTATATAAGTTTTGATTTCCTTCGATTGGGTCCTTCAATTGCAATTGATTAAATGTGAATGTTTCACTTCGGTCCTCCTTCTTTTAATTTCCGGATTATGTTGAAAAAGTTTAAATATATTCGGTACAGTAGTTTCCATTTTTGCAAATTTGTCCTTTAATTGAAAATATTAATAAATCTGATTTTCATTTCAGCCCTTAAACTTTTAATTTTTGATTTTCATCCCTTTATATTTTATTTTCATTTCACCCCTTATACTTTTATTTTTTAAAATTTCTAATATAACCCCTACTTTTGTCCATGTATATATAAGTGTGTTTAACACATTAATAATAATAATAATAATAATAATAATAATAATAATAATAATAATAATAATAATAATAATAATAATAATAATAGTAGTAGTAGTAGTAATAATCATAGTAATAATAATAATAATAATAATAATAATAATAATAATAATAATAATAATAATAATAATTTAATTGTTTTTCTTTCTTCCTCTTTTGTTAATTTTTTTTTTCCTTCGTATAATTTAATAATTTTTATTGTTTTGACAGTAATGGCAATGATATTTTTTTTTCCTTTTGTTAAAGTTTCTAAAATATTTGTAGTCTTTCATTAATTATATGTTCTAATATTTATTGAATATTATCTCATAGGAATATATATAGAGCGAAGAAAACATGACCTAAAATTTTTTGAATAAAAAAAATTAATATGAGTATTCTTAAATACATGTAATATAATCATATAATGATAAATCGGATAAAATAAAATAAAAATTGTCTTCAAATTTTAATTTTGTACATAACACAATAATAATAATAATAATAATAATAATAATAATAATAATAATAATAATAATTTAATTATTTTTCTTGCTTCCTCTTTTGTTAATGTTTTTTTTCCTTCGTATAATTTAATAATTTTTATTGTTTTGACAATAATGGCAATGATTTTATTTTTTCCTTTTGTTAACAATTATTTCAATAATAATAATAATAATAATAACAATAATAATAATAACGATAATAAGAATAATAATAACAATAATAATAATAACAATAATAATAACAATAATAACAATAATAATAATAATAACAATAATAATAATAACAATAATAATAATAACAATTATTTTTTGTTAGTGACTCTTTTGTTAATATTTTTTTACTCTTCATAATTTAATAATTTATATTCTTTTGACAGTAATGGTGTTAATTTTTTTTATATATATTTTTAGTCTTTCGCCTAAGAATATATATAGGGAAAAGAAAACATGACCTAGGATTTTTTTAATATAAAAAATTAATATAAGTATTCTGAGATATATTTAATATAGTTATATAATAGTAGATGATCTGCCACACAATTACAAATAACCGATTAAAACACATTCACAAATATATTTATTTTTATTTCTAATATAACCCCTACTTTTGTCCATGTATATATAAGTGTGTTTAACACAATAATAATAATAATAATAATAATAATAATAATAATAATAATAATAATAATAATAATAATAATAATAATAGTAGTAGTAGTAGTAGTAGTAGTAGTAGTAGTAATCATAATAATAATAATAATAATAATAATAATAATAATAATAATAATAATAATAATAATAATAATAATAATAATAATAATTTAATTGTTTTTCTTGCTTCCTCTTTTGTTAATGTTTTTTTTTCCTTTGTATAATTTAATAATTTTTATTGTTTTGACAGTAATGGAAATGATATTTTTTTTTCCTTTTGTTAAAGTTTCTAAAATATTTGTAGTCTTTCATTAATTATATGTTCTAATATTTATTGAATATTATCTCATAGGAATATATATAGGGCGAAGAAAACATGACCTAAATTTTTTTGAATAAAAAAAATTAATATGAGTATTCTTAAATACATGTAATATAATCATATAATGATAAATTGGATAAAATAAAATAAAAATTGTCTTCGAATTTTAATTTTATACTTAACACAATAATAATAATAATAATAATAATAATAATAATAATAATAATAATAATAATAACAATAATAATAATTTAATTGTTTTTCTTGCTTCCTCTTTTGTTAATGTTTTTTTTTCCTTTGTATAATTTAATAATTTTTATTGTTTTGACAGTAATGGAAATGATATTTTTTTTTCCTTTTGTTAAAGTTTCTAAAATATTTGTAGTCTTTCATTAATTATATGTTCTAATATTTATTGAATATTATCTCATAAGAATATATATAGGGCGAAGAAAACATGACCTCAAATTTTTTTAATAAAAAAAATTAATATCAGTATTCTTATATACATCTAATATAATCATATAATGATAAATCGGATAAAATAAAATAAAAATTGTCTTCGAATTTTAATTTTGTACTTAACACAATAATAATAATAATAATAATAATAATAATAATAATAATAATAATAATAATAATAATAATAATAATAATAATAATAATTTAATTGTTTTTCTTGCTTACTCTTTTGTTAATGTTTTTTTTTCTCTGTATAATTTAATCATTTTTAATCTTTTGGCAGTGATGGCAATGCTATTTTTTTTTTCCTTTTGTTAAAGTTTCTAAAATAATTTTAGTCTTTCATAATAATAAAAATAATAATATAATTATATTCAGCATAAAAATAATAATAATAATAATAATAATAATAATAATAACAATAATAACAATAATAATAATAATAATAACAACAACAACAATAATAATAATAATAATAATAATAATAATAATAATAATAATAATAATAATAATAATAATAATAACAATTATTTCAATAATAATAATAATAACAATAATGAGAATAACGATAATAAGAATAATAATAACAATAATAATAATAACATTAATAATAACAATAATAACAATAATAATAATAATAACAAGAATAATAATAACAATAATAATAATAACAATTATTATTTGTTAGTAACTCTTTTGTTAAAATTTTTTTTACTCTTCATAATTTAATAATTTCTATTGTTTTGACAGTAATGGTGTTAATTTTTTTTATATATATTTTTAGTCTTTCGTCTAAGAATATATATAGGGAAAAGAAAACATGACCTAGGATTTTTTTAATATAAAAAATTAATATAAGTATTCTGAGATACATTTAATATAGTTATATAATAGTAGATGATCTGCCACACAATTACAAATAACCGATTAAAACACATTCACAAATTGATCAATAAACTACAACAAAAAAATATCACACCAAACAATCAAATAATTCACCATACAAATGCATACAAAAAATATTTCCATAACCAGTAAACACAACTGAATAAAGAAAAATTAGATGATCGGCCACACAATTACAACAAAACTAACCACCAACAAATTCCCGATTGACTACAGCAAACAAAAATCTCTAATCAATATAATCTATTACATTTTTTCGACCAACTGATTATATAATTATCAATCCAATTAAAACACACCAGATAATCAAAACATTGCAATTTTACAATCTATGAGTTCATTAAATCAACACACGATTCAAATCCAAACTGTGACTAAATTATTCTCCAAGACAGTAATATAATGTCAACAACCAACCAAATCAATGCAAACAAAAAATAATCTATCTTTAATACATTTCAGCGATTACAATATTGCTATCAACCAGTTAAATGCTTAATAACTGTTAAAAAATATTTAACCATCAACACATTCAGTTCAAGACAACAAAAAATCATCTTTCATTCATTTTATTGATTACAAATTTACATCAACCAATTAAATAACCATCAAAACAATTAGTACATACTAAACAATTAATCAATTATGGTCTTGCAATACTCAAATTACAATTCGCTGATCTTTCATAAATTTTATCGCTTATAATTTTTAAATTTTGAAATTGAATTATTATCTGAGTATTTAAGCTTATAACAATAATCAACTAATTCAATACATAAAAAAAAATTATTGCATGATTTAAAATTTACAATTCTCTATCTATCAACTAAAAAATTCTTTGTTTACCATATAAATAATCAGTTTGCTACATATAAAAAGCCCGGCGCAACGCGCGGGCTACCCAACTCGTTTTATAACTAAAAAAGAAACAATAACCTCTTATTCTTACACTCGTCGTTGCCATAAAAGACCAGTCTGTGTCCCCATCTCTTTCTCTTTCCCTGTTTCCTTTCCTTGCTTTCTCTACTTAAAGAAGCAAGCATCGTTTTTCTGTTCTTGTTTTTTTTTTTTCTTACAGTTAAGAGAAACAATTATTTGGTTTGGTTTGGTTTGGATTGGAGGAAAGCTCTATAAACTGGCGATGGAGAGAGATTTTCTGGGTCTGGGTTCGAGAAACAATCCAGTTACTATAAAGGAAGATGCCACTGATACTACTCTTAAGGATTCTGGTATGCTAGTTTCTTTTCATTGAAATATTCTTTCTTCTTCAATCTGTTTTCATTACAACTCTAACCGACCGTGTTCTATGTTCTGATGTTGTTAAATTTTATATGATGTTTTTCATTATGTTGAATTTATTGTTTTTCTTGATTTTACCCCGTTTGGTTGCTCAGAAACTGAGAAAAAGAAAATATATGCAGGTGTGCTGTTTTTCTACTACTGATCTAAGTCTTTGTCCGTGCTTATATGTTGATTGTTGCGATGGGTTTTGCGTTTTTTTTTTTTGGGAGAATTGTATGTGCAGGTGATATCAGAATTAACTTTTTTTTCCACCTGCCTGCTTTCATTTATTATTTCTGAGGAGCCATAAAAGGGTAAAAGCACATGGTTTTTCTTTCTCCAAGAAGAAACTTCGTGGGGAAAATAAGAAAAAAATAAAAATTTAATGGTACAAAAAAGTTTAGGGCACATGGTACAAATATTATTAATATTAATATTAATAAAAGAGTTATAACAGCTCGGTTTGCCACTGCTCATGCACACCCAGAGCCACTGTGGACTGGGGTGCATGATCAGCTGTTAACAATGTATGAGGGTGCGCTGCCTCTTCAAATTAAAATCGGTTGTTGCTTTAGAGGCGCTGAATACACTACTGCTTGCAACGGCTTTGAGGCTGCGTGAATTACACTGTAAAACGAGAGATAATTTAACGTTGCGTGATTTACAATTTAAGATAGTGCGGTGCCTTTTCAAAAATCAACATTTGCGTTGCCTTTTCAAAGATCAACATTTCACACGGAAATGGTACATGCACTGCTGGTTCTGTATATTAAAAACCTCAAAAATAGAGATTCAGGCTGCGTGAATTGCACTGTAAAAAGGAGAAAAAAAACAGCTGCGTGATATGCAATTTTGGCCCATGCACTGCGTTTTGAAATTTCCACATTTGACTGCACTGCTATTTCTGAAAATTAAAAGCTTCACGCAGATATGCACTGTTGTTTCTGCAATTGAGGAGCTACACGCGGGACTGCACGCTGGACTTCACTGAGGGTGTTTGGCATTGTGGTGCGATCTGCTTTTGCCAGATCGCACCACAATTTTAATGTTTGGTAAACACAAAAACACGATTTAAGAGATGGGTCCCACAAACTTTTTTGAGCCGGAACGCCGTTTCTGAAAAGCTGGTTTTCGATACTTTTTTTTTGCCGATTTATCAAATACCGATCTGCGATTACAAATTACAAATGTGCGATAAGAAATATATCCGTTGGAAATCCATAAATCTTATCTTTACCCTTCAGAAAATCTTATCTTCTCTGAACATTTTTCTTCCTTCTCTTCCTTCACGTCTGCACCAACCAACGTCCACACTTCTCCACACCCGAAGGCTACCTTCTCTTCTTCTCCACAACCGAAGGCTGCCTTATCTTCTTCTCGTCCGCAAAAAACCCTTCTCCTCTGCAACCCTCACTGCAACCCTCTCTTCTAACCCACTTTCCTTCTCTGCAAGTTGAAGACGATCTGCACTCACCACCACCGCACTCTCCTTCTCCACACCCTTCGGCTGCCTTCACTTCTTCTCGTCCGCAAAAAATCACAACCTTCTCCTCTGCAACCCTCACTGCGACCCTCTCTACAAACCCACTTTCCTTCTCTGCCAGTTGAAGACGATCTGGACTCACCACCACCGCACTCTCCTTCTCTTCCAGATCAAGACGACCTGTCGGTCATCAGTGATTCTATCTGCCGTCATCGCCATTTCCTTCATCGCCGTCCAATACCCAAGCAGTCAAACCACAACCGTCCGATTGTTCTTCTCAATCATCACAAACTCTCCTTGTGATTCGCAACGATCTTGCTGAAATCGGTGAGTTTTAACCATGGTCTCTCTAAATTCACTTCCTATTTCATGCAATTTAAAAATCGCCCTGTTCTCTCCTCTGCCCACAGATCCCATCTTCTCCACGCAACACCCTCACTTCACCAGCACATCGATAAATTGTAAGCTTTTGTTTCTGTCAAATTCTTCAATTAATATGTGTATTTGTTGATGAAATTGCACTATATATTTTCTGTTGAAATTGTTGAAATTGCCGTGATTTTTGTGATGAAATTGCTGTGAGTTTTCTGAGAAATTGCCGTGAGTGTTGTCGGTGAAATTGTTGATTTTGTTGAGATTTTTTATGTGATTTTTCTGAGAATTTGATGAAATTACCGTGACTGTTTTATGAGAAATTTATGTGAAATTGCTGTGAGTTTTCTGAGAAATTGCCGTGAGTGTTGTCGGTGAAATTGTTGAATTTGTTGAGATTTTTTATGTGATTTTTCTGAGAATTTGATGAAATTACCGTGAGTGTTTTATGAGAAATTTCTGTGAAATTTTGCAAAATTGCTGTGAGTTTTCTGAGAAATTGCCGTGAGTGTTGTCGGTGAAATTGTTGATTTTGTTGAGATTTTTTATGTGATTTTTTCTGAGAATTTGATGAAATTACCGTGACTGTTTTATGAGAAATTTATGTGAAATTGCTGTGAGTTTTCTGAGAAATTGCCGTGAGTGTTGTCGGTGAAATTGTTGAATTTGTTGAGATTTTTTATGTGATTTTTCTGAGAATTTGATGAAATTACCGTGAGTGTTTTATGAGAAATTTCTGTGAAATTTTGCAAAATTGCTGTGAGTTTTCTGAGAAATTGCCGTGAGTGTTGTCGGTGAAATTGTTGAATTTGTTGAGAATTTTTATGTGATTTTTCTGAGAATTTGATGACATTACCGTGAGTTTTTTCTGTTAATTTTATGTTAAATTGTTGTGAGTTTATGCTGTGAAATTGTTGAAATTGCTGTGACTTTTTTCTGTGAAATTGTTGAAATTGGCCTTCTGTTGAAATTGACATTCTTTTGAAATACTTTCTTTTCTTTTATTCTAAGACTGGAGATGTTGGGTTTTATCGATGTTAGTTTGCTTTTCTTGTTTCATCATTGATGTTGTTAAACAAAATTAATTAATGTTCTTTGTTTTATCTTTGTATTACTGTGATTGATCAGGTCTGCTTTCTCATCTGAAAGTTTATTGGTTGATTAGCGTGGAGCAGTTGCATTTCCTTACGTTAAGAAGTTTCTTAATGCTCTATGATTGCACGTTTTTTCGAATTCCAGTTCCTGTATGCGGTGTTGTGTTCTGTATCACAAAGTTACATAGGATTTTGCGGAGACTGTTAAAATTGTTTGATATTATTATGAACGTGAAAGCGAAATTATTGGTGCATTGAATTGTGAATTGTTTTTCAATAAATTCTCCTGTTTCCGATTCAGAATAATATTGATGTGCAAGATTAGCAAATATAAATAATACAATAATGAAGGACTATAAAATAATTAATAAACGAAATATAATTCTAGTCCTCAAATAATCAAGTAGAGACTTGATTTCAATATAAAAACATTGTAAGAAAACCTTTCTTATTTTTTAATGAAATTTCGTAATTATTTGTAATCATTTAAATGTATAAAAATAAAAATTTAATAAAATTTATAATAAATATAATTTATTAAACAAAAAATTTAAATGAAATTTCTTATTTATAATCGCAAGATGATGCTGTTTTTGTTGAATATGATCGTAATCCCAATTATATCCCAGATGAGTTATTACCAGATGTTGTTGCGTGTGAAACTAGTCAGAGATCGCGCAGAAATTCACATATGGATATTGTTCGCGAGGGCATTGCAAATAGTTTGATGGGAGAATGAAATGACGTTTCCATGTTACTTGAAGTATTCACATTAATAGAAATTGTTATTTATTTTTAAATGCGTTTTTAGAAGTTATATATATATATATATATATATATATATATGACAAAATTATATAAAAAATTTAATATACAAAATTATAATTACATAATTATAATTTTGTATTATAATGATCTATTAATTTTGTATAAAATTATTCTATTAGTCATTTTAAAATAATAATAATACATTTTATTCTAATGATTATTAATCTACAAAATTTAAAAAATTATTTATATATGTATGTGTCTCATTTAAAGTAATTTCATTAATTATTAATTAAATGATATTATTATAATAAATGAAATTTACAATATATATATATATATATACATATACCCTTTAAAGTAATTTCGCAAAAGCAAAAGCAATATGAAAAGTTTGGTAACCAAACACCCAAAACTGCTTTTTTTCCAACATCCAACTCAACCACAGTTTTAACCAAACACTTAACTGCTTATTTTGCAACATACAAAAAGCGCTTTTTTTGAAACTGCTTTTTTTCAATCGCAATCGCAAAAGCAAAAGCAATGTCAAGCACACTCTTCACTGCTTCTTTGCTAATTTCACAGAGGCGCTGCGTTGATTGAAACAGAGGGAGCAGCTTCTAAAATTGCAGACACGCGGCAGCATGCGCGGCTTCTTCAAGGGATGCAAAGTTTACGCCGGTTACAAATTCAAAATAAACTTTCACTTCGCCAGAGACTATTTAATGCATCTCATTATTAATTGTGGCTTCGAGAAAGGAAAAAAACAGTTCATCCTGCCAACTCATCCTTCTATAAATATCAACTGCGAAAACCGCAGTTTCAACCAAGAAATCAAAGCTCTCTCAACCAAAAAAAGAATCTCACTAGACACCTCTTCATAGATTCTATGTCCTGCAAAGCTTTCAAGTTCTCTGGCTACTATACTCTTTCTCACCAGCCATCTCTTGATTCTTGGAAGCTTCATTTTCATGGCTGGCTTTCATTTTCATGGCTGGATACAAGCGAAAGAGGGGTTTTCAAGATACCCCTATTTTCAAGATACCTCTTGACGAATCCATGTTCCAGGACATGTGTGTTTTTGGATATGGGATTGTGTGGAGATAAGAGGTCTTCATGCTTTTGTCCGGCGTGGCTGAAAAGAATTATGCAGGCTTTTCCCTTGAAAATTTTCACTGCATTTCTTCAAATGCAGAGGCGAGATATTACCTCGGATTCATCGAAGGAGGCCCAGAAGAATATTGAGAAATTTGGTTTTGAGGATATAGAGCTTCTTTCTGTTATTTGTCCTAAGGTAATTATTTGATTTTTGGATATGTTAACGCTAAATCTTTAATAAACTCATGCTTTGTTCACTTTACCTTTTGAAATGTACAAGGCAAATTGATTGCAAAAATATTTCCGAAACATGGGCAGAAACTGAAGTATTGAAGCATGATCGGGTTGAAACGGGAATGTATTCGGGTTCGGGTTTGATGGTGGTCGGTGGTCCATTTACCTTTGATATTTATTGCAGCCATGGTTTATTTATTTATTTATTTATTCGCTTGGCGCGTGTGCAAAATGACAAGTTTAGTTAATAAAAAATGTGGACATATTGTAACAGTGTAAATACATTTGTTATTATTATCTAATAACCTAAAAGGGATCGCACCGATTACTGCTCATTACTGTTGCTCAAGACACATTGGCACTGTTCATTGGCGATAATACTCGGTGCATCGCGGGTGTTGGTCCTCTTTTTTTTTTTTTTTCGTGTTCTCTACAGTGTTTTGGCGAAATTAGCCCCCGAAAAAGACAAAAAACGCCGTCTTTTTCGGGGGCTGGACGGTCATTGACCAGTCCGGCCCGGACCGGTCCGGCTCGGCCGGCCGGTTTTTTTATTTTTTTAATATTAGATTGAACAGTGCATCGACGATTTAACCCCCCGAAAACGACAAAAACCAGGCCTGGAGGTGAGGGGCTTTACGGTAATTAGCCTATTTTTTATTTTTTTTTCGCTGGAAACTGTTGGCGCGTCGCGTGACGCGCCGTCCGTTCCAACGCTCACGCATTTTTCAGACGGCGCGTGCGGCTTCATGCGGCGTCCAAAAATGACCTCCCGACGACTAGAATGATTTTCAGGCATGTGCGCTTCCACATGGGGCGGCGCGTGTGTCAAGATTATGTCCGTATACGTGTCAATGGTCCTTTGAATTTTCACCCCCACTTTCTCTCTCCTGCCTGCACCAGCTGACGTCAGCTAAGCTGTTTTTTGCCAAAATTCATTTCAGTCCCTGCACGTTTGTATTTGCTATTATTACCCTTAATGCTATTATATAGGTTTTAATTTCTTTCAATTTCGTCCCTCAATTGAAATTGATTATATATTGGAGTTCCAATTCGGTCCTCATTCTTTTAATTGAGTGGATTGGCCTGGAATTCAGAATTTGTTTGGTATCAAAGTTTTCATTGATTTCAATTTCATCCTTCCATGCAAATTAATTATAAATCCTTAATATTTTGGGTATCAAAGTTTGATTTCTTTCAATTTTATCCTTCTATGCAAATTTATTACTTAACACAATAATAATAATAATAATAATAATAATAATAGTAATAATAATAATAATAATAATAATAATATCCGTATAATTTAATAACTTTAATTTTTTTGACAGAAATGGCAATGATGTTTTTTTTTTCTTTTGTTAAAGTTTCTAGGATATTCTTAGTCTTTCATTAATTATATGTCCTGATATTTATTGGATATTATCTCATAGGAATATATATAAGGAGAAGAAAACATGACCTAGGATTTTTTGAATAAAAAAAATTAATATTAGTGTTCTTAAATACATTTAATATAATCATATAATTAATAAATTAGATAACACAAAAAAAAAAATTGCCTTCAAATTTTAATTTTGTAATTAGCACAATAATAATAATAATAATAATAATAATAATAATAATAATAATAATTTAATTGTTTTTCTTGCTTACTCTTTTGTTAATGTTTTTTTTCTCCGTATAATTCAATAATTTTTATTGTTTTGACAGTAATGGCAATGATATTTATTTATTTTTCTTTTGTTAAAGTTTCTAAGATATTTTTAATCTTTCATTAATTATATGTTCTAATATTTATTGGATATTATCTCATACGAATATATATAGGGATAAAAAAACATGACCTAGGATTTTTTGAATAAAAAAATTAATATCAGTATTCTTAAATACATTTACTATAATCATATAATGAATAAATCGGATAACATAAAAAAAAATTGTCTTCGAATTTTAATTTTGTACTTAACACAATAATAATAATTATAATAATAATTATAATAATAATAATAATAATAATAATAATAATAATAATAATAATTTAATTGATTTTCTTGCTTACTCTTTTGTTAATGTTTTTTTCTCTCCATATAATCTAATAATTTTTATTGTTTTGACAGTGATGACAATGATAATTTTTTTTTAAAATTTTGTTAAAGTTTCTAGGATATTTTTAGTCTTTCATTAATTATATGTTCTAATATTTATTGGATATTATCTCATAGGAATATATATATATATATATAGGGAAAAGAAAACATGACCTAGGATTTTTGGAATAAAAAAAATTAATATCATTTTAAAATTAATATTGAAATTTGATACTCTTTTGTTTAAGTTTATTTCTTAAAAACAAATTTACAATATTTTCATTTTTTATATTTTAAATATAATATTGCCGGGGAAAAATTTAAACTAAAAAAAAATACAGATTTACTTATGTTATCTGCAATTACAAAATATACGCGTCACTTTCTATTTTGATTACATAAATTTTATCAATTATAATTATACTAAATAATAAAATACAATACATATAAAAGCAATAAATTTTCTACATAGATAAAAAAAACCGCCGCATCGCGCGGGTATACCGCTCGTACATTACCTAATATATAAACCGCGTGGAGTATTCACCGTAGCTTTATGTACTGTAGCATGTGAGTGTATGTACTGTGGATTGTAATAGTGTATTTTTGGGTCGGGTCGGTTCTCGGTTCGGTCGGTTTCCCGGTTTTCCTAATTTTTTATAATTTTTTGCACAGTGAAATAGCGTGTTTAGCCCTCGAAAAAGACAAAAAACAGATTATAGGTGGAGGGGCTCCGCGGTAATTGCACAAATTCAGACCGGACCGGTCCGCATACCTTTTCATTTTTTAATATTTTTCTGGAAATGGCTAATTACCGGTTTGGCCTCTAATAAGACAAAATTGTTGACTTAGGCACACCGGTAATTGGCCATTCTTTTTTTTTTCTTTTTACTGTCGGCGCGTGTGTCACACGCAGCCGACAGTATTCCGCTCCACGCCCTCTTTGAGCGGTGCGTGCGTGGGGATGGAGTCGTCGAAGATGGTCTACCAGCGTCTCAGTCGATGCGCATCCGCCTGGTCTTCCTCCCGGTGCGGCGCGTGCTGGCATCCGACGTCCGTGGACGCGGCGGTGGTCGGTTAAAGGCGTTGCATTCGTTTCTCTCTCTCCTGCACATCAAAGTGCAGGGCAGTCCCATGGTTTTCATACTTTTTCACTTCAATCCCTTTACTTTTAATTTTGTTTATGGTCCTGATTTTTGTTATATAAGTTTTGATTTAGTTCGATTGGGTCCTTCGATTGAAATTAATTGAATGTGCAATTTTCACTTCGATCCTCCTTCTTTTAATTTCAAGATTGGGTTTAAATAACTCAATAAATTCGGTACAGCAGTTTCATTTTTTGCAATTTTGTCCTTTGATTGAAATTGAAAATAAATTTTATTTTCCTTTCGGGCCTTATACTTTTAATGTTTTTTTTAACCCCTTGATTTCTTTTTATGATTTAAATTTTCTTAAAGTTTTTATGGTTTTTTTTGTCTTTCATTTATTTTATTTTTTTCATTATTAACACAATAATAATAATAACAATAACAATAACAATAACAATAACAATAATAATAATAATAATAATAATAATAATAATAATAATAATAATAATAATAATAATAATAATTTAATTGTTTTTCTTACTTACTCTTTTGTTAATGTTTTTGAGGGTTTTTTTCCTTAGGATAATTTGATAATTTTTATTGTTTTGGCAGTAATAGCAACGATAATTTTTGTTTTTGTTTTATTCTTTTGTTTGATCTTTTGTTTAAGTTTTTAGGATTTTTTTTTCTTCCATTTTTCCCCTTTCATTATTAACACAAAAATAAAATAAATAAATGATAATAATAATAATAATAATTTAATTTTTTTTCTTTCTTATTCTTTTGTTAATGTTTTTGAGGGTTTTTTTTCCCTCAGAACAATTTGATAGTTTTTATTGTGTTGAAAGTGATAACAATGATAATTTTTAGTTTTTATTGTATTTTTTTGCTTGATCTTTTTTTTGTAGTTTTTACAAAAAAATTAATCTTTCATTCATTCATTTATTCTTTCATGATAATAATAATAATAATAATAATAATAATATTTTAATTGTTTTTCTTGCTTGCTATTTTGTTCATGCTTCTTATTTTTTCCCTCGGTATAATTTGATAATTTTTATTGTTTTGGCAGTGATAGCAACGATAGTTTTTGTTTTTGTTTTATTCTTTTTTTTATCTTTTGTTGAAGTTTTTAGGATTTTTTTTCCCTTCCATTTTTTCCCTTTCATTATTAACACGAAAATAAAATAAATAAATAATAATAATAATAATAATAATAATTTAATTGTTTTTCTTGCTTACTCTTTTGTTAATGTTTTTGAGGGTTTTTTTCCTCGGGATAATTTGATAATTTTTATTGTTTTTGCAGTGATAGCAACGATAATTTTTGTTTTTGTTTTATTCTTTTGTTTGATCTTTTGTTTAAGTTTTTAGGATTTTTTTTTCTTCCATTTTTTCCCTTTCATTATTAACACAAAAATAAAATAATAATAATAATAATAATAATAATAATAATAATAATAATAATAATAATAATAATAATAATAATAATAATAATTTAATTGTTTTTCTTGCTTGTTCTTTTTTTAATGTTTTTGAGGGTTTTTTTCCCTCAGAACAATTTGATAGTTTTTATTGTTTTGATAGTAATGGCAATTATAATTTTAGATGTTAAGACTCCGATGTTGCTATTGTTATAATATTTTAAATTAATATTGCTTCCTTTACCCCTCTATTTTTTTATTTTTATTTTTATTTGCTCTTTGTATTAAATGATTTTTATAGTTTTACTATCTGCACAATAATGATTTTAGTGATTAATTTTTTTTTTCTTATAAAAATATTTTGCTCTTTTTTTTAATGTTAGTTCGCGCTCTTTTGTGATATTTTATGACGCAATACCTACATTCTAAAAGATATAATCTATATTGCGTAACAAACTCTACTTAAAATATTATACATTTTATCTCCTAATATATAGCTTTTATTTACTTATATCATATAAATTTATTGTTGTGAATTTAATTATGTTAAATTATATACACAAGAATGCCCGCGGCAACGCGCGGCGGCATTTAGCTAGTTATATATTATTTTACGTGAATTACTACAGTTCACTACTATGTAGAAGCACGTAGTGCACACTAGACTTGACTTTGAAAGGCATTGTCTCTCTTCTTACTGACAACACAGCTACGACACTCAATTAGTAGTGCTGACACATCACTCGGCTCCTCGGCGTGCTTCGGTTGCGGTGAAAATGGGATATTGACAGTGAGAATACGGCTATGAAAGCTGCTTCAAGAGAAGTGGGAGAATATCTAAAGATTGTTGGAAAGGAGACTTCTAGCCAGGTTATATATATTGTTTTTTTATTGAAATAATATTTTTTTAATATTAACATATTAAAATAATTTAAAAAAAATTAAAAACTCAATTCAAGAACCACATCACATATTTTTAGGATTCAAAATATTTGAAAAAAAAATTAAAAATAAATAATATATATATATATATATATCAATAAATATCATTAAAACATTAATTTAAAAAAATGACAAATTCAAAATTGAATGGATGATTTATTAATTGATGGCTGACCGAAGTGGCTGTGTGTACTATGCAGTAGAGTACATGTAGAGAAAGTTTATGCTCTTGCTTCTTGCTCAATCGAAGAACAAACCCATTTCTATCCGCTCAATCACTCCACGCGATTCACTAGCGCAGTAGCATACTCCGCCGCTGTTGATGTTTTGACTTCTTGCAAGTAATAAAGCCTTTTAGATTTGACGTCGAAGAACAGTCTGTCATGACATTATTATACTCAAAGTTAAACCAGGCAGTAAATATCATCATTACTCTATATTTAAATTACTGTGAATGGTAAAAACGAATTTATTATTTTAACCCCGTGCACAAAGGCTTTGTCCTTGACTTCGGGGGTATTTATAATTTTTTGCAAAATAAAATAACTAAAATATTTATATATAAGACAAAAATATACCGTTATCGCCATGAGTATTATGGTTATTATATATTTTTTTCTAAATGGCTAAATACAAATATACCCTTATATAAGACAGCTGCATAGTACACGTCGGGGTCAGAAGGGTCATTGCATAATTTTTTAAAATGACCAAATACATATACTCCCTCATATAAGACAAAATTCAAGATTTGGCTAAGGATGTGACAATAATTTTACTTTTTTATATTTTATGTCGCAACACTGTTTGCGCGTCTTTTTTATATTTCATGTCGCAGTACTGTTTGCGCATCGTCGGATGTGTCGTCCATTTCTTAAAAAAATTCCTAATTTTTTGATGTTCTAAAATACTCTTAATATATTAATATGAGGAATAAATCTTAAAAATAAAATAATTTTTTTCTTAACAATAATTAAGGTGTCATCGATAGTATGATCAATAATAATTAGAATATTAATTATGTATAATAATATTTATAATGACACCGATAATAATTGTGACAAAAATTCATTGGTCAATGTTATTTTTGTGAAAAATAACTTCTGCATCATTTTTTATGTATGATATTTCAGATCTCATATCAAAAAATATATACGAAACCACATGTAGACAAGACATGTAGAAAAAATATGTCAAATTATCTACAATAATAAAATAAAAAATTACTCCACGTTTCTTGACAGCTAGCACCAAAATTTTTAACATGTAACAAAATTGTTAATGATCCTAATTTTTTTTAAAATAATATACATCTGAGCTAAATAAGCAACTTAAAAATATTAAAATTATGTTGCTTTTATATGTATTTATTTTACTATAGATAAGACATTTAGAATAATGATAATAATTATTTTTAGGATTTTTTTGCTAAAAAAATGAGAGACTAATTATATATTATGATATTTTTTTTGACATTAACGTCTTAAAATATATATAAAAAATTGAACTGACTTTTCTTTATAAATCTCACATGAATTTACTCTCGGTGTTCTAAAATACTTTTAATATAATGATATGAATGAAAAATCTGAAAAGGTAATCTTTGATAAATTTTAGCAGTTGTATTTTTGCTATCTATTAAATAAATTTTTTGTCACATAGTTAAAACATGTCTAACAAAATATTAGTATGTTGCAGGCAACAAATAATATATTTTTTTTGTCAATTTGATCAATTAAGGTTTTGTTATCTACCAATTAAATTATTACCAAAATAGTTAAAGCAATACCATCAATCAAATTGTTTGCTGCATAAAATAAATCACTCATCTATGCTAAAATTCAACGATTGTAATTTTACTATTTGTTAATAAAATAATTCATGAAACAAATAAAATATACGCAACAATCAATCAATATATTTTAGCAAATATATCAATTAAATAATTAAATAATCCAAGTCCAATTTTACAATCTATCTATTAAATAATTATCAAAATAATTTTAACAGTAGCAACATTCAATCACTTTTAATCTGGAAAAAAACTGGTTCTAATAGATTCTATCAATTATAATTTTATTAATTAAATATTAAAATAACTAATTATAGCATATATAAAATTAATCAGTTTTTTACATAAAAAAGCCCAGCGCAGCGCGCGGGCAAGATAACTCGCTATAAGCTAAAACAAAACCTAAATTTAAACAGTGTTTTTCATTGTTCACACACAAACAAATCACTGTGCACTGGACATTTGATCCGGTGCTTCGCGCGTGCATGAACTCCTTTTTTTTTTTGGACAAAGAGATGCTTTTATTGATTTGTATGGTAGAAATGACGAAGAAGTGGCTGTGGCCGAGTGGTTCTCTGCGCGGTAGAAATTTCAACGTGCAAGAGTTCGAACCTCTCAACCAACAAAACTGATTTTGGTTTTTTTTTTCTTCTAAAAATTGGGTTTTTTTTAAAGTCCGTAGCAATTTATCTTTGAATGAAGTTATATAACACAGTTCTTCTAATATAATATTAATTATTATTTTAATATTTCAATTTAGTTTGCTCTTTTATTTCTCAAGAGTTGTCCAATTAATCTTTCGATTCGGACGGGTTTTTTTTTTTAATAACTGTTTTTTTTTTTAACAAAATAATAATAATAATAATAATAATAATAACTGAGGTGTACGGGCCAACTTACACGCACTACGACTAATCTCCAAATCAACTTTTTTTTTGACATTTTTTTCCCTGTATTTTTTTGCCACTTATACATTTTTTTCTGTTTTGTTTTATAACCGAGGTGTCCGGGTCAACTTACGCGCACCATGATTTTTTCTTCCAAAGTATATATTTTTTTCCCGGGCCAACTTATTGCGCCATTATTAATCCCTGGACTCACTTTTTTTTTAACATATTTTTCTGTTTTTTTTCCCCTTATACTTTTTTTATATATAATCAAGGTGTCCGGATCAGCTTACACGCACAATGACTATTATTATTTTATAGAATACCTAAAGGAGATGGCAATTCCAAAAAGTGATGAATATATATATATTTTAAGGAGCTAATATGAAATAAATAACAAAATATATAATTAGTCTAACATATTTATCAGAGAAAAAATTACAAATAATTCTTATCATTATTTTTAAAGCGCTAATATGAAATAAATAGCAAAGTATATAATTAGTCTAACATATTTATAAGGAAACAATTAACGAATAATTATGATCATTATTTTGAATGCCTTATCTATAATAATTAGAAATTTTAACACCTAATAACATTTTAAACAAAAAGAAATTAAAAAATAAAATAAATGAAAAAATAAAAAAAAATATTATTAGATTTTAAAAAATTATTTGACTTGAAGAATAAATAAAAACAAAAAAAAGAATAATAAGCCGAACAATTATGACACACCCAACCACCAACAAATATCCAATATACTACAAAAAAAAATCATCTCTAATTGATTTCATCGATTATATTTTTTTTATCAACCGATTATATAATTATCAAAACAATTAAGACACACCAAACAATCAATCAATTGCAGTTTTACAATTTATGAATTAAATAAATCGACACACAATAGCAATCAACCAGACATAATCTATCTTTGATAGATTTTAGCGGTTGCAATTTTGCTATCACCCGGTTAAATCGTTCGTTACCGTTAAAATAAACACAACCATCAACAAGTTCGATACAACAATTTTACTAATTAAATATTAAAATAACCAATTATAACACGCATAAAATCAATCAATTTTCCACATAAATAGAAGCCCAACGCAACACGCGGGCAAGTTCGCTCGCTATAAGCTAAAACAGAATGAGTATTTTTCACTGTTCATTGCATTGTTAACCCAAACTCATATACACTGTGGATTGGAATAATAAACACTATATACTAAGATAGGTATTATTTGAATGCTAGGATGAACAACAAAATCATTTGCCCGAGTGATTAAGTGTGGGCGCAAAATCACGGGAGTGAGAGTTCGAATCTCTCTAGCTGCAAATATTTTTAAAACAACAATGAACGATGATTTCACTGTTCATTACTGTTTGGAAAGGTCCTTTCTGTTTTTTTCCAGACTTCTCTTTTGTTTTGTTTTTTTAAACAGGGTATCTGTGTCAGCTTACGCGCACTATAACTGATCTTTAGATCCATTTTTTTTCTTACATTTTTTTTCCCTGTTTTTTTTCCACTAATATATTTTTTTCATGACCGGGGTGTCCGGGTTAGTTTACGCGCACCATGATTTTTCTTCTCATTACTGTTTAAAAAGATACTTTCCCTTTCCACTTTTTTTTATAACCGGGCTTCCTTTTTTTTTAACAGTAATTTTCACTGTTTGAAAAGGTGTTCTATGTTTTTTTCTTTTAACCGGGCTTTTTATTTGTTTTTTTTTAACCGAGATATCCGTGGCAACTTATGCACATCGCGACTAATCTCTAGATCCACTCTTTTTTTTTAACATTTTTCTTCCCTGTTTGTTTTCCCACTTATACATTTTTTTTCCATGACCGGGGTGTCCGAGTTACTTTACGCGCACAATAATGTTTTTCTCATTACTGTTTAAAAAGGTGTTTTCCCTTTGCAATTTTTTTATGACTGACTTCCTTTTTTTTTTGTTCTTTTAATAAACGGTGAGCTTTTTTTTCATATTTTTTTCATTTTTTAATAACCGTGGTGTCCAAGTCAGTTTTTTTTTTTAACCAGGTTTCTTTTTTTGTTTTTTTTAATCAGAGTATCCGTGGCAACAAATTTCTAATAAATCATTTCACCTTCTTGGCAAATTTTCTAACAAATTTTATCAAAAGTTTTTTAGCAATAGCGACATTCAATCACTTTTTGGTGGAAAAAAAACGTTTTTAACAGATTTTATCAATTACAATTTCACTAATTAAATATTAAAATAACAAAATATAACATAAAATCAATTAGTTTTCTACATAGATAAAAAAAGCTCAGCGCATCGCGCGGGCAAATTCGCTCGTCTGAAGCCTATAATAGAATCACCTTAAAGGGGACCACGGGACGATAGGCCTGTTTCGAAAATTTATTCAATTTGTTTTCGAAATTATTTTTTATTTAAAAATATATTAAAATGATTTTTTATTTTATTTTTTTAAAATGTTTTTGTTATTAACAAATTTAATTTAATGTAAACAAAAAATACCAACCCCCGACCATGCAATAAAGAGCCTTAAACATATACAACACTCGGTACTCTAGCTCATTCCGGCCAAATACCGACCGAAACGTTCCGGTTTCGTTCTACCCTTTCCGTTTCGATCAAATAGTATTTTTTTTTAAATAATGAATATATTACAATATCAATCGTATCTCATAATCCGACTGTTAGATTGAGATGAAATTTTACGAAGAGTTTCTTGATATATTTATATGTATTATGTTAAAAATTTAGAGCAATCAGATAATGTAATCACCTTACGAGATTGATGATAGAATTCTCGTAATATTATACGTGTTACGTGTTCATAATTTTGTTCAGAAAAATATCTTATTGTGTCTTTTTTAGATTAAATAGAACAATTCTAAATAATTTGAATTTGAATTTTTTTAATATATATATATATATATATGTACAACCCCGAAACGGCACATCAAATTACTCCAAAACCGAAATCTATGAAAACTTGAACTTCCAGATCAGTAATGGACTAGACCCTCTACTCCTATTACTATCAAACTTCACACAAATACCCTTCTCATGAATCCCTTTACTATAATTTCTAAAAACTTGAAAAAAACCCCAAATCATCCAAAAAAAACTATTACCTAAACTCAAACTCTGCACATCCCCATTCGCCGGTTCCTCGAACTCCTCCAATAAATCCTGATTAGCACGCCCTCGCTGAATTATAACTATATAATTCAAACATAAGGAATTACGGTATCTATAAAATCTAATATTTTTCCAGAGTTTGGATTAAAAAGAAGTAGTTACCACCCGTATATTTTTTAACGTGTTTTTAAAATAGGATTTGTTTTAAGAAATATGGGGTAAAATCAGGTATTTTGTATACATATCTTACAGTGTAAAATCTGTGCATTGCACAAGAGAGGATGAAAAAAATAGCAGATTGAAAGAGAGCTGAATGCAATTTTGGAATGGGGTGATACATCATATTTGGATCTTCCCTTTGAGTTTCATGTGTCTTGTCTGAAGAAGAAATTAGGGCAAAAGAAAGCCCGGCCCTTCAACCATGCGACACCAGCCTGAAAGTCATCTTGGAACGACGTCTGATAAAATAAAGGAAGCCCAGCTGTGACGGGATTACTGGTTTAATGACAGGGAAAAAGCTTCTTGAGACGTTGGGAAAAAGACTTCTCTAACCTTGTGGGCCATTGCTACGAGTTTGGACTGTCTGTGGGCCTTTAGCTTAGGGGCTTAACAGATACAGTAGTGGGTAATTGGTTAGTAAATGTCTATTTATATCTTGAATTTTAATAGAAAAGTAAAACTCTTATGATGGAGGGTTTAGCCCCCTCCAAATGGATGATTTGTCATTTCACTACCACATTGTAGATGTTTCTTACTGTATTCTGAAATTGTGTCTGCTTATAAGTCTTAACCTTCGGACTGTGAGAGGTACCCATGTTTTTAGGTTCTTAAATTCTTGGGACCTATGAATATAGAAAAACAGGGTGGATTTGAAATAATTGGGTGGAGAAAAATAGTAGATATGCATGTTGTTCAAATGTTTTTTCTACATGAAAAAATTCAAAGTGTAAATTGAAAAGCCTATAGAATCATTTAAATAAATAAATTGGTAACCATTAATGTAAATAAAATAAAAAAAGTCGATTACTAACCAAGAGAAAAATTATAAAAAATGAGATATTCACCCAATTGTTAGTACAAAACTTATTTATTTAATAAAATATAAATCAGTTCTCAAAACTCATAATTTAAGTGATAAATACAAATAAAATTAATTGAATAAACTCAAATTATAAAAAATATTACACAAGGCTGAGAAATAAAAAGAATACACACCTGGTAATATGTGATGAAAAGATATGAAAAAATCAGCATGCGTGACACTGTTGGTTACCCAAACCTGGTCTTCCATCTTGTCCTTATAAACGTCACTGCATCCCTTTTATCTTGGTGTGGCGTGTGGTGATGGTTGATTGATGATTTATTGATTATTGATTTTTTATTTTCTTTTTTCTCTCTCTCCCAATATAATTACATGTTTGTCCTCTATTTATTTATTTAGTTAGTTTCAGTCCTTATGTTTTGGATGGTTATCTCTTGGAAGTTTTTTATGTTTTCAATTTAATTCTTCAATTATTGTTTGTCATGTATTGTTTTTTTTTTTTCAATTCAATTCTTATTCTTTTTATTTCTCATTTTGACCCTTGGCTTTTTTTGTTAGAGTTGTAATTAGTTTCAATTTTTTTTTTAATCAAAGTTTAAGCTTTTTTTTTTCAATTTGACTATCATTCTTTTTATTTTTTTGTCGATTTGTTTCTCAACTTAATTGTATAATCTAAAATAAAATATTTGAAAAAAAAAAAACGTTAAAAAAACAAAGTCAAATTAGGCTAATCTTTTAGATCTATGACCTAGGTCATAATACCAGGGTGACCAATTAAGGCAAACCTAAAAAAACAAAGAAACAAGATTCTTTATCAAACAAATTTTGAGGAAAGAAATTGAGGGGGAAATTCAATAAAAAAACAATACAAAATAAAATAAATAGAAATGAAAATAATTGACACTATGTTTGACATAAAAATCAAATGAAGTTAAGTGTTTAGGGAAAATTAAATAAAATTAGATGTTTAGGGATGAAATAAAAAATAACAAATCAATTAAGAAAATGATTCAAAAAATATAAATTAAATTAATTAGAACCAAATTTAACATAAAAATTAAATGAAAATAATGATTATGGACGGAAATGAAGAAAAAATAATTTAGTTAAGAAAATGATTCTAAACTAATAAAATAGTAATTAAAAGAATGAAGATCGAATCTGATAAAAAAAATAACAAAAAAAAACCACCAAAGATGTCGAATGTGTTTGGTATTGTGGTTGTTGTTGTGGTTGAGGTTTAAAAAAATTGTTTCATAAAAAACACTTTTAACTATGGTTCATAACTGAAATTGAAGTGTTTGATTAAAACTGTGGTTTTGAGTTTGAGGTTTAATGAAAAGCAGTTTCGTGTGTTTGGTTACCATGCTTTGAATATTGTTGTCAACTTGTGAAATTACTTTAATGGACACACATATATTTTTTTAAATATTGTAGATTTAATTATCATAATAATAAAATGTAATTAATAATTGAAGTAAATTAGACACTAATTTTTATTCTCTCATCGAACTACTTGCAATTTCATCACGAACTAAATCTATACGTCAAGGCCTCTGCGATCCCTTGCTATTTGATCGATGAACAACATATGTGATTCTTAAATAGTGTTATTTGAGGATCTCTATCTACATGTTGTAGAGATATAATTCCAAGGCTAAATCCAGTTACAAGTTTCTGATCCATAATCAATCAAAAAGCAATGGGGAAACGAAGTTACACGCTTTTCCCTTTCATTAGGGTTGATCTCTATCTACATAATTTTTATTTTTTTTAAATATGATTTTTATATAAAAAAAAATTAAAAATCGGATTGGGCTTATCCCAAACTAAATGGGTCAGCCCAACAAAGTTAGGCTAAAAGGCCCCAACTCTGCTGGACTTGGGCTGGGCCGAGAGTAGGTCCAGCCCAACCCAAGAGTTAAGAGTTAAAAAAAATACAAAACAGTGTGATGCGCGTTCATTGTGAATTAATTCACACAGTTATTGTTCAGTAACATGGTTGACGGTGACGAGAGGCTCACCCGACGATACCAATAGGTAGAAGGTCGATGTGATTTTTCCTGTGGTGGTGGCGTCGTAAATGGTGAACTGTGGTGGTCGGCGATAGCGTTGGAAGGTTGTTGTTGGTGCTTGATGTCGGAGTTGTGTGAGAAGATTGGACGGTGCAGGTGCTGCCGGTGAAGAGGAGAGGTTGCTGATGTAGAAGGAGCATCTAGTGGTGCTCGTCGGTGACTGCTTGCATCCATAGCTGTTTTGGAGAGAGAAAGTTGCAACCGAGAAAGAGAGACGCCAAGGTTGGTTGGTGGTTGTGCCATCGTCTTCTTCATCTCAGCTCTGGTTAATCTATGCCATCGTCTTATTCGTTCATATTGCTACATACCAGTCACTGTAGAAATGAAACGCAGGTAAAATGAAATGCGACAAAAGCTTGAAATTTCTGCTTTTTGTAAACGGTGGTTCGACCGTGTTTTTGGTGGGTCCCATGACAATTAAAATTGTGGTTCATTGGTTACCAAACACGTGCAAACTGCGTTTTCCTTAAAACGGAGTTTGCACCGTGTTACCACACGTCCACGAAATCTAAAGTAAAATATAATTAGAAATAATCAATATAAATAAAACAAGTGCAATTACGAGAAGAATGACAAAATCAAAAGAAAAAAAGAAATTGAAGGGTTGATATAATTTCTTGCATGGCCAACACGCAATTGAAAGAAAAAAGAGAGAAAAGAAAATTAGCATCAAACCAACCATAACTACCATACACACTGTCGTCATGTGCCTGACATAGCAAACTGCAGGTCTGCCTTCTTAGAGTGTGGAAAAGAGATTGTAAGTATAATAATAAAATTATAATTATAATTAAAAAATCATCTTCTAGTATTACGGTCACTAGAAAACTTAATGGTCTATGAATGTCTAGGTAAGGGATTGGTTACGCAAAGGGAAGTGCATCACCCTCAGCATACCCTACATAAAATAAGTTGCATTGTTGTTTAATTTTCATTAGTTTTTTTTTAAGAATCAAGGTAAATCTATCATCGTGAGGGAGTCTCTATCTTATTAAATCAAAACTTAATTGTTTTAAAGCTCCAATTTAGCATCGGATGAAAGATGCAATTTTTGTTTTTTTTATGAAAATATGCTCGAAAAACTCTTAGGATTTAGGCATGAATGAAAACAAAATATTTCTTTGCGTTTTTAAAATAAATATTTTTAAAAAAGATTTAGAGAGACTCGAATATTTTTAATAACGGGTTTGTATTTCATAATGTAAGTTACAACCCCATATTATGCATAACTATTGAAAAAATATGCAAAAAAATTGTAATGCCCATTTAATTAGTTTTTAAAATAGTACTTTATTATTATATTATTAAAATATAATATTAATATTATATGGGCAAGGCCTGGCCAACCTAGCCGAGTTAGGCTAACGACGACCCAAAATGCCTTTTCTCTTTGTTTTTTAGGGCGAGTCTTGCACATTTATTTAGGTGGACTCCACTAGATCCAGATGGTCATTCCCCCCTAGTGACCCAATATGCAATGGTCACAATTTGGGGAGGGGGGTTTGTTAGAAAATATAAGAATAATGCTCACTTGGGTGAAGGATAATGACTTTCGGAGATGCTCCTAGTGGTGCAGGGAAGGTCATGTTTGGTTGGGAATGACGAAAGAAGTTTGGCAAAAAAAGCAACTGAAAGTTGAATGAAAAAAAACACAAATTGGGTTCTGAGTTGGTTTTTTGCCAATTTGGATCTTGATTTCTTCACGCTTAGAGCATGGAATCCTCTTCTATTTATAGATAGTGAAAAGGACAACCTTTTTTATTGTGGAAAATATTTAGCCCTTGATTCAAATCGGAAGGATCTTAATTGTTGGCTCAAGGTGACCATCATAAACTATTAAATTTGACAATTCAAGATTGGTTGAGTTATCCACTTTTTAGAGGTGGCGACGTCATGTAATGTTAATAAGCCTGAATAGACTATACCATAATATGATTGAATTTCAAGGGATCATTTTGGTGTGACCTGTCAAATTTGATGGAGGTAGAGGCATTAAATGCATCTACAACAAAGTAACCTCTTAAGTTGTTTCCACGCTAAAGAGAAAGAAGACAATAAATAATAATCAAAAGTGTAATATAGTACTTTAGTGTATGAGATGATGTGTCATAAGGTTATGTTAGTGGACCAAATGACAAGTTGTCTGGTCTCTTTTTTCTTCTTCAAAATGACTCGTAAAATCATATGAGTCAAACGTATAAACCTGGTAAAATCAGGTAGAAAAATCAAACCCCACTGAAATCAGTCTAAACTCGGAAAAATCAGTCAAAATCGTAAAATCAGAATGAATTAGTCTGATTTTACAATCCTAATTAAAACCATGCGCTGCACTATGCACGTTAATTAATCCACCCAAATCCTCTCCTCCCGTCCTCTCCTCTCGTTCCTCAAGTCCTCTCCTTTCAGTCTCTCATCCCCCAATTCCCCCAAATCCTCTCTCAGTCTCAGTCTCATCTCCTCTCTTGCTCGTCGTCGTCGTTGGCCTTGTTTTCCACCACTAGTGGCTGGTCATCCTAGTGCAGCACGAAGGTTAGTTTTTCTAAATCACTGTCGTCCTCTCCTCTCTTGCCTTTATTTCCTCTTCTCGGTGCAACACTAAAAACCCAATTTTCCACCGCAGGCTCGTCGGTCATGGTCATCGTCAGTGTCGTCGGCCTTTCTTAGATCTGGTGACCGGTGTTCGACAACAACACTTGCTTAAGGTTAGTTTTCCACCAGCAGTATCCATTGTTTTATTTGTGATTTCCTTCCTATTTCTTTGAAAGTTCAAGAATTTAGTGGAAATGAAAGTTGATATCGAAATGTTTGCTTGCAAATAGCTGTAAATGATACATGTATTTGCTATGATTGTTGACTTGTTATTGTGTTGACAATTTTTGAGGTTTTACTCTGTCTATCACTAGGAAGTGCAAATGGTTATATTAAAATAAGAAAGGAATTGGGAATATCAATTTTTTTAGTAACCTCTTTAATTAGTTTGGATTTATTGAATCACTATCATCGAATTCCATAAAGGGCATGATTTGAGTGAGGTAAATGAATAAACATGTCACTAAGGTTTTACATTAGATCAAGAATATTTGTGTTCCTGAACTTTAATGGGTGTACATTGTCACACTGAAGTATTTTTGATTTTACATATCAAAACTATTACTAATGGGAAAAATAGATGTTAATGCAAGCTAGGTGATCCTGTTGAAACTAATTAGTACAATCTTTAATTTCATTTTGATAATTTTGATCTTGATTTATTACTGATTTTGAGATTCAGAATGATATCAATCCAGATAATTCAAGGAGTTTGTAGTTAAATATTGTTGTCAATATTAATGTTGGAGTTGGAGCTAGTATTAGCAATATTGGTGTTGGTACCACTAGTAGTACTAATAATCTTTTCGATAATAATGTTTTTGATGAAAGTCTTAGAAATAACAAGGAAGATGAAAGTAATGAGGCTGATTTTAGTTTACATAGCATGCTAGCATAGTATTTGTTTTAAATTTGTTAGTTTTTATCTAATGAAATTATATAGACATAATTGTTTTTTATTGTATTTTTAAGTTATTTTAAATCATGTATAAACCTTAGCTAACAAAGTTTTATGGCCATAATTATATTGTATTGTATTCAAAAATATTTTACTTATGATTTTATGATTTTTTTTTCTACCAAAACAATTTTACTTGCAATTTTATGATTTTTGTATGGAAATATTTTACTTAAGATTTTATAATCCGAGTTCAAATTACAATTCCATGTCATGTCAAAAAAACGAGTTTAACAACCTTGCCATTCCTATTCTAACGACTTTAATTACACCCTTGATTGACCTTAAACTTTGAAATTTATCCAATTTTCACCCTAACAAACTTCAACATGATACCATAATTTTAGCGCCTTTTCATTTTGATCATTTATCTTAGATTATTTTTTTAATTTGACCCCTAATTTATCCTTAGCTTTCAATGCTCTTCAAATTCCACCCTAATTTTGGTTAATTAGATCGCTATAGTTCGACATCTTTTATATTTTGATCATTGACTGTGAATTTCTTTAATTTGTCCCCTAATTGACCCTAAACTTTCAATGATCTTCCAAGTTTATCCCTGATTCAATCAATTAACATGGTGAAAATTTAATTTAATCTCATGAAATTCTAATATTCTCAAATAAGCTTAAATTTATCTCTCAAACTTAATCTTTAATTACACCTAAAATAATTCTTAAATCTAATTAAACTCTTAATTTGTCCTATAATTAAATTAAATTAACCTATTAAAAATTAATCATGCTCTTGGACTTATTTTTTATGCAGATTTGTCTAATAATAATTTATTTTGACCTTAAATCTGCACTGTTTCTTTAATTTAGGCATAACAGGTAGTCGAGAGTTGATCTTTGATACTTGGACCTATTAATTTGGACCAAAGTCAATTGTCGCAAGAGTTGGATGAAAATAAAATGCACGGGTTCATCACTAAGAGTTTTGAAATGCTTAGGTTCCAAATGCATCAATTCCGACAAAAAATTCAACTATAAATTCAAAGCAGCCATCACGCAGCTAAGAAGTTTACGGAAAATCTACAACTACATATAAATACATGGTAGCCTGCCTTTCTTATAAGGCATCACGTGCAGCTATCCTGCAGGTAATAGCATCGGCAAGACATGATATTCCTACTTCCAAGCCCGATATTTTGTAGTGCTGACGAACATTTCAAAAGTTAGAAGAATTATCATGAAAAAGCTAACCACATAACTAATCTAATGCTGCCAAAAATGATATCACACCCAACTAACCTTTTGTATTTGAGCTTGGTTTGCTCTCCCTTCCAGCTCCTCTAATTCGATTTCTTTTCCATTGATAAGTTTCTCAGCAGCTTTCATCTACAATAGAGTAACATTAGAATGAGCACAACATAAATGGTTGATGCCCTTTCAATTAGCAATGAAATACATAGGCTGAGACCGCAACATTTATATGAAATCCTCACCTCATCTGGAGAAGCATTGAAACGAGCTGCCAGGATGTATGTGGCGCTATCAGAGATACCACATCTTTTCAAGGATTCTGTAATCTAGGGATAAAAAAGAAGCAAAAGGTTAGGCTTTAAAACAAGAGAAACTTGAGCAGTCAACAAGCAGTGAAAGGGGTTTGATTACATGCTTAGATCCTGAGTAATTATAAACTAGCTCAGAATGAAGAGTACGCGTAGTCAATGAATCCCGGGACTTGGCTATAAGAGTCTTATGTGCTGCAGCCAGAAGAGGGAAAACATCTGGTATCTGTCACAGAAATCAATGGAGGCAAAATTACAATAAACCAGACCAAAGTGCACCTGGAACAAGAGACTCAAATGGTTTTAGTTTTTCTGTAAGGAAGCATACAAGTGATGCATTGAGAAATGCAACTTCTGGCTCTAGCTTTCCAGCTTGCATAGAATCTATAAGTTCCCTGCAAGATAACAAGTATTAAGAGCCTAAAGGCACATAAAAACTTGATATTTCTCAGAAGCAAGTAGATCACAGCTGATTCAATAAGATACTCCAAATGTTAAATTAAGGATTTTCTATTATGGAGCCTGATACTCTGATAGGATGGCTATTTCTTTAATTTCGAGCAGAAAATTTATCCTTGTTATTATGCTAAATTTCAGTTCTCTTGAATGCATTTACTCAAAGAAATGCTTTTGGGCAATCCACTGAAACATTTTTTTCCCCCTGAATGAACAAGGTCAAAGAGCTGCTTTGGAAGTTCATCTCAACACATAACTAATGGATGGTAATATCTAAGAGGACTTCATGAAACTTCTGTTGCAAGTGCCGTAAAATTATTGTGATGCAAATATCTAATCCAAAGAAAGAAGTCAAACACAAGGCTTGCAGAGTCTTGTTCATTGCCATTATAAAAGGTATTGGACGGTAATCACTGATAGGCATTTCGAAACCACATCTAACTGGTGATGGAAAAATTAGATTAGATACATCTGACAAGACAAGTGGTATTTATATTAACTGGTGAAAGTCACTAAAGAAGAGAAATCTTGGCGACAGAACACTTACATCGCACACTCAAAGTTGCAGTGATTGGTTCTCATGAGTCAAATCCAATAAAGGATTCAAATTTGGTATCCAAGTCTCAAATAATGAACTGTGATTTATATGTAATAATTGGTCCAGCATAATACTTACCAAATTTCACTGATAGTCCAATTTAAAAGAATCAGATTCAGCTAGCTTCTAGCTAATCGATTATCAACCTTCCCGCATCACCCATCGTTTAGCATGTTACACTAGCACTTAAACTAAACTAATATCAATCTGTAATATCTGAATTGCTTTGCACACCAAATAAGATGCATATAGCACTGGACGGAAAAAATCATTGTCTAGAGACCTAACTAACAGAATGAAATGACACAAAGAAATACCAGCTTTTACATAAACACCTGGTTAATATATCTGCCTAATTATAAAGCCTGCTATAAAAATTAAAAAGGCAACAAGATCCAAGAATTGATGCCTCACAAGATCCCATTTTTCCTCTGCTAATACCAAGAAAAAAACTAAACACAAACTCATTTTCTCTATGTTTCTTGGAACCACATGCCTTAATTGGCATCAAAATTGAGTCTTTTAATCCATGTTTCTACCAAAGAAATGACTTCTTTCTTAACAACCCAGGAACACAAACCTTCAAACAACAAATCCTAATTTCCACCATACCCAACTAATCCCCCAATCCCATCCCCCATCGCTATTTGCAAGTTCACCAACAAAGCAAAGTGTAAAAGTAACAAGTGAAAAGAACAATACATTCTATTTCCGAAAAACAAATGAAAAGAAGAAATAATAATAAATAAACAATAAATAAGACGAAATTACTTGGAGTTGGTGACATCAGTGAAAAGAGAGAGAGAAAGGGTGTCGCTGCCATTGATGTCAAAAGCCCTCATTGTTGTTTTGCTACACGAGAGAGCGAGGCGCAGATAGCGGCTGTATCAGAAAGAAGAGAAATCTGGGGTCTCGAATTTTGCGGGGTATAAATAGAACTGGACCGAGTAGGAGCCGGCCCACCCTTGTGGGGGGCCAAAAAGAGAACCGCGCCAGGTAGGGGTCGAACCTACGACTTTCTGCTTAGGAAACAGACGCTCTATCCACTGAGCTACAGGCGCTTAGCTGACAGGACTTCTCTTAACTGTAATATATCCAAGGACATAACTCAAGGCAATCTTAAATGCATTCCGGACAAAGCTTTCATATCTGTTGGAAACACATCAGAAACTCCAGATTTATTGCCTGTATTGTATGTATTTCCTGGGGGTAAAGGAGGGAAATATTTAGTGAAGAGACTACATACTGGGCACGGTCCGGTCCGGTTTGAGCTCTAAAAATGAACCGGACCTAGACATGCTAATTTTGAAGAATAGGAACTGGACTGAACCAAAAAGCAGTTCAAACCAAACCGGTTCAGTTTAGTTTTGCGTGGGTTCTTGTATAAAACCTGAGGGACATTAAATTAGACTTTAAAATCATATAGACATTATAAAATAAAAGGCCTAACTTGTCCTAGTATGTTTTTCATACTCATTAATAACCTTAAAATGTTTGTCGAGAAAATTAGAAAGATAGCCTTTTAATTATACCAACTTTATTTTTAAACATACACAATTTAATTAAATTTGGGCACTTCAAATCAATAGAGTTTTTTCACACTAAAACAGCTAAAATAAACTAGCGAATTCGCATTAAAAGTAGGTAACAAATTATCAAATCTAATACCAACACACCCATATTGGAGAGAATTGAATAAAAACATCTAGCATAATTTGAAAATCCAACAACAAAAGCATCCAAAAAATTAAGTAATAGCAAAAGCCAAAAGAGATCATGCAACAAATTAGAGTTGGATTAGTAAGAGAATTAACAATGCAACATTTTAAAATGAATTACATTGTCATAACCCAATTTTGGGTTATACCACAAAACTACCCGAAAATAACAAAAAAAAAATAAAAGGGGCTGGTGTCGGTAGGAAAATCAAAGTGAAATTTTGGATGTTTTTGAGAGCTCGATCGTACCTCTTTTGTGCCCATAAATGAAGGAAAGCGCAGATTCAAGTAATTTATCATCGGATAAATCTGCATAACAATTAAGTTGAAAGATATGATTATATTTTTATGGGTCAGTTTGATTTAATCGTTGGCCAATTTAAAAGTGTAATTATGTTTGAGAATTAATTTAAGGTCCAATCGAAAGATTTATTTAAGTGCAAGGAGTTGATTATATTTTAAATTGGCCAAATTAATTTTATCAAGGGCTTAATCAATGAGAAATCAAGTTCTTGAATTTAATTCGGGTTCAATTGATGAGATTGGAATTTTTGGAGACCGATTTAAATTTTTCCAAGCCAATTATGCGAAATCGGGAGCCAAATTGATTGAATTAAAAGTTTAATGGTCAATTGGGGTTAAATAGCGCAAATCAGAAACCAATGACCAGAATAAAAAAGTCGCGCAAAGCTAAGGATGCTCTCAAAATTCTAACGAGGATACAATTGCACAAAATTGAAAGTTTAAAGCTAATTGGGGGTTCGATTAGAACAATTATAAATCGAGGGATCAAATTGTATTTTTACTTTCCCAAATCATTTGCAAACTTGCAGGCGTGCCTGCACTTTTCAGTCACCTGGACATTGCAGAGGCAGCAACCCATCGCTGCACGCAATGGGCAGCTGAAGGGTTACCACCTTCTGCTATAAATAGCTGCATGCATGTGCAGATGAGAGGAAGGAAAAAAAAGAAAGAGGGACAGAAATATACAGAGGAAGAGAGACAGAACAGAGGAGAGGAGAAAGTATTTTACGTAGAAAGAAAAAAAAACAGAGAACAAAGTAGAGAAAAAACAGAGGAGGAAATTCAAAAAAATACCAAGATCTTTAGACAAAGTAGAGGAGATTTACGTACCAAATTGCACTGAAAATAACAGCGTGAATCACTCTTCATCTTCCTTGTTTGCGCAACAACTCTCTCCCCCTCTCTCTCTTGGTTTGCAGGTCTGTTTCTCTCTCTACACCAGCTCGGTCGAGCTCTCTCTCTCCACCAATAGAGGCCATTCAACCACCCATATCCACCCTCATCACCACCGTAAGCCTCTCTCCACGCCAAACAACCCAGCAACAACTTAGGCGAAGGCAACAGGAGCAGCTCCAATTGACAGCAACGAATCCCGTCAACTCCCGAAGCCCACTCTGGCCACATTTTATACGCCACCACGACCAGAAGAACCACCTCGACCTCCTCTACCCAACGGTATTAACAGGTACGCCGTTCTTCACACTCGAAAATTTGCCATCTACTGTTCATTGTCTTCTTGCATGCGCGCGGGGAGTGAATTAATTCACTCCCCGCAGGGCCGTTTGGGCCGGGCTTTGTGCCCGGCCTGACCCTTTAAAGAGGATGGGCTCCCAGCCCATCTGGCTGGAAGCCCAACCTGAGTGGGGGTGGGCTCCCAGCCCGATTGGGGGGCTGATTAGCCCATCCCAGCCCGAATTTAGGTGGGCTGGGCAGCTAGCCCACCAATAAATAAAAAATAAAAAAACAAATAATAAAAATACAAAAAAATACAGAAATTGCAAGTAAATTTTTTTTTCTTTTGTTTTAGAAAAATATAAAATGTTTTGTTTTCTTGCATACGGTCAATACACTAGCATATTTTAAAAATTCTTTTTCTTTCAAAAAATATATATTATCTTGGAGTTTGAAGAGAAAATGTGTTTTAGCATGGATTTCGCAAAGAAAAATCATTTCTCGCATTTTGAGATCTTACAACATGTTTGTAAAAATCCAAAGGGTATTGGCCAATATTTCAAAAATATCAAAATCTTATTTTTAGGAATTTATTATTCACTGTCGGTATTTGGATAAATAAATCCTAAGGGGTTAATATCCAAAATATTTGGCGGGGATAATTTGCTATTATTCACTGTCGGTGTTTGGATGAATAAATCCTAAGGGGTTAATATCTAAAATATTCGGCGGGGATAATTTGCTATTATTCACTGTCGGTGTTTGGATGAATAAATCCTAAGGGGTTTGATGTAGAACAGGTTGCGGAATCATACATGCTGAAGAGGGATCACCCGAAATTCAAAGGCAACTGAATTTCGGCAACCGGGTCGTCAAAGTCGGAATAACGACGAAACGCATTGACTGGATGAGTTTCGCGTTATTCCGACTTTGACGATGTAGAACAGGTTGCGGAATCATACATGCTGAAGAGGGATCACCCGAAATTCAAAGGCAACTGAATTTCGGCAACCGGGTCGTCAAAGTCGGAATAACGCGAAACTCATCCAGTCAATGCGTTTCGTCGTTTGCGGAAGAATTCAGCAGCTTTGCTGCTGTTTTCGACCCAATTTTGGCCAAATTCCATCGTTTCGGCCCCGGAATCGTCATATTTGCTATTTTAGGAAAGTTTCGTTTTTGCAATAACTTTTGATCTAAGAGTCCGAATTGACTTTGGTCAATTGGTACTCTCTTAGAATTCATAGCTCTTTCATATTATGCATTTATCTCAAATTTGCCATTTATGGCAAATTTAATGTTTTATGTCCTTTCCTTTTCTGTATTGAATTAGGCTAGGGTTTTATCTTTAAGTATCCCTTGTAAACCCGGCAGCCAGGTTAACTATCATTTTTATGAAATAAACTCTGAGTTTTATTGAGATTCAATCTCGTGTTCCTTGATTTTACGGAATATTGACGTTGGTCGTATTCCCCTTTGATTTTCTGTTGCGTCAGGGTTAATATCTAAAATATTCGGCGGGGTAATACACCATCATCATTTAACCAACATATTCTTTGAAAGATCAAAACCATAATAAATCTTAAGCCAACCAAAACATCAAGCAGCTTACCGTAGGTAGAGCGTATTAAGGGTGCTAAAACCTTCTCTTTACGCAACCAGTCCCTTGCCTTAGAATCTCTTAAAGACCAATTTTAAGTTTCCTAGTAACCATAATACTAGATGGCGACTCTTTTTTTCACAAAAATAAAGATAAAACCCCGACATTGAATCCCCCGCACACTGGGAGGGTCGTCACGACGCCGCGCTCTCGCGATGGGTGCGACAAGAATCATGAATTAACTTACAATTAGTTTAGATTTTCAAACTTTCAACAAATTCTACATAATCATAAATTTAAATTTTAGATTAAACATATGTAAAAAAACAATAACACAAAATAACTAAATTTAAATTTTAAGTCAAATTGCATGACTCGATCATCTCAATTTTTTTAATATAATCCATAAAGTTTATAATATTGATTGGAATTAGTGCTAAAGAAAACCAATTTTGATAGCAAAGAAATGCTTATACCATCAATGAAAATAAAGATCTTTGAAACATATCTAATATACAATTGTCAATATTAAAGGTTGTTTTAGAAACAATTTTAGATACCAAGATAGCTAACACGTGTTGTGTCATAGAAAGAATTTTGAATTTTGTAGCATCATTACACCTCCACCAATCCCAAAAAATTTAGAATCATTAGTGTCGTAACCCAAATTAGGGTTTCTCTCAAATTTTTCTTTCTATTTTAAAAATAAAAAAAATAAAAATAGAAGCTTGGAAAAGCAGGCTAAAAAGGATTTTAAATGCATGAAGGGACAAAAATGAAAATTTGGACAAAATTAGAAGCCCAATTATACTCCATTATATCCATGATTGAAAGACAATGCAAATTCATAAGATCACACTCTGCATTAGGGGGCAAATAAAAATCCACAAGTCAAAGGTCGATCTTGACTAGTGTTGCTACCCAATTTTTGACCCATTTATTTTTATGTTTCGGGAAAAAAACAAAAAAATATCAAAAAAGACAAAAATCCAAAAATATCTTGGTACAGGGGAAAATTGAACAAATTGAGAGTTTAACGGTCAATTGAGGGTCAAATTGCATAAATCAAAAATCAATGACCAAATTAAAAGAGGCGCGCAAGCTTAAGGATGCTTTTGAAATTTTGATTATGAAAAACTCTATAAATAAAGTTGATCGTCAACAAGAAAGGGGGACCAAAATACACACTCACCCAAAAAATCCTAAAACCCAAAAAACCCTAACCCTAATTTTTCTCTCCATGGGGGTTGTAGTTGTCGCCCCCTCTTGGCTACTGCAGCCCCCTCCACTCTTTTTTTCCTCTCTATTTCCCATAGCCACAACCAGCCTCTTTCCCTGCTCCCCCGACCAACCAGCTGCCACCTCTCCTCTGCATCTCGAGCCGGCCACACCAGCCTTCCCCTTCCCTCTCTTCCTCTAAGCCACCCACAACAACCCCCACAATCTCAGTCCTTTCTTTCTTCGGTCAGCCTCTTCTTTGCTCCCTCCAATGACTGGTCAACCTCCTCTCTACCTCCTCTCCTTCTTCAGCCAGCCAGCATCACAACCCCGACTAACCAGTTGCAGCCCCCCTCCCCCCACACCCTTTCTTCCTCTCCTCCCTTGTCGTCATGGCCTCCCTACGCCAGCCCTCTCCTTTCCATAGCCTCCCTACGCCAGCCCTCTCCTTTCCATAGCCTCCCTATGCCAGCCACAACCCCGGCTAACCAGTCACCACAACAGTTCCCCTCTCTTCCTTTTCTTCCTTGCTGCACTGCTCCTCTCCTGGCCATAACAGTCTCACCAACCAGCGTGCCTTCATAGACCAGCTCGCGACTAGTCCCCTACCCTTGAATCTCTGACCAGACCAGTGCAACCGGGTTTTCCTAGCGACCCTCAACAACCAGGTGGTGACTCCTCAACTCCCTACGAGAAGACCAAAACCCTCCCAGGACACATGCGCGGCGGCGTGCAACAACTAGGATCATGACCCACACTAGGGGTCGAGAACAAAAAATCAAAGGAAAAGGAACTAGAAGAATTATGGAAAATCCAAAGAGCCTGATAAATTTTAATTTTAAGGGTCATGCCTAAATAAAAAACAAAAATAACCAAGTCAAGGTCCAACATAAAGAAGGATGCCTTATTAAAGAAAGGAAAAAAAGGAAAAATCAACTAAATATGAAAGAAAAAATGATTCAAAGACATAATAAGAGGGATTCGAAGACTTTAAAATCTTAAAACATTCTTTGGCCCTACAGATCCTTTTTTTCATAGTCAAGAGTCATATTTGCATTACATACATTTAAAAATCATTTTTAATCAAGCAAACAAGCAAAATGTATCGATAAATTGTGTTTTTAAAATGCTAAATATTTTTTTTCAAAAATCATGATATTATGAACAAAGTTACTCGTTATTATTTATGGTGATAAAATAAACACAAAAAAAAGAAAGAATTGTTTTCAATAAAACCTTGAGTTTTTACTCGAGGCTCTTGCCTTGAAACTTACAAAGCATAAGATCACATCATCTTATGCCTTCATTAGACCAAATCATTTTTTACCTAAAGAAAGACAAACCCTTAGGGATTATAAGAAATTCAAAGCAAAATTGTTTTAAGACTACATCGAGTAAATTTCTATTTTGAAAATATAAAATTCATTTGAGACATAGGTAACCCAATTTCAAGCTAACATTTCTTTCTAAACCTTTTCTCTATATTCTCAACCAAAAACACATAAAAATCACATCTTAGTGTTGAGAGACATGTCTTGGAATTACGATGAAAGAAAACACTTTCAAAATTAGATCTTATGCCTTCATTATAATTATTAAACTTAAATGAGCACGATCTTTGAAATTTACAAGTTGATTCCAAAATAATAAAGTGATCAAAAAACCCATTAAGGTTTTGAGAGAAAAAAATTCCAGTAAGACTCCATCAAAAAGGACCTAACTAAGTTATGAGTTCAACGAGGTTCTGAACGATTAAAGACCCAATCAAGGTTTTAACAAAAGAAGAGATCAACAAGTAAAACTCTCAATGGATAACAAAACATCTAGCATGGAAAAATTAGGAATGGAAATCTCCATTCAACCTTTCCATTAGAAAACACCAAGAAATCTAACCCTACCATTAATAAAGGAAATTTCAATCATGTCATCAGGAAATCAACCCTACAATCAGGAAGTCTCACTATATAATAAAGAAGCCTCACTTTGCCATTAAGAAGTGTTAGACTCAACCATGCACTTAAGACATCTTTGGCCAAATCCTCTCGCTATGTAAGTTTGTTTTCCACTTAGACATGTCACCCATTATAATAAGACTATTTTTAAATATTTTTGTATTTCACCTAAACAGGTCATCCATTATAATAAGATCATTTTCAAAAATCATTGTTTTCTTTTTCACTTGGGCAAGTTGCCTATAATAATGAGATCATTTTACAAAATCTTTTTATTGTTCAAGTGGGCTATTCACCTATGAGAATTTGACCATTTTAAGAAACTCTCATATTTTTCACCTAGACAGGTCGCCTATTACAATTAGACTATTTTAAAAAAATTCATATTTCTCCCTTGGTTGATCATGAAAATTTGACCATAAAAAAAAAAAAACTTTGAATTTTCCATTTGGATAGATTGCCCATTATAATGAGATCATTTGTGAAAATCTATGTATTGTTCACATGGACAACTCACCCATGAGAATTTGACCAGTTTAAGAAACTCTTATATTTTTCACCTAGGCAGATCGCCTATTACAATAAGATTATTTTAAAAAATCTTCATATTTCTCCCTTGGTTGATCCGAAAACTTGACCATTTAAAAAAAATCTTTGAATTTTCCATTTGGATAGGTTGCCCATTATAATGAGATCATTTATGAAAATCTATGTATTTTTTACATGGACAAGTCACCCATGAGAATTTGACTATTTTAAGAAACTCTCATATTTTTCACATAGGCAAGTCGCTCATCACAATGAGATAATTTTAAAAAATCTTTATAATTCTTACTTGGGTTGGTTGCTCATTAAAATTTGATCATTTTAAAATATCTTTGAGTTTTCCAGTTTGGCAGATCACCCATTATAATGAGATTATTTAAGAAAATCTATATGTTCTTCACATGGTAAGGTCACCTATGACAACTTAACCATTTCAAAAATCTTTAAATTTTACCACTAGGCAGGTCATTTGGTACATTACACCATTTTAATCTTTTAGTTTTTCATAACCACCATCGTTTTCTTTATAAATCCTATCTCTTTTCCTTTTGAGTTTATCTTTCACCCCTCATTTACTAAATAGTGCATTTTCATCCCTATCTCTTTTCTCTTAAGTGCACCTTGAGCTCTTCATATCCTAAATAATACATCTTTAATCCCAATCTATTTTTTCTAATGTACTTTTAAGCCCTCAAATCCTAGATCATGTCAACTTTATCTCTTTTCTTTTAAGTGCTTATTTGATCCCTTATATCCTAGATATTGTATCTTTGAGCTCCATATCTTTTTTCTTGAGTGTGTTTTTACGTCCTCGTCTTTTAGATAATATATTTTTTAACCATATCTCTTTTCTCTTGAGCATGCATTTGGCCCCTTATCTCATAGATAATGCACCTTTGAGCCTTATCCTATTTTTCTTTTTAAGTGCACTTTTGAGCCTTCATCTTCAAGATAATGTGCCTTTGAGCTCTCATCTCCAAGATACTATGCCTTTAAGCCCTATACTTTTTCTTTTGAGTGCTTATTTGACCCCTCATCTCCTAGATAATATGCCTTTAAGCCCTATATCTCTTTTCTCTTGAGAATGCATTTTATAGACCTTATATACCAAATAAAACATGTTTTAACCTTATGCATTTTATTCTGAATGCATTTTCTAGCCCTCAACTATTAGATAATGTGTTTCTAGCCTTATATCTTTCCTTCCAAATGCATAGTAGATAATACATTTTCTAGCCCTTTCCATTTTCTTTTGATTGCATTTTCTATCCCTCAACCATTAGATAATGAACTTTCTAGCTCTCGTATACTATATAATCTATTTTTGGCCGTATCCTTTTCTTAGTACTCTCTATATATCTCAACCATCATATAATGCATTTTTAGCTCCATCTCTTTTCTTTTGAGTGTGTTTTAGCCCTTGTATATTGAATAATGTGCTTTTTTTAGCCCTGTAAGTGTACTTTATAGTACTCAATCATCAAATAATGTGTTATATATCCTCATCTCTTTCTTTTTTAGTGTACCTTTTAACCTTGGTATACCAGATAATGCATTTTTAAGCCATATCTATTTTCACCTGAGTGCACTTTCTAGCTCTTAACCTAATAGTGCACTAAGAAGACTTGTCTATTCTCTTTTGAGTTCACATTCTAGCCCTAGATACAAGATAACCTACTTTTTAGCCTTATCTATTTTCTTCTCAGGACACTTTTCAGCCCTAACTAAAAAGCTAGTTCACTTTTTAGCCTATCTCTTTTCTTCTAAGTGATCATTTAGCCATCACATATTAGATAATATGCTTTTTAGCCCTATTTATTTTCTTCTCATGGCCCTTTTCAGCCTTTACATATTAGACAATATGCTTTCTTACCTTATGTCTTTCATTTCGAATGTGTTTTAGGAGATAACTTCACCATTTGATGTTGTGCACGTCACGACAATTAGGACCATCACCCTAATACCTCTCAACTTTATTTTTTTTCTTTCTACACCACCGTCCTCCTTTAAATGTCTTTTAAATTGAGAAGCTATGTCACCTGACATATCATTTACCACAATCAAATCACACATTAATATCTACATTTCTACTAATTTCAACATTATGAACAATTTCAACATCCTTATCAACATTCATATAGTAAGATTTCCATTCTCGTAAACATCATACTATCTCTTAAAATAAAATCTCACATACTTCAATTTGAAACATGGATCTAACACAATAGCCATAGACAACACATTTTGTATATATCTTGATCCTTCTAATATTTTTTATACTTTGTTATCATTTTATTAGTCATTTTACTTACATAAACATCTCCACTTCTACAAAGTTGAGATATGCTTTTGGGAATAAAAATCAATCCATGGAAGAAATAATTAATGTCACATACAACAAGGCAAGAGATTTCAATGTAAGTGTATAAAATAGTTTTAAGAACTTCATAAAAGATCTAGCCTTTTCCTAATCTTCTAAAATAGAAGGACCTAAGTTCTTTTGCTTACTTTTTTAATCAACCTCAAAGTAACTCAAATAACTAGGATCAATAACCTCATCAAAACATATTATTTTTCTTGGATGCTTCTAGCATTATATACATAGAGTTTTGAGTTACAACATCCAAGCAAACTGATTTCTTACTTTAATTTTTAACCTCCTTGTATATTGGTTTAAAATAAGTTGTTTAAAAGAAGAAGATATAACAAATCGTACTACATTTTGAATCTTAAGCACTGAATCATCAATTTCTTTCATCAATCATCAATATCTTTCTATCCCGCACATACAATGAGATTAACAATTTGTTCACAACATAAATCTTTTGTTTTTGCACCTTGTACTTGAACATACAATACTGCCTACACTAATATTTTTTGAATTAGATATCGTGTTGTAATCAAAAATCCTGAATCCCATTGCAATAATCCATCCTATGCAACCCTTAGGGTGATTCACAATACATCCATGAACGATTCTTCAATACTTATATCAAACTTATATACAATAATCATATATTAATTAAATACATTAACTAAACAAATACAATTTTACATAATCTGAAACAAACCCTAACATGTACACTTCATAAATCCATAAAATAAATTATAATGATAAAAACTCTAAAACAAAGAACAAACACCTAAACAAAATCAATATACTTCATAAATATGCAAAACAAATTTTAATATATTAAAATTAAATTTCAAAAATATATGGTAAATTTGCTTACTGAAAGTAAGGAATCCAAAAAAAAAACAAATAAGGACATAAATGCTCATAAACTTTGTGTTGTGGTTGCTGGATTTGTTGTGTGATGTTGAATTGCATTGAAATTAAAGGGGTGGTGGCGGTTAGGGTTTGTAGATTAAAAAAAATGTAGAAGGAAAAAGGAGAAAGAGGGGAGGGGGAACAGAGGGTTGATGATCAGGTCATAAATTAAATATTATCCAATGATTTTGACCGATAGAATATATTTTGTTGGTAAATCCATCGGTAGTTCTATCGGTAAAATATGATATTATCGTACTTCATAGGTTTTTGAATTCCACTATAATTCTACACGCAAATCCATCAATATTTATTGATGGAATTACCGACGGACTATATCCATTGGGGACTCCATCTGTAATTTTGTCAAAACAATGATGACAAGATGATGATTGACTTCTCATTCAAATTGCTCATGATTTTTGTATTTTCAATTTTTTTCATTATAAAAATCCTTTTTCATCACTGTAATATGAGTAATGTTTCAAATATTTTTGATGAATTTAATATTTAGAATGTTTGAACATCATTATTGCATTATAAGGAATGTTATTCGTGTTAAGAATCCATTGTGTGTATGCATAAAGTGCTTTATTCAAAGGGAATATTGTTCTAAATAAAAATGGGAAGGATTTTTACAAAAATAAAGAATTTGATTATTTAACTTGGTTTTCATATTATGGGTAGAGTTTTATTATTTAATTTGGTTTTCATATTATGGGGAAAAGTTTTTCTACCAGGGGTTTTGAGATGTATACATTTATGTATACATGTTTTGTCATCATTAAAAAAGGAAGCCTTTTAGCCTTATAAATACAATAATGACTTGATTATATGTTTTGATGATAATATAATTGTTTTGATATAATTTTGATATATGCATATCACATTATTAATATTATATGTATTTCATGCTTAAATGATTTAAATAAGGATATGTTAATATGCCATATAAATATGAATGTGTGTATTGAACACACCCTTGAAATGATATATATAGGTTTATAATATTTAAGAGATCATCAAACGAGCAAGGAAAGGAGTCACAAAAGTCAAGAATGAAAACTTCTAGAAATTATGATACCAACTTCACTAATCAAGAAATTGTAATAGAATTTTTCCAAATAGACTAGACTAGTTTAAAACACCTTGTAATACCCACACAACTTAAACAAGCCCAAAATAACAAAAGAAAATCAAGAAAAATCAAAACACATAGATGGGTCAAAATCTAGACAATAGTCAAAATAGTTTCACCATTTTGAAAACAAACAAGATAATTGCCAAGACAATCCAATCGTTTTAAAAACAACCAAACTGTATCTCAAATTGATCCACTTGTTTCTCAATACAACTAGTCTATATTTGTAAAATTTACATAAACTCTTGGGGTTATTCAAAGTGGTGTGACCAATTCTAAAATAATATAATCGATTATATCAATGGATATAAAACTGTGTCTAACAACTTAGTTTCTTTTGTAAGCCTATAAATAGTCTTTTACTTTCCTAAAACAAGTGTGAAACTCCTAAAGCAAAAATCGACACATACTCCCTCTAAAAATTAGCCTATAACACTCTTGTTTCACTTGTAATCATAAAAAAAACAAGGTTAAGTGTAAATTGAAAGAAATCCTCCTACGAAGCTTAATTGTTATTCCAATCAACTCTATTAAGATAGTATACTGTAAAAAGTGTAAGTGACAATTTAAACACTTGAAAAAATCTCTTAGGGACTAAATTTGAGTGATTTAATATTTGTTCTTTAGCAAGTATTGATGATATATTTTCTAGTTTTTAACCTATAAAAATATTAGAGATACTAAAGGATTGAGTTGGTCTTACCCTTGCAAAAAGATTGTATAACATTTTGGTCTCACCCGCTATAAAAAAACCATTGTGTGATAATGAAACTAACTTTTTAATGGAAGTTCAAGGAGAGAAGTAGATGGTTTATCGAACCCTTATAAATCTTAGTGCCATGTTTGTAAACTTGCACTCTTTAATTATCACATTTATATAGTTTATTGTTTTTGTATTTAGTTGAATATTTAGAATTGCATGTTTTAAAGTAAAAATATATATTAATTTATAGTTTTACTTTGCATATCTAATTTTTCATCATCAAAAGGTATTTATGCTCTTTAATCTTAAAACAACTCTCTATTGCAATTAAATTTAATTGTATTTTATGATTTTAATAAATAAGTTGAATTTATATATTTATAAAAGATAAAATTTAATTCATTTTTTTTCTATATTACCCTTATTATATTGATTTTATTCCCTTAAAGATTTTTTTTAATAAAAGCTAGATAGATATTTTGAGAAAGCAGATTTTAATATTATTATTTTTTCTTTGAAATTATAAACTAGAGGTGGTGGTAATCTCTAATTTACTTTTATAGGTTTATAGTATTTTTAAAGATTGAGTTTTGAAATCTAATTTCTAATACTCCAAAAAATTTAAAATATAAAATGCACAGCTGAAAAAAAAAATGCTGTCAGTATTTTAAATACTCCAAAAACATGCTGTAAGTTTCCCGCCAGACCCACCCCTGAAAAAAAAGGATGAAAGAAATAAATGCACAGCTTTCTTGGAAAATCACAGCAAAACGATTGCTAGAAATAAACAAGCTCCGCCAATGGAAGACGATCAAGTAGAAGAAGAAGAAGAGAGTCTCTCACCCTCCGATTCAAGCGACGAGTACACTGTCGATCGCGAAGAAGAAGACGACAGCGAGGAGGGAGAGCAACAAGTGGCAGAATACCCACAGTCCAATGAAGATCGCAAGTCGAAGAATGTAGACGCTCTTTTGAGGTAACTAAATACCACAACAACATTATATGCAGCGATTTTTGGATGTTGTGTTTCGAATGTGGTAAAAGCTGGTTGTTCAAAAACCTAGTTTATTTTCCTGGTGAAAAACTGATAAAATTAGGGTTTCTATTTTGCTTTTTATAGCTTAATAGTCTTGAAATCGAATGTCCTGTTTGGTTTCTGAGAAAATGCACGAAATGAGAAAAGGTTTGGAGAGCTTTTCGTTTTGGTCCAATAGCTAATGTTGTGCAGAAGTGTTTTGTTACTTCTGGCGCGGATTCGATAACTCAGGGTTCCAATTTTGCTTTATAGCTCAATGGGTCTGAAATTGTACAGTTTGATTTGGAATTGAATTTTCTGTTTGGTCACTGATAAAAAAAAGCAGGAAATGAGAAAGATTTTGGTGTTTCTTGAATTGTGGGTTTTGGTGCTTTGGTTCAAATAGCTATTGTTGTAAGAATGTGGAACTTCTTTCAATTGCATCGAGCTAATTGTTTATTTTAATTGAATTTGAATAAATCAAAGTGAAATTATCCGTTTGTTTGCTGAGACAATGGTAGGAAACGAGAAATAAGATTTTTGCAGGATTCTGTTGTTTTCATTCAAAAGCTCATTTTCCTCAAAATTTAGCTCTTTAATTTCAACAATGGAACTGTTTATTTGAATTGATTTTGCATGAATTAAGGTGAAATTTTGTTGATTGTGGTTTACTAGAGGCAACCTTGTAGTGAGGAGACAGTCACTGCTTCCTCGAGTTCTTTCAGTAACAGAAGGGGCAGCTATTTGTCGGAAACCCTTTAAACCCCCATGTTCCAACGGTTATAATGATGGAAATGAACAGCTTGTCCGTCGACTTTGGGCTCGGAAACGATTCGTTCCATGGGGTTCTTCAAGACCAGTGTTGGTTGCAGTAATGAATAGATTTAATGTACCAAGTGTGGTGGAGAACGATGTAGTGGAGGAAAGTGTGACTTTGCCACCCGGTATTGATCCTTTGGTGTTGTGGCAACCTGAAGAGTCTGAGGATGGAGTTGGTAATTTGATGCCGATAGTGGTGGATCCTTTGCTTGTTCGGTTCCTTCGACCTCACCAAAGGTATTGGTTACAATGTAAAAGTCTAATATTCGGTTCTGACTGCACAACAATTTGTGCATAAGGACTGCTCATAAATGAAATTTTCCATATCTTGATGCTGTTGGCCATGTTTGCAGAGAAGGGGTTCAGTTCATGTTTGAATGTGTTTCAGGATTTTATAGCACTGCAAATATTAATGGATGCATTCTGGCTGATGATATGGGGTAAATTCCTCATTTATTTTGACTTGATCTATGAAGTGTTTTGCACAGTTTTCCTCAAGGGTGTTAATTTTTTCCTTGTGCTCAATGTTAGTGTTTTTGGTCTTAATTTGGCAGTCTGGGGAAGACACTGCAGTCAATCACATTGCTGTACACTCTTCTTGGTCAAGGGTTTGATGGAAAGCCTATGGTTAAAAAAACAATAATTGTCACCCCAACCAGCCTTGTAAGTAATTGGGAGGCTGAAATAAAAAAGTGGGTTGGAGAAAGAGTTAAGCTTATAGCTCTCTGTGAAAGCACCAGAGAAGATGTTGTCTCTGGGATTGACAGTTTCACAAATCCTAGCAGCTCTTTCCAGGTAAAGTTAGCATTAAATGTCCAGAATATTGTGATATGTTTGCTGAAGTCAAGTTATATCCCACAGGTACTGATTGTTTCATATGAGACGTTCCGGATGCATTCATCAAAATTTAGCAATAGTGAATCTTGTGACCTTCTCATATGCGATGAGGCTCACAGACTTAAAAATGACCAGACATTAACAAATCGGGTATGGCATGTGGATCATTTCTTTTTTCTTGAGTATTCACATCTGATGCATTCCAATTTCTTATTCTTTGTCTGCGTTCATTTGTGAACATTCTCATAGGCACTGGCTTCCCTGTCATGCAAACGACGCATCTTGTTGTCAGGAACTCCAATGCAAGTGAGAAATATCTCCTGAATACTATTTATCTTAATAGTTAATCACTTTTCTAATATTTCATGATTCACTATCCTCTTGCAACTCTGCAGAATGACCTAGAAGAGTTTTTTGCAATGGTTAACTTCACCAATCCAGGAGTTTTGGGCGATGCTGCATATTTTCGCCGTTACTATGAGGTGAGCTATGTTTTACCTTCAAATCATATTATGATTCGTCAATTTGAATTAAATTGTTGAACTCAATATTTATTCTATTTGTAAACTTGCTTAATATTCATCTTTTTATTTTTGCATCAGAAATTACTATACTAGTAGCATGCTGTTCTTTTTCCTCTACCCTAATGGCATACATGCTTGTCATATTTTTTTAACTTCTCATGTATAAATTATGAAGACACCAATCATTTGTGGAAGGGAACCAACTGCCACTGAAGAAGAGAAGCAGCTAGGTGCTGAACGCTCTGGAGAACTGAGTGCGAAAGTAAATCAGGTCAGATTCATACTAATGCGGGTATCACTGTAGAAACTAGCTTTCTTGAGAATCATATCACTATGTTCTGCTATTTTAACTCATGATTATGTAATGGTAAATAGCTGCTACATGCTAAGTATGAAAGGTAATCTTTTGCTTACAGTAAGGAAGAACGTTTAACATCTTCCTGTATTTAATTTGAAAGTGTGCATTGCAGTTTATACTGAGAAGGACAAATGCATTATTATCAAATCACCTGCCGCCAAAGGTATGACCTTATCAAGATTTATGTGTGCCATTAGCACTTGTGAATGTTGCTTAACATGTTGAACAATATTTCAGCTTCCCTCCCAAGTTTATCTAACATATTGAAAGCTCAATAATTTAGCAGTCTGTAAATAGTTTATTTCAATAAACCTTCTGAATTAGATAAGATATCATCACTAGATGATGAGAAGATGGAAGTTAGGGTTACTCTGTGAGCTGTATTAGAGAATAATATAAATCATATTATGGGGCCTCACCTAAGAGCTTGAGCTTTTAGGTGAGATGGTTCCTTAACATGGTATCAGAGTCTTGTTGACCCAGCGGTCACGAGTTCGAATCTCACCACCACCATTCTATTTGATAAAAATCAAACACAAGGTAGAATGGACCTGTGTGCAAGTTTCAAGTCCAAAGGGCTTTCACTTGAGGGTGTGTGTTAGAGAATAATATAAATCATATTATGGGGCCTTACATAAGAGCTTGAGCTTTTAGGTGAGATGGTTCCTTAACAAGCTGTACATGTATTTTTCTCGACCAATTACATATTCTTGCACTATGAAGTTTCTGCTCCTAAATGTTTCTACATCTAATTGCTCTATGCAATAGAGTTTTTGATTTATATGTTGATCAAAGTAAATCTATTACCGATACTTCACTTTTGGTTGTCTCTTTGTGCAGATAAATCTGAGTAAAAATGTATCTTGATATTTTTGTCCTTCTAAATGTTCTGTGCAGATCGTAGAAGTTGTTTGTTGCAAGTTGACTCCTCTCCAGGCAGAGTTATATAACCATTTTATACATTCAAAAAATGTGGGTTTTCTTCACACTAAGTGGTAACTAACTTAATATGATTCTTAGAAACAGACTTGGACTATTCTGTTACTCTTTTAACAACAGGTTAAACGGGCAATCACTGAAGAGGCAAAGAAATCAAAGATATTGGCCTACATCACAGCTCTTAAGAAGCTGTGCAATCATCCAAAGGTATAAAAAGTGTTGAGTAGTAGTTATCCAAGGATTTTTGTTTCTGTACTCGCAATCATGCACTAGAGTATGAAATTTGGCTGGAATCACCTGATTCTAGAAATAAATGGCTGGGATAAAACACTATTTCATATGATAATGTTTGGGAGAACAAATCATTTTGTTTTTCCTTCTGATTTTAGTTGCTACATCATTTGTGTAGGACTCTTCTACTACTTTAAAATTTTTACTTTCATATTCAAATATAGAAGTTAGTGGGTTGGTTTTTATTTATTTACAATCTGTTGTGTTCTCTAACATTTATGATGTCTGCTCTGTGTTTAATTTAGAAAATATTCTGAATTATTGATAATGATCATTATTCCATGCAGCTTATCTTTGACACCATAAAAAACGGAAGTCCAGGAACTTCAGGGTTTGAGGATTGCATGCGTTTTTTCCCTCCTGGGATGTTCTCTGGAAGGTGAGCATTTATTGAGTGTTGTTTTTGTATGTATTCCACGTTCTATACTTGTACCTGACAGGGTTTTTTCTCTTCCAAATATTGCTAGATCTGGTTCATGGACTGGTGGTGATGGGGCTTGGGTTGAGCTGTCTGGTAAAATGCATGTCTTGGCCCGATTACTTGCCCATCTACGACTGAGAACAGATGATCGTATTGTACTTGTCTCAAACTATACTCAGGTATGTTTGTTTTAGTTGATGATTCTAGTTATTGTGGTATAGAAATTACTTTATTGATAACAGTTTATACATGTATCATAGCCTCCAGTTTTCCAATTTGTAAGTTGATTCTTAATATTGCAGCTGATAATGCTTAAATCTTTCCTTCTCATGTCATTGCATTAATCCCAAGTTAAAGAAAGAACAGGCTACAGGATAATTTAAATATTGGTAGCATAACACTTTTTTTCTGCACATGTATCTTTTGGTGATTTTCTTTTAAAAGACAACCTATTAGTGTAATGTTGCTGCACACTTACATTTCTGTTTTCTGGACGAAATAGATTTGGTTGCACTGTCAAACTCACAGTGATTTAAGATGTATATTTATCATTGACAACTTATTTCAACTGAAGCCATTCACTGATCTTTTATCGACCACTTTTTTATGAAGCTGCAATTGATATTGCTTCCTCACTGTATAAAATTACTTGATGCATCAGACACTTGACCTTTTTGCTCAATTGTGCCGTGAAAGAAGATATCCCCATATAAGGCTTGATGGAACCACATCAATCAGTAAACGACAGAAGTTAGTTAATCACTTTAATGATCCATCAAAGGTATCTTCTCTTTTCCTTCTAGTTGATATGTCTGCAATTTAGTTTGTGTTTTCTGCTTAGTAAAAAGGGCAATCATCAGGCTTGATCACTAATCAATTAGTTTTAACTCAATATGCTGCAGGATCAGTTTGTGTTTCTCTTAAGCAGTAAGGCTGGTGGCTGTGGCCTCAATCTAATCGGTGGTAACCGACTTGTCTTGTTTGATCCTGACTGGAATCCTGCCAATGACAAGCAAGTAATGTTCTATGGTTAAACACCACCACCTCAATTCACATAAGTTAGAAAGTAGTATGCTGATCTCACATTTGATTGTTTTCATGATCATGTCCTCACATAATTAGGCAGCTGCGAGAGTTTGGCGGGATGGACAAAAGAAGAGGGTATATATCTACAGATTCCTGAGTACTGGAACCATCGAAGAAAAGGTTTTGATGAGCTGCAACTCAATTTATATTAAGAATACAGGCACTAAACTTTTTCCTTTCATCATTTCTAAGATACTTCTGTCAATAAGCAGTGCGTGTCATTCTGTTTGCTGACTTTTGTAGGTTTATCAGCGTCAAATGTCAAAAGAGGGGCTTCAAAAAATTATTCAGAATGAGCAAAATGATAGCCTTGCAGCACAGGTTGTTTCTTTCTCCCACTGCTTTATGCTATTCAACTGAAGTTTCCTTTGAATAAAATGGTATTTAAAGTACATGCATTTGCAGGGAAACTTTCTTTCAACTGAAGATTTACGTGATTTGTTCACATTTCAGGAGAATGTCAGGTAATTTGTGTTGCATATGTTGAAATATTTTGTCATGATAACTTACAGGTCATTTATGTATTTGGCATTTTTATGGTATAGTTATGTGGGGTGTTTGGCCTTTGAAATTGTGCCTGTAATATTTGCACAGTAATCTAAGGATGGAGGGTTTTGGGTCGCTGCAGGCAAGGATTAGAGAATGGACTTACAAAATGGTTTTAAAAATATGTTACATCATTGTTAGCAATGAATCAAGCACTGGTTGAGAAGAGAAAGTGTACAAAAAGTTCGTTCTTGTGTTCGTGTTGCAGTAGGCAAGTTTATGCCAGTGGCCAATTCAAGCTAATTGAAAGATTCATTTCTGAGATTTTTTGCAAGCTCAAATGAAGCATCATTTTTTTGCTTACTTTTTTTGCTGACTTGTCATGTACCATGTAAAGCATAGCTAGTTCAGTATAACATGGTTCAGTTATATTATTTCCGTGTCTTTGACTTGCTGGTTTAAATGTTTATTGATATCACATTTCATTTTGCTTCACTTATTTTCATGTTCCATCTTCCTTTGAACATCTTTATTTGTCTGTGTAGGTCTGAAATACATGTAAAGATGAACTGTGCCCGATGTCTATTTTCTGATGGGAAACTTGAGGGCATAGGAGATGTAGATGAATCTACATATGAGAATTATATGCCCAATCAAGAAGTGTTCGATATAGGTGGCTTTGCCGCAATTGCTGGATGCTTGGACAAGTTAAAGAGCTCAGAGAAGCAAGTAAGTCACCTATCAATCTCTGCAATATTACTGGCTCATAACTTTCAGATGTCCCACTTGATTTTGTTCTTTTCCCTCAATTTTCAGGTAGGGACTCCTTTGGAAGAGGATTTGGGCAACTGGGGACATCACTTTCACTCGACATCAGTGCCTGATAGTATCCTTCAAGCTTCAGCTGGTGATGAGGTGTTCCAACATTTCCCCATATTTAATGTGATTCCTTTCCAAAAAATTCCTATAGGAATAATCGATTTGTTTTGGTCAATAAATTTCTGAAATATTTAAACCCCTGATTATACTAGAAAGTATTTACCAGCTACCAAAAATCAGAACTAGTCAAGCGTGTATTCAGAATTGATGGTAGAAAAGTTGTGGTCAGAATGCAACTTCTCTACCATGTTTCACAGCAAATGAACTCATTAAATATGACTCAGTTCTCTCATCCTAGGTTTGTCTTAGGAGTTCATCAATGATTTCCCCTTGATTGCTGCTCTCCCTTGCATGCTTAGTAGAACAAATTGCTGGTGGAATAAATTAATATAATGCGCAAGTTCTGAGTGCAGAATCGAACTTTTGTTTTCACAAAAAGTCTGATATACCACCATCTCCCGTGACTGATCCTTACTCCCAGATGTAATTCACATGCAATCTGCTATACTTTTGGGTTTCCACATGAAGGACTTATTATCATGTTCTTGCAGGTTTCTTTTGTCTTCACGAACCAAGTAGATGGGAAGCTTGTACCGATTGAATCAAAGCCAAGTCCAAGGTTGCAGGGGATAAAAGGGAGTGAGAGCCGGCTCAATGAAAAAGAAAATCTGGACCAAAACTCAAGGTTATCTCGTTATCAGAAACCACAACAATCTCCATCTTCCAACATAGATGCTAAAAGGGTCGCACCATCTGCCTCTCACATACCTTTGCAAAGACCAGGTGTGAAACGGATGAGAACGCCTTTAAAAGGAATGGCCAATGCAGAATTAAAATCTAAACTCTCTTTTGGAAGTCAACTGCCATTGAAAGGACCATCTCCTTCCGATGATGCAGAGCATGATGATAATTTTCAGTAAAGTTTTTGCAGCACAATTATTATTATCATTATTTTTTTGTTGCAGCATTTCATTCTCAATTGCCCATCAGAATAAACAGTGCTTCATGCTGTGAGTAAGCTTTCATCTCTTGCATGGACAGCTGACAATGTACTTCACAGGCTGTGGGTTCGTATGCCAAAGGTTTCAAATTTCATGGAGCTGAGAAATTAAGAATTGAGCTAGATGATTGAGCAAAAAAGTATGCTTTCGTCTGGTTCAAGGTACCCTTCGTTATGCTAAAATTAACGCCATGTCAACTCACTAGGGCTCAACTGAAACTAGTCCCCCATTAACGTAGTTATCAATCATTGTTATGCCATTATTCCTCGATTTGAGAAGCAAACAGCTGAAGGCCACCAACATATCGTCTACTCAATGACAATTCCATCCAGGGACAACTGTATTAAGTACATAGTAAAATAGAGAGGCCACATCATCCATTGTTTTTTCTACTGCCAATGCTTTATGTTATAGCACCTTAGGAGAGTTCACTAAAACCGAGTTTTGGGCACCCAATAAAGTTTCGAGTTTTTTCCACGACCTCACGGTGTAAAACGTGCTATGAGTTGAACAGAATTCTTTTGTTAGATTAAGAGAAGCATAAAAGACAAACTGTGTCTACAAGATGAGAGACCAATTAGGAGACAAGGTCCGCTGAACCCATGGAGTAAAATTCAATGTCTCTTGGCATTTTCAAAGCTTCTTACAGTTGTAGTGTGAGAACCAGCCTCTTGTCGAAGAGCCATTTGGTGACACGACAAATTCCATTAAGATGAAGATTAACCATGTGAATGTCACACAAGAGGATGGAACCGAAAATTCTTTATCTAATTCAGCTGTTATGAATAGTCAAAGTAAGGTTTAAATTTTCTTGTTCTGTACAGGACGTGAGAGGCCCTGCTTTCTATAGATTTTGGATTAACTATGAGATCACAGCTCAAACCCACATGGCCTTTCAAAAGCATAGTTAGTAGCTGAAAGCAAGTGGAGATCTAACCAAAGTTATTGATCCCGCCCCGTTCCGGCCGGAACGCCCCGTCCCAATGCCTAATCCGGGACAAAACGGCGACGTTTTTGTCCCGGCTAGAATCCCGGCCTGTCCCGGAAAATCCGGGCAAATTCCGGCCGGAACGCCCCGGTTCCGTACCGGGCGTTCCGTTCCGGCCTGAAAATCCTTTTTTTTTTTTTTTTTTTTTTTTTAACTTTTAATTTTTTTTTTCTAATTTTGAGATTATATTTGTTTGACTTTGTGTTTATATTGTATAATTTAAAGTTAATTTGTCTTGAATTTTAATTATGCTTGTTAAATTAAGTTGATGGAGAGGACATAAGTTGGGAGAGTATCGAAGCACCTTTCTCTACTTTAAATTTAGATGATAAAGAGACATGTTGATGTAGAAGTAGAACAGGTTGCGGAATCATACATGCTGAAGAGGGATCACCCGAAATTCAAAGGCAACTGAATTTCGGCATCCGGGTCGTTGAGGTTGGAATAACGCGAAACTCACCCAGTCAATGCGTTTCGTCGTTTTCGGAAGAAATCAGTAGCTTTGCTGCTGCTTTCGACCCAATTTTGGCCAAATTCCATCGTTTCGGCCCCGGAATCGTCATTTTTGCTATTTTAGGAAAGTTTTGTTTTTGCAATAACTTTTGAATTAAGAGTCCGAATTGACTTTGGTCAATTGGTACTCTCTTAGAATTCATAGGCCTTTCACATTCTGCATTTATCTCAAATTTGCCATTTATGGCAAATTTAATGTTTTATGTCCTTTCCTTTTCTGTATTGAATTAGGCTAGGGTTTTCTCCTTAAGTATGTTTGTAAACCCTGCAGCCAACTTCAACTATCATTTTATCAAATAAACACTGAGTTTGATTGAGATTTATTCTCATTATCTTTAATTTTAAGGAATATTGACGTTGGTCGTATTCCCGCGTGATTTTCTGCTGCGTCACATGTGTAAATGAGGAGAATGAGCTTGGTGGAAATGACCAACTATTGGAATGTCTTGTTGATGACTTTCCTTATGTTCCACAGCCAGATCAAGATCCTTATTTTTATATTAATGATGTAGAAGATGTTTGATGTATTTTTCTTTTATTTTAGAACATTTTACTTTCATAATATTTTGGAATTTCAAAGATGTTTCTAATTTTGAGATTATGTTTGTATTGTATAATTTTAATTTCATTTATCTTGAATTTAAATTATACTTGTTAAATTAATATTTTATTTTTTTCATATATATAATTAAATAAAAATGAACAGTACAAAACCGGAACGGTACCCGGAACGGTACCGAAACCGGGACGTTCCGTTCCAAACACAAATCCGGGACGGTACCCGGGACGGGATCAATAACTATGGATCTAACCTTAAAATATAGGAAATGCAGTATGAGAAACTCACCCGCTTTAAAAATCACATGTTCGAAGGGAAATATGTATTTAGCACTTTGACAACATCAATCATTTGGGTTCTTCAAGTCTGATTATTGCTCATAATTGTAAGTTATGGACTCATGGAATGGCTAAATGGGCACTGATTAAATGTGAAATCTTTATTAATTCTGCCGGGATAACATGAAAGAGATATGATAAAAAAATAAAATAACCCCCCCCCCCCAAGGAGAGAACTCTTCCTTCTCGTCTCTCAAAAAAATGTAGAGAGAAATTCTTGGCAACCCGCGTGGATTCGCCCCCAAGAAAAGAGCCTTGATTTGAAGGGCCCCTACAAAAAACTCTATGTAGTTAATAGTTTAATGATTTCGAGTCCTTATAAAATGGATATTGGCTTTATGCGGCCACATCTGGCAGAATATTAGGGTCAGAATGGCTCTGTCTGTTTGCCAAGCATCACTTGAACAGTTGCATGAAACTTAATGAGCACACATTAGAGTCAATAATGTTAACTTTAAACAGCTGATCACTGATAAAATATTCGGAATACAAAATGTATTATCCTCATCTTAGTCACAAACTTACAAATCTAAGTAACATGAGCTGCCTGCCGAGCACACACATAAAACAAGTTCACCTCTATATAAATGCAAACATCTACATGTGGATTCTAACGGTGAAAGAGAAGGAGCAACTTATAAAGACTCAGGGTGCTGGTTTGGAAATTCATGGCATGCTTAAACATGTTCAACAGTGAGCAACAACGCTTTTACACTTCCTCTATTGATCCAAGAATTTCCTTCTCCAGTGATTTTGGGGATGCACAACAAGCTATCAAGTATGAAAGCAGCAGCTATAGAGAAGCGCCAGTTTCCACAGATTTCGAGTTCTCGGTGAAAAACTACTCCATGATTCCTGCAGATGAGATCTTCTTCAAGGGCACCATGTTGCCTTTGAAGGATAACTGCACCAGCAACAACCAGCAGCGAAAAACGACCTTACGAGATGAATTACTTGTCGATGACGAGGTTAAAGATGATGCCTTCCCAACGCCAAAGAGTTCAGGGTGGTGGAAGGAGAAACTGAGGTTAAAGAAGGGTCACTTTACACCAAAGAAAAGTGATAGGAACAGTGGGGTTTTGAGCAGAGTTGTTGAGGAGAGGCCTGTTTTTGTTCAAGAAGGAGGACTAACTAACAAGAGAGCCTGTGTGCGACAGAATTCTCTTCTTTTCCTTTCGATTTTTTGGTTATCTGAAGATAATATTTGCAATAATTAATCTAATTTGGCATCGCTACATGTTACAGGAAGAGTCGAATGGAGGAGGGATAAGCTGTGAAGAAAGCGAAATATAATGCCATCGACAATGAAAGAGGCAGATTTTTAGGATATCCTTTTTTTCAAGGGAGGGAATCGTTGCCTGCAACAGAGCTGGGAATTGGTTGGCTTGCAATCTTGTCTTTTTTTTTTTTTTTTTGTAGCTTGACCTGTTTATTCGGCTCTCTAAAACAGCAACGCGCGTGTCTCCTTTTTTTTCTATTTCCCATTTGAGTACCTCCCTCCCTTGTACCCCCCATGGAAAGAGTGATATTTGGCTGTAAAAATGTTTGCTGTTGGAGAACTTGCACTAAAACAAGTAGTATTTGCCGATTTGTGATTTTCATTTATCAACATGAGTGTATGAGTTGCGCTATTCATGTCTTTTTTTTATTAAAAAAATATAGGTGTTCGAATCAGCTTGTGTACATCTCAACTAATTCTACGGGTTCTGAAGTTAATGACCATGTAAATCTCCAATGACTATTATATTAGCAACTACATGGCTCGAACCTAAGACCACAAGAGAGCAAACCTTTTAGTCCTAAACTCTTACCACTGAGCCACGTACTAGATGATTCACTATTCATGTCTTATTCGTCAACTGGGTGGAGTAAGTTTGCCAAAAGACACTTTTCCTTGATTTATTCACTGAGAGGTTATGATTTGATTTATCTGTTTTTTTTTTAAATGTAGTTGTAGACATAAAATTTCAGCAAATTTGATTCATTATCCAATTTTTTTATTAATTAGGTGTGGACCTTATTAAATTTATTGGGTTTGAACCCAAATTAAATTAAAACTCAAATCTAAATATATTTATAGATCTTACTTTAATATCCTTCGAGATGGGGGTATTTTAAGTAATTTTCATATTGATTTTCCTTAAATATCCTTTAGTCAAAGGATATTTGAGGTAAATTGACACTTGACTTGTCTATAAATAGGCAACAAAGCCATCATCAAGAAGGAGGTCCAGAACAACAACAAAAAAAGAAGAAAAATGACAACAAACAAAGACTAAAGACCAAACACAAATACTTGAGAAGTTCTCTACAATGAATTCAAATCTATCAAGGAGGAAAGGGATCAAAGTCCTAATCTTCATCAAATCAAGCCATAAAACAAAAGAGTATAGTCCTTTCCTTCATCAAATCAAGTTAAGATATCATACTATTAAAGCTTTTGAGCTAACAAGAATAATCTTTACTAAGTCAATTCAAGTCTTTAATTAAGTCAAGATCTCACACGATTAAAGCTTTCAGACTCGTGTTAATATCCCTTCATTTAAAACTAGAACTAAAACAAGATCTAGATCTCACTGTTAATTAAAGAATTTGTGCACATGAAGAGCACTTTAAGAGAGTTTTCACTTTTCTTATAATCAAATTTATTACTGTAACTTTGGCACCATATATTCTAGCAAATTTATTTAATCTGCGAGAATTTTATGTGTACAATTTCTGGCACGCCCGATGGGACACTCTCTTCCTCCCATCTCTTGAGTTAACCAAATCTATCATCAAAAAGTAGAAATATGAAGCACATAAGCAATTCTCCAATTAATTCTCAAGATGCTAGAGTGGATGCTTTACCACCCACTTGCATAAGAGCTTTGTCTAAATTGGTCTCTTCATTAAGAAAACTCCATACAAGAGAAAAAAAGAAAATAATTTTCTCAAACTATGAGTTTGGAAATTCTCCCTTTCAAAACTTCAAGAAGGGATTGAGATTCTATTATATGAATTAAATCCAAACCTGCGGTCAAAGTCTAGATCTAATTCAATGACTTCTTCTAAAAAAGATGGGGAGATTACTCATGCTCATCCAATTCTGACTTTGACTCCCAAATACCAGTCATGGTCATTGAGGTATTATTTTATGAGGATCATATTCATCAAATTTATTTGGAAATAAAGGATCTAGAAAAATCTATTAAAGAAAAAGATGTTAAAATCACCATGTTGATGGAGCAACAGAAAAAAAAAATCCACATGCTAAAAGCTCTCAAAGGATTGGGGATCTGTCCAAGGATAATATTGATTAAAATGCTAAGATATGCCTTGCCAAATGTTACTACAAAAAGTTTCATGAAAGTAGAACCTATTGGATGGGTATCTTCTAATGACATAAACATGTTTGATCATGATGATAAAGCATGGATCATAGTAGAAAAGCAAAAACGATGTGGTTCAAAACATCCAACCTTACCACTTCCTAAGATAACTCACCTAAAAGGATGATTGAGAAGAATGTGAAACAATCAAACTCAATGCTACGATGTCACAATCGCATAAATTAATTACCCTAGCTTAAAACACAACACATAAGATAATATAAAGCAAACAAGGAGTCAATCCCACAAGGAAGGTTCAAGTCAAATTTTTATGCTATATGATATGCAATTTGGGAAGGGGGGGGGGGTTGGAAGTTTTTTATGCTAAAGCAAAAGAAAATAGAAAGTTATCAAGCGAAAATTAAATAAAACCAAAATTTATCAAGAAAACAAACCTTGTTTGCAAGAAAACATCCATCTATAAAAATTAGAACTGATCATAGAAACAAAACATTAATAATTTATATTCTGAATATTTATCTCTTCTTAATAATGGTTAGTTAATGGATTCACTATATAACTTAACTTAACAATCAAACAACCACAATATAGGCACTAGTAATTTAATTCAATGACAACCTTAAGAACTAGACAAGTTGATTAATCAAGAGAACATAATTGTCTATAGTCTATGTTTGATTTGATTGAATGTTCTTCCTAAGATTAAAAACATATATCCGTTATAATTATTAAACTCAGATGCTTCACAAGTTCATATATCACAACTCCGGTTTTGATATCAAACTTAACAATAGATTGTCTACAATAATAACTTAGAGTCCGCTCTGACAGTTAAAATAAATATTTATAGGAAAAATAAGCACAAGAAAAAAAAACATTTTCATCATATATACCAAAAGAAAAGGTAAAATAGATCTCATAATTTTTGAAATCTGAAGGTTTTTGTGTCCTTGCAACCAAGAAAAGGTGTTTAGCCTTGCATGTTTGTTGAACAACTAATAAAAAAGAAAGAAGAAAACATGATTTCGGGTTTGTGGAGGAGAAGGGGCGTTGTTTTTATATTCTATTTGCCTTCTCTTTTTTCCTCTTTCTTTTTATATGGTAAGACACCTATTCCCTATTTTACAAAATAATCCTTCCTTAAGTTGACAGTTTACATTTAAGTACTTAATAAATATTTTTCTAAAAAAGAGAAATAACCTTACATGAAATCTTCAAGATTTGACTTAGAGAAGCTAAATTGCTGAAATAAAAAATTTGGATGTCAGTTTAGATGCTTCAAAACACAATTTGGACTCTTTTATTCATGAAACCTATTTGCTGGTCTTTTTTGAAAAATCATATCTCCATCATATGACATTGTTTTGGTCTACAATGTGGAGTGTTGATAATTCTTTGCATTAGAGATCCAACAAAATTGCATTTCTTATTTTATTTGCTTGCCTTAAAAAGTTAAAATTATTTTGTAGCTCTAGCTATTCAAGTTGGAATGGTCAAAGGTCAACACTGGCAGAATGCGAGATTTGACTTTGAAAGCTATGATTTCCATGCTTTCTCATTTTATTTTCTTGTCTTAGATTTCCAGAAAGGTATGGATGTTATCTTTTTAATTCCACTGGAATCATTTCATTTCAACCTCTAGAGCTCACACTCTATACAAAATATTGACTGACAGTCAAATCTGTTAATTACTTTCAATTTACTCCATTTTGCTTCTTTTATCCAAAAGTGCCTTCAAAACATAAAACAAAGAATATAAAGGCATTTTATATATAAAGAATAGGAAAAATACTAGTTAAATATGAGTGAAACTATCAAATAATATGGTTGCATCACTCAAAATATAAACGGGTACAAAAAAACAAAGACCTATTAGTGTCTTGTTTGAAGAAGGAAAGAACTAGTAGTGCAACAAGAAGGCCCATAATATTTTACAAAAATATTCTTTTAAGATGAAAGTATCATGGTAAATATTATAATAGTTGGGCAAGATAAAAAATGTAGCATTTGAAGAACGACGTCCTAAAAAGAAAGGTCAATCCTCGGAAGCAAAAAATCCGATTATAAAAGGAGTTGTCTCTAAGTTAAAGAAAATTCCACTAAACACAAGTTTATTCATTTTATTCGAGGCAATGGATTTTCCTCTAGAGACTCGAATAGTTTTCGCCCAATTCTTTCTAGGCTCTAAAGAGTTTGAAGAAGGTTTTTTTCTCCAGGGTTGATGATATAACTGATATTGATTATTTAACAACAATATCATTCTTGAATGAATACTTGCAGCTTAGAGAAAAAAACACATAATATACCACTTTATATAAGTGGGTATTTTAGAGATCAATGAATTAGACGCATCTTAATTGATGATGAGTCAGCAGTCAACATCATGCCAAAAAGATTAGCATATCTCTGGATGAAATATCTAAATAGGATGGTGGTCCAAAGCTTTAACCAAAAAGGAAAACTTGTCATCGAGAAGATTCATATCAAAATTGATATTAGAGAGATAACTCTTCAGCACTTTGTCATATTATTGAGGCAAAGATTTCCTATAATCTACTTTTGAGAAGAACTTGGTTACACGAAAATGGGATGGTTCCATCAATATGGCATCAATGCTTTAAGTATAACCGTGATGGTGAGGTTCAATGTGCTATGAATTCAAAAGAACCATTCTCTATTGAAGAATCATATTATGCAAATGTTAGGTTCTACTTTAAGGAAGATAAATAATTAAAGTTAAAAGTTAGATCTAATTTCAAAGAGTAGATGCAAATTAATAAAGATAAAGTATTTACAAAGTCAACCCAATTATTCATGTCAAATTCTCAAGATCAACTTTCCAAAAAGGATATCCAAACAATGAAGGAAAAGATAGTCCTACCATTGCCAACCATGACTAGGCTATCACATTTTGATTCCACTCTTCAGAGTTTATGATGGATAAAGCCTTTAAAGAAGCAATAAAATAGCTAGAAGGATGGTTTGATCCTTGTGTCTAAAAACAATTTCAGGATGTTGAAGATGGGATAGGTAAGCCTCATAAACTTGGAAGCTTAGATGAACTTTTTACAGGTAGAGGACCATATAAAGAAGTAAAGATGGTCATACAAAGAGAAAGATCAGTCCAACAACTAATATTTGGAGTAAGATCAGTCTAACAACTAGGTGATCAAATATCCACTTCCACCCTACCACAGAATCCAAGATTGAAGGTTATTGTTTTCTCTAGATTGGGATCTAAAGTAATGGAGAGAAAAAAATGAGTCTTAAAAGAAGGTTAAGTATAAAAAAAAAAAATCCCAATCAAAGAGGCAAAAGTGAAAAAAAATGATAAAGCTCAAATAAAGGAAGATTTCCAATCACCAAAATTAAATATTTTTGTGCAAACCATATCACCATCAAGGAACATCAAGGCATGCTTCATGTTCAAATGCATCATCTGCTGAAGATGAACTGTCTCCAACTTTAGAAGGATTTGAAGAAGAGGGAAAATAATTGTAGATGATTTAAAGCAAATAAGTTGTATACTAAAAAAGATCCAAGACCTATTTTTATTAGTGCCTCTTTGAGTGTTGAAAAAGAGGTTCAATATCTTTAAACCCTACAAGAATACAAAGATGTATTTGCATGGTCATATAAAGATATGCAAGTTTCCATCTTAAGATTGTTGTTCATCACTTCGCTATCAAACATGGGAATGCCTAGTTAAGCAATCTAAACATTGCTTTCGTCCTGAACTCGTCTCAAAAATAGAATCCAAAGTAAATAAACTCATTAAAACCAATTTTATTCATGAAGTTAATTTTCCAACTTGGATTGCAAACATTATTCATATAAAAAAAGAACAAACAATTAAGGATATACATTGATTTTCGTGATTGGAATTAAGCTTGCCCTAAAGATGATTTTCCATTTTCCATTTTCCATTTCCCATTACTAAATTGATGGTGGATGCTACCACAGGTTATGAAGCCTTGTCTTTTATGGATGGCTTTTCAGGATATAATCAAATCCGTATGAATCCTAAGGATGAGAAACTTACACTATTTTACACTCAAAAGGTATTTATTGTTATAAAGTAATGTTATTGGGTCTAAAAAATGTTGGAGTCACATACCAATGGGCCATGCAAAGGATCTTTGAATATTTATTGCATGAAAAATTTGAATGCCATGTAGATGATTTAGTGGTTAAAACTAAAAAAACAAGAAGATCATCTTGATGATTTGAGAAGTGTCATTGAAAGGCTTCGTCGTTATCAACTAAGAATGAACCCTTTGAAATATTCATGTATCTTCAGGGAAAGTTTTAGGCTTTATTGTCAAACATCGAGGGATTGAGGTAAACCATTCAAAGATAGATGCTATCTTATAGATACCAAGGTCAACCAACCTTAATGAATTGAAAAGTCTTCCAAGAAAAGTTGGCATACATTCGAAGATTTATCTCTATTCCATTCAGTAATATAATGAAGAAAAATGCACCATTTGAGTGGGTTGAGGAATGTCAAAATGCCTTTAATAATATTAAGAAGTAATTATCTCATCCACTAGTTTTGACACCCTAATTTCAGAAAGGCTGCTAGTTCTTTACATTGCAGCCCAAAAATATTCTTTAAAAGCGTTACTTGCACAAGTCAATGATGAAGGGAAAAAGAATGCCTTGTACTACCTAAGTAGAACAATGGTTGGTGTTGAAGTAAATTATTCACCAATTACAAAGATATGTCTTGCGTTATTTTTTGCCACTAAAAAACTAAGGCATTACATGCTAGCACATATTGTTAATCTTCTCTCCAAGGTGGACCCATTAAAGTACCTAATGACAGCTAATTCTTTTAGGGCATCTTGCTAATTGGGCATTATTATTTTCAGAATTTGATATAGTATTTGTCTCACAAAAGGCCATGAAAGGACAAGTTATAGCTGATTTCTTAGCAACTCATCCAGTTCCCGCTACATGGGAACTTTTAGGGGATCTACCATATTAGGAAGTCTTTTATATTGATTTCATGCCACTTTGGAAGTTACTTTTTGATAGTATCCAGAAATATGGCTCGGGGGAAAGAGTCATATTTCTAACTCCATAAGGTAAACTATACCGTTTTCTTGTACATTAACATAACAATGTTCTAATAATGTTGCAGAATAACAAGCTTTAATAACTGGAATAGAAATGACATTAAATATAAAAGTTTATCAATTAGAGGTTTATGGAGATTGAAAGTTGGTCGTTAATTGGATTTCTCATTAGTATGAAGTTCAAAAGTTTGACTTGTTTCCGTATCATAAATACACACAGTAATTTCGATAACAATTTGATCATGTGAGCATTATCCATGTGCCAAGAAATAAAAATCAACGGGCTAATGCTCTCACATATCTTACAACAATTGTAGCAAATTCTCAAGAGGAAATAATATCCGTACCAGTTTGTTAGAAATGGGTGGTTTCACGACTTTTTATTAGACAATGCAGAAAGTAATAATGTTTCTGTTGTTAAGGAAGAAAAAGAATATTGGAGGTAGCCAATTATTGATTATTTAGAATCTAGAAGATTACCAAATGACTTGCAACATAAAGTTGAAATTAGAAGGCACACACCTGGATTTATCTTCTTTAGGGATGCCTTATATTAATGCATTCCCCTACTGGAAGATTACTAGACGCTTCTTTAATGGAATCCTCCTTAGATGTTTGAATGAGGATGAAACAATGCATGTTATAAAAGAAGTTCATTCAGGGATTTGTGGTGCACATTAGTCTTACCCTAAACTTAATTTTTGTATCAAGAGGTTGGGATACTCTGGACAACCATGGTAAAAGACTGTATGAATTTTGCAAGAAGATGTCAAGCTTGTCAGTTTCACACAAAATTTCACTCATCAAGCACCAGAACCTTTGTACCTTACAATTGTCTCATGGCCTTTCGATGCATGCGGTCTTGATGTAGTTAGGCCTATAACTCCAAAATCCTCAGCATATCATATGTATATATATATATATCTTGACAACAACTGATTATTTCTCTAAATAGCCTGAATCAGTCTCATCAAAGTAAGTAAAAAAACAAGCAATTGTTGGATTCATAAAAGCCAACTTCATTTTCTGATATAATGTACCTTGTTATATCATCACGGATAATGGAAAGTCATTTTACAATAGCCTCATGGATAACTTATGCGTAAAATATGGTTTTGTCCAACATAACTCGTCCATGTATAATGTTGTCGCAAATGAGTTAGCTAAATCATTCACAAGACTTTATGTGATATGTTGAAGAAGATGGTTTCAAACTCAAAAAGAGATTGGCATGATAAAATAGGGGAAGCTTTGTGAGCATATTGAACACCAAAACAAGCAACTCCATATTCTTTGGTTTATGGAACCAAAGAATATCAAATCCCATCTCTAAGGATTGCTATTCAAGAAGGCTTTAATGATGTAGAAAATACAAAGTTCGCTTGGAAGAGCTAGAGGCTTTAGATGAGGAAAGACTCAAAGCAGGAACAATGTTTGGAATGTTATCAAGCCAGGATGTAAAAAACTTTTAATAAAAAAGTTTGATCTCGGTCATTTCAAGTGGGAAGACATGGTTCTTGTTGTTCTAAGGTCGATAGTCATTGCACGACAATAACATACATCTCAAAATAGGATGACCCTTATGATGTTGTAACTAAAGTATATAACAATGGAGCATACAAGATTGTTGATAAAGATGGTCTGCGAATTGAACACATCAATGGAAAAGTTTTGAAGCAATTCTATTCTTGAAAATCTCTTGCCAACTCCATGTCACATAAGCCTAAACTGTTAGACACAAAATAACTATAGTACTCCTAGCCTACAAGAGTATAAACTGTGAATGACACAAAAAAAAACTTTGAACTATGTCATGACTTGATCTTTTATTTATGAAGGTATATAGGCAACTTAGGATTCATACTAAGTTCAATCACATTAAAAAAAAAACAATCAAATCAAAGAACAAATCATGTTCTAATGTACTACTTCTAGTCCACAAGATTATAAATTGTGAACGACTAAATAAATAATATTTCTTTTGAAAAAAAAGGTTTCCAAAAATTCAGGGCAATACTCACCGACCATCTATCTGTTGGAAATATGCTCTAAGCTATCAAGGATCCTACAAAAGAATTCATCAAAGTTCAAGCTCTCAGTGATCCTCTAAAAATATTCATCAAAGTTCAAGCTCTCAATGATACTCCTAAAGGATTCACCAAAGTTCAAGTTCACGAAGATCAACATCTGATCTTTAATCTCTGGATTATAACACTAATATTGAATTAAACTATTCTTTCAGTCCCTGGTGGATTATAACACTCCAATGCTTCCACTGATCTCTTGACATTCTTAGTTTTTCTTCTTTCTTCTAAAATAGTATTACTACCCTTGTGAATTAGGACTTTCCAACTCACCACACTTCCACGATGAGGCAATTAAGAAAACGTGGCCACGTTCAAAATTTAGCCAAACTTGAGGGCTACATTTTGCTCCCTCGCATTCAATCAAAATTTACCCTTGCATGATTCTTGAATGTCTTTTCTTTCCAAAAAAAAAAGGTTCTTTCCATAACTTCAAGTAAATATGCTGCTGGAGACCCCAAAAAAAGTTTTAATTTCCTTCAAATAATCACTGCCAATAATTACATAAAATGATCAAACCTTATTATTCTTTCAAGTATAAAAGAATTATGCACAACATTTCCCCATAAAGCACCTGAATTATGTACAGCAAATTGAAACAACATACCTTGTGATAAATTACAATTCTCAATCTGCATGGCTGAAATCTAACAAGCATCAATGGCTATTTACAAAATGTACAAGGTTACTAATGTATCCAGATGGAATTATGAATCTGTTTGATGGTTTTGTCAACTGCACACCTGCAACCAAAAAAAGAAGATATAAGAGTAAATGACAATAATGGCGAGGACAAGACGGAGCTTGGGGAATAAACAAGTTACAACATACAAGATGGATATTCTTTTTTAATTGGAACAAGGAGAACGTTTATAAACCTATATACTTGTCCTTTGATTTTATATACTACTGTAGAGCATAGACTGTGCAGCAAACAATGGATGGATATGTTTTATACCATAAATTCTTGTATTAGTAACTACCACATAAAAATTTGATACTGAAAGTAATAAATTATTAACCTTGATACTTCAGCAATGAAAACTAGATGAAGTTAATCAACAGCATTCACAGACATCAACAACTTCACAGCTGAACAATCATCAGCTGGACCTGGCTCATGCCAAAACCAGAGCTAGCTTAATGTCATTTTTTACCTGGACCAATGACAATGAGTTACTTCTCATTCCACAAACTACAGATCCATTTATTTAGTGTGTTATAAAGTATTAAAAAGGAGCAGGTTGTAGAGTTCAAACTCACTTTATACAAGTCAGCTACGATAAAAAAAAGGTAGTCTCCTGTCTCCCGTGATCTTCTCTTGGAAAGAGAGCAGCGAGAATCCTTCTATCCATTTGTCATCCAATGGTCTCATCATGCATTTCAGTCAATCCCAATCATTTGGTTTCGAGGAACCCAGATATTTCTCCATGGACTCTTTTTTGTGTTCAGGGTCAAGACTGCAAAAGCATCCTCGCCAGAGTAAATATATGATTGAAAAGATTGCATCTTAGTAAACAGGAAAATGACTTAGATCTAATCAGAATCAGAACCAAAAGGTAAAGTAAGAGGAACTGACCTATTTCTAAGGCCAAGAAGAGCATAATGGGCTGCACCAGCACAAGCAGAAACAGGAGCTATGGCAGCAGCAGGAACAGCCTGTACAGCAGTTGCCAGGGCAGATCCTGCACTGGCTCCACACTGGAATTTTTTCAATGGAGTTCGCACTAAAGCTGAAGCAGATTTTCCCAGTCCATCACTGAGACTCTCATACGCCTGTGAATTTGAGAGAACAGAAACTCTATGAGAACTACTACACACAACAAATATATTGTTTTATTTCCTAAATCGTATGGATATATATAATGGCCTTCACAACAGCAAAGCCATGATCCCAAACTAGTTGGGTTGGCTATATGTATGATGGTCATTAGGGCCATAAATTTCCAATCTGTTTAATTCTACAGTGTAGTCCCTAACCAAAAAACAAAAAAAAACACCCAAAACTGCACGATACCTAAGTGTTACAAAAAGCTCAAGGAGCAACCATGCAAAAAGCGAGGCAAGTTGAGGAATTTACATGCTGAATTCCTTGCTGGGCATCTTTTGGTTGATTGCACCTTACATTTGCTTTAGTTTTGCCTTGTAAAGACCATGATTCAGGAGCAGAACGATCACCTGTAAGAATATATTCTGCTTGGAGCAAAATATCATGAGCCCCAGCTGCCAAATGTACCCCAAGTCCAACAGCTTCAAGTGATATACTTTTTAGAAATGCAATTGTACCTGAAATGGAGAATTACCAAGAATGATTACTTTCATGTACTGAACTTAGAAGTGGAAACAATATATTCTAACCAAAATGTATGCAAAAACAAGAATTAATTAGTCAAGGAGGCAAACATTATCATAGAATAATTGAAATAGAGAATTTAGTATAGGGCCAAAAGAATTGTTGAGATGCAGGTCAGCTAGAGCATGTTATTATTATTATTGAGCAACCTGCCAAAAAATTCATGATAAATTTTTTATCTTGCAACTAAACACCAAACAAATATAGCCATGACAAATAGAGACGTTCACCACAAACATGCAAAATAAGCACCTCAAATGCTCGTGTTACACAAGCAAAGATCTGGTAACATTTACACCATAATGCAACACTACCCAGATTTTACTGCTAGAGACCAGACAAATGTTCAACTCAACATGACTTGCCTCTTTGCATTCCCTTGATTATTTTATGATCCTTCCTGTAGCTCTCAACAGGCAAGAAAACAAGCTTTGCAGCACTAGAACCCACAGCAACCAAGGACCGGATGGTAGGAAGACCTTGCAAAATTTTATGTATCTACATGCACAAGCAAGATAAATAGATATCATAAAACATGTTGATGTGAAGAATATAACCATAGAGTTCTCAATACACATGGAGAATGTTACTAAAACCTGATTTTGAGAAATCTCCACCAACCACTCCCCTATAATTGTTTCACAAACACTGCCCCAGCCATAGACACCAACAGAATGAACATGTTTTAGGTGTAGTTCAACCCCCTGCATCAAAAAATTTACTGATAGTGATTAGGAAATCCAACTAGAAACTCCCAAAACTTATATTCCGTTCAGTATTTTTTTGACTAGTGAATCAGCTTATAATAGTTTTTCTAAATATAGAAAATTATTGTTTAAGAAATAATGATTTGAGAAGCAACAATATTTAAGAAGTGAGAATTATTGGTCTGGGGTCATCTTTGCATAAGGAAAAAATCCCTGCCATATTTATGTTGATGTGCAAGATACCTTTATCTATTAATGGATAGCCATAAAATGGAGTACAAAAGGGCAGGGATTTTTTTATCAATAGAAAGATACACACAATGCAACAATTAGCTTGGGCCCTACCCAATCCCCCACCTGAATGCTATATATGATCTATAGCATAGACAACTGCTGAAATTTTTTAGTACAAGCACGAAATTTGAAACCATTAGGTTGCATTTTCTAAAAGTTAAATTCAGAATGGCAGACTTTTTAAATGATGCCTGAGTCATTTTATCAAGAATCAATTGCAAAACTTAGTATCAAATGTACAAAAGAGGACTGCAAAGCACCTATATTGTCTGAGTAGCAGGAACTGTCCACAAAACTGATTTCTTACATCACCAAATATTTACACTATTAATTTCCAAACAAAATTTAATTTAATTAAAAAAACAATTCACCTTCCAGGGGACAAGGTTCACAAGTTCCACGTACTTCCCATTACTCAATGCTGCCAGATCAACATGATGGGGACTGTAATCAACTCGAAGAATAATAGGCCATATGTCGAACTTCTGAAATAAGTTAATATGATCAGGGCATAAAATTTTGACTACAGAAAATCAAATTTGGAATATGATAAAGACTCAAAACAGATAAAATACAGAAAAACATGGCCTAGTTCAATTATTCAGATTCAATTCCATCCCTTTCCATTCCATCTTTTTCATGCAATTATTCAATGAAAACACAGGCCATCAGAGTCCCTCACCTGTTCCATGATCACACTCAAACAGTCGTTTCACAAAGAGAAATGGAATGCAATGATATCATGTCACTTGATAAATGGCATGCATGGACCTATCCTACTCGCCTGAAAAAAGGGAAGCAATGCTTCATTTGCAATTGTATGTCCTGCAAGATTACTGCTATTTGTTGCAGAAGTCTTTGCACAGTCTGAGTTTTGATCTTGATCTGAAGACTGGCCTGCTGACAAGCTTTTGGGCCCAAAAAAACTAATGAGAAAATCCAGCTGGCTTTGATGTAGATGCAACAGCATAGGAAGGAAAGCTATGTGTAATCTGGAAGAAATAAATATGATGATTAAGATTGAGGGAGCACTTCTATTAACAGTGTGTTTCACTATAACAAATTATATAAAATAAAAATCAGGGATATAAGGTTGACTCTAGTTCATGAAGTGTGATTGTGAATTCATGATGCAGGGGACCAACATGTACAGCAATTGTTATTCTGACTATGATCATAAGAGATAAAAAGAGAATGTGAAGGCTAGGGTGGATTGCCAACAATGTGAAACAAAAGAATTACACAGAACATCTACATTTCCATTCCTACACCGCCATGAACACTATCAGCCAAAATTCTTAATAGCCTTATAAAAAGAAACCTCACATCAATCCTTGCATAGTGATTTTTTTTAAGATAATAGTATGACAGTGCTTTCCAAAACAGAGATGTTACACCAGGCTTCTACTAAATCCATACTCAATAATCATGACAGCTTGCAAAACACATACCGGTATTCCTCAAGAGGAATTAGAGGATCTGGTCTGACAGCTTCCAAGTCCAGCTTGAATGCTTTTGAAGTGGATTCCCTAGGATGATCTATTGAATTATAATATCCAAGAATCTTTCATTTCAAAAGGAAAAAAAATATTCAAACACCATATATAAAAAAAAGAAAGAAAAAAAGACTGAAAAATAATTAAATAAAATGGATTTGAGTTTTTTATAGTACCCGTTTCCAAGGTGCAGTTTTACTCCAATCATAAAGATGAAAATCCTGAACTGAGAGACAAAGCTTAGACGCACATATCCCACCAACTGGGAAGACATCGTATTGAAATCTCATTCCAGATAATGCAAGCTCTAGACAAACAGTTGTCTCCCGTCCACAAGCATGACTAGAAGAATCACCATTCCTTTTATATATCTGCCAATCAGAACCAGCATACATTCTCCAGCTCACATTAATGTTCTTAAAAAGCACTCGTCCAGTGGCCTTCCCAAAATCATCAGAATACATAGTTGAAAGCTGGTCTTCCAAAACCTGATTCACACTAGCTTCACCACTTGCTCCAGAAATGTGATTTTCAAAAATACTTAAAGGGTCTCCGTACCATCCACCATTTCCTCTTCCATGATCTGTGTCGCCATAATTCTCGGATTTGCATATAAGTATCTCAGATGGTGATTGCCTGCCTATTGACAATTCTGACGAGTGTAAATCAGGGAAGCAATAGCCTTCTATAAATTCTGGGAAAGAACCACTCTGTAGACAAGTGGTTTGACTACTTTCAAGGCCTGCCAAAGGAGCTGACCCATCATAAGAGAGATCCTCCGAGAAAAAGTCATGAGTTTCAACACTTGGGCTGCAAGCCTCTCCAAGGAGACTTTCATCAAGTGAAACATGAATTTCTGATCCATTAGAATCAAGCTGGCATGCCTGAATCCCATGCAAGTGAAATGCATCTTCACGTATCTCATCCATTAAACCAACCACCCCAGGTTTACTCTTCATATCTGCAGTAGGGGCTTGCACTTGAGAAGTTGAAGGGACACAATCATGATTGGAAATCCTGCCTACATCACTTAACTTGTTTCTCTCTTGGGCCTGACGAACACTATTCCACCTATTCTGCAAGTGCTCAACTGATTCCTCCAAGTCAGGAGCAAAAAGTTGTTGAAATTGAGCAGCCAAGCGAATCAGACCATAAGTTGTGTCATGGCAAGTTTTCACATAAATGTGGGATCTCGTGCATTCTACCTCCCAGAGACGGCCATTCTTACAGTCAGTTCTCAAAATTGCTTCAAACAGGGCCTCATGAGCAACTTTCGCATAACCCATCTCATGAAGATATTCCACACTATAAATCCCACCATGATTCTCATGTGCTGCACCAATAAGAAGCCCCACATCTTGCACTCTAATTGTGTAATCACTATCAATAGAATCTTCCAATGTTGTGTTGGAAAGTGAAAATAAAGATGCAGCTAATAAACAGGCAACATGTGGCTCACCTGTTTCTTCTTCGGAATGCAAGGAGCCAGACTCAGAATGAAGAACCCCAACCACCGAATTCTTCAAGTGGGGCTCATAACTTATACCGATATCAACCAACTTTAGATTGAAAGAAGTTTCAGAAGGGGCATTCAAATCCCCCTTTGCCAAACTTCCACCACTTGCCTTCTCAACTTCAGGAGACGACAAAGTGAAGAAGGAGGATATTGCATCTAGCCAATCCAAGCAACCACTAACAGCAATAATTGTGGCACATCTGACAGTAACAGATGTAAAATCATGTGAGCTCTTTGGATCCCAATTGTGTATAATTTCAGAACCAGCCAACCTAGAAGATAATGCATTGGAACCTCCTCCATCTCCACGTTTCCTAGTGGAGTTGCTACAAGAAATCAGAAGAAACTCTCGATCTGGAATTCCAGTTATGGAACCCCACAATTTACCTTCTCCATGGGTTAGCCAGAAGAAATTGGCATCCCTGATACCTCCAATATTTGAGACAGACAACATATCAAATTTTTGGATTTTCAATTTTAAACAATGCCATGATCCAGGAAGTCCACTCTGTATTGAGCTTTTTATATCATCTTTTGTATCTGGTCTAATTGAAAAATCTACCGAGTCACACTCCACAAGAATTGAAGTTTGACTGACTGATGGAAATTCCCCAACACCGACTGCATCACAGGCCATGCCAGGTAAACCATTAATCATCTGATCTAGAAGGCAATGCAGATTACTATACTGAGAACTGCTAACATCAACCATAACAGAAAAGAGATGAACGTGCAAGAAGAATGCAGAGCTCAAAATTATCTCCTCTCTGGTTTGTGAATTTGCATCTCCTAAATCCTTGGCAGCAGTTGCACTAGCAAACTCATAGCCTTTCACCATGAATTTTCTTCTGTTCTCTGGAGTTGCCAAAGACTTGGCTCTCCCAGCAATCCAAGGACCAGTCACAGGGTCTTCCTGCCAAAGCATTTTAATTGCACATAGAGATCCAGCTCTATTACTGACAAACACAATCTTATGAGCACAAAATTTATGCCTTGGTGTTACAGTAGACAAGCTAATTCCATCATTTTTACATGCTGGATTGACCAAGTAAACCTCGAGATTACCGACATTCAAATGCAAAGAACCAGTGACCCTTGGAGTTTGCCTTTTCCACGAACAGGAATTCAATGTTGGGCTATTTTCTAGAACTTTTCCCTCATTCAAAGTCGATGGTGAGGAAATATCAAAAGCAATAAATTGATTCCAGGAAGAGTGGCCTCCAACATCTCCACCACTTGCAAATGGGAAACATAGTATTACTCTTGCATAAGGGATTGATATACTACCTTGCAATTGTTTTTTAGAAGTTAACGTTGAAACCCCAGAACTTGAACCTTTTTTCATATTGACATGAGAAAATTCACTCTTCTTATTGTCAGATTGAAATGCACTCCTCTGGGCACTCATTTCAACAGATTTTTCAGCATCCTTCAGGAAACTCAGTATCATGTTTACTGAATCATAGTTCACCCAGAATATTAACAGTGGCAGTTGCAATGAAAGTGACTTTGTCCCTGTAAAACTTTTATCTGACGATTTAGAATCTACAGTAAATTGGCACCGAGTGACACCTGAGGTACCAAGCAATTTCACTTTGGTTGCATTTCCAGATGGAACTCCTGGTACAACTAATGTGCTTAATTCATTTGAATAAGGAAATGGAGGGAGAGCATCTAGAACTTCAGCTTGCAGATTTTGAATCAAAACAGTTCCACTGTTGCTATCACTACTATAATCCCGCAAGTGAAGATTCATGGCATCATTTTTATTGTACAAGTAATCAGCAACCTCAATACACTTCACTGTTCCCTCAAACCTCATTTCTTGAGGACATACCTGTTGACCTTGTCGAATGTTCAAGTTAGATAGGGGAATACCATAAAAAACCAATAAGGAACCAACAGTGAAGCAAATTGTAAAACAATTATAATTCTTCAAGGAAAATATTACCTGCAAAACAACAAAAATATCTTTGCACTCTGCACCCAGACAATGAACCACGAAATCAACAGTATTCTGATCACTCTTTTGTCATACAAATCTTCCTGATCATCATCCTGAAAGGATAACAAGACAGAAATTCCAGCCAAAGTTGCTTTAAGGTTTGTTTGAACATGTTGATCTTCTGTACATGGTCAAAAAGGAAAATAGAATTATAATACAAATCAAATATCTGAAAAAGATCACAGTTAGAAGTCTGAAAACCTTATCACGACAAGATAAGCAGAATATAAATGTTACAATAGAAACGTAGCAATGAGCATCTCATGTGCCTACAGTAAGTGCATTAACTACATAAAATCGCTTGTAAGAAAAGATATAAACACAACAAAATCCTTAGTTCACCAATCAAAAGAACTGAATGGATGCACTTTATAGTATTAAGAAATCATGTGTTATAAATGCCTGATGTAGTCCATGAAACCATATGATGCCTAATGGAAAAATAAAATAGATCCTAAAAGAGAATGCAAGTTATATCTTACTATGACAATCCAGGAAAAATGTTATATCCAAGATATTAAAGGAGGAACAACATATATGAAGAGATTGTGCATAAGTAGCTCTCAAACTTGGGCAACAATGAATAAACAAAATGGCACACTTATGGAAACAAGTGCACATACCAGAAGGAATATGAAAAGATCCAGAAGCAAGGCTGGATGCTGCAGTTAACGCACTGAAAACAGAACATGTCCAGTTCCACATCCCACTGCTTCCCAAAGCTGATTGTGAGCTTCTCATTCCATCTAAACATTCAAAAAACTGGTACACGCTGAAAATTGGCCAAGAAATGTCAGCATTACCAAACCAGAAAAAACAAATATATATATATAGAGAGAGAGACACACACACACTGCAATACAATATGGAGTTAAAGATGAAAAAGATTTTACAGAAATATAGATTAATATTTATTTGCAGGATTACAATCCTTTACACCAAACATTACATCTCAAAAATGAAATTTTAAAATCCCAAACTGCTAAAGGGTGAAATTTCATAAGCACTTCATAGTATTATAAAATCAGATGCTCGTGTATGATAATTCCATATGTTAGAGCAATGGAAAAAGGGCGTGGAGCCCCAAAGCAAGAAAGATTCACTAACCTTGCTCCAAGGTCTAATTCTTCTTGGATACCATCTTTCTCGTTTTCAATAGAATTTGGTACCCAGTCAGATATAAGATGTGATCCAGACAGCATTGCTTCACTGATTGATTCTTTCCCAGTAAAAGATGAGAAGGCAGATGTAAAACTACCACGGACAGGGATCGACTTATCAATACCGAAAACAGTAGGAATGGATAATGATGAATGGAAATGAGAAGAGGAATTGAAGTAGACAGAATCTGCTGATCTATATGCATCCCCCCGACCATCTTTATCGATATGCTTACAAGTTTCCCATGAAAGTAGGAACCACTTGATTGTGCTTGGTTGAAGTCTTAATTCTACAGGATCAAGACATACCTCAGCATCCAATTTGCAAATGTTTAATGAAACATTCTTCCAAGGAATACTTAAGTTCAAATTCCCTGAAAATCCACCTTTTTTCCCTGTCAAAATAGGAGTTGTAGGATTTGATCGGCAACGCCCTAAAAATTGCTCACTAAAACATGAATCTGACGCACATGGTCTGCAACTTTGATTGTCAACACCATCTGTCTGGAGAAGTTCAAGTACTGCTCCTTGAAACTTAACAAAATTTGTTAAATGACTTATACCAAGAAAGTTCTCAGCTCCATGATCAGAACTCAAGTTAGTGTCTTCAGAAACAAAGGTTCCACACTCTATTTCAGGTACTCTGAGGACCAAAGTTTCTTGACACCCAACCTTCTTTTCATCCTTCTCAAAATATGGCTCAAATGCAACAATCAACTTCTTAACCTTTACATTGAAACTCGTCAAAAACCACTTAACCATCTTTGCAATTGCCTTTACACCTTCATGAACATCAGCAGGACTAGATTTTGCGGCATTTTCCATCAAATCATTCCCAAACTTTCCCACATCCTTCTGCCTATGTCTACTATCTTGACCGAAACTACCAGTTTCGTCTCCAGCTGGTGTATTACTTTTCTTCAAACAGGGTGCAAGTACAAGTTCAAGCTCGTCCAACTCAACCTGAAAACCTTTACCCTTCCATGGCATTTTAATCGACAATGAACCAATTGACCCTTCTTTTATCATCACTGAAGCCGCAGCCCCTATCTAGAAAACTCAAACCAAACAAATAAAATTACCTCAATTAGAAAACAACCTTCAAATCTCAATTAACAATTCAAAAACCAAAATTTAAAAAAAAAAACGGAAAAAATACAATAAATTATAAAACATAGGACCCTAGAAGTTATCTAAGTCGAAGCAACAAACTTAAATAGCCAACTGTTAACTACACTAAAATTAATATATAAAAAAAGCATAAAACAAAAATGTAATTGAAAAATTCAGCCAAATTAACTTGAGCAAAAGGTGCAGCTTGACGAGGCTTAAATTAAGCACTTTACCTTTTCATTAAGACAATCAACATTAAGAGCAAGATCACTGAGTTGAATAGTGCCTTCACTGAGTTGAACATCGAGCTGATCAAGATCAATATCTCCTAATATAAACTGCCCTAATTTCTTCTTCAAGACAAACTTGCACAGCCTCTTCACCGCCAACCGCGACAGTACAGCCTCCGCCGATTTTGCAAAATTCCACGAGAACATCGTGATATTTGGATTTGGACGGTTAATTAGGGCTTAGTTTAAGATAGGGTTAGGATTTGGCTCGTGATGGGAGACGAATTATAATTATCTCCCATCAAGAGACAGGGAGAGAAAATGATTGGACTTAAGAGATAAATGATTGATCGGTGACTTGTTTGTGTTTCGGTGGATTTGTATTGGATTTTAAGGTTTCGTGTGGTGTTTTGTTAATTATTTTTGTCTGTATTATTTTTTTTATTATTGTTTTTTAATGTTGCACGTTTTAAATTCCCACGCCTCCCGGTGCTAACGGAAAAAAGCAGCTCGGTTTTTCTTGACTGGAAAGAGAAGAGAATCTTCTAATTTCTAATTTCTAATTTCTGGTTATTGTTTCTGTTTTTATGTTTTTGGGTTATGCTCACGAGTACGAGGAGCATCGAGGACTAGTTTGGTAATACAGTTCCTTTGTTTTTTTAAATTGATTTTCAAAGTGTATCTGTATGATTTTGGATGAATAAAATTATTATTTTTTAGTGGTTGCATTTCAAGTTTAACAAAGAGTGCACTTTTATTTTTTATAATTATATTTTAAAATTAGACAAGAATCTTTTTTAAAATATTAAAATAAAAAAAAAGTTATTCTTTTGTTGGTTTTACCTAGTGATTTTTTTTTATATATAAAAGGTCTTCTTAGATTAACTTGTACATTAATTCAAATTATTTTTTTTCTAAATGATTTTTAAACACACTCTCTATATTATTTATGTAATTTAATAAATTATTTTAGAAAAATAAAAGATTTGAACATATCTTTTTTTAACCATTAAATTAACTTTTTAAGTTTTTATCAAATAGCTTTGAACTTTGAGTGCTATTATATAAGTAGGAAGATTAATTTATAATAAAAGGATGGTGTTTATTATATTTTTATTTTTGGATAAAAAAAGAACATTCTAAGAAGTTTATGGGGGAATTTATACAAATCATGTTAACTTTCACTAAACTCCTATTTGTAAGCTCGTTGTTTGCTTCTTCTACATGTTTGTATCAACTTAATATTTTCTTTCATTTAGATGCATGAAGTTTGTGCATCTTTTTTTTGGTAATAATCAGGGATGCAATGCCCAATTAAATTAAACGAGTAATAGTAGACCCAACTAGGTTATAGTACAACAACGTATAAAGCCCTAATGGTGGCTTATCTAGAACATTAGACTCTTTGTCTAATAAATCTCTATTTAGCCAACCAATTAACCACAAAGTTAGTCTCCCTGTAAACATGTAATATTTTAACCTCTCATTTCCTAACCAATAAACCTTTAATTTGCTTAATAAGATTATAATTCCTATTCGTACTCACTTTATCTCCATTGATGAGCTCAATAACAACTGTAGAATCTGACTCCAAAACAACCTTTCTAAACCCTTTAGCATGGTAAGTTGTAGACCAACATAAAGTGCCAATTAACTCCACCTGAATTTCCTTTACTGCAACCATCAACATTGAGCTTGATCCAATCATCTACGGGATAAGTCCATCCAACTTGTTTCACTACATTGTTGCTACTACTCCCCCCATTACCACATCTGAACTACTATAGCATCTGCAATCATTCTTCTTATAGCTAAAACAATCTCATACCAATTACCATGAATAGTACCAAACATTCTATTACACCTCTCCTTTCAAATATACCAAATTATCATACCAAATTCTAGTTACCAATCCACATTGTGTGCTTCTCTAATTCCTATAAATAGATTTGATACCAACCATGCATGTCAGCTTTGATTGAAGAAAAAATCTCTATCTTCTACCTTGACAAATACCCCCCAAATCTTACATGCTTTAGGATAATCACGCAATGCATGAAGTAAATTTTCCACTTCAGTGAAATAATGATTGCAGCATGGATTATCTAAAATCCTTCTTCTCCACCGCACTTCATTTGTCATAAGTGAATTATAAGCCACAGTCCATAGAAACACTTTTACACGTTCCATCCCTTTTCATTTCCAAATAATCCTCCTAATAGGATCTCGCTCCAATAACTCCCTCTCCTCCTTTGTTTTTACTATGAAATATCCATTTGAGGATTGTGCCCATATCCCTATGTCTGCATCCATATTATGGTCAAGTGGAATATAACCAACAATTCCCATCATATTCTGCACAAGAAGTAAGTGAGCAAACATCTCCCAATTTGAATGCCCCCTAGGACCAACCATATCAGCCATTGTACAATTAATTATGTCTACTGGAACCCCCCCCCCCTATTTGTATGATTAATGAGAGGACCATATCCCTCTAACCAATTATCTGTCCTAAACAAAATTTGTCTACCATTCCTTAAATTCCAACTTAAACTCCGAGTCACTTGAGGCCATACCTGACATATAGTCTTCCAAAACAATGAATCTCTAGAAGAAGCAGTTAGTTGGCCAACCCCACTATTAGAATCATATATTTTGTCTTTAAGAACTTCTTCACCCACAAACTATTCTCCTGGAACACACACTAGGCTAATTTCATTGTAAAAGCCTTATTCATTGTATCCATTTTCCTTATTCTCATCTCACCATCTTCCTTAGGCTGACACATCCTCTTCCTGTTGATAAGATGAATCTTGTCTTTGCCATCTTTGTCTCCAAATGAACCTCCTACTTATTCTCTTTATTTCATTGCAAGTATGCTTTGGAAACATCATAACTTGTGTTGCTATCCAATTTTTGACCCACTTATATTTATGTTTCGGAAAGGAAAAAAAATATATATTAAAAAAGACAAAAATCCAAAAATATCTTGGTACAAGGGCAAAATTGAACAAATTGAGAATTTAACAGTCAATGCAGGGTCAAATCACACAAATTGGAAATCAAGGACCAAATTGAAAGAAGCGCGCATGCTGAAGGCTGATTTTGAATTTTGCCTCTGAAAACCTCTATAAATAGAGTGGACCATCACAAAGAAAAGGGAGGAAAAAAAATCTCATACATTCAAAAACCCTAAAAAACCCTAAAAACCCTAACCTTAGTTTTTCTCTCTATTTGGGGCTGCAGTCGCCGCCCCATCTTGGCCGCTGCAGCCCCCCTCCCACAAGCTCTCGATCTCTCTCTTCCCTCCATTTCAGCCCTTTGCCTTCAGCCCCACTCTCACGGTCTCCTCTCCACTGCCTTCTTGCCGGCCCCCATTCTTTTTTTTTTCTTTTTTTTTCTCTTCGTTGGCAGCCCCACAACCTCAGTTGCAGCCCCTCACTCTCTCCTTCCTCTCCACCTCCGGCCAACAAACCAGCCATTGCTCCCATTCATCCCCATCCACAGCAGACCACGCCGCCTCAGGCCTTCCCTCTCTGCCAACCAGCCACAACAACAGCCCACCAGCTGGGTTTTCCTCCCAGCCACCGCGACAGCCTTGTATGCACACCCAAAGCACCCATCAACCACCTTTCCTCTCCTCTTGGGCATGCCTTTTAGCACCACCAGACAGCAGTCATCGACCCTTAGCTGCCCCCTTAAAGAAAAAGAAGCAGAGGGAGAACGATCGGAGAAGAACGGGCCGAGAAAGACAGACCTGATATCTGCAGAAGAGAATGAATTGATTTTGTGCTTTGTGTTTGTGTTTGTTTGTCTTTGTTTTGCAGGCCATCATGGACAGCTCTGCCACCCCTTGAAAAAGAAACAAATCTGAGATCTGAAGGAGCCAAGAAGAGTAGATCTGGAAAATTTTGAATTTGTCTCTTGTCTGTTGCTTGTGTGTTTCTGTGTTTGCAGCTCTACATGAGCGCCACCACCGGCATGAGGAGGAAGGGAAGAGGCAAATCTGCCCCCCTTTTGCTGTCCATCGGCGGCACGCGTGGGTTGACGCGCCACCGGTCCTCCTGCGGCCACTGTTCCAGAACTGCCTCCTGAGGTCTTTTATGTAATATTCTTTTTATATTTATGTGTTTATTTGAGTTTTTATTGTATTTTAATTATTATTTGTGAAATGTAATGAAAAAGATAATGTGTGTGTGAGTTGTATTTTACTTATAAAATGTGATGAAAAAAAGAAAAAAAGAGAATGTGTGTGTGTTGCGTTGTGTTTTAATTATTCAATTTTATGTTGTTTTGTTAAGAAAAAAGGAATATAAAATGAAATAAAAAATGTGTTTTCTTTGCATACGGCCAATACACTAGCATATTTTAAAAAATTCTTTTTCTTTCAACAAAATATATACTATCTTGGAGTTTGAAGAGAAAATGTGTTTTAGCATGAATTTCGCAAAGAAAAATCATTTCTTGCATTTTGAGATTTTACAACATGTTTGTAAAAATTCAAATGGTATTGGCCAATATTTCAAAAATATAAAAATCTTATTTTTGGGAGTTTATTATTCACTGTCGGTATTCGGATAAATAAATCCTAAGGGGTTAATATCCAAAATATTCGGCAGGGATAATATGTTATTATTCACTATCGGTGTTTGGATAAACAAATCCTAAGGGGTTAATATCCAAAATATTCGGCGGGGATGATATGCTATTATTCACTGTCGGTGTTTGGATAAATAAATCCTAAATTATCAATAAAATTCACAGGATTATTCTGAGCGGTGACCGATTCCTTTTTCAATCGAAACATTTTTCATGTGAATAAATACGACCCGTTGAAGCATTCAAAATCACATCGAAATAGACAATGCATCTTACCTCAGGTAAGACGTACTAGGGGTGCTAATACCTTCTCTTTACGCAACCAGTCCCCTACCCTCGAATCTCTGACCAGACCAGTGCAATCGGGTGTTCCTAGCGACCCTCAACAGCCAGGTGGCGACTCCTTCTCAACTCCATTGCGAGAACCAGGATCCCTCCCGGGACGCCGCGCGGCGACGTGCGACAACTTGCATTGGATAAAGAGTAATAGTTGAAAGAACAAACTTGTACAATGCAATCCTACCTGTAAAGGAAAGATTGTTGGACTTCCAATCAACTAATTTCTTTTGCAAAATCTCAATTAAGTAATTATACATTTGCTTAGTCACTCTTTGATGTAACAAAAGAACCCAAGATACTTTCCTAGATCATTAGTGACTTTGAATCCACTACTCCTACTAATATCCCTTGCCAAATAGTCTGAAACATTCTTGGAAAAGAGCTCTTTAGTCTTAGCAATATTAATCTGTTGGTCTAAAGCTTCACAAAAAGCATTAAGACACTGAAGAACTTTGTCCATTTGTTATATGCTAGCTTCTACAAACAATAACATATCATCAACAAAGAACAAGTGAGAAATTCTCAACCCATTCGTACTGTAAAAGGCTTCCAAAATCCATTCTCCGTACTCCTTATTAATTAGCTGTGACAATTTTTCCAAGCAAAGAACAAAGATGTATGGTGATAACGACTCCTTTTGCCTTATAACTCGTCTTAGAATAAACTTCTAGGTTGCACAACCATTTGATACCAAGAGATGTTGATTCTATATATTGCATGATAAGTCTTAACAAATCAATAATCACTCTAGCATTTTTAAAAGTCTCTCTAACAAAACTCTAACTGAGCCTATCATAAGTCTTTTCAAGATCAACTTTAATGGCTATAATTCGTCTTTTACCTTTCATTTTGCGCATTGAGTGGTCAATTTCCTAGGCTACAATTATGTTGTCTATAACATGTCTCCCTAGCACAAAACTACTATAGACTTCACCAATCATCTTCTGAATCAATGACTTCAACCTCCCAACTATCACTTTAGTAATTGCTTTGAAAATCACATTGGAGAGACCAATTGAAGGTTTATGTAGATATTAAGGCATATGAACCTTGGAATGAGAACTAAATATGAATGGCTAATACCACTCACATCAATATTGTCTGTAAAAATAACCTTGACACACTTGCATATGGACTATCTACCACATTCCACTAGGATTAATAAAAGATTGGCTGGTAGTAATTAGGTTTTGGAGCCTTGTGAGGCTTTATCTAAAAAGTAACAGTCTTGATCTCCTCATCTTGAACTACTAATTGATCCATTTGATAGGGATCAATACGAGGAAACTGTCCCTCCAATCTTATTGTCTCCTAATGCTCCCCAGCTTCACTTAAACAATTTTTGAAAGAACTCCCTAGCCATATCCTTTAGAGTGTTCTCCGCCCACACCTAAACATGATACACATTCTTCAAAGTTTTAATCTTATTTATTTGTCTTCTAATAATAGACTTTGCATGAAAATAGTAAGTATTCGTATATCCAAGAGAATCCATTGGCACCTTCTGGTACTGGTGGATCTTCTATTGACATCAAATCTGACTATACTCGGCTAATAACTCAGCCTCCAATTGATATAAAAATCTATTTTCCCTATCTATTATTGCTTTCTGAACCCCTCAACCTTGCCAAAACCCATTTCTTCCTCTGAAATATGTTTCTAAAATCTAGTTTGTTACAACTCTTAAGTTGTTTCGGTAACTCTGCCTCTTGCTTCTAGTTATTGTTTAAGAGCTCTGCAAAGTCACTATGTTGAATCCAAGTAGCCTCAAATCTAAATTGTCTGTCTAAGCCTTGTGCTTTTCCTCCTTACTCTTGAAATTGCACAAAGATAGGATGGTGATCTAACCTAACTCTTGGAAGGACCAAAACATTTGCATCATGAAATAATTGCCTCCATTAAGCATTGTCAAAACACCTATCCAATCTTTCATAAACTCTCTGATAACCACACCTAAGAGCCCTTCTTCAAGTGGATTTTGGTCCTTTTCTACCCAAATCTATTAAATTGCATTTTTGCACCCATCTAGCGAAATGATAACACCTTTGAAAATCAACTACAACTCTCTCTATTTTTTTCATGGCCACCATAATTTCATTAAAATCGCCTATAATCATCCATGACAATCTTACACCTCTAGCCAAATTAGCAACTTTTCCAAAACACTGTTTTTTTAAAGAAGCAAATGGATTCACATGCATAACTGTAAACAACCATATTGTTGCATCTAGTGGTTTTGGTCCTTGACCCCTTACAACCGATGGTTGTAGATTTGTGATTCCATTCTTAGAAGTCTCATTAGCTGGGTGAAGAAGTTCCATGAATTCCCGTTGTGTGTTATCAAATTGAATGTCCTCCTTGGCAAAACGAGAATTTCTCTGCAAATTTCCCAAATCGTATCCTCCTACTTTGTCTTTTCCTTTATCCATCCTGGACGACACATGAACACTAGACCCATACTTGGCCCTATCTCTCAAAGTCGTATTGCCTTTCAAAACAACACTAGGCCCATCTTTACTTGAATCTTGTGTGACTTGTTTTCCACTCGGACTACTTAGGACCCCTTGTCTCCTTCGGCTCACAAGTTTTCCATTCCCGTCATTAATTCCATTTCCAACTGATGTAGAACAGGTTGCGAAATCATACATGCTGAAGAGGGATCACCCGAAATTCAAAGGCAACTGAATTTCGGCATCCGGGTCGTCGAAGTCGGAATAACGCGAAACTCACCCAGTCAATGCGTTTCGTCGTTTGCGGAAGAACTCAGCAGCTTTGCTGCTGTCCTTGACCCAATTTTGACCGAATTCCATCATTTCGGCCCCGAGATCGTCATTTTTGCTATTTTAGGAAAGTTTTGTTTTTGCAATAACTTTTGAATTAAGAGTCCGAATTGACTTTGGTCAATTGGTACTCTCTTAGAATTCATAGGCCTTTCACATTCTGCATTTATCTCAAATTTGCCATTTATGGCAAATTTAATGTTTTATGTCCTTTCCTTTTTTGTATTGAATTAGGCTAGGGTTTTCTCCTTAAGTATGTTTGTAAACCCTGCAGCCAAGGTTAACTATCATTTTATGAAATAAACTCTGAGTTTTATTGAGATTCAATCTCGTGTTCCTTGATTTTACGGAATATTGACGTTGGTCGTATTCCCCTTTGATTTTCTGCTGCGTCACCAACAATCATAATTTCCTCATTCCCTTTTAAGCCATTTACTTCAACTTTAACATTCAGGGTCTTGGCCTGGCGGTTTAGAAGGGCTTCACTTTACCTGCTTATTGGACTTCCAGGATATTTAGTGAGCCCGGGGATTAGTTGTGGTGCACGCAAGCTGACCCAGACACCCCGGTTATCAAAAAAAAATCTTGCTTTCTCCAATAATAGACATTAACACGTCTTAACGTGATGAAACATTGATATATCTAGCCATTATAAGCTTTGATACAACTTCCAAATTCTTGGCTTGACATCATCCATTACCATTATGATTGTTCTCTGCTGCCACCATCTTCCTGTTAGGGCGTCGATGTCGTCGTTCATCTATCATCCAGGAACCAAAGGATTCTATGATCTCCGGTCTCATTACTGGAATTGAAGACCCTCCAGCCATTCCTCTATCCCTTGACTCTTCCTGATTTGCATGCTCTACAAGAGGACAAAGATCCTGCTTATGTCCATATGGGAAACAAACCAGATGTAAACCTTTGTAACTTCACGTCGTATTTTGAACTTAGCAAGTAATGGTTTTGTGAGATCAACCTCAACACATAATCTTGCAAAGTTCTCTCATGCCGATTGATGTAGTCTTGACAACTTTTAAAGTTTTCTCGATCTTATCCCCTATCTTCCACAACACCAAAGTGTCATAGTATTCCAAAGTCAGGTCGGGGAGTCTCACCCACACTGCAACCTTGTCTACTACAGACTCCACTGGATCAAAATAGGGATGCCATGTTCGGACTATTAGATAATGGTTGGTCACCATCCAAGGAATTCTAAATAGAACATGCTCTCTATAATCACAAACTTTGCCAAGTAAAACTCATTATCCAAATCTGTTAGTGTAAAGTCATCATGAAGTTTCCATATAGTTTTGAGACGTTGAATGAGAAGCTTGTAACCCACCCTTCAACCCATAATTTTTATAATGAGAGCTTGTTTTCATGGTGCACAAGTTCACCTTTTCTCTTTAATAGAAAGCTTGATCACTGAATAGTCTGTTGTAAAAGTTATAATAGATATTTCAAAAGACTAACTCACATTGGTAAAACACTTGATAAATTTGTAACCATTGAAAATTTATTTTAACAATTACAAATATAATTGTTATCATAATTTAATTTTGTAACGAATATATTTTAAACCATAATTTAATTTTGTAATGGACATATTTTAAACCATAATTTAATTTTATAACAGAAATATTTTAAATTATTGTAACTGCTAATTTAATTTCATAGTTAAATTGTAAACACCCAAGAGAAAAAAAACATAATATATATATATGGGAAAGGAAGACAAATTCTGTTTTTTTTTTAAAAAAAAGGAAGAGCAAAACCGGTTTTAGATAGAGTGAAACAAGAATTAGGACACAATTAACCCAAACCCCAAACAAACCCCCCTCATTTTATGAATATAAAATACAAGGAGGAGGGATTTTTCTCTTTTCTTTCCATCACTTTTCATTTTCTCTTCACAGCCGAGCATCCTTCTTTTTCTCTTCACAGCCGAGCCTTCTTTCTTCTCTTTACAGCCAAGCCTCCTTCCTCTTCTCTTCACAGCCGAGCCTTTTCTCCTCTTCATGCCGAACCTCCTCTCTTCCCATCCGAGTGAAATGGGTGTGGAAGTTGAGACCTAGAGAGAGTTATGGTCATTGCCGAGAGGAAGAAGAAAAGGAAGAAGAAGAAGAAGTAAAGCCAAAAAGAGAAGAAAAAGAAGAGTTCAAAACTTTCAAAATAAAAAATAAAAATTTGTGTGATACGAGAGGTAAGAGACATGAAACCCTTTTTCCTTTTTCTTCTTAAGAGAGGAAACAAAATGAATTAAGAGAACAAATAAAATATGTGAAAAACAAAATTAACAAATCATGTGAGGGGGGGCTGATTTTGTTTAAGGGGGCTGCCGGAATATGTGTGTGTTTTGTTGAAAAATTTATGAGTAATTTTGTATGATTTCAGCTTGTGAATTATGATGGAAGATTGTGTGTTTTGAACCAGCAATGCATGCTGTTTTTATGCTGGAATTGATGTATATTTGGCTGAAAATTTTACATGGATTTAGGCCGAAACTTGTTGAAAATTTCAGGTAGAAAATGTATGATTTCAGCTTGTGAATTATGATGGAAGATTGTGTGTTTTGAACCAGCAATGCATGCTGTTTTTATGCTGGAATTGATGTATATTTGGCTGAAAATTTTACATGGATTTAGGCCGAAACTTGTTGAAAATTTCGGGTAGAAAATGTATGATTTCAGCTTGTGAATCATAATGGATGATTTTGTGTGTTGAACTGAAAATCTATGCTGAAATTCATGGGTATTTTTCTGAGAATTTGCATGTGTGTTTGGACTGGAATTCGGTTGAAGAGTTGTGTGCCAAATTGTGTATTTTGTGGCAAATTGCGACTCGCTTCCGAAGCTGCATATGAACTCTTGAAATGAGTACAGTGACGGATGTAGGCCGAAATGCAAGTGTACTGATTTATGACCCTTGATGTCGCAGGTGGTGCGGTTGGGGCTGGATCATCGGCAAGACAAGCACAACCCACTAGTGGAACAGGTAGGTGACCCTTACATTCTTTTTCTTTCGTTGCATAAGGAATAACTGTGGTGTGAATATTGCTATATTGTATTGGAGTTAATAATAAATGGACAAATATTGAATGTCGATAAAAGATTGATTAGCTTCGGCTAATGGCATCCGAAGGGATGGCTGGGATAAAAGATTGATTAGCTCCGGCTAATGGCATCCGAAGGGATGGCCGGGTCAGACTAATGATTAGCTTCGGCTAATGGCATCCGAAGAGATGGCCGGGATAAGAGGTTGATTAGCTTTGGCTAATGGCATCCGAAGGGATGGCTGGGATAAAACAATGATTAGCTACGGCTAATGGTATCCGAAGGGATGGCCGGGATAAGAGATTGATTAGCTTTGGCTAATGGCATCCGAAGGGATGGCCGAGTCTAAGAAATGGTTGATAGGAAGGAATGGTAGAATTACAAACATATTAAGCTTCAAGTTTTAGACTGAACGATCATTAAAAATATTATTAGCTCTAGGTAATTACTTTCTTTTAAGTGTTTATACTGCTGCAGGAACGCCACATCCACGAGACGTTTAAGGAACCCATTACATGGAAGCTTACTTTTGCAAAGAATCGTGTAGATGAAATTTTGATCACAATGTATTTTGTATGAAGTAATGTAATGAATGCTTAACTTTTATTAGATCCTTTTGGTGTAAATGCTATAATGGCTAATTTGTAGGATAGGATTATAAACCAGGCCTATGTTATATATTTTAAATATGATGTTGAAAATCAGGCAACCATAAGACTATGCTTTATGTATGTGCCACTTTTAAATTAAATATTGCTCGTGGATATAGTGTTAAATGCTAAGGGGCGATTAGTTCCGTAGATCCTAGTAACCATGCGCATAGAGCAATATATATGTATATATATATATTGAAAAAAAAAAATATCGGGTTGTTACAGTTGGTATCAGAGCCCCTGGTCTTGATTCAGTGGATCAAAGTTATTAGTATTGCTGTGATAAATTTCAGGATGGTACGCATTCGCCAAGGGACACGAACTGAACCGCCTTCTTTTGAAAGGAGGGGCGGGAATCAAGGTACCCAGGGTTGGCAGGACGAGGACCCCTTGGATGATACGACATCACATGCTCCGATGATGCTACCAGAACTATTACAAGGGGAAACTGGGGCAGCAGGGGAGGGCGCAAGGCCGAATCAGACGGAGGGAGTACCTCCAGTTGCAACAGGGCAACAAGAAAGATCTGAAGCGCAACCATCAACTATTCCAACAGGTGTGGCCCCACAATATGTAGATCCCGGACTCCTTGTACAAATAGTTAAAGCAGTGATGGAGGGTATGACAGGTTCGGCAACCCAAACAACTCCCACCACGCAAATACCACCGGTTGCCCCTGCGACTAGCGTAACCATGGATAGCGTGGTGCCGCTGGTGCGACTGGTCAAGAGTATGAGAGAAATGGGCTGTGAACCGTATATGGGGGGACAGGATGCAGAAATCGCTGGGAGATGGATTAGGAAAGTGGAAAAGACCATGATTCAAATACGCATATCGGAGGGTTTAAGGGTCGATTGTGCAACTCAATTACTATCAGACAGAGCCATGACATGGTGGGAAACAGTCCAGTTGAGACGTGCAACAGAGATACTAACTTGGAGTGATTTCAAGACGGAATTTGAAAAACAGTTTTACTCTCGATATCATCGCAAGGTGAAGGAGCAAGAGTTCTTGGCATTAAGACAGGGTGATATATCGGTATTGGAATATGAAAGGAGGTTCCATGATCTTTCATTGTTCGCCCCACATTATGTGCCGACAGAGGAACATATGATTGAGAAGTTGAGAAATGGCTTGCGACAAGATTTGAGGCAAGGGTTAATCGCCTTACGGTTTAAATCTGCGAGAGAATTGATTGAGGCAGCTCAGGCTTTAGAGGCTTGCATTGGAGAGAGTCAAGGGGGACAACAGGTTATAGGCAAAAAGAGAGATGGAGATTATTTTAGCGGCAGACCACCGCTCCAGAAGAAAGGAAAAAGTGGAATGTTTGAACAGTACAAGAAGAAGGGGAATCTGATATTTCCGACCCATCAGCAGTCCAGTGGGAGAGTGATGATTGGACAGGCGCACTCAAGGGAAAACTCTTCAATGGGGACCGGTGACCGCAAGGGTGTTGATTACCCTTTTTGTATAAAGTATGGACAAAAACACCCTGGTGACTGCTCCGTCTCCCCCGGACGATGTTTTGTGTGCAAAGGGGAGGGGCATAGGTGGAGGAATTGCCAGTTTATGACCCAAGGGTGCCATTACTGTGGTACAAGAGGTATTGCCCTAAAAGGAATCCCGGACCGGTGCAAAGTTATGGACAACCCAGTCAGAGCCTTCAGCAGTCAGTCACCGTAAATAGGCCAGTGAGATCTTCTCAATCTGGAGAAAACTCCAATAGAGGGAGGCCGAGAGCACAAAATGATCGGACCCCGGGAAGGGTCTTTCATTTGACACAAGAAGAGGTCAGGGCTGCTTCAGATGTGGTGGCAGGTACACTATTATTAAATGATATTAATGTACATGTGTTGTTTGATCCGGGTGCCACTCATTCATTCATTGGTAAGAAAATTGTCACTAATCTGAAAAAGGGGGTAGAGATTGTAGAGAAGAGATTCTTAATTGGAACTCCAATGGGAAACATGGTTGAAACAGATATCGTGTATGCGAATGTGAGGGTTAGTCTATCAGGATGTGAGACAGAAGTGGACTTGATTCCCTTAGAACTGCATGATTTTGTTTTGATCCTAGGCATGAATTGGTTGAACAAATACAAGGCCATAATGGATTGCTATGCAAAAACTATTACGTTCCAAACCCCTAAGGGTGAGAAAATGACGTTTGAAGGAGAGAGGAAGCCCAAACCAGTCGCCTTAATATCAGTGGTAACAACCCAAAAACTTTTAAGAAAGGGATGCATGGGATACCTCGCATACATCTTAAACTCCGAAGGTGGGGGCCCACGACTGAAAGATATCCCTGTGGTGAGGGAATTCCTAGACGTGTTTCCGGAAGAACTACCCGGACTACCCCCAGAACGGGAGGTAGAGGTGTCCATAGACATTTTCCCTAGAGTCCCACCCATAGCCCAACAACCTTACCGGATGGCTCCAACAAAACTGAAAGAGTTAAAGACTCAACTGCAAGAGTTGTTAGATAAAGGGTTTATACGGCCCAGTAATACTCCTTGGGGAGCACCGTTCCTATTTGTAAGAAAGAAGGATGGGACCCATAGACTTTGTATTAACTATCGACAATTGAACAAAATAACGGTGAAGAATAAGTATCCATTACCTCGGATAGATGATTTGTTCGATCAACTAAAGGGAGCGAGGGCGTTCTCAAAGATAGATCTGAGATCGGGGTATTATCAAATGAAGATAAAAGGGGAGAATGTAGCAAAGACTGCATTTAAAACTCGTTACGGACACTATGAATTTTTAGTACTACCGTTTGGATTAACGAACGCCCCGGCTGTCTTCATGGACTTGATGAATCGGATTTTTCAACCATATTTCGATAAGTTTGTGGTGGTGTTCATTGATGATATACTGGTATACTCAAATTCTATTGAGGAACACGAAGAGCACTTAAGGCAGACCTTACAAACCCTGAGAGATCATCAGTTATATGCGAAATTGAGTAAATGTGAGTTTTGGCTGGAGAGAGTGACATTTCTAGGACATGTTGTTTCAGCAGAAGGTGTTTATGTGGACCCTCAAAAAGTTGAAGCAGTCTTGAAATGGGAAAGACCGACTTCGGTCACTGAAATACGTAGCTTCTTGGGACTTGCTGGATACTATCGGAGGTTTATTGAGGGCTTTTCTCTAATTGCAACCCCTTTGACCCAGTTAACTAGAAAGAATAAAAAATGGGTGTGGTCGGAAGATTGTGAAAGAAGCTTCCAAGAGTTGAAGAAGAAGCTCACCACTGCTCCAGTGTTGACTCTTCCCTCTGGGACCGAAGGCTTTGTAGTTTATAGTGATGCTTCAGGGAAGGGATTGGGATGTGTCTTGATGCAACATGGGAAGGTGATCGCCTATGCATCAAGACAGTTAAAGACTCATGAGGTGAACTACCCGGTACACGATCTGGAGTTGGCTGCGGTAGTGTTTGCTTTGAAAATATGGAGACACTACTTGTATGGGTCTCGGACCCAAATTTTTACTGATCATAAGAGTCTAAAGTATCTGATGTCACAAAAAGAGTTGAACATGCGACAACGAAGGTGGATAGAACTCATTAAAGATTATGATTGCACCATAGAATATCACCCGGGGAAAGCAAATGTGGTGGCAGATGCCCTTAGCCGTAAAAATAAAGCCAACTGGAAAGGTTAACAGTGGGAAAAAGGTGGCAATTGGCAGAATTGAAAGAGATGGGTACAAATCTAGATCTCAATACTGGAGGTGGGTTAATAGCCCAACTGTTGGTACGGCCGACGTATCGGGAACAAATACTACAAGCTCAGTTCCAGGACGAGGTTGGATCCAAGATTAGGAGGGATGTGGAGGCCGGTGTAGAAATGAAATTCAGGATAGCGGATGATGGATCCTTGATGATGGGGAAAAGGTTATATGTACCTAATGACGAAACAATTAAACGGATGGTTCTACAAGAAGCACATGAATCCAGGTTCTCTATACATCCTGGCAGCACTAAGATGTATCGAGACCTGAAACTCCTCTATTGGTGGCCGGGCATGAAAAGAGAAATAGCTGAGTATGTGTCAAAGTGTGGGATATGTCAACAAGTCAAGGTTGAACACCAAAGGCCTGCGGGACCATTACAACCATTACAAATTCCAGAGTGGAAATGGGAGATGATAACGATGGATTTTGTGTCGGGATTTCCTAAAGGGAGAAAAGGAAATGATGCAATATGGGTCGTCATAGATCGGTTGATGAAATCCGCATTATTCTTGCCTATAAAGATGACCGACTCGGTGGACAAGCTTGCCAAGATCTACATAAATGAGGTGGTACGACTCCATGGGATTCCGGTGTCCATTGTATCGGATCGAGATCCTAGATTCACCTCTCGACTTTGGCCCAGTATACAACAAGCCTTGGGGACCAGATTGGATATGAGCACTGCATTTCACCCTCAAACGGATGGCCAATCAGAAAGGGTCATCCAAGTCTTAGAAGACCTATTACGGGCCTGTGTGCTAGAATTTGGGGGAAACTGGGAGGAACACCTGGCATTGATAGAATTCACATATAACAATAGTTACCAAGCCATAATAGGGATGGCCCCATATGAAGCTTTGTACGGTAGAAGGTGTAGAACACCTTTGTGTTGGGAAGAAATTGGAGATCGGAAGTTATATGGTGCAGAGTTGGTCCAAGTAACCACGGAAAAAGTAAGGATTATCCGGGATCGCATCAAAGCCGCACAGGATAGACAGAACAAATATGCTGATGTGAGGAGGAGACCCCTTGAGTTCAGTACGGAGGATCAAGTGTACTTAAAGGTAGCCCCATGGAAAAACATATTGCGGTTTGGATTGAGAGGAAAATTAACCCCTCGGTTCATCGGACCCTTCAAAATCCTACAGCTGGTGGGACCAGTAGCCTACAAAGTGGACTTGCCCCCACAATTAGCTAAGGTCCATGATGTGTTCCATATCTCCTTATTAAGGAAGGCTGATGTGGATCCAGCCAGAATTCTACCCCAGATCCCAGTTGAAATTAATGAAGACTTAACACTGGAAATGAGGCCCGCAAGGATACTAGATAAGGGTGAAAAGGAGTTGCAAAACAAAAAGATCCCTATCGTCAGAATCTTATGGCGAAATGCTCAAATAGAAGAGGAAACTTGGGAAAGGGAGGATGCGATGAGGAAAAAGTACCCAGAATTATTCAAAATACCAGGTATGGAATGTAAAACTCCTTAAATTTCGAGGACGAAATTCATATTTTAGAGGGGAAGAATGTAAACACCCAAGAGAAAAAAAACATAATATATATATGGGAAAGGAAGACAAATTCTGTTTTAAAAAAAAAAAGGAAGAGCAAAACCGGTTTTAGATAGAATGAAACAAGAATTAGGACACAATTAACCCAAACCAAACAAACCCCCCTCATTTTATGAATATAAAATACAAGGAGGAGGGATTTTTCTCTTTTCTTTCCATCACTTTTCATTTTCTCTTCACAGCCGAGCATCCTTCTTTTTCTCTTCACAGCCGAGCCTTCTTTCTTCTCTTTACAGCCAAGCCTCCTTCCTCTTCTCTTCACAGCCGAGCCCTTTCTCCTCTTCATGCCGAACCTCCTCTCTTCCCATCCGAGTGAAATGGGTGTGGAAGTTGAGACCTAGAGAGAGTTATGGTCATTGCCGAGAGGAAGAAGAAAAGGAAGAAGAAGAAGAAGTAAAGCCAAAAAGAGAAGAAAAAGAAGAGTTCAAAACTTTCAAAATAAAAAATAAAAATTTGTGTGATACGAGAGGTAAGAGACATGAAACCCTTTTTCCTTTTTCTTCTTAAGAGAGGAAACAAAATGAATTAAGAGAACAAATAAAATATGTGAAAAACAAAATTAACAAATCATGTGAGGGGGGGCTGATTTTGTTTAAGGGGGCTGCCGGAATATGTGTGTGTTTTGTTGAAAAATTTATGAGTAATTTTGTATGATTTCAGCTTGTGAATTATGATGGAAGATTGTGTGTTTTGAACCAGCAATGCATGTTGTTTTTATGCTGGAATTGATGTATATTTGGCTGAAAATTTTACATGGATTTAGGCCGAAACTTGTTGAAAATTTCAGGTAGAAAATGTATGATTTCAGCTTGTGAATTATGATGGAAGATTGTGTGTTTTGAACCAGCAATGCATGCTGTTTTTATGCTGGAATTGATGTATATTTGGCTGAAAATTTTACATGGATTTAGGCCGAAACTTGTTGAAAATTTCGGGTAGAAAATGTATGATTTCAGCTTGTGAATCATAATGGATGATTTTGTGTGTTGAACTGAAAATCTATGCTGAAATTCATGGGTATTTTTCTGAGAATTTGCATGTGTGTTTGGACTGGAATTCGGTTGAAGAGTTGTGTGCCAAATTGTGTATTTTGCGGCAAATTGCGACTCGCTTCCGAAGCTGCATATGAACTCTTGAAATGAGTACAGTGACGGATGTAGGCTGAAATGCAAGTGTACTGATTTATGACCCTTGATGTCGCAGGTGGTGCGGTTGGGGCTGGATCATCGGCAAGACAAGCACAACCCACTAGTGGAACAGGTAGGTGACCCTTACATTCTTTTTCTTTCGTTGCATAAGGAATAACTGTGGTGTGAATATTGCTATATTGTATTGGAGTTAATAATAAATGGACAAATATTGAATGTCGATAAAAGATTGATTAGCTTCGGCTAATGGCATCCGAAGGGATGGCTGGGATAAAAGATTGATTAGCTCCGGCTAATGGCATCCGAAGGGATGGCTGGGTCAGACTAATGATTAGCTTCGGCTAATGGCATCCGAAGGGATGGCCGGGATAAGAGGTTGATTAGCTTTGGCTAATGGCATCCGAAGGGATGGCCGGGACAAAACAATGATTAGCTACGGCTAATGGCATCCGAAGGGATGGCCGGGATAAGAGATTGATTAGCTTTGGCTAATGGCATCCGAAGGGATGGCCGAGTCTAAGAAATGGTTGATAGGAAGGAATGGTAGAATTACAAACATATTAAGCTTCAAGTTTTAGACTGAACGATCATTAAAAATATTATTAGCTCTAGGTAATTACTTTCTTTTAAGTGTTTATACTGCTGCAGGAACGCCACACCCACGAGACGTTTAAGGAACCCGTTACATGGAAGCTTACTTTTGCAAAGAATCGTGTAGATGAAATTTTGATCACAATGTATTTTGTATGAAGTAATGTAATGAATGCTTAACTTTTATTAGATCCTTTTGGTGTAAATGCTATAATGGCTAATTTGTAGGATAGGATTATAAACCAGGCCTATGTTATATATTTTAAATATGATGTTAAAAATCAGGCAACCATAAGACTATGCTTTATGTATGTGCCACTTTTAAATTAAATATTGCTCATGGATATAGTGTTAAATGCTAAGGGGCGATTAGTTCCGTAGATCCTAGTAACCATGCGCATAGAGCAATATATATGTATATATATATATTGCAGGAAAAAAAAATATCAGGTTGTTACATAAATTAAATGTGATCGTTACATGATGGTTATCTATAAATACCATGCAACTTTTTCAAACAAAAAGGATCTGAAAATTTCTCTTCTTCTTCTTCTTCCAATTTGCTGGTCCTCTCTTCTCTTGTTTCTAAGCTGTTTCTGTGTTCCCCTCTTTGTTTGAGGAAGAACTTGTTAAATCTTGGAGGGTACCTTATTGTTGGGGAAATATCCTTAATGACAGTGGTAAGCACGCCTCAAGTTTTTATTTGTTGTTTCTGTTTCCTTGTACTTCATTATTTTACACTGCTGCTAATAATGCCCCTGCCCTCAACGTTGCTGCTGCAATTGTTCTCCCTCCTCCAGCAGCCGCTGCGACATTGGCTAAACCAACCATTGTTCCATTGGCAAAACCATTTCCTGACATCTCGAAAATTGAGGTGTTCTCTGGAGAGAACTTCCGTAGTTGGCAAGAAAGGATTTTTGTCGTTCTTGACTTGCATAGCGTGGCTTGGGTTCTTGTCGATCCCAAAGATGTTGAGAATGTCGAAGCATGGACACATGGAAATAAGGTTTATAGGCACTCTATTTAAAGCACTCTCTTCAATGAGTTGTTTGATGTATATTGCAGCTACAAGGAAGCAAGGGAGATATGGAGCAACATGGTTGCAAAATACACTGCCGAAGATGTTGCCAAGCAAAAATTTGTCATTAGTAAATTTTACCATTGGGAAATGATTGATAACAAAGACATCAAGGCTTAAATTAATGAATACCATAGACTTCTTGAAGATATGAAGGATGAAAATATCAACCTTCCTAAAGCTTTCATTGCTGGAATACTCATCGAAAAATTTCCTAACTCATGGAGCAACTACAAGCAGCAACTCAAGCACAAGCATAAACAATTGCCGCTGATTGACCTTATCACTCGCATCATAATTGAAGACACAAATAGAAAGGAGATGCAAGGAAGAAAGAGATTACCACCAAAGCAAACTTGGTAGAAGGGAGTTCACATCACAAAAGGTATGAGAACAAATTTAATAAAAAAATTAAGTCCAATGGTAACAATATCACTGTGTTCAAACCTAAAACCAACAATTTTAAGAAAAAGGGAAATTACTTTATGTGTGGCAAAACCTAGCCACCATGCACCTCAATGCCACAATAGAAAGAGAAACAACAATCCTCCTAAAACCATGGTCAACATAGTTAAAGGAGAAGACATCATTTTTGCGGTTGTTTCTCAAGTCAATATGGTGACCAATGAGAAGAATTGGGTGGTAGACTCCGGTGCTACTAGGCACATATGTGCAAATAAAGAATTCTTCTATACTTATACACCTTTTAAGGATGGAGAAGAAGTGGTCTACCTTGGAGATTCAAGGACAACAAATGTCCTTGGAAAAGGCAAAGTCCTTTCAAAATTAACTTCGGGAAAGACATTGGCTTTGAATGAGGTGCTGCATATCCCTAATATAAGAGCAAATTTGGTCTCTGTAGCTGTGTTAGGAAAATTTGGGATTAAAGTGTCATTTGAATCTGATAAGATTGTAATGACAAAGAATAATGTATTTGTGGGGAAGGGATAATGTAACCATGGACTTTTTGTACTTAATGTTGATGAGAATATGAATGAAAATGCAACATCTTCTGCATACTTGCTTGATAGTATTGATTTATGACATGCTAGATTAGGACATGTTAGTCTATCTTATCTTAAGAAAATGAACTCTCTTGGTTTAATCTCTAGTTCAAATTATTCATCTATGAATAAATGTGAAGTATGTGTTGAAGCTAAAATTACTAAGAAAACATGTATATCAGTTAAAAGAGAAACTGACTTACTTAGCTTAATACACACGGATTTAGGAGATTTAAAACAAACTATGACTAGAGGAGGTAAGAAATATTATGTGACCTTTATAGATGACTTTTCAAGATATACAAAATTTTACCTACTTAAAAGTAAAGATGAAGCTTATAACATGTTTTTATTATATAAAGCAAAAGTAGAAAATCAGCTAAACAAAAAATCAAAAGAGTTAGATCAGATAGAGGAGGTGAGTATGTTATAATGAACGATTATTTTGAAAAGGAAGGTATAATACATGAAGTTACTCCACCTTATTCACCCGAGTCAAATGGGATAGCTGAAAGGAAAAATAGAACTTTAAAAGAAATGATGAATACCATGCTAGTTAGTTCTTCCGCACCTGTTAATTTATGGGGTGAAGCTATTTTATTTGCATGTCATTTACAAAATAGAATTCCTTATAAGAAAACTGGTTTAACACCATATAAACTTTGGAAAGGTTATCCTCCAATTTAAAGTATCTAAAAGTGTGGGGTGTCTAGCTAAGGTTATGCTACTTGAACCAAAAAGAAAAAAGATAGGTTAAAAAACTTTTGATTGTATGTTTATTGGTTATGCCAAAAATAGGGTTGCATATAGGCTTCTAGTTTTAAAAAGTGACGTGTTAGATCACAACACTATTATAGAAACAAAAAATGTTGAATTCTTTGAACATATCTATCCATTAAAGGAAAAGATTTCTCACACACCTATTTTTAATAACGCACCTATTAATAACAATAGGGTTAATGAAACTCATATTGAGGAAATAAGGAGTAAGAGACAAAGAAAAGAAACTTCATTCGGAAATGAATTTTTTACTTATTTAGTAGATAATGATCCAGTAACCTATACTGAAGCTATCTCTTCCTCTGATTCTTTATTTTGGAAAGAAGCAATTAAAGTTGAAATTGATTCGCTTTACAAAATCAAACTTGGGAGATTGTTGATTTGCCTCCCGGTGTAAAACTTATTGGTTGTAAATGGATCTTTAAAAGAAAATATCTTCGTAATGGTTCGATCGATAAATATAAAGCAAGATTAGTAGCAAAAGGTTTCACTCAAAAAGAAAATGTGGATTACTTTGAGACATTTTCACCCGTAGCTAGAATTACTTCAATTCGAGTTCTGATTGCTTTAGCTTCTATTCATAATCTCTTTATACATCAAATCGATGTTAAAACAACCTTTTTAAATGGTGATTTAGAAGAATAGATATATATATGTTACAACTTGAAGGCTTTACAATTACAGATCAAAAAAATAAAGTTTGTAAATTGAGAAAATCCTTATATGGCTTAAAGCAAGCTCCTAAACAATGGCATGAGAAATTTGATCAAGTAATTTTAAGTGATGGTTTTTCATCTGTTAATGTTGATAAATGTGTTTATACTAAGACTAGTGATAATGAATATGTGATCATTAGTTTATATGTAGATGATATGCTTATTTTTGGTTCTAGCATTAATATTGTGCATAACACTAAATATTTCTTGGCATCTAAATTTGATATGAAAGATATCAGTGAAGCTAGTGTAATATTGGGTACAAAAATTATAATGACAAAGAATGGTATAATGTTAACACAAGAATATTATGTAGAAAAACTTCTCAAAAAGTTTGGTCATTTTGATGTGACACCTATTAGTACTCCTTATGACGCAAACTCTCAATTAAAGAAAAATAAAGGTGATATTGTTAGTTAGCTTGAGTATGCTCATATCCTTGGGAGTCTGATGCATTTAATGAATTTCACTCGACCTGATATAGTATACGCTATATGTAGACTGAGCAAATATACACAAAATCCTAATCATGAGCATTGGATGGCGATAATTCGACTAATGAAATATCTGAGAGGTACCATGAATTATGGTATTCTATATAATGGATTTCCCACTGTATTGGAAGGATATAGTGATGCAAACTGGATTTCAGATTCATATGAGATTAAATCCACTAGTGGCTATATCTTTATTCTAGGTGGTGGTGGTGTAGTGTCTTGGAAATCTTCCAAACAAAGCTTAATTGCTCGATCCACCATGGAGTCAGAATTTATAGCACTAGACTTAGCAGGATATGAAGCTGATTGGTTGAGAAATTTTTTAATTGAAATTCCATTGGGAATAAAACCAACACCTTCTATTTCCATGCATTGTGATTGTCAAGCGGCAATATCCATTACAAAGAATAAATCTTTCAATAGTAAATATTGACATATTCGATTAAGACATGATGTAGTAAAACAACTATTAAAAGATGGAGTTATTTCAATAGATTATGTGAAGTCAAAAATGAATTTGGCCAATTCTATGACTAAACTAGTTGGTAGAAAGACGATATTAGAAACATCGAGAGGAATGGGACTAATGCTAAAGTAAGAAATCAAAATAATGGTAACTCAACCTATGAGATTGAGATCCCATGAATTAGGTTCATATGGGTAACAACAAAGTTATTTATGGTTTTACAGCACTATAAAACTAGTCTTTTATCTATGATGTGAGAATAGTGCTAGTCTGCAAATCAAGGAGAGGATGAACTATAAAGTTCTTAATGAGTTCCATATTCCTTATGGATAGTGTTCAAAATACAATGAACACTTGATGGAATCACCTATATGAGTGTGGAGTGGGGCCGCTCCCATAAGATACTAACAAAATCTTTAAAGCACTCATGAATAACCAGGCATGTGCATGGCCGATTAAAAGTGCAAAACCTAGCCAAACAGCAAGGAATTGTGGGGGTATAATGTGATTGGTGAGATACCTAAAAGACAATGAGAATTATTGTGTTCATAGAAATTAAATATTTCACGAATAATTCTATAAGTTACATCTCATACTTTCTATAATTAGGTTCATAGTCCAAAAGACACTAGGTTAGACACATTACACTCGGTTGTGAAAGAGATCCAACAAATTGATTTACTTATTCACTATTGTTATCAATTTTAAAAAGCCTTTTGAAATATGTGGGGGATTGTTGTAAAAGTTATAATTGATATTTCAAAAGACTATCTAACATTGGTAAAACACTTGATAAATTTGTAATCATTGAAAATTTATTTTTAACAATTACAAATATAATTGTTATCATAATTTAATTTTATAACGAATATATTTTAAACCATAATTTAATTTTGTAACGGACATATTTTAAACCATAATTTAATTTTATAACATACATAATTTAAATTATTGTAACTGTTAATATAATTTCATATTTAAATTAAATGTGACCATTACATTATGGTTATCTATAAATATCATGCAACTTTTTCAAGCAAAAAGGATCTAAAAATTTCTCTTCTTCTTTTTTTAATTTGCTGGTCCTCTTTTCTCTTGTTTCTAAGTTGTTTTTGTGTTCCCCTTTTTGTTTGAGGAAGAACTTATTGAATCATGGAGGATACCTTATTGTTGGGGAAATATCCTTAAAGACAATGCTAAGCACGCCTCAAGTTTTTATTTGCTGTTTTCATTTCCTTGTACTTCATTATTTTACACAACACAGTCATCCTCATCACAATCATCCTCATCATCTCCGGATATGTACTCAGCAAAGTGGCCTTTTCTTCTACTCCTTGCGCAAAAAAAGAGTCTCCCATAAGAGAATCTTTGTAACTTTGACCACTTTTGGATGCCTCAGACTCATTATTATCTCAATCTTAACCTTCTTGTTTGAACGTGCCAACAAATCTGATTCTTCTGTGGTAATCAGCGTCATTGTGTCAGAGTAGAGCATTCCGTTTTAAGTCATGACCTACTGTTAGTTTACTGCAGTACCAGTTAACATTCTGTGAGATGAACGATGCTCCACTAGTTTTGTGCATCTTTATTTGTTTTGGCGTTTTCCATTTGAAACATGCATGTTCTACGTAGCCTATTTTGCGCTCTCATGATAGGGAAAAGAAATATGGACGTTGTACTTTTCGCTAGAACTTAATATTTATTAGCAATCAAGTGGAGCATTATATAAAATATATTGGAAGAGATAAAAATATTGGCCTTCTTTCCTTCCTTTTCACTGATTACAAGCAACTGGTTATTCTGCTGATATAATATGTGTTACATAAGGAAATGTTAACAGCAAGATCACAGCTAGCCGTTACAGAAGACAGAAATGGCAACAAAAGCTCACCATGAGCTGATTTTCCTTAAACAAGAATGCTGAAGATATTGGTCATGAATGCAAAGAATATTGAATATAAATGCAGAAGATGTCAAACATGATTAGATCATTTACCTTGTATAGGGCCTTCATGTAATTCGTTTATAAAATAAAGAAACATATGCAGGCCATTTCACTGTCTGCAATTGCTGTATTATTTTCCTCTGTAAATCTTTCATGGTATCGGAGCAACACTAAGGCTCACGCCAGATCCTATTATCATGTCTTCTTGTGCTGCTACTTATGTTCCTCCAAATAATCTCTTGCAATTTGTTTCAGTAAAGCTTGAAGGACCCTCTTCATACTTGAATTGGTCTTCTCAAATTGAAGATGCCTTAAGCATCCATGACCTCTTGTGCTATGTGGATGGGCGGAATCATGTCCAGATGAGTTTCTATCTGCCACTGAAGGCATAACCAATGAAACCAATCTCGATTTCACTTTATGGAATCGCAAGAACCGGTTTGTACTGGTTTGGATGAAATCCATGATTTATGAGAAGGTTTTATTGATGGTCTATGGTTTGAAAACTGCCCGACAAGCGTGGGTTGCTCTAGCATAACGCTTCGCCTCTACTTCAATCTCTAATGTGAATCAGTTGAAACGTCAACTACAAGGATTACAACAAGGAGGTCTGAGCTGCTCAGACTTTGTTGAACATGCAAAAGCCATTGCTGATCAGTTAGCTTCAATTGGGAAGCCTGTGGATGAATCAGATTTAATTTCTCTTATCTTGGGTGGACTCAACACTGCTTACACTCCATTCATGTCAAACTGCTACTTTGCCCAACGAGAGAAACCTTTCTTTGTTTGATTTCCAATCTGAACGGTTTGCTTTTGAAGCACTTCTTGATAGCCAGCAACGAAGTATGCAAATTGATCACAACAAATTTGTGATGATGGCTCATAAACTGGGAGGAGGTGCAAGAAATCAAAGGAAAAATAATAAAAGCTGGCAGCCACAACATGAAACCTCTTCTCCTGCAAATCAAAAATTCAGTCCAAACAATAACAATGGTAATGTATTCTCTCCTAACACTGGTCATGTATGCACAAATTGGAAGCAGCAACGTTTCACTTCCCCACCAAATCAGAAATACCATTGAGGAAATAGAAATGGCAATTTTAGCTCCTCTAACAATGATCAATCTTTCACCAACACTGAACGTGTTCCTGCTTGGGCAAATAACCCAACCTTTGATCCCTAAGTGTGCCAGATCTGTGGCAAAAGGAATCATATGGCACTCGATTGTTTCAATAGCTATCAGGGGTGTCACCCAGCCCAACAACTAGCAGCCATGGTTGCTCAGTCAAACATCATTCATGATGACAACACCTGGTATGATGACAGTGGAGCTAATCAACACATTACTGCTGACATTGCTAATCTTCATTTGGCCGAACCATACACAGGAGATGAAAAAGTAGCAATGGGTAATGGTAATGGTTTGCAAATTAAGCATACTGGTGCACCCATGCTACACACATCTGACTCCAATCTAAAACTGAAAAATATTCTTCATTGCCTAAAGTCAGCAGTAAATCTTTTGTCTATTAATCATTTTTGTATATATAATGGATGTTACTTTATACTCACTGGATCTTTTTTTTTGGTGAAAGACAACCTCTCGAGACGCACGCTGCTAACATGCAAGAGTGAAGGTGGACTCTACCCCATTCAGATTAATCATCAAACCATTAACAACCTTCACACGAAGGTTGCCCTTATGGGCGTTCACACATCTCCTGGTGTGTGGCATGCTAGACTAGGTCACCCTTCCTCATATATTACCAATCATGTCATCAAGCCCTTTAAATTGCCTACTTCTGGTTCCTTTCAAATAAAATTTGTTTGTCAATTTTGTTTAATAGGAAAAGCCAAACAACTACCATTTGGTGATTCTGTGCGTGTTGTGCTCTCTCCCTTAGGTCTAGTTCATTCAGATGTCTGGGTTTCACCTGTCACATCCAATGAGGGGTATAAATACTATGTTCTCTTCATTTATGACTACTCCTGATTTACATGGGTTTACCCGATGCGTAATAAATCAGATGTTCCGTCTTGTTTTATACATTTTAAATCCATGGCTGAAAATCGTTTCTCTACATCTATCAAGGAATTTCAATGTGATAATGGTGGGGAGTATCTTTCTCACCAATTCCAAAATTTGTTACTGGAATACAGAATACATCAGCGTCTTTCTTGTCCTTATACCTCTCAGCAAAATGGATTAGCTGAGCACAAGCATAGGCATATCATGGAGGCTGTACTCAATTATTAGCTCAACCACACTTACCTACCAAGTTTTGAGCTGAAGCCTTTATGATAGCCATCTATCTCATTAATCGAACTCTCTCTTCTGTTCTACGTTACGAGTCTCCTTACTTCAAATTATTTTCTCAAAACCTGAATTATTCATTTTTACGATGTTTTGGTTGTGCTTACCCTTTTAAGATCTTATGTAAAGCATAAACTAGAGTTTCGTAGTAAAAAATGTCTGTTTCTTGGATATTCATCTCAACATCATGGATATCGTTGTCTAGATCTAATGTCTAACAAAATATATATATCTCTCGTAATGTTGCCTTCGATGAACTCAATTTTCCAGCAAGGGAATGGTCCACCTCCACTCCTCCTGTTGCCGCAAGCATTCCTAAGATAAGTATGTCACTTGATCTACCACCTTCATCTTCACAGCCCACATTGGATCTCATCCTTACTGAGAGTCTCCCAAATTCAATTACCATTTCCTCCAACTCTTCTCAGAACTCTCTAAATCCATTACCTCAGACCTCATAGAGTCCCTCACAGGAACCACCTCCATGTCCCCAAAATCTGTCAACAATCAGTCCTCCACAACCACCTCATGATCCACCAGCTATTTCATCCTCCTCCACTGGAAACTCTTCACTGCCTCCTCCCATGCATCATATGGTGACACGTTCCCGGACTGGTACCCTTCGATCAAAAGAATTTCCAAACTTCAAACTCTTATATGCTTCTAAACATCTATTACATGCATTCACTGGTATGCTTACTTGTGTAGAACCACAAACCTTTTCTCAAGCTATTTTGTCACAGGATTGGCAGCAAGCTATGCAGGTAGAATATGATGCTCTTATGGTTAACAACACATGGGATCTTGTACCTCGACACCGAGATCAACATGTAATTTGTACCAGATGGGTATACAAAATCAAACAGAAGGCAGATGGGAGCATAGATCGCTATAAGGCGAGATTGGTGGCTCTAGGGTTGCAGCAGGTGAGTGGGGTGGACTTTGCTGAGACATTCAGTCCCGTGATAAAACCTACAACTGTGAGAGTAGTGTTAGCACTGTTTGTGTTCTTTGACTGGCCAGTATTGCAGTTTGATGTCTCCAATGCCTTCCTGCATGGGACAATTGAGGAAGAGGTCTATATTGAACAGCCTCGAGGCTTCATTGACCCTGTAAATCCTGAGCATGTATGTCGTCTTAAGAAGGCCCTTTATGGTCTTAAACAAGCACCACAGACATGGTTTCTGAGGTTCTCCTCCTCTCTGCTCGATCTTGGGTTTGTTGGCTCATCAGTCGACACTTCATTGTTCACATATCATAGTGGGACTGTTCATGCCTTTGTTCTTATCTATGTGGACGATCTCCTCATAACAGGATCTTGTCCTAGCTTTCTTTCAACCCTCACTGCATAGCTCAAGAACGAATTTGCTCTCAAGGATCTTGGTGAGCTTGGGTATTTTTTGGGCATTGAAGCATCTCGAGATACTCATGGATTACATCTTAGACAAAGCAAATACATCCTCGATCTTCTTCATCGAGCACGAATGGTGGGTGCAAGACAATACTCGGCACCCTGTGTTTCAGGCAGTAAGAGGAGTGCAGCGAGTGATGAACCCATCCATGATGTTACAACTTATAGACACATCGTTGGGGCTCTTCAATATTGTACTCTAACACGACCTGGAATCTCTTACTCGGTAAACCAGCTTTGTCAACATCTTCACTCACCTACTGCTGCCATTGGAAGGATGCAAAACGTATTTTAAGATACCTTAAGGGCACGGTGGATCATGGACTTTACTTCACCAAAGGGTCTCTTAGTCTTCATGCTTACTGTGATTCTGATTGGGCAGGGGACCCTATTGATCGACGATCCACTACAGGGTATGGTGTGTTCCTAGGTCCATGCTTAGTCTCCTGGAGTGCAAAGAAACAGAAGGTTGTCTCACGATCAAGCACAGAGGCAGAGTACCGAGCGTTGGCTATGGTAGTTGCTGAGTTATATTGGATTCGAATGTTACTTAAAGATCTCTGTGTACCTCTTCATTTTCCTCCTACAATTTGGTGTGATATTCATAGTGCAATTGCCCTTGCGACCAATCCAGTTTACCATGCTCGCATCAAACACATTGAGATAGATTTTCATTTTATACGTGAGAAGATATAGAATAGAGATGTCCAAGTTCAATATATCTCTACCTTTGATCAAGTTGCTGACATTTTTACTAAAGGGTTAACATCCTCCCGATTTCAGCTTTTGAAAGACAAACTCATGGTTTGTGACCTTCCTATTCGTTTGCGAGGGGGTGTTAAATAAAAAAATGTTAACAGCAAGATCACAGCTAGCCGTTATAGAAGACAAAAATGGCAACAAAAGCTCACCATGAGCTGATTTTCCTTAAACAAGAATGTTGAAGATATTGGTCATAAATGCAGAGAATATTGAATATAAATGCAGAAGATTTCAACCATGATTAGATCATTTACCTTGTATAGGGCCTTCATGTAATCTGTCTATAAAATAAAGAAACATATGCAGGCCATTGGACTGTCTGCAATTGCTGTATTATTTTCCTCTGTAAATCTTTCAATATGTTCACTTCTAGAAATTAAAGGGTAATTCTTGCATCTGGTTCGATTACATTTAAAGGCCTCTACGTTTCTTTTTCAAACTATGATATCTGTACGAGGGCGTATTACAAATTGCATGCTTTGTGTCGAGCAAAGTGATACTATTTTCCTTCTCACTCGCTGGGCGTATTATGATATAAAGATGTGTTTTAGCTTGGATGTGGCCAAGAAGCTCAAGTTATTTGTCGAGTAATGATGGAGAGTGAAGTAGGAAGTAGTCAATATGTGTTTTTAGCTTAGATGTAGCCTAGAAGCTCAAGTTATTTTCTCGACTAATCATGGTGTGTGAAATAGGAAGTGTTGGAATAAAGCCAAGCAAGAGAGAGTGAAAGGAGTTTTTCTCCCCAAAAACCTTCCCTGTTTATAATGTAATTATCATTTCCAAACGTTGTTCATGCACAATCATCGTTTCTTGTCGACTTGAACTAGCCAGATTCTACTGCTTTTATTTAGTTGTAAAAGGTCGCGTCAGGCCAGAAACGATTTGTCGGTGTACATTCTATAGCCGATGCTGTAGAGTACTTCACTCGGGTAAAAGTGTTGGCAAGGTGCGCAGGATGCTCTGACCTTATTATTATCTTTGTCATGTGTATCTGTGTGGCCATGGCACGCCAAGAATTTGAAGGGTGACTATCCAGATCATCTTCTTTTTTTGGTTAATTTGACGATAAAAGAACACTCCCATACCAACTTGTAGTTAACAAGATTTAAGTTCTTTCTTTCTATGGTTTTGAAAATGCATCTCTTGCACGACATTTGGAAGAAGTTAATAAATTCTTCTCTTATATACCAATTTCTCTCAATGAACTACGGGGAGGTGCTTTCGGCATCCTCTCAGTGTCTTCTTTGTTTTGGCATTTGAAATGCAGATAGAAATTATCCTTTCATTCCTGAAGCTCAATGATTTGTTTTTATTTATTGAAATAACTATTTGAGTTGATGAAAGGTAAAAAAATAAATCATAATCTAATGTTGAATTACATAAGTAAAAAAATAATTAAAAAAACAATGAGAAAAAAGACTTAGGTCAATTTACATAGACATGTTAATCCTATGACCTATTGACACATGAAAAAAATGAAAGTTAACCCATGTTGAACTTTGAAACTCGTGATCATGATCATGAGACTAAGACTTAGCACATAGAAGAAAAACCCTAAAAAAAATGAAGAGAAACTATAATTAAAAATATCAAGGCATGAAACTTTTTAAACAATATATTCTAAAACAATCAAGAAGAAAATATATGCGTCAACTAGGGTTAACCTACAACCTCTACGACCATGAAAACATGATTTGGATAACCCTATAGTAAGGAAAGTGTGTGAGAGAGAAAAAAAAGGCACAAAAACCAACTCTAAAACAATAATGTAAAATAATATAAAAAAACATCAAAGTTAACTAGTGGTAACCTTCAAAACTCATGATTATGGTCATGAGGTCAAGGCTAACCATGTACAAGGAAAATATAAAAATATAGAAAATAAAAATTATCAATAAAAAAAAATTAAAAAAAAAAATTAAAAATCAATCTAGGTTAACCCACCAACTCTAGGACCTTGTGCCTAGGATTTGGTTAATACTATAAAAAAGAAAGAAAAAAGAGAGAATATGAAAACCAATTATGTAAAATTAAATATTAAAGTATGAAATTTTAAAAAAAATTGTAAGAAAAACCTAAAAAAATCAAAGTCAACCTTTTGAGACTTATGGCTCATTAAACAAATACCAAGGGGTTAAATCTGGAAAAAATAATGCAATAAAAAAAATTCAAAACAAAATAAACACCAATAAAAAAATAGGAGCCAACTTCTACATAAAAAAAATTGAAATCAAATGATGAGGGGTGAAATTAAAAAGGAAAAATAATTAATGGAAGGGTTTAAAAATATCAACAAAATGACAACCCAATTTGATATAAAAATAAAATAAAACGTAATGATTAGGAATGAAATTGAAGATATGAATAAATAAATAAATCAATAACAATAAAGAAATGATGGTTAAATTAAATATAAAATGTAAATGACAAGACAATCTCATACTTTAGCCAACTAGTTTCTCTTTATTAATTTTTGATATTTTTAAACAACCAAGTTAACTATAAATAAATTTGATTATATAAAAAAAAAGGGGATTAAAAATACACTCTCTAAAGAAAACTTTCTTTTTGTCTCTTAATAGGGCTAATAGGCAATTTAAATGTACTTAGAAAATCAAAATATCTAAAATGCCATTTGATACAAGTTATGATAATTTAATTAAATATGACATAATTAAAATATATTTTAAAAAATAAGGACTAGAATATAATCAATGTTATAAATTCATAATAAATTATATTTACATGCATTGAATGTCCATTACTCTTGAGTTTAGTCTCTTGGATTTTCATAACCCTTGAGTTCATTTCCTTCTCCTATAAATAGACCACTTGTCTTGTATTCCTTACACCTTTGAAATATAAAAGAAATCATAATAAGAAAGCTATTTCTCTCGTATCTTTTTTAATTATGTTTTGATGTCTATGCTCTTCTATGTTAATTATTTATTCTTTTTATAACACTTTATCAGCACGATGCTCTAACCAACTTATATCAATTTTAATATCTTCGCTTTTTATTATTATAATTTATTTTAGACAAATTTTCTTTCCCTGTTATTCATAGAAATAGATTTATAGTTCCTGAAGAACGAGTATTACAAGTTTCTAAAGAATTAAATAAATTAAAAAACAATTCTTGAAGAGCTAGTATCACAAGAATTACATAAATTAAAAACAGTTCCTGAAGAACTAGTATCAGAAGATCCTGAAGAATTAATAAATTAAATACAGTTCCTGACAAACTAGCATTTCTAAAGCTAAATAAATAACAGTTTTATAGGACTTATTTTCCTGAAGAATTAATTAACTTAAAACAATTCTTGAAGAACTAGTATTATAAGTTTCAAAAAAAAAATATAGTTCCTGAAAAACAAGTATTTTTAAAGCTGAATAACGGTCTTCAAAGACTAAATTTTTGTCTTCTTCTTTTATCTCCATGATTTTATTTAATAAGTTATTTCTTTTTTTATAGATAAACATAATATTAAATCTGATAAAACTTGAATTTATCGCTTTTGATATTTTTAGAAATAATTATTTGTCATGAAATATTGATGTCGAGATTCATCTAGAAGCTATGAATCTTTAAGAGACCATCAAAAAAGAAAATAATATGTGGCAAAATCTAAATAAAAGATATGACCACCAAAGTTTATCATACTTCCTCAAGGTTGTTATGATTGGTTGCACCTGAAGTTGCAAAATTTTAAATCAATTAGTGAATATAATTTTGCTCCTTGATATCACATACGATTAAATATTAGAAAAAATATTCTCTACTTTTCATGCCTTAAACATTGTCCTGCAGCAACAATTTAGAGTGCATAATTTCTAAAGATTCTAAACTATTCCTTGAATTGACTAAAACTCCTGTCCAGAAGACAAGAAAGAACCAAGGATATAAGTATGAAAAAAAATAGAAAAGAAGAAGAGATAATCCTTCTAAAAGGAACCCATCATACCACCAGAAATGGAGATATAATGAATAGTGGTATGACTTTTTATGATGGGATTTTATGTCTGGTAGACAGTGCAACAACGCACACATTCTTAAGGAAAATAAATACTTTGAGTATTTGACATTAGCCAAAGCTAATGTCAATACAATATCAGGTCCAGCAGACATGATTAAAGGCTCTGGAAAAGCTAATATTGTGTTACCAAATAACACAAGATTGAGTATCAAAGATGCATTATATTCACTTGAGTCCAGAAGAAATTTACTCAGTTTTAAGGATATACGTGCTAATGGTTACCATATTGAAACAACAAATGAAAATAGAAAAGAATATCTTTATATTACTGCACATATTTCAAGCCAGAAGCTTGTACTTCAGAAACTACCTGCCTTCTCTTCTGGAATTTATTATACGATCATGAAATCTATTGAAACAAATGTTGTGATACACTAGAAGTGTTCCGACCCAAAACAATTTATGCTTTGGCATGATTGACTTGGACATCTAGGATCAATAATGATGTTCATTATTGAGAATTCATATGGGCATCCTTTAAAGAACCTGAAGATTCTTTTATCAAGTAAAAATCTATGTGTTGCATGTTCTCAAGGTAAACTAATTATCAAACTATCTCCATCAAAGGTTCTTATAGAATCACCATCTTTTCTTGAAAGAATTCAAGGAGATATATGTGGGCCTATTCATCCACCATGTGGACCTTTTAGATATTTTATGGTATTGATTGATGCATCAAGTAAATGATCACATGTTTGTTTGCTTTCTAGTCAAAATATTGCATTTGTTATTAATAGCACAGATTATCAGACTACGAGTGCAATTTCCTAATTATCCTATAGAGAAAATTCGACTGGACAATGTTGGTGAGTTTAGTTCTCAAGCATTTGATAGTTTTTTCACTTCTATTATAATTGATGTTGAACATCCTATTGCTCATGTACATACTCAAAATGGTCTAACAGAATTATTTATAAAGTAACTTCAATTAATTGCTAGATCATTACTTATAAAATCAAAATTGCCTACATATGTCTAGGACATGCTATATTACATGCTACATCGCTAGCTAGAATTAAATCAAGTGCTTACCATAATTATTCTCCTTTACAACTTGTTTATGGTATACCACCAAATATATTTCATCTATGAACTTTTGGTTGTGTGGTATACGTACTTGTAGCACCACCACAAAGGAATAAAATGGGTCCATAAAGAAGAATAAGAATTTATATTGGTTTTGATTCTCCATCTATTATTAGATACCTTGAACCTTTAACTAGTGATGTTTTTAAGGCAGTTTTGAAGACTGCCATTTTGATGAGAATATTTTCCTACCATTAAGGAAAGCAAATTCAGTGCCTAAAGCACAAGAAAAAATTACTTAGAATAACTAGAAGTTATCTCATTTTGATCCAAGGACAAATCAATGTGAACTTGAAGTTCAAAGGATAATTCATTTACAAAATATTGCAAATCAATTACCGGATGTTTTCACCAGTAGTGAAAAGATAGTTAAATCTCATATTCCTGCTGCAAATGCTCCATTTATAATTGAAATTCCTGAAGAAAAAAAAGGTCAACATAGCAGCAAATGAATTTATATCATGCCTAAAGCGCGAAAGACTTATTGGAACCAAAGACAAAAATCCTAGAAAACAAAAACTCCAACGAATAGATGATGGTACTCTTAAAGAGTCCTCATCCATAAAACAAACATCAATTCTTTTGTCCAAATCATCTCTTAATAATGATCCCCCGGAAAAGAGACCTCCTAAAGGGAACCAGGTACCTGGAAATAATGAGATCTCAATAAACTATGTTTATACAAGAGAGATTTTGGAACGAGATAAAATTATCATAGATGATGTATTTGCATTTAAGGTTGCTTTGGTCATCACTAGAAGTGATGATGAATTTAAACCATAAACTGTTGAAGAATGTTGACATAGAAATGATTGGGCAATGTGGAAAGAAGCTATCCAAACAGAGTTGAACTCACTTGGAAAACATGAAGTATTTGGACCTATAGTCCATACACCTAAAGGTGTTATACCCGTTGAATATAAGTGGATTTTTGTTAGAAAACACAATGAGAACAATGAAATTGTGCGATATAAGGCACGACTTGTTGCACAAGGATTCTCGTAGAGACCCGACATTGATTATGAGAAAACTTATTCTCCAGTGATGGATGCAATCACTTTTAGATTTTTAATTGGTTTATTGGTCTCAGAAATGTTAGATATGCGTTTAATGGATATAGTTGCAACATTTCTATATGGATCATTAGATAAAGACATTCATATTAAAATCCCAGAAGGATTTACAATGCCTGAAGCTTTTTGTAATGAACCTAAAAGTGTTTATTCTATTAAATTTAAAAAATCTTTATATGGGTTAAAGCAATCTGGTTGAATGTGGTATAATCGTCTTAATGAATACCTCTTAAAAAGAGGGTTTGAGAATGACGAGATTTGTCCGTGTATTTTTATTAAGAAACAATATCCGGATTTGCTATTATTGTAGTATATGTTGATGATTTAAATATTATTGGTACTCCTGAAGAGGTCACAAAAATTGTAACCTATTTGAAAAATGAATTTGAGATGAAAGATCTCGGAAAGACAAATTTTTGTCTTGGTTTAAAGATTGAACATTTTTCAAATGAAATATTTGTACATCAATTGATGTATACAGAAAAAGTCCCAAAGCGTTTTTATATGGACAATGTTGTTCATCCTTTGAGTACACCTATAGTTGTTCGATCACTTGATACAAAAAATGACCCTTTTCGACCTTTAAAAGAGGATGAAGAAATTCTTGGTCCTCAAGTGCCATATCTTAGTGCTATTAGAGCACTTATGTATCTTGCAAATTGTACAAGACCAAATATATCTTTTGCAGTAAATTTATTGGCAAAGATATAGTTCCTCTCCCACAAAAAGACATTGGAATGGAGTCAAACATATATTTCGCTATCTCCGCGGAACATCCAAAATGGGGTTATTTTATTGTGGATCAAATTCACAATTTATTGGATATGCAGATATAGGTTATCTCTTTGATCCCCACAAAGTATGATCACAAATAGGTTATCGATTTACCTATGTCGGTACTGCAATTACTTGGAGATCTATCAAACAAACATTAGTGGCTACTTCATCAAATCATTCAGAAATTATCGTGATACATGAAGCAAGTCGAGAATGTAATTGGCTAAGATCAATTATCCAGCACATTAAGAGAAAATGTGGATTGTCAGCCATTAAAAATAGTCCAACAATATTGTTTGAAGATAATGTTGTTTGCATCACTCAACTCAGAGGAGGCTATATTAAAGGAGACAAAACAAAGCATATCTCACCAAAGTTCTTTTATACTCACGAGCTCCAACAAAAGGGAGAAATTGATATCAAACAAATCTAGTCAAATGATAATTTAGCAGATTTATTTACAAAGTCTTTATCAGCCTCAGCTTTCAAGAAACTTGTCCATAATATTGGAATGAGTCATCTTAAAGATTTGTCATAAGACATGTACTTTTAAGGGGAAGTCAATGCAAATTATACTCTTTTTCCTTCGCTTAGGTTTTTTCCCATTGGATTTTCCTTTGCAAGGTTTTAATGAGGTAATTTGACATTGTTTTAATGAATCTTGAAGTATTCATATATGGATCTTGAAGTAACTATATAAAGCTCTCCATTGAATTTTAAAGTACATGGTCATTCAAGGGGAAATGTTATGAATTCATAATAAATTATATTTATATGTATTGAATGTCCATTACTCTTGAGTTTAGTCTTTTGGATTTCCATAACCCTTGAGTTCATTTCCTTCTCCTATAAATAGACCAATTGTCTTGTATTCTTTACACCTTTGAAATATATAAGAATTCATAATAAGAAATGTATTTCTCTCTTGTCTCTTTTGATTATGTTTTGATGTTTATGCTCTTCTATGTTAATTATTTATTCTTTTTATAACAATTAGTACATATATTATATTTCTAGACCTAGAAAATCAAGTAAGGACTTAATTGAATTAATTTTTAAAACTATTCTGAATTAATATATAAATATTATTCACAGATGAATTGATAATTTTTTAATGTATAGAACGTTTAAAAGTTTTCTATAAATAGTAATCTATGTTTTATTGTTTTTTTATAAAGTGTTTTGTCAGACAAAAAAGTTTCGGAAGTCACAGAATAAAAAGTTAACACTTTAGACATAGTCATCATACTCTTTTTTAAATAGAAATTTAAAAGATTTATCATTAGTGGTTCATGTTAATTACAAAAAAGTTAGAGATGAAATGATTGGATGCATGTAGTTTGCGAGAATACATTTTGCAAGAGATATATTCAAAGGTAAAAAGATCAAATCGCCAAATAATATATTTCTAAACAACTTTATATTGTCTAGCAGATTTCTAAAAACTAGTAAATAATTTTATTTTTTAGTTTTATATATGATATTCGAACAAAAAATCCAACCCATAATAAAAATCACAAAACACCCAACCAAATGTGAGGCATTGAAAAAGAAAAGAAAAGGTTCAAGTATCAAACCCTCTGGGTCTCTCCAAAGGCTCATCTGGGACCTGCCAGAAATCGAAAGTCTTGCTTGCTTTAAATAATAACATAATCACCACATTATCCCAAAACCCAATATGGCATTTCAAAGGTCTAAACTTAAATAATAATAAAAAATAAAAATAAAAAGTCGAGCTATCGCCATTGCAAAAAACAAAGCCTTACTTCGTTGTAGCTAACAGGAGGCCTGTCTGCAACTCGATTCGACCGTCTAACAGGATTCAAAGCTACTGGTGTCCTGGAAATTCTGGGCTTTGCACCTGTTTATTTGAACACCACCCAATCTCCCATTGAACATATTATTATGTTAGCTTCTACAATCTACTGTATCAGGCGAGAAACAAATTCTCGTTATCACAACAGTCAGCCTCAGCATTTTTTAGTCATCCTCTTTGATTGTATTTCAATTAAGCTCGTTTGTTTTCGTTAATTCCCTTTTATTGAGGGTTTTTTCCTTGCAGGTTTTTAGATTTTTTTTCTTTTTGTGTTTGAGGACTTTGTTCCTCATAAATGCCTATTATGGACCTTTCCGTTTTGTTTGAGTTTAGTGCTTAGGTGAACGAGTTTGTTCGTCTTTTTTTCTTTCTAGGGTATGTCCTTTTTCTTGTCTCTTTTTAGATTTATACGAGTTGATTTGCCCGCGCGTTGCGCTGGGCTTTTTTATATGTAGAAAAATAATTAATATTTAACATGTTGTAATTTTTTTTAATTTTTAAAAAATTATTTTTGACATTAGCACATCAAAATCATGTAGAAACACTTTTTTTAATTTAAAATTGAAAAAATTTAAAATTTATTCAAAAGCGATTTTCAAACGCATTACCAAACACTTTTGTCATATCTCACCAGAATCATAGTTTAATCAATTTTTTTAAATAGTAATGAAAAATGAAAACCACATTTCAAATCACTGTTTATTACTGTTTGAAATTGTGATCTCCTTTGGCTATGTATAAAATAATAGTCATGGTGCATGTAAGCTAGCTTGGACATTCTAGTTATAAAAAAAAATTATAAGTTGAAAAAAAATAAAAAAACAATGTCAAAGGATTATTCGTGACACGTGTAACCTACCCCGGTTATAAAAAATATATATATGTGAGGAAAAAATTGTGGTGCGTGTAAACTGACCCGGACACCGTGAGTATAAAAAAAACAAAAAAAAAAAAGAAGCCTGAAAAAAAGAAGAGGAAAAAACATTTTCAAATATTAATAAACAGTGAAAATTGCAAAAAAAAATTAAGTTCAGAGATTTATTGTGATGCGCATAAGCTGACCCGGACACCCCAGTTATCAAAAAAATGACTGGAAAAAAAAATGTCAAACACTTATGAACAATAGAAAACACTGTTCTTTACTCAAAAATCATTTTCGGTGGCAGGGGGACTCGAACTCCAGCAATCTGAGAAAAAATATTTACTCTTATTATCTATAATTAACTAAATAATTGGCGATGCGGCGGGTTTTTTTTATCTATGTAGAAAATTAATTGCTTGTATATGTATTGTATTTTATTATTTTAATTAGTAATATATATATTTTAAGGCGCTAATATTAAATAAATATCAAAATATATAATTAGTTTTACATATCTATAAGAAAAAAACAAAACTTACAAATAATCATTATCATTATTTTGAATGTCTTATCTATAATAATTAGAAATTTCAACAGCTAACAATATTAACAAAAAAGCAATTAAAAAACTAAATAAATGAAAAAACAAAATAAATATAATTAGATTTAAAAGAATTATTTGACTTGAAGGATAATAAAAAGAATTTAAAGAACAACAAAGAGAAAAAATAATAAATATAAATTTTCAAATGATCATCACCACAAATTAAAATATAAATATTAAAAAAAAATCTTAATAACAGTGGAAATAATAAAAATTGGTGAGACCATAATTATTTTTAGAAAAAAAATCCATATTTTTTTTTTATGATTTATTACTCATATTATTATATTAAAAGTATTTCAGAGTAATGATAGTAATTTCTTTTTCAAAAAACCTAGGTCATATATATATATATATATATATATATATATATATATATATTAAGGCGCTAATATTGAATAAATATAAAAAAATATAATTAGTCAGACATATTTAAAAGAAAACAAAACTAACAAATAATCACTGTTATTATTTTGAATGTCTTATCTATAATAATTAGAAAATTCAAGACTTAACAATATTAAAAAGAAGCAATTAATAAACGAAATAAATAAAAAAATAAAAATAAATATTATTAGATTGTAAGAATGTATTTGTTAGTTATAAATATGGTCATAAACACTTATAATGATCTCTTTCCCTCTCTTAGATATAAATGCTTGTACTTTATTTATTTGTTAGTTTGTTTGCTGACTGGAAGATTGTCTTATGAACTTCAAAAGTCATTCCTTGTTCAGGAAACCTCTTTGGTGGAAAAAATCTAAATTTTAGTTGTGCAAACGTAGGGTCCAGAATGAGAAATTTTGGCACCTCTCTCTGCTATCTCTAGGAAATGGGATAACTTTATGGCTCAAAAATTGAGCAGAGGTGGTTGAGGTTGTTATTGGAAGTGATTTTTATTAAGAAATAAAACAATAAAAATTATTAAATTATTATGATAAAAAAATAAAAGAAAAAGAAAAAGGAAGCAAGGAAAAAAAAACTAATATTATTATTCTTATTGAGTTAATAATTGGAAAAAATTCAATAAAAAAATGTCAATAAATTCTTTTTTTAAAAAAAAACATAAGTGAAAAAAACAAAAACGAAATAAATAAAAGAACATCAAAATCAATAAAAAAATAAAAAACAATGGAAAAAAATAAAAATGAAAAAAAAAAAACATAAGCGAAAAAAAAAACGTCAAAATCAATAAAAAAAAATAAGAAAACAATCAAAATAAATAAAAATGAAAAAAAAAACAGCAAAGTGAAAAAAAAAAAAGTGAAAAAAAAAATTGAAAACAAAAAGCGCTAGGCAGGGGTTCGACCCCTGCCCAGCGCTTCCCCCCCCCCCCATGCTTATGTCTTTGCCAATAAGCTACATGCTTTTCTTTGTTTCTTTTTGTGAAATAATGAATAAATAGTATTTGTTCTTTTAAAAAACGAAAAAAAAAAAGAGGTGGACGTGCACCCGCGCCGCACCGGAGCAAAGTGCACGTCCACAGTGACTATGAGTCACGGTGAACAGTGCATTTCACTGTTACTTTCGCCATTTTGTTTTAGATATTAGTTAATACTTACCTTTTCCAAAAAAAAAAAAATCTGATATAAAATAAAATGTGAGGTATGTAATTGAAAAACAAATTAGGAAAATGATGTAAAATATTAAGGGATGCAATAGAATAAATAAATAAATAAATTAAGTTAATAATTGAAAAAATCAAAATCAAAAGAATATAGATCAAATCTAAAAGGTGAGAGATCTAAAACAGGATTAAATTAAAAGAAAATTTCAATTTTATGGATAATTTAAAATAAAACAAACAAACAAAAAAAACAAATCTTAAAAATAAATTGAATGGTTGTTTTGAAAATGTGCAGGGGCTAACTATAGAACCAAAGAGGAAAAGGAAAAAAAGGATGTTAGCACAACACTCAAAATATTTTGGCCACACATGCCAACTAGTAATGGAGATGATGTCATGAAGATTAAAACATCGTTGTGGATACTAGAGTTTGATTTTCATTTGGAGCTATATAGGCCTTTTCAAAATAACGGAAGAACACTGTCACGGGATTTAATTTTGTATTGATTAGGCAATAAATTAGAGTTGTAAATAGTAGTGTTTTAATAGGACACTTATACTTCTATCCTTAGCCCAAAATTGTAGCTAGGGCATGTAAATCTATTTACTTCCTACTTAATGGAGAAGACACTCAAGAGGGGTGATCATTCAGTTCCTATTAAGATCAATTTTGTCATGGTATCAGAGTTTCTACTGACCTGTGATTCATCGTGTGTGTAAACAGAAATCTTGTCTGTGTCTTGGGAAGTTCTTGGTTGAGGTTGTCATTGTTCTGCTGTGAATTCTGGTGGTGAAGATCGGAGTCTCTATAGTGTGATTTTTTGTGGTGGTTGTGTGTCTACTGTTTCTGTGGTGGCTGGGCTCTCTTGTGGTGGACATCGGAGACGTGGGTGTTGGTGTTCTCTTTTGACAGGCACATCAGCGTTCTCTGTGATAGCTGAAGGTTCTATAGTGGTTGACAAGGTGGTCGGTGATCTTGGCATTGTCGTCGGAGTAATTGCAGAAGACAAAACTTTTATTCTATTGAAGGCAATGACCTCTGAATTTAATTATTTCGTTGACACATAGGCATTAAAGATTGCCTCTGATTTGCGGACACGTGGGGCTTGCATTGCCTTCTGTTGTGTGGCTCTCCTTCTTCCGCGTGGGTCTATATAACGCTCACACGTAAACTCTCTATTACTCTGACACGTGGCCTTGACCTGTTTTCTGTGTGGGCTTCTCATTTTGGGCCTTCATTGTATCTGGGTTAGGGCTGTTTCTAAAGAACATATTTTTTGGGTCTTTTTGGCTAGGCCTGTCTTATTAATTGTATTGATATTTGGACTACTTGCATCATGGAAAATAATATTATTCATTTTACTGGAAAGAATTTTTCTACGTGGGAATTCCAGTTTAAAATGTTTTTGAAGGGGAAAGAATTATTTCATCATATTGATAATTCTACTCAAATTCCCACTGATGAAAAGGAATTGGCTAAATGGGAGATCCAAGATGCTAAGGTAATTTCTTGGTTATTGAGGATGATTGAGCCTCATCTTGTTACTAACCTTCGGTGTTTCTCTACGGCTAAAACTATGTGGGCCTATTTACACAGCATTTATCATCAAGATAACAGTGCTCAGAAATTCCAGTTGGAGATAGAGATTAGCAGTTACAGTCAAGGTAACTTAACCATTGAACAATTTTATTCTGGTTTTATTAATATTTGGAGCGATTACTCTGCTATTGTTCATGCTAAGGTTCCTACTGCGGCTCTTCAAGCAATTCATGCTGAGAGTCAACACGATCATTTTTTATGAAGCTTCATCCTGAATTTGAACATGTTAGAGTCGGTTTATTGAATCATGATCCGGTTCCTTCCTTGGATATCTGCTTGGGGGATTTATTGCGTGAGGAGCAACGATTATCCACTCAGATGGATATGACCTCTCAGAAGGTTTTTTCAGAGCCTGTTACTGTAGTCTATGCAGTGCAAGGAAGAGGAACACACAGGTTGCAGTGTTTCAGCTGCAAAGAGCTTGGTCACATTGCTCGTAATTGTCCAAAGAAAGTCTGCAACTATTGTAAGAAACCATCCCATTTCATCAAAGACTGTCGGGTGCGACCACAGAATCGCCAATCTCATGCTTTTCAAGCTTTTGTCCAAGCATCGTCTTCTGCGCCTCCCACTGTAAGCTCCGATTCACTGTTCTCACACCTTTTATGGTTCAACAAATGATTGTCATGGATTTTATAGCTTTAGGTTTACAAGGTATAACTCCTACCTCCACTCCTTGGCTTGTTGATTCGGGTGCGTCTAATCATATGACTGATAGTGAGACGGATCTTCATGATGTTCATGAGTATGACGACACGCAATCTATTCAGATTGCTAATGGCAATACACTTCCTATTACTGTTGTTGGTAATTTGGGTCCTTCATTTAAAGATGTTTTTGTCTCCCCTGAATTATCTACCAGCTTGATTTCTGTTGGACAATTAGTGGATGATAACTATGATGTTCATTTCTCTCATGGTGGTTGTATTGTGCAGGATCAAGTGTCGGGAATGGTGATCGCAAAGGGGCCTAAAGTGAGACGTCTTTTTCCTCTATATTTTTCTATTCCTAATGTTGTTTCTTTTGCTTGTATGGCTACTGTTAATAATAATAGTATGACATAAGAAATTGTGTCATCCTAATTCTTTTGTCTTAACTCTTCTTTTGAAACATGGTTTTTTGGGCAATAATAATAATTCTTCTTCATCTTTTGATTGTGCTACATGTCGTCTTGGTAAAAGTAAACTTTACCTTTTCCTGTGCATGGTAGTCGTTCTTCCTCCTCTTTTGAAATTGTGCATTCTGATGTTTAGGGAGCCAGTCCTATTATCTCTCATGGGCAGTATCATTATTTTGTGACATTTATCAATGATTACAGTCGATTTACTTGGATCTATTTTCTTCGCTCTAAAGCTGACGTGTTCTCTGTTTTTCAAAGATTTGTTGCGCTTGTCGAGATACAATTCAGTACTTGTCTCAAAATCTTACGCTCCATCTCAGGGGGGAATACATGTCACATTCCTTTCAGAATTATCTTTAGCAAAAAGAGATTATTTCTCAACGCTCTTGTCCGTACACTCCTTAACAAAATGGAGTCGCTGAGCATAAGAATCGTTATCTCTTAGATGTTATTCGTACTTAGCTAATCGATTCATTTGTACCTACTAAATTTTAGGTAGAAGCATTATATACAGCTATTTATTTGATCAATCGCTTGCCTATGGTCACTCTAAATTATGATTCTCCCTATCTTCGTTTATTTGGTATACCCCCTAAGTATAAATCACTTCATACTTTTGGGTGTGTTTGTTTTGTCCATCTGTCACCCACTGAACATAACAAACTTGTTGCCTAGTCTATCACATGTGCTTTTATAGGATATAGCCCTACTCAGAAAAGCTTTATATATTATGATGCTAATGCAAATAAATTTTGAATCTCCCAGAATGTAGTTTGAAAATCAATATTTCTTTCAAACTCATGTTATTTCTGATCCCTCTACTATCTTTACTGCCCCTATTTTTCCATTTGATAATTGCCCTTCTTCTATTAAGTGATTTAAACCAGGTATAGTGTATCAAAGACGTCCTCCTTTAACGCCTCTTCCAGACCCCACTTCGTCACCTGATTCTACACTACCAGCACCGACGGTCCACTCGGGTTCCACATCCACCAGATAGGTATGGCTTTTCTCATACCTCGCTTACTGCCACTCTCGATACTATTTCTGTTCCCCACTCTTATACTCAGGCAGCCACCCAGGATTGTTGGCAGCAGGCCATGCAAGAGAAAATTCAAGCTCTTTAAGAAAATCACACTTGGGATCTTATGACTTGTCCATTTAGATCTGATGGCTCCCTGTATTGGTATAAGGCCCGTCTTGTAGCTCTTGGGAACCGATAGGAATATGGTATTGATTATGAAGAAACATTTGCACCGGTGGCTAAAATGACAACTGTAAGGACTATTTTGGCACTTGCTACGTGACAGGAGTGGTCTCGTAGATAGATGGATGTGAAAAATGTTTTTCTACATGGAGATTTTAATGAAGAAATTTATATGTCTCCACCTCCAGGCATGTTTAATACACCCTCCTCCGAGGTTTTTTGGCTACGTCGATCTTTGTATGGTTTGAAATAGGCTCCGCGGACATGGTTTGACAAATTTCACTCTACTTTACTTGCTTTTCACTTTATTTAGAGTTAGTTTGATTCCTCTTTGTTTCTTCGCAAGACATCTGCAGGAATTGTATTGTTTCTTGTCTATGTTGATGATATTGTGATTATTGGATTAGATACTGAGTTACTTAAACACTTGCAAAAGTATCTCCAAGACTCTTTTCACATGAAAGATCTTGGTCCCTTGTAGTATTTTCTTGGCCTTGAGGTTTAGATTACTCCGACTGGTATATTGTTACATCAGCACAAGTACACAGAGGAAGTCATCTCATTAGCTGGTCTCCAATTGGGTAATTATGTTCTTACTCCATTGGAGGTCAATTTTAAGCTTTGCCAAAAGGAAGGCCAGCTTCTGATAGATCCATCCTTGTATCGGCAACTAGTTAGGAGTTTGAATTACTTAACGATTACTCGTCCTGATATTTCTTTTGCTGTGCAGCAAGTCAGTCAATTTATGCAGGCCCCTCAACATCTTCACTTTGCTGTTGTTCGCCGCATTATCTGATATCTGAAGGGTACCTCTTCACGAGGGTTGTTCTTTCCTAAGGAATCTTCCTTACAACTAGAAGGATATAGTGACGCTGATTGGGCCGGTTGTGCAGATACTCATCGCTCTGTTACTGGATGGTGTATGTTTTTTGGCAATGCACTCATTTCTTAGAAGAGTAAGAAGCAAGATAGAGTTTCCAAATCCTCCACAGAATCCGAATATCGTGTTATGTCTTCTGCCTGCTTTGAAATTACATGGCTTCGTGGGTTATTGGGGGAACTTGGTTTTCCTCGGCTTCATTCAACTCCTCTTTATGCTAATAATACCAGTGCAATTCAGATTATTGTTAATCCTATATTTCATGAGCGTACGAAACATATTGAGGTTGACTACCACTCCATACATGAATCTTTTCACCACCATGAAATTATACTTCCTCACATTTCCACCGAAAATCAGACTGTGAACATTTTCACTAAAGTTCTCTCTCGGCATCGGCATAAATTCTTAGTTGACAAATTGATACTTCTTGATCGACCAGCATCAATTTGAGAGGGGATGTCATGGGATTTGATTTTGTATAGATTAGGCAATTAATTAGAGTTGTAAATAGTAGTGTTTTAATAGGACACTTATACTTCTATCCTTAGCCCTATATTGTAGCTAGGGCATGTAAATCTATTTACTTCCTATTTAATGGAGAAAACACTCAAGAGGGGTGATCATTCAGTTCCTATTAAGATCAATTTTGTCAAACACATGTTGGTTTGTGTTAGCCCATAAGAAACTATTTTTTTAGATTAAATAATATTTATTTATGCAAAAATAATAATGTATCCCTATTCAAACTTTATAATTACATAAAAACCAAAATGGAAAGATAAAAACATCTTTTAACCCAAGGCAAAGACAATTTTGATTCAAGGACATTGTGTTAATCTTATTGTGCAACTAAAATAAAAAAGGTTGAAAATACCCCTACCCATTATTTAAAAAAAATTATCCACCAATGACATATTAGTAATATTATTTTGCTAATAACAATAAAAAACACAGCTATACCCCCACTTCAAAGGCTAATTGTGTTGTGTTTACAAGGGCAAAATGATTAGTTTTAATCCATATTTACAATGAGTTTATATGAATAATAATAAGTGCACAATAAAACTAGGAGAACTTTTAGTCTCTTTTGATGGTCATGATTTAGAGGTTTAAGTTATAAATAGCTCATCTTGGATTATAATAGAATGATGAAATGAATAATGAACTCAATTATTATCTTATTCTTATTCTACATTATATTTGTACGGAATCATAAAAACTAATATATAAATAAAAAACCAATTTGATAAGACAATTAGAGTTAGAGGCTATTTATTTGTGTTTTGTTTTTGAATTATTTCATTTTATTTTTTTCTTTACTTTAAATTAAGTTTTTTGATGTATTTATATTGTTTTGATATGATGTCAAAAACTAATTTTTGTTTTAAAAAAAATTATTTTAATGTATTTTTAAGCTAAAAATACTTTGAAAAAAATCTCTACCATGATATCAAATGGGCCTAAAGAATTAATATATTGAGTTGGGCCTAAAGAATTAATATATTGAGTTGGGCCTAATTTATTTTAAAAGTTCCATTTTCAATCTCTCATCTCTCCTCTCCTCTCTTCTTATTCAACCATGTGTACCTTAATGATTATAAGAGAATGAAATTTTCATGTGTTTCTAGACACTAACATGCTAAAAGATAAAATGATAAAATAACACGGTGCAAAAAATATCTAGAAAAATAGCATAGTTTAGAGTCACGGATAACATTTGAAATTTGTGAGTCAAAAGTGTCATTTGTAACTCTTACAAATTGCAAGATTTAAAACACATGGTTTAATTAAAAAAGAGGAGAGATGAGAGAGAGACAAGAAAAGAAAAAATAATGCACACTGAAACTCTAATTATAACATCACTAGCACGGTTGGAGAAAGATCTCGAAGTGACGAATCCAACGACACTAAAAAAAGGTCATTAATGATGACTAAAGTGGATCACACGAGCATTAAGTCTCTTTTTTTTCTTTTCTCTTGTGTCTCTCTCCTTATTAAATACCGTGTCTTTCAAATTTTGTAATTTATAAGAGTCATAGATGACACTTGTGATTTGTGAATCGTAAATGTCATCTACAACTCTTAAAACTATACTATTTTTCTAAATATATTTTGCATTGTGTTGTTTATCATTTTTTGGTATGTTAGAAACAAAAAAAACTCCATTATCATATTTTAAAAACTTAACCAATGAATAAACAAATAATTTATGTGTGATTTAGGATGGCAAGGAGCCTCAACCAACTTTTTGAAGAGACCATGATGATGTTTTAATATATAATATGATTATGAATATGCTTTATAAGGATTTGGATAGTGGGTAATCACACATTCACATCAATATTCCCTTCTCAAAAGTTCATAAAGTAGATGGTTGGTGGTAAAAGGTCTAACACTTAAAAAAAACAATCCATTTTATGGGTTTTAAAGACCCTTCAATGATAAAGTCACTGACTCTTAGTAAAATATTGTAAAAATAAGAGAATGAACTTTAGATTCTAATAACATGAGTGTTTGTTCTTATTTTTATATGATAAATTCTCTGATGATCATAATATGATTACTTAGAGAATTAAAATTATGAATTTTTTACGTGGTTGATTTAATGAGTATTTATAACCCCTAACCTTGTTATGTTTCTTGAATAAAGAGGTTTGAAATATCATTTCCTCTTGATAGTATTAATAGGGGATAACAATCTCTTACTATTAATGAGGCAGTGAGGAAAAAATATCTCTTATATAATATTAATACTCATGGTGTGGTAGGCTTTTAGAATACTTTTATACACCTAGAGATACATGATATGAGTATTTCTTACCTTAACATTTTATATTTAAAGTCATAAGGATAAATAAACAAAATCTCGTGGCTTAACATGAGACTGAAATTGTACCAAGTCCAATTAGATATAGACCTTATGATCATTGTCGCACGTCTCCGGGCGGCGTCCTAAAAGGTTTTGTCTCTCAAAGGGAGTATTAGAGTCGCCACCTGACTGTTGAGGGTCGCTAGGAAAACCCGGTTGCACTGGTTTGGTCAGAGATTCAAGGGTAGGGGACTGGTTGCGTAAAGAGAAGGTATTAGCACCCCTAGTACCTCTTACCTGGGATAAGTTGCATTGTCTATCTTGATGTGATTTTGAACGCTTCAACAGACTATATTTATTCATGTGAATAAATCTAGCTTTTGAGATTTTATTATGAGTTTGTAAACCCAAATAAAATATCAGAAAAAAATATCCATGTAGATGCCTTAAAAGGATCATCTATCGTGGATGAGTTTTCCGTAATTTTATGCCTCGTAAAAAATGTTTCGATTAAAATAGAATTGATCACCGCTCCGAATAATCCTGTAAATTTATTGGTTATTTCTAGATATTTAAATGCTAGCCTACATGTAGGTTTGATATTTACTACCTGAATTTAACCATTAATCCTCATGAATTAATTTCATGATTTTTCAATGTAGACCGGTTCACAAAAAATGGGTCATCGCTCAAAATAATCCTGCAAATTTTATTGGTTATTTCTAGATATTTAAATGTTAGCCTACTTGTAGGTTCGACATTTACTACCTGAATCTAATCATTAATCCTCATGAATTAATTTTGCAATTTGTTTTAATATAAGCCAAATTCTCACGATTTAAAAAACTTGTTATTAAATCTAAGATAATTTTTTGAAAAACGCTTTGGTCGTATGCAAATAAAGCATATTTTTTTTATAGTTTTATATTCTTTTTTTCCTTAACAAAACAACATAAATAAAATAAAATGCAACACACACACTATTTCTCTTTTTCATTTCTTTTTCATCACATTTTACAAGTAAAATACAACTCTCACACACATTCTCTTTTTCATTTTTGAGGAAGAGGAACAAATCACTACAACTCATTCAGATAGTCATCCAAACGCAAACAAATCAGACCATTCAACCATAACTCAAAAATACCCCAACCTGGTCAAGAGTGGAGGTAAGACAAGAGGAGTGAAGAAAGTCAGGAAGAGTGATGAAAATTGTGTGGAAAAACTAAAGAAACAACGAAGTTTTTATGCTAGAGAGGGTGAGGTCAGATCTGCATATCTCACTAACAAGCAAATGATTTTACTTGTGTACAAAGAGGCTTACTTTAATACTAATGATCTTGATCATATGAAGCCCAGTGCTGCTATTTCTTTGTTACAGGAGTTTGATGATTTGTTCCCCGACAATACTCCAAGCAGATTACCACCATTGCGGGGGGGAAAGCATCAGATTGATTTTGTATGTGGAGCTTCATTTCCTAACCGACCATTCTATAGAAGGAATCCAGAGGAGATGACTGGGCTTCATAGGCAAGTTTATGAGCTGATAGATATATTCGTGAGAGTATAAGCCCGTGTGCTGTATCCGTGCTACTAATACCTACAAAGGATGGAACATGGAGGATGTGTGTTGATTATCGAGCTATCAACAACATAACGATTTTGATTCGAGGTCGAATCCTTTCGAGGAGAGAGGGGATGATGCGAACTGACCCAGAAACAACAAAAAGGACTTATTACATGTTGAGGGGCTTGATTCGTGGTTTTGAAGGTGTCAACCAAGTCAGAATTGCAAGGACCATTGAAGTATCAATAGGAGACCCTAGTACATCTTATCTATGTGCAAGAGTGGTTCAGCCCAACTTTATTTGGGCCATGAAGTGAGGAAAGCAAATGAGCCAAAAGAATCCTACTACAACTTGGAAACATGGGCTTGATGGAAGACTATAAAAAAAAAGCCTTATGGGCTTTACTTAATTTTGTTAGCTACAACTCAAGGCTTGTTTGGGCTTAATTAAGGCTTTGATTTCAGCTACGATCCAAGGCTTGCTTGGATTAAGGCATGGGCTTTTCAATTTAAGATTTTGGTCAGTTTTGAGCGGACCTCTTTTAAGTCCACATAAGAGGTCCATTAGGGTTAGTTTTTAAAAGACTATTTAAACTCATGTTAGCTAAATTTCAGTATCCATTGATTAATTTTAATTCTGAACTTTTCAGTTTATGTGTGAGAGTGATTCTTGCATTCTTTAGTTCTTGAACGAACTGAATCCGACTTATCAAAGATTAATTGGCTTTGTGGCGTCATTCTACTCATTCCAATAGTGTTGGTGCCTTGGGGAAGGTTTCCATTGTGTCACACTCCTATTAGACCTATTTCGGCTTTCTGGGATTACATCTCATTCTTGGTTGTGGGTTGCGTGATCACGAGGTTCGCATCAGGTGAGAGGATGGGGAGAGAGCTGAAGGGTGAAGCTGGTTGTGACTAGGGGAGAAGGATAGTGGGGCTGACTGTGGCTATGGGTTTAGTGGAGATGGGTGCTCTGACGGTGGTTGTGGAGGAAGAGAGGGAAAGGGAGGGATGGTGAGAATGGGGAGTTGTCATGGTGGTCGGCAAGGAGGTAGAGAGGAAGGGAAGAGAGAAAAAACGGGAAGAGAGTGAGGAAGGGGTTGCAGTTGCCACCAAAGGGGGCTGGTGGCTGCAGCCCCTTAGGGCAAGTCCAATGGGGAGAGCCATCAGGGCAGGCAAAGCCAAAATTTTAAAAATTTGGCTATTTTTTTTAAATTTGCATCTCCAACGGGAAGAGCTAAATGGAGAGCCAAAATGGCTTTTGCATCTTCCATAGGCATTCCTACATATCTCTTCTATAGAGGCAAAAAAAATCTGACCGTTGTAATGTTACCGTTGCATTGTGCAAATTAAAACACACATCAACACAGCAACACAATGAATTCAACAATTGAAACAATTGAAAAAACACAGTATATTTTCCAGCCAATCCGAACAAGAAAAATCACAGAAAATACCTTCATCAAAATCCAACGAGCAGACTGCATCTTCGGTTCCTGTCAATTACAAATAGTTGATTTGTGGCAAAGATCAAAAATTTAAAATATGAAAGGGGAGGGGGGAGCAAAGTGAGAGTGAGAGTGAGAGGGAGCCGAGTGAGAGGGGACGGCCATGGTAGGAGAGGGAGCTCAATGAGAGTGAGAGAGGGAGCCGTGTGAGAGGGGGTGGCCAAGTGAGAGTGAGGGGGCGACACAAGTGATAAAAGGGGTAGGGTTTCGGGTGGGTGAGTGGGTGGGTGGGTGGGTGGGAGGGTAATTAATAATAATATTTAGGGGAAAAAATAAGGGGGTAATTAATGATATATTTAGGGGGGAAATAAGGGGTAATTAATGATAATATTTAGGGGGAAAATAAGGAGTAATTAATGATAATATTTAGGGGGGAAATAAGGGGTAATTAATAATAATATTTAGCATAAAAAATAATAAGGGGTAATTAATAATATTTAGCATAAAAAAATAATTATGAAAAATTGGTAAATTACGAATTTCTTGATTAGTTAGCATAATTACATGTTTAAAATTTACTGTTAGATTTATAAGTTGTTTAAATTTTGTGTTTAGACATGTTGTGCATTTATTCGTAAATAGATGTTTTTATAAGTTTATTAATATTGTAATGGAATGTATGTTAATTAATTATGTTTGAACTTAGTGGTTATTTGTTAATGTGTTCATTTTGTTTTAATATTGCGGATCTTTTAATTATAATTAATTTCATTTTTTTATTTAAGTATAATTAAAAATAATAATTTTATTGTTAGAGGGTTTTTCAAAAGCAATTATTTAATTATATAACTTACTCCTATTAATTGTATAATTAAACTATATACAAAATAATTGAATTTTATTTAAAATAAGATTAAAAAATAGCTCTCCAAAATGGCTTTTACCATTGGAGAGCATATCACCTCAAAAGCCATTTACACACTATTCAAAGAGCCATTTTTATGATTTGGCTCTCCAAAATGGCTCTTGCCATTGGACTTGCCCTTAGAGAAAAAATTAGGGTTAGGGTTTCTTGAGTTTTGGGTTTTTTTTTTAGAGAGTGTATTTTTTTTTTGGTTGATGATCCACTCTATTTATAGAGTTTTTCATAGTCAAAATTCAAAAGCATCTTTAAGCTTGCGTGCCTTTTTTGATTTGGTCCTTGATTTTTTATTTGTGCGATTTGACCCTCAATTGACCGTTAAACTCTCAATATGTTCAATTTTGCCCTTGTACCAAGATATTTTTGGATTTTTGTCTTTTTTAATATAGTTTTTTGTTTTTTCCAAAATATAAAAAAAAATGGGTCAAAAATTGAATAGCAACAATCATACTGGATTCAACGCATAGCTAAGCATAAGGATGTTAGGTTGGACAGTTTGTCAAACCCATGTTTACTTGAGCTTAGTGCATAACTTAATCCAATAACACTGGGTTTGACAGCTTGTTAAGCCTATGTCAACTTGGGCTTACCACATAACTAAACTCAAGGATGTTGAGTTTAACAACTTGTCAAACTCATGCTCACCTAAACTCAGCACGCGGGTGAACCCAAAGACGATGGGTTTTGAAGGATGTCGAGTCTACCATATTGCTAAACTCATATCCACTTAGGCTAAGTGTATAAATGAAAACAAGGACATTGGACCTAACACCTTGCTAGACTCGTAATCACTTAGTCTCAACGTGTAACTGAAAACCTAAGGATATTAAGCCTGATAGCTTTTCAGACCTATAGCCACTTAAACTAAATGCATAGCTAAGCCCAGGGATGTTGGGTTCGATAACTTCTCAAACCCATATCCACCTAGGCTCAGATAACTTGCTAGACTCATTAACTTGAGATCAACATGTAGTTGAATCTAAGAAAGTTGAGTTCGACAGGTTGTCATACTCATGTCCACTTAAGCTCAATGCATAGCTCAACACAAGGATGTTGGGTCCAACAGCTTGCAAGAGCCATGTCTATTTAGAGTCATACGTAGTTGAATCTAAGAATATTGTGTCTGAAAGCAAGCCAAAATCATGTTATCTAGATCTAACACTCTCTGAAGCCGAGATAAAATGGGTTATCACTTTATCTTTAAGCTGTTTAGACATGAAATTAAGCTGAAAACCAAAATACACACATCCATCAGACCATATAGTTTACAATTCAATTTATATAAGGGTGAATTGACCAAATGTCAAGACTATAAGGTTAGATTGATGAAACTTTTATATTGAGGCTCATCTTTTGAATGGCCACGAACATAGAAACTACAAAATTGGGGGAATTTCTAAAAAGGGAAAGCAAAGCAGAACGGCCTGGAGCGTGTCTTCAAGTGTTCAAATATTTACAGCAGGATTATACGAATAGCTTTATATAATAAACAATCCTAAAGTTGTGCTTAATTATTATTTTTTTCGCTATAGTTCTATAAATGCAGACCTTCCCGGAATACAATCCTGTGTTATAATTTGAGAGAGGGGTGGATATTGATGATAATAAATCTAAGAGAAATAGAGAGACTTCTTGATCAGTAAAAAAAATTGTCTTGGTGGGCGAAAATTAGTTTGGAGATATCTTTAGTAGTTGAAAGAACACAGGGAAAAACCAAGGATGGAAAACGAAATACAATATAATAGAGGGTTAAGGGAAGTGAGAACATTTTCTCTTCCTCGCAAGGCATTTGAGATTTTCATCATCTAAGAGTCTTTTAATTCCATGGATGAATCTTCAAAATGATCCAATAGACTTCGAATTGAAGAATTTATAGGGGTCTACTGACCATGAATAATGTACATGCAACAAAATCCTACAAAACAACAGAAGAAATTATTGTAAATAGACGAATCTCTTACATAACCACTAAGTGGTTAGGATGGCATGGACTGAGTAGATATCCCTAGCACAAGTTCAGTTTTCACACGTATATGGTATGGATCTTTGATGAAGTCTATAATTTTCCATTCTTTCGAGTGAGCTAACCCATTTACTCTTGGAGTTGGCACTCTCTCTCAAAACATCACTCTGAGTAACAATTTTGTGATAGCAGATCCTACATGCATGTAAGAGAATAACGACAACTTTTGAGAGTATCTAATAATTTTATATTTAATACTACATTGTTGCACCATCTGCGTAACAAAGTTCAACCCAGAATCTCACTAATTACACTACTGGCGACAGCATCTCCCCTTGCAAATCACTGACATGGTTACAGCTAGTTTAAAACATAGAATTACAATGTTCGTACACTGTTTTTGTTGACAGCTCAGCATCAATGTTGTTAAGACCATCCTGTTAGCATGATAGATGTTTCCCATTATTGCATTCTCTTTACCATGGGGCATTGACAGCTTCCTGAAACATAAGCTCATGCTTCTCAGCATTCTCCTTTAGGGCCTCTATCTCATCATCAAGCCTCTCCCTCGTATCCTTTAATTTCAAAAGCCTCAATTCGAGATTTTTCATCTCTGAATCTACACGAGCTTGCTCAAGTTTAACTTCTCTGCATTCTGATTCCATAGCCTCTTCTGATTCCAGAGCAAGGCTCATCAGCCGGTTTAACCTCTCACGTAGAAATCCAACTTTCATGCCAAACAGCTCAAAGCCTTTCAAAGTCTTGTCCCAAACTCCATAATCAGCATGGGAGCTGGAAAGCTTTGAAGATCTAATCCCCTCTGAAATGTCCACGGTCCCTATTATTATTTCAGCTGCCAATTTATGATTAATACTGTTGAGAAGATTGCTGTGCAGAAATGAGTTTTGTGAGCGACATAGCTCATAGTACTTAATCCTGTGATGTTCTGAGAGCTCAGAGTCTATAGCAAAACCGTTTAAGAGAATGCTGAAATTATCAATGCCTTCAACATTGTCAAAATCAACAGTGGATCCGGAAAGTTTGATGACTCCCAAAGTTTCAGAAGCACGATCTTCACTTTCATTCTCAGATTGATTGACAGCGTACCCTTCATTGTTGTCCGCTACAATTAGGCCATTCTCTTGATTATTATCTTCCATATGGCCTGCTGGAAGAAGCTCCAAATGCTTGGCCTTTTTACCGCCTTCTACATCTTTTTCAGCTGGTTCTTCAAAGTTAGGAAAGAGGAAATTATGAATGTATTAGATCAAGTATTATGTGATCATTTATAAATACCAAAATAGCTCGTAGAGAATTATATACTAGAGATGATTTCTTTTCCATAACCATCTGAACATGGAATGCCAAACTCACCATCTGTTTGGGAGGAACCATTTCCTTTTACAATGTACACCTACGAAAGCATTATGAGAAGCAATTGTTATAGTATAAAACACATAGCAATGACTAACAGTTTTATGCGAAACAGCTTCAGAAAATAAGCCCAACCATTCAATATTTAGAGTGAGGAAAACGAAACCTATCCCCGCCGAAAACCAGTATAATTCTAGTTTTTCTTTTTCCTACATCTTAGTATGACCAACTTTTGCTTCAGTTTTCAAAGAAAAAGAACAGATCCTCTGTTCAAACAGGTGCATCACACTAGTGTTTTCAGTTTTCAACGAAAGAGCAATATCTCTGTGAATCACCACTTGTATGTGTTTGTGCGAGTGTGTGTAATGAAGGTGTTTCTTTTCTGCTCTCAGAGATTAAAATGCAAACCTGACAACACAGACCTTGTTATTTCAGGACTAGCACACAGCAAACACTAAACAAGAAAAAAGAATCTATTCATATAACTATTGTAGTCTTCAACTTCGGTTATTTTCTTCTTCATGTGATCGTTCTTGAATACTCGGCTCAGAGATAGAATGTTCTTCTCTGGTTCTCTATCCTAAGAATTTCATTTTCTGACTAGGAATGTCTGTTTTGCCAAGGAGTCCAAAAATTTCCCTGTTGCTTTATGCTTTTTCCTAAATATTCATTTCTGAAAGGACATCTAAAACAATTAGTGACCAAAAAAAGAGGAACATTTGATAACAAAAACAAATGTACCTTAAACCTTGAAGGTTTCACTAAATGGAAAACAAGAACATCACCCTCAAGTAAATTGTTTGCAGCACAGAATGCTTTCCATCCGCCACTCAATGCTGTCCTTTCTGCAATGTAATTTAGTATGTATTCTTCCCCACTTTCGTTTTCCAGAAAAACTGTCGTGTCATTCTTTGGCAAATGCATTTTGCAGAACCGCATGGGAAGATGCTGTCATGAGAGAAAGAACATATAAAACAGTCTAACCCATATATGTATATATATACATATAGCATCTCATTCTTAAATTTCGAACATAATTTCTTGTTACCATCCAAAACCCCACAGTCACATTTGAACGGACCAAAGTTTTTGCAAAGCTAGGGTATGCTGCTTCTAAATTTGCCCGAATCACTTCTGCCAGTTCCATAGCAGGAGACTTAGTTTCAGTACTATCATAGAATACACTGAATGCGTCTTTCTTTCTCTTGCGGCTTTACAAACATATAAAAAGGAACCAGGATGAGAATACAATAAACTCAAAAGTTTTCAATCTAAGTACAAGACAGGTAGAATCTCTAACCTTCTGGGCTCCCTTGATTCCCCTGATTTATCATACAGCACCTGCTTGAGAATTTTCACCAAGTTTTTCTTCAATTAATTCATCAAACAATAAAAGATGAACAATTACTAGAGAACCTGGGTGTTTGAAAGAACACTATGACTGATTTTCTATTAAGCATCAAATCAGGCTTGTAATTGAAATCTGTCAGTCTGTAACAAGTACAAACAACTCAGAGCTGAATACAATTTGAAGCAAATAAGAATGCATTCTCCATTATTTGTTGAACATGCATATTTATGGCAGAGATAGCCACTATAATTTATAAAAAAAATCCGCTTTATGATTGCACCCAATACCCTGACATATCTAAAATATCTTTGGAAAAAGAAATAGAAGAAAGAATATGGAACAAATTCGAACCCAGTACTAACTTCAAAACTTCTAACTTAAAGGGCTTAATCTAATGCATCTATCAAGCACTGTTCTGCATTTGCTTTATTTACCTTAGTTTAACAAATTTGCAGTCAGGATAGGTATAGTGTCATGAATTTGGATTAGAAGAGGGACTTCTATTGAGAATCGAAAATCATCAAAAATAAAAATGATTAAATGTTGGCAGAGCGAGACTTGGAATTGAAAGAGATTATCCACCAAAGAAAGGGTTACAAAGAGACAATGTATAGAACAAAATTTGCCAGTAATTATGCTTTACATGAAATGTTAGAACCTCAAATCATTAGGGTTATAGGGCTTAATTTGATGCATGCCACAAACCATTCTTCTTCATTCACTGTATTGATTTGAATTAAAACAAACCTGGTATTGGAATAGGTTCAACATCTTGCTTTCAGGCTAGAAAGGGACTACCTAGACTGCCTTGACAACAGCTATCATGAAAAAGAAAAGTGAAGAAATGTTGGCAATGGAGACTTGGAATTGAAAGAAAAGACACAAAAAAAGGTACCTAAGGGACACCGTAAGATGTTCCTAAAAAGAGTGCACAAGTGCCCAGACAGGAAAAGATGATAGCAACATAATTTAGGTCATAATTTTGCTTAACATAGCTACAGAAATGCTTAATTGCTATCAAAGTGGAAAGGTTCAAAACAGGGTTAGTATTTCCAGTTCACCGAGGGCAGCAACTACAGTATACTGATGACCTCGATGCTCCCTGAGGCTATCACCATTTCCCCAAAAGAATTCCTAGCAGGGTTCACCTAATGTGGCATTTCAAAACACAAATTGCTTTAAAAAGCCCTAGAACCTCGAAGAAACAGCAAACAGTTGAAACGAGCACAGGATACATAGCGAATGAAGTAGAAGAAAAGAAACATTGCAAAGTCCCTCTCAGCTCAAAATAGAACCCATATAACTAAAAAGCACCATCAAGACAGGGATAATAGCCAAATTCACACTGAAATTAAATATAGATTGCAATTGTTAAAGAATGTCAAGAGAAGAAAGGATTCTCACAATTTCATGACCAGCCTTGTACTCAGGTTCTGGGGACCTCTCATGGATCTGGGTCAGTTTTAGCTTGGACATATTTGGCTTCCTTCTCCTAATCTAAAAGTGAACAAAACAGATTTGCTAAGATCAAGAAACATGAGCAGACATGCAAGGAACACAAGAAAAGAAGAGAAGAGATAGAAATAACAAACCCTGGGATAAGTATTAAGGGGAACTGGGTTGGAGATTGGAAGCCGAGGCTCAGGGGAAGTGTTTTGGTCTTCCATGTTAGGCAGCAGAAAGAAGGGTTTGTCTCTTCTAGCTTCCAAGTTTTTTGCTGTTATTGCAGGTTTCTCTCAGATTCCTGTCCTTTGATAATGTTGCTGACACCGAGACACATGAACTAAAGATTGGGGTATGTGTGTTTGTTTGCTTTTTTATAAGGGCTGAGGCAGTGCTACAGGCTAGAAAGATTATCGGAGAAAGAAAAAAAAATGTTTTTTTGGGAAAAGTATTTAGCTGTTTTTTTTTATATATTTATTTATTTTAGTTAATGACCTGAACTTGTTACACTGTTATGACTTCTTTACAGATTCAAGTTGATGGAGTGAACTTTACTTGTGAAGTCGTTTGACTTTTTTGATCCCTCTACAGATGTCATTTGTTATTTCCATAATGTCATCATCTGGGGGCGGGTGAATATTATTTACTTGCAATCAAGTTTTTATTATTGAATAATTACCACCTAGTTTATTTTAAATCCAAGTTTGAAAACTTACCGACTATTTTCTTCTTTTTGATTTGTATTCTCTGTGATTTAAAATATTTAATGATCACAAATCGAATATTTTGATCCTTATTGGAGGCAAAAGGGAGTTCACTCTGAAAATAAATAAATTAAATAAATAAAATAAACCTCACCTTCTGTCACTGCATTGTCGAGACGTTTAGCTGTATTTTTTGGAAAAAAACACCTGCAATCCTTACCGTCACCACCTGGCTTTCTAAAGCTCGATGACAATTTCGGCGTTAGGATCTGAACCGGTGCCACATAGTAAAAGGGGTGCGTGCCGGCGGATAAATTATGATTTATCAACAGCAGAGCATGCATGCACATTTACCTTCTGAAATATCTGAGCTCCTGCCATCCGCAGATTGATTTGCAGAGGGACAGAGATTAGTATCTGTTAACATCAGGGATTTCTCGTCAATCTAACTGCCATCGGAAACGTTCTGTCATGCATGATCATTTGAAAAGTTGAAGAGAAACTACATCGGTAGATAACAACTACAGAACTTCCATCACTTTTTCTTTTGAATTGTCTGCAAGATTCAGAGGACAAAGCTGAAGACAGCCTCAACACAACGTACGAAGCAAATATCTATTCTTGCAAGCATTTTTTTAATGATAACGGAAGCATCCTCCTGGCTGACCGAGAAGAACGCTGCTCACCAAAATCTGTTTGTTTTGCATGGGATAAATGAACAAGGCCAAGAGCGCCGTCCGTTTCAGATAATCGATTTTCTCTGACAGTGCAGACCTGGAGAAGAAGCTGGGGGTAGTGAGGTGCCGTCTCTCTATCATTTGGAAAAGAAGAAAAAACAATAACAAAGCTGAGCATCCACGGCTACAGCTGCTATGATCCTTTATCGTGGCAATGAACTAAGAAACCCAACTGTTTTACTATAGTTTCTGCAGACTATACAAATTGCTTTAACAGAATAGTTGTAAATGTAATTTTTGCAGATTATACAAGCTTTGTCGGGGTTCGATCATCTGGAAAACGAAAGCATCTTGCTCAAGAAATCAGTGCTCGATTGAAAACCCTCTCCACCCTCCACTAACGCGGTCCTTTCTGCGATATATACTAGCTGATACACCTTTCCAGTTTCATCCACCAGAATGATTATGGAAAATGCGGATGACAAAACTTTCTTGGCAAACCCTTAATCAAACCAAAAAGGATAAAGAAGGTATATCAAGAGTCCTGAAATTTTGTCAAGATCCAATATGAACGTGGAAATAAGAATCTAACATCCAAAATCCCCCATAAACATGATATGGGAGCATGGACTTGACACAAGTTAGGAATTTGTTTCCGAGATAAGCTTGAATCTCTTCAGCTCTCTCCATCACAGAATTGTTTTTCCGCGCGATCACTCTAGTGACTTAAGCATAGCCGTCTTTCGATTATGACTGTAACAAGATAAAAATAAAACTGAGGCAGAACTCTTACAAAGACAAATCCTGTCTGCAGGAAAATGAGCTAGTTATGATAAAAACATAATCAAATAAATGCACTGACCCAAAATTACTTGGGAGTGAAATTCCTTGAAGTGATGGAAACTACCTGATCATGATCAGGTAACATGATTTAACTCTATCAGTTCACAAATTTCAATCAATCAAGACTGGTGATAGTGACATCTAATTTAAGACAGGATATTTATCAAGAAAATCCTGATTAGAGGCACTATATATAAGGCAATTAAAGCGGCTGACAGGCAAGTCAGCAGAGAGAAACAGAAGCAATCGAGGCGTCATCAATTGTTGTTTTTTGTTATAATTACTGTACTACTACACGCTAGCATTCGTACATATGTAAACATGGTGCATACATAGACAGAGAACAGAATGGACAGGATAAATATGAGAGTTTTTCTAGGACCAGGGGCGGGCAGGAGGTTGGCGAGGATGAAGGTGCCTGGATATTGCTTGCTCACTGTTTATCAAAACTGTGCTCCATTTTAGGTAACGAACACGAGGGTGGAATTGCGAATAGAATCTTAAATGTATTTCTTTTAGCAGCAAAAATCCATTTGAGTGCATATGTATTTTATTTTAAATAAAAATAGTTATGTTTTTCTCTATGATATAGAATTCAAATCATTGATTTCAAAAATCAAACAGTCTGAATACGATGGATCATATTATTCCTAAATTTATCAAATTGGAAAACCCTTCAGCTTAGCAAGCATTGGAAATAAAACATACCATGGAACAGGTGAGGAGGGCAATGGATCAACACAGCGACGGTCATTTGTATTCCCAGATAAACTCTTGTTGCATTGTGGGCAACTGTAATTAATACCCGGATAAACTCATCGTAATATGAGATCGGTGCACGGCTAGAGAATCGCTTGTTGTATGGAGAAAGATAAAAAAGAAGGAACTGTTAAGTAGGAGAAGAAGTCTGACCTGCAAAAATATAAATGAAAAACAAATGTCGCATCTTAAGCTAGCCAGGATATATTTGTTTGTCTTTTGCACCTTATCATAATAAAGGTCCATGCATAGCAACTCTAACACGAAATCAGCAGCGCATGGTCTAACCAAAAGTTTATCATTCTTTATCAAGCTCGTTAATTGCACCTGAGGTTGTAAGATTTTAAATCGGCTAGTAAATATAATTCTGCTCTTTTTAAAAGCATCTCATAACTGAAATTACGGGGAAGGGATATATAAAAGATCAAATATTAGAAAAAATATTCTTCACTTTTCTTGTCTCAAACATATCTTGCAACAACAATATAGAAAGTGTAATTTCAAAAGGTATTCAGAATTAATTTTATGTCTTCTTATGGCTAAATAAAATAATACGTTTTTTTTATGAAGAAACATCAGTATCATCCCACAGGTTCTAAATCATTCTCTGGAGCGAATGGAACGTTTGTCTAAAAGACAACAAAAAACCAAAGATATAGGTATGGAAAAAAAATAGAAAAAGAGAAGAGATACTTATATATTTTGCAAATTGTATAAGACTAGATATAGTTTTTACATTCAATTTATTGACAAGATACAGTTTCACTCACACAAAAAGACACTAGAATGGAAGCAAACATATATTTCGCTATCTTTGCGGAACAACTAAAATGAGGTTATTTTATAATGGATCAAATCCATAATTGATTAGATATGCTTATGCACGTTATCTCTCTGATCCCCACAAAGGGAGATCACATTGAAGTTATCTATTTACATATGACAGTACTGTAACTTTTTAGAGATTTGTCAAACAAATATTAGTGGCTACTTCATCAAATCATTAAGAAATTATTGTGATGCATGAAGCAAGTCAAGATATATATATATATATATATATATATTCAATTATCCAACATATAAAGAAAAAAATTAGATTGGCAACAGTTGAAAATAGTCTCATAATATTTTTTATGATAATATTGCCTGCATCACTCAACTTAGAGGAGACTATATGATATCAAATACATTAGGTTAAGTGATAATTTAGCAGGCTTATTCACAAAGTCTAAACCAACCTCAACTTCAAGAAACTTGCCCATAATACTGGAATGCGTTATTTTAAAATTTTATCATAAGACATGTATTTTTGAGAGGAAATCAATGTAAATTATACTCTTTTACCTTCACTTAAGTTTTTCCTACTAGGTTTTCCTTTGCAAGGTTTTAATAAAATAATTTTATATTTTTAAAAAAAAATCTTAAAGTATTCAAATATGGATCTTGAAATACCAGTATAAGACCTTTTATTGAATTCTAAAGTATTTAGAAATCACAAAAGAATGTTGAACTTTTTTTCCTTCGTTTAGTTTTTTTTCCCATTGAATATTTCTTTGCAAGGTCTTAATGAGACACATTATTTTAGTACATTGTCATTCAAGGGCAAGTGTTATAAAATTCATAATTATTTGTATTGAATGTGAATGACTTAAGTTTAGTCTTTTGGTTTTCCATGACTCATGGGTTTAATCTTTTGGATTTCCATGACTCTTCAATTCATTTTCTTCTTCTATAAATAAATTCATTTGTTTTGTACTTTTAGAGCTTTGAAAATAGAAAAATTCATAATAAGAGAGGTTTTTTCTATTGTTTCTTCTAAGATTCATTATGAATATCTATGTTCTTATATATTATTTGTTTTCTTTACAGCACATTTAATACTTATGAATTTTTTTCTATTTTCGTTGTGGAAATACGTTTCAATACTTTTGAACTTTTTTCTATTTGAGTTATGTGGTGCTTTCATTTTCCCTTGGATCAAATTTAAATGCCACGTTAGAAACCACTATAAAAAAATTAATGATTCCAAAACCGGAGGTGAGCTAGATTAGAAAGATTTCCCTTTACATTTTATTCAATCGAAGTGCACCTGATACTGGATAGGGAGAATATTTTTTTTATGGGACGTTAAAAATAAAATAATTAGGAAAATAAAAATTGAAACTTCCTGTTAAATCGTGATATTATCATGAAGAATTGAAAATCATTAGACTGTTAAAAAATAAAAATATTAAGATGAATTTTATAAATTATAGTTTCCATATTTTATGAAAACTAGTTAGAAGGACACGTTTCTTGTTTTCTAGTTTTTTCTTCTGTGATCCTATTTCTTATTTTCATAAAAAAAAAAAAAAAGTCTTATGATACGAACAAAGATTTTGGGAGGAAAAAACAAAGGGTCCGGGCAGGAGCTTTAGCCAAGATTGAAGGTGGTACCAGGCTACCAACTCACTAGCCAAATTACCACTTTCACTCCGAGGCCCGGGTTTCAGCCAATGCCGGCCGTCTGGCTAAGCTCGCTAATGTTTTTGCCACTCAAGCCGCCCTCATAGTAAAAATACTAAATTGCCCCTAGAGAATTGTGTTGCTGTGAAGCTTGTAGGGATCACCTGGACATCTCACAGGATGTATAGATTGGTTTTGCACACGCTCCATGGCACCGTGTATCTAGAGCTAATTGTGATTATAGAAAATGAAAGTCCAATAAATGATCCAGATTCAGGACTCCTGATGGCGAAGTCATTAGCATTACCAGATACAGAAACATGCCTAGACTCCATTATCGCTTTTCGTGGAGGAGCTTCGTAATCTGGCTGAACTGCCACCTGGGATCTGCAAACAATCAAAATATAAAACCAAGGGCATGGGGTTAACGATGACCAGAAATCAATGCATAGCAAAATCTAAACAAACAAAAAAGAAAAGAAAAAAACCACGTACAGAACTCAATGCTCAGATAAAAATCTCCTGCCTAAATCCGGATCATTTACTGGACATTCATTTTCTAAAATCACAATTAGCTCTAGATACACGGTGCCAAAGAGCGTGTGCATAAAACTCCTCGTCAAATCACAGGTCATTGAGCAGAGAGTTCAATCAGCAGCCCAGGCCCTAAGCTATAAATACAACCATCATCTTCCTTCGTTTTCTTCTCACAAGCATATCACAGACCAGCCAACCATACATTCAAATTTCCTAGCAACGCATATCAAGCAGATCTGTCACAGGCACTCTACTGTACACATAATATTACACTAACTGCTCTGCCTGTACACTATCATGCCAGAGGAATGGGTCAGAAGCTAGAGCAAAGATATCCAAGCCAGTTGTCCTGCAAAATGTCAGAAGACCTCAGCTTCGTCTCCTAGTCTCCAGCATTACTTGTCCAGCATGAAGACAGCTTGCTCAAAATCTCCTACAAACTTTTGATGGATGCATATAAAGCCAATGGCAGGATTTTGCCGTGTCCAGTCCAGACAGCATCATAATCTTGAACGACGAGTGAGTTTGATACCATGAAAAGGTGAGTGTCTCCTATGAGCAGAAGCAATCGGCTGCCCATTCAGAGTACCAGAAAATCTAATATCCCAACCTTCAACATTCTTTGGGACACATGCATCAAAGAGGATTTGGCCAAGTACACTGTGAGCACTAATACTTGGAGGGTTTTGCAGATAAATTGATCTTTCCTTCGTTTCATCTTGGAGGGGTCCCGACTCCCTGGAATTGTAATATTCTGCTGAACTGGGGACAAAGAAGTGGTCACCTGGCTCAACAGCAACTCTTCTTAAGCTTTGGTTTGAGTTAACAGCAACTTTCTGAAGGTCGCATATTAATTCCGACATCTCATCATGCATACCGTCCAAGCCAATTCCCTCTCTAAGTTGTAGGATTCTTCGATAATAAACTGAAGGTGCCTTGTCAAGCAAATTGGTCACTGCAGCCCTGTACTGGATTGGATTATGCTTGTAATGACCTGAAATGCCAAGTGGATGGAATTAGTTCGGTCTTAACATGTAAGGGACATGCTGCAATAGAAAAGATAGAAGTAATATAGAAACTCAATTCCAAGCAACAAAAGTAGTCCAATAACTTGTCAACTAATGGAACTTGAGCTGTTTAACTTTTATGCTTTGCTCTCCATCTCATTCTCATGGTAGGTAAAAGGAAAGAAACCCACAACATACAGACACTATTGGCTGAACATGTTGATTGGAAATGATTACTACAATCATTGATCCAACTGCAAACCGTAAATCTGCAAATCTGCAAGCAAAGATACTCAGATTTGAAGAGATCATATTGTCTTCTCCATATTCAAAGAAGTAGATGAACATAAGATTTGAATTTCCTTATTCATCCCACTTTCTCTTGGAAGCATTTTAAGGTACTATTCACAGTTTTTCTGAGATTAAATCTCCATATGCATCCTGCATATGAAAGGAAACAAGACGCAACAAAGATCATAATGGTAGGATTTCAGATCTCGTCAATGCTTGTTCCAAAGAAATAATACTGCCTTTCATTCCTCACCTTACATAGTGACATCAAGTAATGTCATTACGTAACATGAATGACGATAAGTGCCTGTATTACTATCATCTAGAAGCTCAGCTTTCTCACTAAGAGCTGAACCCATCGCCTCCGACTTTTACAGGAAGCCACAACTAGTGGACCAAAGGCCAATTAGTGTCAGTGCCCATATTAAGCAAATCCATGCCCCTAATAAAGTGCTGATACGCAAAGACTATCTATTCTCTGGATCAATTTCATTAATATATAACAAAAGGGCTACTTTCATTTAGACAAGAGATTGGTGATCAAACAGAAGCTTTGTATTGATTATGAATTATAAAGCAATTAATGCTATCCACAGAAGGTCGCTTGAGAGATTATCTCGTGTTAGGTAGAAGGATTTCCTCCTGCCTATAACAGCAGGCAGGAAACTAATGTTCTTTGTTGACCATAAAGATGGAATGTTACAAAACTTCCATTGCTCATTACTACAATCACCAAATAGATATGATGACTAGGGTTTATCAAATGAAACAAGGTTCTATAATGAGAAAAAAGGTTAACTCTCAACTTTCAAGCACTCATCCACTCAGTATCAACAAAAGAAAAGGTATTCAACTTATCTGCTAACAAGCACATTAGCGCTAAAATTTTGGTTGTATTTACTTGATTGCCATAGTGGCCTCATAATCAAAACATGCACATGAAATATTCTAATATTTCAGTAAGGCACTTTAACCATTAATAGCATTCAAAACCACTGCAAACTGTATTAACAAAATACAAAAGAATGGGTCTGAAACAAACCTATGTGAGGAGAATGATTCCACTTTACAAGCTTAACATCTGCCCCTAGATCTTGTAATCGTTGAGCGAATTTGGAGATAACAATATAAGGTGCAAGGTCATCATTCTCTGAGCATAAAATTAGATATGGAGCGCCCATGTCCTATAGAGGAGAAATGAAAGTTAAATATACTGATTGAGAAAGACATACAACTTTAGGGGAGCTGAAGGCCAGTTAGAACTTACAATTGAAGAATACAGAGTCTGCCAATACTCAGCATGCTGGGATTCAAACCTTGTAAGGTATAAACCATCTAGTCCAGAAGCAAGGCCTTTTGCAACCCATGACACAAATTTTGATGGACCAGGCATTCTTTGAATTGCAGGGTGTAGAGCAAATCGGGCACCCAAATCACTTGTAAAATCTAAGGGGCAAGAGTCATAGATATGCCCAGAAATGCAATTCTTTACCAACCTACTTTCATCCTTCACAGAATAAAACAAATAGAGAGAAAATTAAAAAAAAAAAAAAAAAAAAAAAAAAAAAAAAAAAAACTTTCTATTAAATAGACCTATGAAGGTGAGGATAATCATATGAAAATAGAAGAAAGACAATGCGTACTAGATTAAGATGACCTTCACATGTTCCTTGAATAATCTGCGTCGGTAAAATTACTTCTACTGTCAGTGTTGGTGAAAGGGAAAAAAACACAAATCAGAATCTAAAAACTTCACTAAAATTACCTGAAAAACCTTGTACATGCAAGCTTTTGGACCCCCAGAAAACGCAACAAATACAATTGGGCATGGTCTAACCCTTAGATCCTGCATACCAAAAACAAGTGATTTAAACCATTTATAGAGGATGTCCAGATGTGAACCATTTATAGTTCCGCTTCAAGACCCTGACTTCACCATTGCATCAAGAACCTGACTATACTTCCTTATTTCCTGATGTTATTATCGATCATTCTCCAGGGAAAATCAATTGAATGGTGTTAAACTTCACAAATTCTTTAGTATGAGCAGATGTGTTAATATGATGTATAGAGCAAAAATTTCATATTGGCTCAACATATACCCCCTAGCCAGCATGTTAAATCATAAAGAATAAAGAATATTAGAACTCTTTCTGAATGAACATGGTTCATTAAGGTGGGTGGTGAGAGATTTACTTTCACTGATAACCTGGCAAATTGCATACTCCAAAAAGAAAACATACCAAAAACCAGTAGGTAATTACTCAATGTATTATGAAAAACTTAAAAAGTTCTGAATTAATAGATGCTCTATTTCACTGCTGTCACAGCAATGGAAAGGGGATAAATAATTTCGTTGGCATAATTTTGACCAATATGGACCCCACAAACATCGTCACTCCCACACATTGGAACTGCATAATAATAAACTTTTGGATGATGATCTAAATCTAATCAAACAATTGAAAATTAGTAAGAGTTTAAGTAACTGACCTCAACAAGCTCATTGAGGAGAATATATGCCAGTGATAAAGCCCTTTCAGGATAAAATCTGTAGATTATTAGCCAGCAACAAACACACATCAAATTCAACTCACCACCCCCTCTCCCAACACAACCCAACAGACACAAAAAATCTTAGCATCACTGTCTTTGCAAATGAGTTTGAGCAACTGATAGCATATAAAAGAGTTGATTGAGCCTGCCCCTTCAATCATGGTACACAAAAGATATCCAAATAATGAACCAGACTCACAATACTCATTCCATTTAATAACATATAGCCATTCAAATAAAAACAACAGCATCAGCAGCATATAGCCATTCAGTTCTCTCTAATACAAACCTTAATTATCAATCTAACAAGGATTTTGCCTTTCTTACCCTTGACCAATCTACTTTTTGGCCTTCATCCTCCTATATAAGTCATCATGAATGCAATTATCAGAGAATTACTAAAATCCACACACATTTTCTTTTTACAAAATAAGTCATACTTCACCAATCAACACTAGGACCCGCACATAATTGGACATTATTAAGTTGATAAGAAACCCCAAATGCTCTGTTTGGCTACTCAGAAACTTTCGAATATCACAGCAATTAAAAAAAAATGACATTATTTAGGTTTTTATTTCACTAAAAATCTAGAAAGCTAAAATAAATTTGACACTGTAATCGGTAAGACACCATCAAATTATTAAAAAAATATATAAAAAAATGATTCTATTAGCAACCAAACAGCGGCAAAGAAAGAAAGACTAACGCGGAGAGGAAATCGGCATGAGAAACGAGGGAATTCCAACCAAGAGAGGAATACAAATCCAAGTAACTCTTCAAATGTTTCTCATGAATAGAATTCCATGCGAACATGACCACAATTCCTTTCGATTCACCTTCTTTCCTTCCCCAATAAACACTACCGCCACCAAACATTACTGCTGCTCCCTCAAATTAGACTCCTTTGGTGGAGAGTTGAATTCTAAGAAAGAAAATAAAACGAAAGAACTGCGTGTGGATTGTGAATTTTTAGGTGAGATTAGTATTTCTTAGCTCATGAGGGCGTCCTTTTTTAGAACGATTCTCCCTTTTTTTTTCTTTATCCAATTAATTATTTCATGATTTGTTTGCCACGTAAGATTTCCGTTCCGGGATAAGTTTATGACGTCCCAGCCCAATGCCATTGACCAAACACGATGTCGTATCAAAGTTGGTGAGAGGAGTTTTATTTAACTTTCATCTTTTCAGTTTTGAACAGTCCCCGGCCCGTGATGCCAATCTCTCAAATAGTTTGGTGGAGCAACTGAAAATCAACAATCCACGCATCTTCTGGGGGTGGGGTGGTTGGTGTGCATGAGTAAATTTCATGCTATGTTCCTATTTTAGGCTAAATTTATTTTTTTTAAATGCAGAATTGGCTAGAAATCCAAAGAATCAAGAATTACAGGCACATGAGTCGGTGTTTATCTAAAGAGTCACAAGAAAAAGAAATCCAATCAATTCATGTTTTTATTTTAATTTTTTTATTAGTGTCGATCGGTGTATGGGTCCGTTTGTGTGTATTTTAACTAACCTCGCAGATCCTGAAGTTAACGATCATATAAATTTCTAGATATTATCATAATAAAACAAAATTTGCTTGTAGATGTAAGTGTCCAAGGAGGAAACCCACCACAAGAACATCATCCACTATGATTGAAAGAAATTATATGCACTTGAAGGCAGAACGTGAGTCGAATTATGGAAGAAGCATAACAAAAGCGAAGGAAGATAAAGAAGAGTTATTATATTAGCCAACACTTTCTTTGGAAGAGTACTAAGAGCTTAGCATGCATGCGTGCCCGCGAAGCAGAAGTAAGAAAAAGGAAAAACCCTCGAGTATGCTGAATAACCAAAAAAAAACCTTAAAATGCATGAGTGATTTACAACACGCAAGTTTTTATTTATTAGTAAATATGTTTTTGCCCCTCATAAAAAAATAAAAAAAAAAGAAGAAGAATGATCTGGCATGTTATCGGGGTAGATTTGTTTTCCCTCAAATGATAAATTAATCATTCCAAAATTAATATCAACAAGCTAGTTAGAACATCTTTTTTAAAACAATAAAATAATTATTTTACCCTTAAAAACAAAACAAAACAAATTAAACATTCAGTAAGGGGCTATTTGATCATTTAAGAAAATACAATAAACTTACGGTCATATCTTTAGTGGACAGAGAAACGAACATACATCAAGAGGTTTTCTTATCTTTTTATTTTTAAAACAATGAGATGTCATGATTACCTTTGGATTCCAAGAAAAGGAAGTTAGTTTCAAGGGCATTTTAGTTATTTTTTGTTTTTTAATTTTTTATTATTAAATATTATTATATAAAAATGTTGATGGCGTGTGCAATGCATAAGTTAGCATGTTACAAGCCCTCGCTCGCATTCAGGTAGCTAGTAGGGCTTGTTCGGTTACAAAAATTTTGTTTTCGTTAAAACATTAGGAGAGGTGAATCATCATTTTTTTTAATGGTGTGACGTGTATTCATAGAGGAGGTCATGCTAGGTTGTAATGGATTTTTCTTTATTTCTCTTCTTTTTCCTTTCCCAAATCTTTGAAATTTGCATCTCACCTTCCAAAAAACAATTGTGTTCTCATTTATGTGGTTCTATTCATAGTTGTTAAATTCGTTCTGTTCCGGCCGTTCTTAAAACCGGGACAAAACGGCGTCGTTTTTGTCCCGTTTTAATTCCGGTCTATTCCGGAAATTCTGGCCGGAACGCCTCGGTTCCGTTCCGGGCTGAAGAGTGGAGACTGGAGTGGAGAGTATTTAATGGAGAAGAGTTGAGAAATAATTGTATTTTTCCAATGTGGGACAAATTATATTTGAACAGTACGATAGCGAAACGGCACGCCGGAACGCTCCGAAACCGGAACGTTCCGTTCCAATCGAAAAACCGGAACGGTATTTCTATTTCTTTTAATTAGCATTTATTTGACTTTAGATTCTTTTATAAGTTTAGCTTCTTTTTTTTGTTCCTATACATTTTATTTAATTTGAAATTTTTTATCTGATTTGATCCCTCTATTTTTTTATTGTTCTATTTTTGTATTTTATATTTTTCTTGATTACTATTTTTTTCTCAATTTTGTCCCTTACAATTGAACTGTATGTAATATGTTAATGGTACTCATTCCTTTCTTGTTATAATCTTATTTCTTTTCTTGACTTGCCTTTTTTTATTCAATTTTGTCTCTCAACATTTAATTTCTTTTGATTTTTTGTATAATTTTGGTCTCGATTCTTTCAATTATCTTTTTTTAATCATTTTTTTTGTTTTTTAAATTTTCAATTTAGCCCTTAATTATTTTCTTTCATTTTGTTTTTATACCATATTTGGTATGCATTGTTTGGATTTTAAATTGTTTTGTGGTTTGATATTTTACTATGTTATTTTTTTCATGGTAGGCTTTCAATAGGGCAATCCTTTATTGAAAATTTATTTTATTTATTAACTTTATCATTTGATATTTAGTTATAAGGCTCTTAGCTTGATTGTTTATTCCGCTTTTCTTTTTATTAAGTTATTTTGTTTCCATTTTTTTTATTAAGTAATGACGAGGGTAATAAGTTAGTGAGGTTAACCATGATTGATTCAAATTTGTTTTCCCTAAATTTTTATGAAAAATTATTTCATTTTTATAACTTTATCATTTGACATTAAATTATTGATCTTTGATCTATGTGATGTTTTCACTTTTCTTTCTATCGAGTTACCCCATGTGTGGTTCGTCAAGTTAACCCAAGTTAGTTTGTATTTTCTTACTCAAACATGATATTTTTTTGTCATGTCCCTCTTTTAGAAGTCTATTTTTTTAAATTGTGATCTCATGCATGCGAGTAATGGGTGGTCGAGTTAACCCAGGTTGACTCATTTTTTTTTTTAATTTTATAATTTTGCATTAAGTCATTCACCTCGACCTTTATTAGTTTTTTTTTTTTTTTTTTGCTTTTTTTCTTCATGTTTTTGTAAGCTAACCAAAGTTAGCTTGCATTTTCTTACTCAATATTGTTTTTTATTTAACTTTGAATTTTTTTTGCCATATCTTTCTTTTAGAAGTTTTTTTAATCATTATCTCATGTTACCAGTGGTGAGTTGGTCGCGTTAACCTAAGTTTACTATGGTTCCCCCCTTGATTTTTATAGTTTTTTTTTTAATTTTATCATAATGCGTTAAATTATTTACCCTTCCACTTTGATTTTTTTTTTGTTTTTTTTTTTGTTTTTTGTTATTTTGAGGACAAAGTAGTCAAGCTCACATGGCTCAATTTGTCTTTTTTTTTTTCTAGATTTTTTTATTTAACTTCAGTTTTTTTTGTTAGGTCCTTCTTTGGAAAGATTTTTTTTATTCTGATCCCATGCTGTGATTGGCCAACGTGCAATGTACCAGTCTTCTGGTTTCTTCTGTTTCCTTTCCTCCCCCATCCACCCTCTGCTCATCGGTTATCTCGATCGACAACGATAGATTTTTTACCCTTCCTGTGCTTGCTTTTTTTTTTCTTTTTTTTTTATAACCGGGGTGTCCGGGCCAGCTTACGCGCACCACAACTAATCCCCGGGCTCACTGGACATCCTGCAAACCCAGTGAGCATGTAAGGCACCACGGGGATGACAGGCGTGAATGATAAGACTTGAACCCTGGTGCAGAGGAAGGAAATAAGTCCCTTCAACCGCTAGGTAAAGACCCCACTTGCCCTGTGCTTGCTTTTTAAACGGTGCTGAGGATCAACTTCTATCCTCACCAAGAACTATGTGTTGTGCTCTCACCAGTACAGTACAGCCAATAATGTTGGCTCTCCAACGGACATAAACAATAATTGATAACAGCACCATGCTATTAATATTGGTTTTAAGAATATTTTTCATTTAAAAATATATTTTTTAAAAATTATTTTGACATCATTTCTAAAAGCATAAATTTTTTTAATTTAAAATTATTTTTTTATTTTTTTTCAAAAATATTTTTGAAACACAATATTAAACAAAATAGAATCATACTTATCACAGTAGCAATTAAATTTATTCAGAACTAAGCTATGACTAGACCAGGATGCACCGTATTATAAGATGAAATACAATGTAAAACAGGATAGAATCATATCTTATCATGATAAAATTAACTTAGCCACACCCCCCGAGTGCTGGTCTCCGGCCGAGCCTTTCATACATACATACATTTATATATATTGGATGAATAATTTCTTGAATTCGAAAACCCAAATCGAGTTTTTTCATATATATAATAAATATATAGTAGCTCTCTTCATTTGAAAACGATAGCAGTACTACTTTCCGAGTCTTCTTTAAGTTCATAAGATGTTTCGGCAAATAAATAAATTGGGAGCTAAGCTATGACTAAACCAGGACGCGCCGTATTATAACTTGGGTTCTAATTCCGAAAAAGAAAAACAAACTCCCTGACACCAGGACGCGCCGTATTATAACTTGGGTTCTAATTCCGAAAAAGAAAAACAAACTCCCTGACACCAGGACGCGCCGTTTTCCAATGATATATATATATACTGGCAGAAGAGATCACCATCACGCCGAGCCAATGATATTTCAGATAATATTCCAAAATGAAGCAGAAAAGGGAAATAAATGTAATGATAACATAAAAAAGCAACCTTAAAAAGAACATCCATAAACAGCCAAGCCGAAAGCTCAAACAAAAAATAACTTTCTTTTTCCCCAATACAAAAACAAAATCCCTGCCATCTCCTCCCCCTTGAGAACAGCTGAAACCGTGCCCACTCTAACCAGCTCAAAGTTTTGGAACCTCATTTAGATCACCATGTAGTATCAGGCTTCAAATATAAAAATAATAATAATAATAATGAAAGAAGAAAATACTGTACAGCAACAAACCAGACAACCTTCCCTTCAATTGGCAATTTCAGTTCTCTATTTCCCTCTATGGCTTCAAACAAATCCACTGGTAGTGGCCCTCCATCGGCAAGTCCATCACGACATCATAGTTGTACCTGCAAATTTCGAATGCAAGCTTGTTAGTTAGTTAGTTAGTTTCTCTTCCGTCCCTAAAATACGCTCAGTATCCGCACTCCTTATCCTACGCCACACCAAATAAAAAAGTTAACTGCGACGCTCCACCAATAGGGCTGCTAGCTTACTTCTCCGCGAATCTTTTCTGCTCCTCTTTCTCTGCCCCCGCGAAAAATGAGTCGATCTCCGCCAGACTCGGCATTCTCGCCGCCGGTGAGTTTCTCTGATGAAGATTCTCCTTCTTATCTATAGCTTCCGGTGAGCCCATGCGATCGGTGTTGCCGTGAAACTCGCTTGAAGGAGTGGTTTCTCTAATGCAACCAAGGGTGATTTAGTTTGGAGAAGTGAAGAGTTAAAGGACGGTTTCGTTTTCTGAGACCACGAAGGAATATTAATTAATGAAGCGAAGGTGAGAAATTAAAAATTATTTGAACCTGAATTTCCTGTCAATGCACGTTGAGCTTTCCGTTTCGGAACTCTTCGCCTGCAAATGTAACAAAAATCTCATAATTATTACTGCTGATTAATGTCGGTACTCTTCTTTAAACACGAGAAACTGAAGGTTGCAGAATAAAGGAAACAATAATAGTAACGACCGGTAACAAACACGTACAACTGATTTAATTTTGAAAGCGAGAGTATGAAATTCTGTTTCCTTCATTTTCTCAGTAAACAAACTGTAAGACAAAATCACGTCACGAATTTTGTATGTCTTCGTTTGTTTAGTGAGAAAAATCTGCGGGGACTGAGAAAAACTTTATATTCATTCAAAATCTAAAGCTTCTCGGTTGTTTTTCATTCTTTACTCACAAAACAAAAGCTGCAACACACTGCAAAACTTAAATTCCATGATAAAATCTGAACGAACGCCCCTGTTTGTTCACTTAAAAAACAAAGGAAAGTTTACGCAAACTAAGAAAAAAAATTTAAACTCGCATGAAGATTCCAAAAGCATCTCAAAACTTGTTTATTTTCCTCTCTTTTCTCCGTGAAGAACAGAAACAAAATACGACCAAATTCTTCTAATTTTTGAATTTTAAATTCACCTCCAGATCTTGAAGCCTCAAGCTATCCTTCACAACCTGGACCGGTGCATTGCTGGAGCAGCAGGAAACTGGAGAGTCGCGGCAGCTGGAATGCCCTGTTAGAAAGCCACTGGAATTCGATGAGTTTTCCGGTGAAATCACTTTCTGCGGCAACATATTGGTGCAACGAAGAGGTTGGAGCTTCAAATTTAACGAAGGTAAGTTAAACTCATCGAAATCAAAATCAAATTTCATTTTCTTTGAGAAACTTGTGATTGAGGATACCGGAATTTCAGTTTCTGCTACTCGCTTACTATTCTCTCCCATTTTTTGGGTGCTTTAATTCTGGTTTCGGAAGAGAGGAGAGAGAGCGTGGAGTGAGGACGGTTAAAACGGAGGCACTGAATGAAGGAAAGCCGTTGCTTTAATGGACGGATGAGATTTGTAATTTGAAATGTCCCCTCAAGACTTGGTCCTGACTCCTGATTACTTGACGGTGATCAGGAAACAGCATCGGGATCCTTGAGGGAGATCTGGCGGTTGAGAGATTCTTTTGTTAACCAATGAATTGCTAACACGTTAAAATGCATGCCATGTGTGCAGTTTTTGGATTTATTTACATATGACTTTTATGTATTTGTAGCCTGCTAAGTGCCTTTTGTTTATGTTGTTGTACCGCTGTTTGTTCAAAATTTAATTTTTTTTATTTTAAATGAAATTTTTTTGATGTTTTTAAATTATTTTGATGTGCTGATGTCAAAAATAATTTTAAAAAAATAAAAAATATTATTTTGATGTATTTCTAAATGAAAAGCACTTTCAAAAGCAACCGCAACCGAACTCCCAAACACTCCCTAAAAGCAACTCTAAAAAAGATAATTAGACAACTAAATTGATAAAATAATTTTTTAAATAATATAAATATATTTTTTTGTTTATATGTATTTTAATGGTAAAAATATTTAGAAGAGTTATTTTTTTATATTATTTTACATAGAGTGCAATTATTTTGTATATAATATAATTATACAATTAATAAGATTAAGTTATATAATTAAATAACTTCTTTAAAAAACCCTCCAATATTATAATTATTAAATTTTTAATTTTATTTAATACAAAAATAAAATTTGAAAAAAAAGCTCACCAATATTTTAAAATATCTAATTATTTTTTAAATATAAAAGTTTCATAATAATATATATTTAAAATAAAATAAATTGATTAATATTTTAACATGATTTTTTTTATGATAACTAAAAATGATATATAGATAATTATTTTTTCTTGTATATAATTATCAAATACATTTATTTTCAATCTTGTTTTCTTGTGCTTTTAAAGTACCTAGAAACACTAAAGTAGAAAAATTAGAACTTCCCAGCAGGACACTTGCACGAGGTCTGTCCTATGTGTACTTTTATCAATATGTTTTAACTTTTGGCTTTACTCTATACATATATACATATGTATAAGAGCAACTCCAATGGTAAAAGCTATTTTGAAGAGCTAAATTGATAAAATAGTTTTTTGAATATTGTAAATATAACCTTTTTGTTTATGTGTATTACAATGCTAAAAGTCATTTAGAAGAGCTAAAATTATGTAGTGCAATTATTTTGTATATAATATAATTATGCAATTACTTATACAATTAATATAAGGAAGTTATATAATTAAATAATTGTTTTTATAAAACCCTCCAACATTATAATTATTAAATTTTTAATTATATTTAAATAAAAAAATCAAACAAACATACAACCATACTCATCATCTATAATAAAAAAAACATCCTTCAACAACATGTAGAAAAATCTACCAAGATAACTAAAAAGCACATTTTTTTCTGCAAAAACCTACCAATAAAAATCACGAACCATAATAAAAACAAGAACATATCACGAAACAAACCAAATCTAAGATTATCCCAGTATCAAAACAATACAAAAAACACAAAAATAACTAAAACTCATTTTTTCTCGCATGCAACACAAACCACACATCCAAATGCACATGATCAACAAATCCCAAATCCACAGCTCAACCAAATAAACAAAATCTAGAAAGATGATTGTCCATTTCTATAATCTTTTCATCATTTTAACATATTAACACCACTTCCACCCCCATCATCATCTCTACTTTGGCTTCTTCAAAGACCAAAATAAGCCAAGCCTAGATCTTTTTTTTTCTCGTTGCTACTCTCTTTCTCTTCACAATTTAAGCCATTTCTTGCTATTTCTTGAGCTCAAGTGAGTGATTGACCGATAAGATGACAGTTGTGCCAACTCTAGGATCAAACAATCTTGAAATGGTGGTGCTCAAAAGAGGAAGCAAAAATAAGAAACCGATTCCACCGATTAGAGGGCAGATCAAACAACATATCTTTGCTTGTTTCATGAAAAATATGAAGTTTTGGAGACAAAATAGCCAAACGAAAAAGCTGGAAAGTAATTCGTTTCCTCGTGTTAAGAAAATCAAGTTCTTCTTCGTGAAATAAAGCACTCACAAGACAAGAACAAAGAACAAAGAAAGACCGAGTTCTTCTCCGTCTTGACTCAATGCCAAACAAGGCAAATCAACCCATTAAACAGCAACAAAACCCCTCCCAAACCCATATAGAGAACCAAAATCAAAGTAAAAAACAGAACTTGCAATTCCCAGAACAAACAATTAGCCCAAATACAAACCCCACAACACCAATCACAAACATACCCACACTCATATCCATTTGGGTTCGTAGAGCATACGTTAGAAACACAAAATAGAAACGGTTTGAAAACTAACTTTTGAACAGAAAATAAAATAATTGGTTGTTCGACTTCTATTCTCCTTTTTCTTTTGGACAGACTACAAATCCCTCGTTGAACAAAAATTGTGTTCTTCTTCGATGACTTTGGTTTCAATTGAACAAAGATGTCTGATTTGGGTGTTTTAATTACCTAGAAAAGGAATATTGCAACAGTAATCTGTACTATGACTTTTACCAATTGCTCAGCTATATTTAGCATCTCAAACATAGAACAATTATTTTGCCTATCAAAATAGTTGTTCCGTTGGAGATGATACAATTGAGAAAAAAGCAAAAAATAAAGAAAAAAGCTTTTGCCTCTACTGATACATGCTCGGTTGGAGTTGCTCTAAGTAGCACTTCAATAACTAAAAAGTCATTTTAGCTATCAATATAGCTACTGCGTTGGAGACATGAAAAATAAACATAATAGATAAAAGAACAATTATTTGGCTTTGTCAACGCAGATGGCTTATGCGTTGTAGTTTATCTAACATTTTTTGTATCGTATTCGAATCTCTTGGAAGAAAAAAAGATATTTTTGAAAAATATAATTTTTTTTAAGGTTTTTAAATTATTTTGATGAGTGGATATCAAAAATAATTTTCTAAAAATAAAAATAAAAATATTTTAATACATTTCTTAACGAAAAAACACTTTAAAAAAAACTCTAATCATATTCTCAAACATTCACAACATAGTTTTATATCCGTTGGTTTTAATTTATAAAAAAATTATGTTTTTTTTTCCAAAATACTTACAAGCTTAAATAATCTATCGTATAAATTCGATTCTCCCCCCCTTCTTAACCGTCACTTCTAGTCACCTCTATACATTAAGTTGTGTGTATATATATATATATATAAAGAGATTTAGCCTCATTTAATTTTAATGAGTAATAAACCAAGAGAAGCTTGCTAATCTTAGGTAACAGAATAAGAGATTAAATTAGGGATAAAAAATAAAAACCTAGAAAATTTGATGATATACTAATTAAATTAGAGGAACTAATTGAGTGGGGTTTATTGGGTTCAAAGTCAAACAGAGCTCCACAAATAAAATATCACTTTGACACCTGCTCCTAAATTTGATCACCCTCTGGTGATGTAAGGATTCAATTATTATTGTGTTCATTTAAGCAGACAGAACAGAACTATTTGAATCCATTGACAAAGACCTGTCCGCACGTGTCTTTATTTTGCGTGGACTCACCTTTGACAATTTTAGAGGTCGAGAAGACAGTGTCAATAAAAATACCAGGTTAGTAGATGTGTTGCTATACAACTCGATAATCAGCCTGATAAAGCTCTTGTTGATATTTTTTTTAAAAAAGATTTAGGGTTTGAATTCTATTAATTCTATTTTTTTGAAATCATGTCTTCTAATATAAAAACCAGTGACTTGTCTTATTTTTATGTGAACACAAATACAAAGATTCAAAGATTTAATGGAGAATAAGATGAACGGAGTTTACCCGCATACGGAACCCTGACCGTGATACGGTCCACCAGGATCACACAATCACGAGAGGATAACTTTGTAGTCATAAAAAAAAGCCCTAAGATACCTAACCGACAACTTACCTTCTCGTGAAGCTGCGCTCTAAGATTAGACTCCATATCATATAAAAACATGCTTCTTTTAAGAGACAACCCGGAAGTGATCAAAACAAGATTTAACCAAGGAAACCGAATTCGTCTCTACTTCAAAAAATATCATCAACGAAGCATAAACGAGCTATCTCCTCCCTCTCATAAGTCATAACAACAATGGAACGCGAAAACAATATTTCTCACCATCTGACAGCCCTGATAGCACTTCCATCACTAAAACAAATAGATAAATGGCATAATTAAGATCACCTTGTCATAGCCCCCTAGAACCAACAAAGAAACCATGTAGTTTCCCATTAATGGAGATTGAAATCCAGTGGTGGAGATACGCTCACCAATCCATTGAGCCATGCCAGACGGGAAACCAATTTCTGAAAAATGGCCAGCAAGAGCTCTCACCCTAAGATACCTAAACTTGGAGCTTTATTATCTTTAGGAGAAAAGAGGACCTTTGGATTTCGTCATCTGTGACTGGATTTTCGAGTTACATGGTTTGAGATTCAGATAATCACCGAGAAAGAGCCCCACTAATAATAGATCAAGTCCAGACGTGACCTCGTTTTCGTGCCCCCAAAGATCTTCTTAAAGTAACCCATCTTTCACCTCTTTCTCATCGGTAACACACAACTCATCTTCACTAGAATGGAAATAATTTTGTGCGACTTTGATGACTTTTCACGGAGCTGAAAAAGAATTTAGAGTTTTTATCCCCCAAGTTCAGCGACTCAACCTGGATTTTTGCCTAAGAAAGCTCTCATCAGCATCAACAATCCGAAGATACCTATTTCTACGCAATGTCTCAGTTCGATGAATCTCTAAGACCAATAGGTTTAGCTACATTATACTCTGAATGTCTTTCACTGCCCTCTTGCTCTCTTAGCCGTCGACTCTCTAAAATCTTAGCAAAATACTTCTTATTAAATACTTTCAACACATCCTTCACAGATTTCGGCTTTTAACACATAATAAACATAGTTCTCTCCCCGCTCTTTCCTTTGCGAAGATTTAAATTTGAACCCATAGATTAAATGGTCGACAGTAGCCGAGAAAATCTGTTTTTAAATTCTTTCGTTTTTTTTAGAGCCCTTGATGATGAAATAATCAGGGACGGCTACCCTTGTCAAGTTTTTTAGTTTTACTGGCCATAATACACAGGTTGTTCTTAAGACTATGTAAAATTGTAAATGGTAGACAGGATCCGAAAAAAACCTGTTCCTAAGACTACTAGCCATAATAAAGAACTTGAATCTATGGTTGTGAGATCAAATGCAGGAACTGGTTTATCGACCCATTAAAAGTAAGGCAACGGTTCTTGAGTTGGTGCCCGTTTGTTTGAATGCAGTGCAAATTGTTTTTCATAATACTTTTAACTTGAAATATATTAAAATAATATATTTTTTATATAAAAAAAATATTTTTATCTAAAAACATAATTACCCAGCAATGCCAATCACCACCTTAATAAAATCAAAGGGATAAATTACATTACTGTTCAAAGTTTAAAGATACAGGTAACCTTTGCGGCACCACAGGCATGGTGTATGGTTTTTTTTTTCTCTGATTTTCTATTCATCAATAATTTGTCAATCACTATAAGAAAAAAATAAATTGGGATATCAGCTGATCTGATATTACCTTGGCATTAAAGGGCTTTCTTCACATCAAAGTAATTAGAACGCTCTTTGTTTGCAGCATCAACATCCTCTGGAGATGCCACAACAACTGAAACCCCTTTATCTTTAACAGCCTCGATTACCTCCCCAAATTCCTTGAAGTCCTTCAAGCTGTGGAAAAAAATAATGGAGTGGAAAGGATCAAAATCTTGATCTGAAACAAAACCCATCCTGTCTTATTGATACTAAATATAGAAATGACATGTGCTGGTGTGGATCTGTAAGCAAAACGAAGCCAATGTCATTCAAATTGTCTAAGGCAAACAGTCAAAGTCATGCTACGAAAAATACATCTAAATGCTTGAGCATTGAACTTGATTTCAATTAAGAAAGAGACTCTGGACAACTTTATATTTCTTGACATCTATAAGTTACATATCATTTTAGTTCTAAGAAGAATGATGTTAGTTTCACGATGAAAATACTTTCAAACTTTCTATTATAATGACAAGATTATGGAGAGATAAGCTTTATGCAGCGCCAAACAAATCACCATTTGCACGACTTGCATTGTTATCATTAAAATACATGTAAATGATATGGCCTCATCCATTCTCCCATTATTTTCCTTTCCCTTTTCCATTTATCTAAAGGATACTTGATTTTGGGTAATAACCAACCAATGCTATTGTATTTTCACAAGTTCAGTGTTGGTTAATGCAGACAAAAGCAAATAAACCTTAACCTTTACCTGGTTGACAATATTTCTTCCCGTCTCTTTTGCCTTTCTTCTTCCGTGATCCCCAATAAATACCGCAATAAACTGAAAGGCAAGGGATACAACAATATATTTAGGGCGCTAGAAACCAATTAGAACTGCATTTCCTTGAAGTTATTTGCTTAACCACTGGCTTCCAATTTCAGGCTCGTAGATTTTGATTCCACATATTGAGATCGGGTTTTGTATTTTTTGGATAAGGGTTTGGTAGGGTGGGGGAATAAAGAGAAAAGAGTTTAAATATTCCTTCTTTCGAGCACACAAAACAGATAAAAAGCTCAAATCAAACAGAGAATCACGTTAAAAAGACAGCCAGAGAAGCTAGCAGTCAACCCTACATAACACACACAATGGAGGAAGCTATTGTCAGAAGTTCTAAGTGCCTCTGAAGGGACCAAGGTTAGGGTTGCATCTCTCATCTCACTAAAAAAAGTCCAAAGAGTGAATTATTAACAGTATGTGTCACCCAGACATGTGTTCTCTGGAGATAACTTTGAAGGCTAAACGATGACACAGGTTTTTTAGTGTCTAGAAAATTGGAGTAAAAAATGGTTCTAAAACATGTTCTCCACATACCTGCTATAACCTTTGGCATCTGCCAGCTGGTATGAATCCACGTCTCCAATTGTTCCAATAATTGCTTTAGTTAGAGTATCATTGTCCATTTCTAATTCACGTAGAAAAGCACCAGACCCATCATATACATCAAGTGTCTTCAAAAGGTTGGGATCACGATACGATAAGAAGGAGAACACTCCTACAAAATATCATAAATTGAATTCCAATGGTTAGATTTATATTTTGTAACAGTTAGAGCTCCTTTCCAGTTCCAAATGGTGCCTAATTGAAATTCCATGCTGAGCACTACATCTCATCATTGTACCTGAGTGAGTATCAAAATCACAAAACCCTCCATATGCCCCACCACTAACACGTACACGATCCCACAACCATGTATTACTAATGTATTTGGAGATAACATAAGCACTCCCATGTAGCTTATAACCGGTGTCATAGATATTAGCAGCTTTGCCAACATAATTAACCTGTAGAAGGTGAATGCTCAGAAATTTACCCTGGCCACAAGAAAACAAGACAGTATGGCAACCAACATTGTAGTTTGTTCACCTGTGTAGGAATCACAATAGCTTCATTTCCTGGAGAAAGTTGAGCATTCCAGGCAGCAGCTTCAACAGAAGACTTGCTAGGAAGCAAATCAAGAAACTTGCTAACATACTTTTCTGAGTTGGTGAGATTTTTTCCATCAGCAGTCATGTTTATCAAGCATCCATTCTTTGATAATAAGGATATACGAATTTCCTCAAGAGATGAGGAAACTCCAGCCCAATCTTGATCAACTCTCTTCTCGAGAGCTTTTAGGAATTCCAAGTAACTATATAACCACAACAAGTGAGTTGTGTTAGTGTCATTTCATGCAGTAAGAAGGCTCTCCATGAAACTTGAATCTTTTAATCATTATTTGTACATTCAAAGCAATTAGCACTATGTCAAACCCTAAATCATTGTTATTGGATATCTATTGAAATCATAGAGCTGAAACACTTGTATTGCATAAGGTTGTTGGATGAAATCAAAGAATTACAGATTAATCCAAAAGGTGAACATTCTAACCTTACACCACCCATTTGTTCTGAAATCCATCCTGCAACATTTAATTTTGCATCCATTCTTGCAGCTGCAATTCCGTGGCCACTGCCTCTTAAACGGTTCTGAAGAGAGTTTTGAGAAATTTGAGATGATGTTATTAAAGACAGACCCAATTGCATTTCTGATTCGTCATACAAAAAATATATGAATAAGTACCTCCATTCTTGCTTTGCTCTGGGAAACAAACTGCTTAAATCGTTGCTGGTCAGTAAATCGAACTTCTTGAAGAACACAATTAACCTACAACAAATAACATTGCATCAATTGGTTGCATCCCCAGGCAACAAACAAGAGCAAGCAAGAGAAAAAACATTAAAAGACACTGGAGCAAAAATAATCAAATTTCTCCCAGAGTGCTGAAGCCTTCAGGAAAAAAAGCAACTGAAATACCTACACTGACACAAGTGCTTGAAAGCCACTTCAACCGACTATTGTGACAATACAATTCAACCGCACTTACCAGGTTAAATAAGTCTTCAACACGCCCAGCCATGGCTTTCCCCCGAACAACTATATGACTACATGGATCTTCCCTGCCTCGAACAGATGATGTGAATGGATAAACTGATATACCTCCAGTTTTTCTTCCGATCAACTGGTTAAGTTGCACAAAGGTCAAATCCTTTGTGCCCATTTCAAGCAATGACTGGCTGGAAGGACATCGAGAAATAGTGAAAATAAGAATAAATAGTCTGCAAAGAAATATCTAAGACAGGGCCCAGCCATTAAAATTGACCAAGAATAACACATCTTGTTTTTAAGATTTCGTATCAGTTATCCTGACCTGAGCAAAACTCAACTTGCGAGCATATGTCAACAGTGGATACAGGAAAGAAAAGCATGCATGACAAGAAATGACCAGGAGTAAAATCTTCGAGGCAACATCTCACCAGAAAAGCGGCACCAAAGGAAGGAGTTCTTGCTTCAGCGATCTCATATTGAAGACAATTTCAGCATAAAGGACATCATTTGTGAAGAGGTCATGCTTCAATACTTTCACTCCATTGATATCCCCAACCTACAGTTAGTATATAAATGCTCAATACAAGTCTCCAATAATTCTTGTGTGCAGGATATTCAAGCACAAAACACTTAGCTTAACAATAACCTCAGTGGGACATGTATGGGTTCTTTGGGGATGTCACGCAGAATGAGGCTTGGAACACTTCTTAAAGCTTCAGGTGGGTCGGGAGTTTCCTGCTTTAATCTCAGCTCCTGTGTAGCACGTGCTAGCTCAGCAAGATCTTCTTCAGTCATGCTTGCTTTTACTTTCTCCAAAATTTCTCTTTCAGCAGCTTCATCATGAGAAGCTTTCTCAGGATCAGGCTGAAACAGAAAACACCCAGTGTCATCTGAAGCAATTACTGTACAGTACAAATAGAAACTGAACTTTCAGATTTAACTGTTTACCTGCATTTCAACAGTAACACAGTGAGGATTGTTCAAGATGAATTTCTCAATTAAAGGAGAAAAAGCAGCTTTGGAACCTTCCTCGGCTATTCTTGCTTTTAGGGCCATCAAAGGTTTCTCATACTTTAAAGGCTCAAATGGATTCATATCATATATCCATTTGCTCTACAAACCAAAACCACAAAAATCATACTTGAAATGAATAAATGATGACTGCTTTGCAGAAGATAGGGAAAAAATATGCAAAACTTACAATGGATCGAAGCATCAGTGATAGGCCACGAGGAAATGACCCTGTATTGTTTTCCCTGAGAGAAAACTCAATTGTATTCATGGATGCCTCCACAGCTTCTGTCTCAAATCCTTCCTCTTTTAACTTTTTAAGTGTACTCATGACTAATTCTTCTACCTTTTGAATGTCCTCTTCAAAGACACCTTTCAACCCAATACTAAATTGAGGCTGAAGCAGCTCATCTTCAATTCCACCACCAACAATGGCATCTCCAAGACCACTTTCCAGCAAGATTTTCCTCAAGGGAGAAGCAGGAGTTCCCAACATAAGATGATCCAAAAAGCCAAGTGTAAGCTCAGTTTCCATGTCTAGGGGCTTATCTGCTAGCAGCCAATTAAGGCATATCATATGCTTCTTTTTCAAATCACCTCCATCACCAGCAGAATATTTTTCAATTATCCTCACAGGCTCTGAAAAAAGTTTTTGTTGCTCAACCCTTGACTCGTTTGGGGCTGAACTTGCATCAAACATATCTAGATACTCTGAGAGAGAAAGAGAGAAACAATCAAAGTACAAGTTTTTCAGAATCCTGAAATTTTCTTAACTACTGAGCTGAGTATTACAAGTGATGGTATATGAGATGAATGTTGACCGTCTAATAATCTTACGGTACATGACAGACAGTATTACTCTAAAGCAAATTGATCATAGAACTAAAAAATAAATATTAACAATGTATAGGCCAGCCTACAGGCTTTGTGAATACAAAGACACAACTTATTTTACTTAAATACTGAGAAAGTATGATGAAGCATGATGGTATAATTATTTAGATATTAAAATATATAAAACAGCTGCCAAAGTCCACCGGACAAAACCCATTAAAGGAATAAATTTTGGTTTCATTCCAGCTTTTTCTTGAACAAAAATGTCTTAAACTCATGGCCAACATCTGCAATCGCTTCCCTTTACAACAAAATTACATGGGTATTTTCTAATAGGCTCACATGCCTTGCATTTAAATGGGAAATAATGGATTACATAAACTACTTGCAAAATTTATCAACAGAGATGGGATGCAGTACCACTCAGAATGCGTAAGCGCTCAGCTGGATCATCATCTCCATAAAACCATATCCTGGCATTGCTTGGGTGGTAATATTTACCATGAAACTCCTGTGATATTTTAGTCAGTAAAGAAGAGATTACCTTATGTATTAGTCATAATCATGAATCCACTGATCCTAAGTAAGGCCAAGGATAAGCTATGTATACAAGGAAAAAATATAAATATATATAGTGTACTCACTACAGTACCAGAGATTGCACATGGGCAAAAAACAATATTCATGCATAAAAATATTCACAAATTACTGAAAATATTAGGCACCAGATGTATTTGACATGAAAATCACACCACAAAGGAGAAGTTATTGCAGCTGGCAAGATGAGTGAATGGATAATGAATTATTCACTGTCCTAGTTTATTTGAAAAAAATCATATATACTGTTTTATACGTATCCAGCTTCTAAAAGCTATAATGAAAACACACAAGTTTTCGAAGTCCAGACAAATGGATTAGTGTCATCAAAGTTCCAGAAGTTTTCAGTCAAGACAGTAAAAAAATAAATGATTAGTTTGACGCGCCAGAATATCATTTCAAGCCTAGTATAGACACTTCTACACTAACATACTAGAACAAGTATGTTGAGAACTTTAAGAGTAGGTATTGTCTGACCTTAAATTGCTCAAAAGTTAATTTGGGAATAACTTTTGGATCCCCTCCACTATCAACACCGTAGGTATTGTCTGGGAAAAGAGCCTGCACAGAAGTTGTGAGTGACAGTTATTAAGGGTAAGATAATGTTTAGTGGAGGCATGTGCATAAACAAATAGCAATTAGTGAACTAAATATCATATTAACAGCATTTGAATAAATGCATTCACAAAATTGTACTCATGAATGATTGTAGACAGACATGAAGGAATGTCCAAGTAGTCAACACTTTGCATACAGAAATGATTAAAATCAAAACAATTAGAGATGGGGGAACTAGCCTGCTGAGCAGCACGCCCTAAAATATTATCAGGTTGGGAATAGACACCCTTCATCTCATTAAAAACAACACCTGAAATAAAGGGAAAATAAATTCATTAAAGATGAAGATGCTGCATGCAGAAGGAGCAAATAATACTGCCTAACAAGTAGCTGGATGTATTTCTTAAAATGTGCAACCTTTATAAGATATTTCTTCTGAAGGATCATTGAGCTCAAAATGCCAACCCTCCTGTTGAAAAGTCTGGTAATCCTCCACACATTTGGGGAAGAATACAGCATCCAGGTATACATCAACCAAGTTATAGAAATCCTATTTTGGAAAACAAGGTTCAAGAGTTAAAATCTATACAAAATCCAAAAAGAGAACTACTCTATTTACCCAAAGTTGCATATTGTACATTTATTATTTCCTCTTACCTTTGTATTCGTGGAAGCAACTGGGTAGCAAGTCCTGTCAGGATATGTGAATGCATTCAGAAAAGTATGCAAACTTCCTTTCAATAACTCAACAAACGGTTCTTTCAATGGGTACTTTCTTGACCCACATAATACACTGTGTTCCAATATGTGCGGTATCCCAGTTGAATCCTTCCTGCATTACACCATTAGCCACGATCAGTAGCTTGCACATCCGCTAAAATAGTCACTAGTCAGCTCGTGGTGCTTGTTACAAAATCTGACAAGTTTAACATGTTCCCAGGTCGTCTCTCAAGGAACTATTTTTCAATAATAACCAAACCGAGATGAGCATAAAACACTTCCTTTTCTTTTTCACAAGGCTTTTAATTTTCAAATACAAAACACTCCATAGCCGTTTTCTTTCAAAAACTCAATACTTGGACAATCATAATAAATTCAATTTTTTCAACAGTATCCACACTCTTCTACTGTAAACCTCCACAACTGAGTCCAAGTTACACTAAATTAAGCTTTAAAACAACGAAAAAGAATGCTAAATGCTATAAAATTAACTATCTCAGAAAATTCAAGATTTCGATATAATATCCAGTTTTCTTCATCTAAATTACGGAATAAACCATTTATAGCGCATCCACTTGGCATCAAATTAAAACAAGGGATAATACTAATGCTGATACTAAGAACTTACGGCGGAGTGCGAAAAACAATGCCGAAAACTTTATTCTCATCATCATTAGAAACAGACATGACTTCAGCTCCAGTTTTTTTATGCTTGAATAACACAGCTTTTGATTTACACTCTCCAATAAACTCCCCCGATACTTTCTCAAATCCATACTTCTCCGCAACCTCGTCAGGCACGGTGCTAGCATCTGCAGCCACACATAAAATCAAAACTCAGTTGTTCATTTTTCTGATTTCAAATTGAAAAATGAAATACACTTTACCTAGAGAGTACGGCGTAGCGATGGCGTGAGGAGAGAGAGTAGAGAAGTGGAGTTTGTTGAAGTGAAAAGAGGGGGATGAAGAGGATGACGTGGCAGAGGGAGGGATGAGTTTGCGGCGGCGGGGTAGGGAGCGAGAAGTGAGCGGGTTAATCGAACGGTGGGGATTAAGAGGGGTGAGAGAGGAGGAGGATATGGATGAAGATGAGAGAAGGCGAAAGAAGTTATGAGGAGAGTAGTGGCGAGGGTTGAAGATTAGTTTGTTGGAGGAGCGCAGGAGAACTGCTGTCTCCATTTTTGTGGAGATAGAGGCCAAGACAGAGGTGGGTTTTGTTTCTTGTTTTGAAGGGGTCTATCGGGGGAAGGAGGGAGGGAAAATATCAAGCGGTGAAGAATGGGAAGGATGTGACTTTTGGAGTGTCGTTTGGGGCTTTTTTCTTGATCATAAAAAATAATAAAAATAAAAATAATTGATAAAATCATCTTCTTATTTATTTCTTTCACTTCATGCAGTTGACATGGAAACATTTTGCTACCATGTAACGTTGTCTTTAAGCACTACGGAATGGATTGTTTAGAGGAGGTTTGTTTCTCATATTTTTAAAGTATTTTTGAAAAAAATAGGAAAATTTTTTTCAAAATATTTTATTTTAATTTTATATTATTTTGATGCGAGATCAAAAATAATTTTAAAAAAATAAAAAAAATATTATTTTAATATATTTTTAAACAAAAAACACTTTCAAAAACATCCTCTATCACACACTCCAAGCAATCACTAGCTTGACGAGTGAAGAAGCATGTATCGCTCCTTCAATGACGTGTCTTCTTGGATTTTATCCAAGCAAACTTCTAACCATTGTCTTTTTTTTTTAATTAACAAAAATGATTGATGTACCTATGGTAAAAGTTTATACGAAAAAGGATCCACTTGATCTCGTGTTATCACCGCATGTCACGAAAAATCAGGATCATCCAGTCATTCTATCCATCATGGCCAGACCTTTCATGCATTCTGAGTTGTATTTGTTGAAGTGTCAACTGAAGATCAAATTGTTAACAGATATATGCAAGTTAGTTAGAGTTAGTTGAGAATATTAGAAATATGTTAGTATTATAATAGATTCATGTATAAATAGTTCCTAATTCTATAATACAAAGACGTAATAAGAGAGATTTCCATTTACCCAATATTTCTTCTTAATCTTCAACTTAATCTTCTTCATGTGCTTCACCTTCTTTCCTGATTTACACCTTCTATACCAAACTTTTTCCTGATAAATGGTATCAGAGCCTGTCACTAAAAATAACTAAAGAAAGTGTCAAGAAACTGCAGTGTGATCAAGAAAGAAAGCAAGAAGAATTGTAACAAAGAAAGGCAAGCTGAAAGATTAACATAATAGAATCAATTCCACGGTTTAACGAAAGTCATATTTAACAAAAGTCATATAATCTTGTGATCTCTTTCTAAAATAATTATTTGGTGTCATTGATGCAATCATAATCTTAACTTGTGTTTTAAATGCATAAGCATACATGTTTTGTAAAATTCTCTATTCTCCACCTATGTTTCCATACACTAAAAGAACATTTTATGACATTATATAATGATGAGTGTGCACGATTAATTTTTTTTCATGACCACTTGGTTCTCCACAACGCCTAAAATCTTGTAAATGATACCTCTTACCTTTATAGGGACCTAAATACTCATACTCATTGTGATATCTGTCAACAACTAAAAGTATTTGTCTGTATACAAGAGCAAGACGCTCACCTTTCATTACATTAGTAAATAAAAAAGAATAATATTAAACTTAGATAATCAACTCTTAATTTATATCAAATCACAACCTTTTGGTGGTTAAGAAAATTTTATATTATGTGTGGCGCAAAAAAAGTATGTGTGTCACGTGCACTGTATTCCCATTATGCCCATACAAATGTGAATTGCTTGTCAAAACTATAAGCAACCATAAGATTTTGGGTTTGTACACCTTTTCTTCTAATAAATGGAATTTGATTATTAAATTATATGCAGGCATGAACATGTGTTCCATCAACTGTACCAACATAATTATACATGAAAAAAAAGTTAACATCGTAATTAATTATAAACATTAATAAAAACAAATTATATTCATTAAAAACACATTTTACCTTGAAATGTGGAATATATCTTAGATTCATGCAATGTTTGTAAATTATGAATTTATTGGTTTTATGACTTCTACAACAAACAAACATATTGTTTTAAGAACTTTATATACTAATAATTTTACCTGAGTGTTGGAATCTCTCTTGCACTTCCTTATTTAACGCCACTATTGTTATTGTATATAAAAACATTGTCATCTTTTCAATAATGTTTATACATCTTGAAGCTTTCAATCAATAATGTGTTTCTAAATCATTACACAAACTCAATAAAGTGATTATGTTCATCCTAAGCATGCTAACACATCATTTTCAATTACCTCTTAATACTTTGTTCAACCAGCACATTGTCATATTGTATGAAACCATATATGGTTCTTTATGTATATAACTAATATAATATTTATTTATAGCATCGGTTGTGCATATAATTAATTTCTCTGTATCGAATTGTCTCCTTAAAAAAATCATCTTCCTCATCATTTTCATTGTCATCATCATTATTGTCATTATCGTCATTATAGTTGTTGTCATCATTTTCATCATCATCACCCCATCATCACCATTCCTTATGGGAAAATAGATGTTGATACTACCTCATTGTGCAATGTTTATAGGGAAGATTATAACTAAAAATACTTACAATAATGACTATGGTAATGCATTTATTGCCATTATAATTAATCCTCAAAATGTGTTACAATACAAATTGCTTTGAAAATAAATAACACGCCACCTAAATAACCTATACAACTTGTCACCTAAAAAATTAAAAACTCATAGATATCAGTTATTAAAATCAAAACATAAATTAAAATTTGACATTAAAATATTATTGTCATATTTTCTTAGTAAGTTTGCATTAAGAATGGACTAATATGATTTTCCTGTTGATATAAATAGTTCTAATCATTATGTAATAAAATTATGTCTCTTATTTATCTTTCTTTATGTTTTATTTTTTAGGAGGGTTTTGCATGTAGGTTGGTTGTTGAACAATCATTATTTTTCTGAAGTTGTAATATTGTTTACTCATTAGTTTACAAGAAATAACTTTGTTAGCAATCATAATTGCCTTCACACATAAGTTAATGTAAAAATAGCTACTACATCCATGCATTAACCCAAATATAAAAAACACAACGCAACTTTATACAAAACAAAACCTAAGTAACATAAGCTAATCAAACAAACAAAACTCCATCTCACATAAGGTTATGCAAAAGCGATCAATATCTCAAAAGTACAAAATAAGAACCTTCATGAACATGTTTCGATCGAATAATTAATTAAACCAATTATTAACTTGAACAAACATGTTTCTACTACATGCTTCTAATATTGTTTGTTTAAGTCTAACAATCATGACCATGCACACATATATCATTAGCAGCGATAATTAATAAAAAAATGTTAATTAGAACAAATTTTGGTGGGATAGAAAAAACTAGCTATTTATATTGAAACCACCTCTAATTTAAAACCCCTGTTGGTTTTGATTTCGGTTAAAAACACATAAAATTGGATTTTATTTATGCAAAAAATTTTGGAAGCACCGTTAATAAAATATTATTAGCAATCTAAATTAAAATATCATTTGATTTGATGAATGTTGAAGAAAGGGTGAGGAGATATGATATTACAAATAAAAAAACAAAGTCAAACCATTCCATTTCTGATTCACTAGATCGTACCTCGTTTACAACAAATATACCAATCTTTTTCTGTGAAAATCTTAGAATAAAAAAATGGGTGCAAACAAAAAAGATATTGAGAGGAGAGAATAGGGGTTGGAGAGAGATCAACAATTTATTTTTATTTTAAAAAAAATAATTGCTCTAGGGGTTTCACTATAAACTGAAATCATCGGGCTCACCCCTCATACTATTGGAGATAGAAAGAGAGTGAAACAAAACTAGAGAGAAATGGATGATGATGAGATCTGCGGGTTGTTTTGGAATTTGATACAATGATTAATTATTTGTTATTTTTTGTTGTTGTTTGTTTTGTTGGTGGAGAGGGGAGAGAGAGCATAAAAGTAGTTGTAAAAGCTTATGAAAAAGTAAGGTTTAACCTCAATTTCTCATGTGTCTCATAATTACAAATTATTAGGTTCAACCCTAACCAAACATTAAAAATTTGTATTTCATCCAAACTCAGCAACACCTGCAAAACCAAACATCCACTTAATATATGTTTGGGAATGCGATAAATGTTATTTTTAAAAGTGTTTTTTGTTATGAAATATATCAAAATAACGATTTTTTATTTTTAAAAATTATTTTTCATACTAGCATATCAAAATGATATAAAAACATAAAAAAATTTCATTTTAGGCAAAAAATAAAAATAAAACTTTTAATTTTTTCAAAAATATTTTTAAAATGAATTATCAAACATGCTCCAAGAGCGTATATACCCCAGTAAAATCGATAAATAAGTTCTTAGGAAAAAAATGTTATGAATCCAAATGAAAATTCTTGGTGAATTAATTTAAATCTCCAATGAAATAAAATAATAAAATGATATGTGAAATTTCAGTTAGTGATAAATCATGTAAACTTCCATCCAGATAGAATAATTAATTAAAGGAAAAATTATAAAAACTAAGGTGAAAATGTTTAGAAAATAATAATAATAGAGTGGAATTTTGAATAAATGTCACGTGCCCACGTGACACGAGGAGTCATGGCATCACAGGGGATGGTCTCACGTATCGCGTGTTAGGTAGTCAGCTGTCATTTGCAAGGCGTGGCCTCGTTAGGTAGCAGCCTAGTCTAGTCGTGTCAGGAGTCAAGTCAACCGCAGCTCAGTCAAGTCAAGCACGACAAGATGCCAGCTCAGCTAGTTCGGTTGGACTGGTTGGTTGGGCAACTGTTTGGTTATTTAATTTAGTTACCATAACTATGGTCTTTAGCTTTTAGTTAGTCTTTTAGTTATATTTAAATTAATAGCCACGTGTCAGGCCAGAAAACATATAAAGATAAGTTTAGCTAATTAGATAAAAATTATCTTAGTGGTATTTCATTCAATTGTTGCTTTAATTAGTATTTAAACTAGCGTGATCAATAAAAGAGCACTGAACAATTTTCTAGAAATTAGTATTTGGAGGTTGTGGATTCCTCGAAAATCCATAAATAATTCTAAATTACTCTGAGCAGGAAGTAGGAACATAACATTGGTATTAGAGCCAACGATCCATCGCTGAGGGAGCAGGAACAATGTACTCCTAACTTGCCGAAACTTTGGCAGCTGTAAAACAAAACCAAGATCAGTCTCAACGGAATCATCATGCCCTGCAACAGATGGTGCAAGGGCTGGCACAGAAGCTAGAAGTAGTGGCCTCACATGTGGAGGCGCTGGTGCAGTTAAAGGCCGCCCAAAACATAGGCAAACCAGGAGGGTCTGCACAACCAATTACGAATCCCCTATATAAGGACAATGTAGGTATTCAGACTAGAGCCGTAAGACTAGACTTTCCAAGGTTTAATGGGGAGAACCCGAGTGGATGGGTTTATTGGGCCAATCAATTTTTTAACTATCATCAGACTAATCCGCATCACAGAGTTCTAATGACATCTTTCCACATGGAAGGAAATGCTTTAGTATGGTTTTAGGACATTGAGGTTGTCGGGGGTCTTAACAACTGGGAGGGGTTTATTCGGTCTCTACAAACTCAATTTGGGACATCACCTTATGATGACCCCATAAAGGCCCTAATTCATTTGAAACAAACTAAAATAGTGGATGAATATAAGGGCCATTTTGAGATGGTTTCTAACTATCTAAGAGGGCTAGCTGAGTCATAAAAACTCAGTTGCTTCCTCAGCGGGTTGAGAGAAGATATCTGTTTCATGGTGTGTATGCTCAATCCTGCTAACCTATATATGGCCTTGGGATTGGCCAAAATGCAGGAGGAGAACGTAGCTGCCCTCTAAAGGACGACCAAAGTGGGATCTATTTTTCCACGAATTACTAATAGGCCAATACAACCACCTGAGAGGAGGGCAATGGTGCTCGTCCAAAGGTTGACACCAGGTCAGATGAAGGAACGACGGGATAAGGGCCTTTGTTACAATTGTGATGACAAATGGGGCCCAAGCCATAAGTGAAAAACGACTTGATTGTTTCTAATGGATAGTGAGGACTAGGAGAGTGATGAGGTGTTCACTACAGGCAATTCTGGCGAGTCAGAAGGCGACCACAATGAAGGTAGATTCAGAGAAGAGGCTGACCTCGAGATCTCTATCCATGCCTTATATGGGTCACCCAACCCAAAAACCATGAGAATTGTAGGGCACATTGGGAGGTGGGCAGTGGTCATTTTGATAGATATCGGGAGCACCCATAATTTCATTGATCTGTCAATCGTACAGGGTGCTCATCTATCCTATGACAATCGAGAGCGCCTGAAGGTTAAGGTGGCAAACGGGCAAGCAATAGAATGCGAAGGAAAAAAATACAATAGTTCCATTACAGATGCAGGGTAATGTGTACTCCGTTGATTTTTTCATTTTAACATTAGGTGGATGCCATGTTGTTTTAGGAGTGCAATGGTTGAGGAGCCTAGGGGCCATTCTGTAGATTTTTCCCAGTTATACATGGAGTTCTTCATTAGGGGGACACAATGCAAGTTACAAGGTATGTCATCGACTGACAATTCTTTGATGAAGGGAGAAAAATTTGGTAAAGTCTATAGGAAATTTAAAAATAGTTTATTTATTCAGTTGATTGATGTTGAAACTCCTAAGTTGTGGTTCATAAATCATCCTACCGAACCACTAATTACAGACCTATTACAGCAGTATTCTGAAGTGTTTGATGAACCTAAACAATTACCCCCAACCCAGACCCATGATCACCACATTGTGTTACAAACAAAATCAAATTCAATCCGTGTAGGTCCTTATAAGTATCCATATTTCCAGAAAACAGAGATTGAAAAAATAGTTAGAGAGATGTTACAGTCAAGAATTGTGAGACTCGGCCAAAGTCCTTTTTCGTCCTCAGTTTTATTAGTTAGGAAGCAAGATGACAGTTGGAGACTCTTAACAAAGAGACTATTAAAGTTAAATTTCTTATACCTATTATGGATGAGTTACTGGATGAATTACACGGTGCAACAATCTTTAGTAAATTGGACCTATGGTCAGGTTACGATCAAATTAGGGTTCACCCGGAGGATGTACCCAAAACAGCTTTTCCGGACACATGAAGACCATTATGAATTTCTAGTTATGCCTTTTGGCCTTACCTTGTTATATTTCTAATCCAAAAAGGAAACATGTGTATTCCCTTGTTCAGCTTGTGTTCCAGTAATTTTTTCCAGTTCATTTACCTGGCATATAATCCTACAAACTTTAATTATCATCTGTACCCTTCAAACTCTATCAGATTTGAGATTGGAATAACTTAATTTGGCTCTGCTAATGTAACTTCTAGTGGTATCATCTCCGAGCATTGTAGGCTCTTACATATCAGTCATATGCAATTATCTTCCATGATAGGATAGCACGCCAAGTCTTAAATAAATTGAGAGTACAAAAAGGGAAAAAGCAGAAGAATGAGGCATCTGAAATGAAGAGAGAGGGGCATGCGGCATTGGTCATACTGGTCAGTTCCTCTCATTCTGAATGCTTGCATGCTTAGTCAAGGAAAATGTTGTCATACAATAGTCGATGTTCTTCTTGTTCTTTGATATTTGATCAAACATTGTTGTTTAAAATTATTATGATTTGTTACTTCTGTTAACAGTTTAGCAGAAGGTTTACGATAGAATTAAAGTTTCTTTTTATTTGTACATTCTCTATTGCACGCACAGACCAAAAATTGTGCAGAACGGTTCTTCATGAATTATGGAAAGTGAAAACTTTGAACTCATAGTGATTATATTGGCTTTACTATTGATTTGTCCCTGAGAAACTGCTTTCTTTAGATAATGAAGAACTAAAATAATATATTCATAACCTAAAAGAATCATCTTGTGGCATTACTACCAATGTCTATTTTTATTTTTACTTTATTTTATTTATAAGATCTCACCATGACACATGAAAATCAAGTTCTATTTGTTGACCACCAGGGTAGTGGGGGTACTCTCTGGTCATTCCACCACAGTAATATGTCAGGCCATTGTTATTTCTGACCTGGTTTACTTCCCTTGATTATCATCTCTGTAGAAACATAAATATGAGGTGCATCAAAGGGAACCGTTTGTAAGCCAATTGTGGATTCTGGCATGGTTTAATTTAAATTTTTAATTTAGAGGTGACATTCTGGAATTTCTTTAAGTGTATCTCAAGTGAAGCTATATCTAAAAGAAGAGTCATCTCATGAACTTGAGAAATGATGGCCTCTATCAAATTGCGAACTGTTTAAGTTCTTGACCTTATGTTTTTTTGGACTTCGTAGTTTTTGTTAGCATGTTTCCTATTTTATTCCTTTCTTTCTATCACTAGCATTGAGCCTTTCTTTGTTTTTATCATCACCCAATTAGAATGCAAGGAAAGAGCTTGTGATAAATACGTAAAGCCAAAAGAGCTAGCCATTCCCTTCTTCCAACATGGAGTGGGGTTCAGGAATAGGACTTGGCCTGCCATCTTGATAGAAAAAATCGGATTTCATTTCGAGTTTTGCTCTTGGTTTTCAAAGTCTTGTTTTTTATTCGTTCCAGATCACTTGTCAAGGTCAAAAGGCAGCGTTATTTCCTCTCTTTTACCGACTACAAGCTTCTGTTGATGACAGGCACTTTATCTCTAAGAAATAAAATAAAAAATGAAAGAGAACTTGGAGAAGGCATTATGCTGCGAACCTGTATCCACAAATGAAGAAGAAAGGCTAATTAAGTAATCATTTGAATTTGAAAGATAGCCCTAAAGCAATTTAGTTTTTGTGACCAGTCCTCTTTTTTAGCAATCAAACACTGGATCGTGACCTCCAGTTTCTCTTCTATCTCTGAAAGTCTTGAGAACATTTTGTTGCATGTATTGAAGACAATAGCTTGGGGTGAATCATTTTGAATTTTTAATTCATGTTAACTTTAGGAGATATCTTGTGACATATTGCACATGCTTGTTGAAGTAATTTCCTCACCAGCTAAACACTCTGCTAGTATTTCCCACCCCTGGACTCTCTGCTAATTACTTCTAATAAGTGTGAATAATCTGAGTATTATGACTAACTTTATTGAATGATCAAATAGGCTTATATAGCCTTTACAGAAAGCAAGCCACACACGTGTAACATAGACACTGTGGCAATTAACAAATTCATAACAAAGATAACAGAAACAACAAAGAAAGTAACAGAATCCTTTTAACAAATTCTCAACAAATTCTCAACAATCCCTCCCTTAAACTAGATTGTTCATACAACTAGTTTAACTCAGGTACTTTGCAGACTCCCAACTCACTTCTTAATTTCTGAAATGATTCTAGCTTAAGAGGTTTAGTTAACACATCTGCTACCTGCTCATTAGTTCCACAATACTTCAGCTGAATAACTCCTTCTTTGGCCAATTCTCGCAAGAAATGAAAACGCACATCTATGTGCTTACTTCTACCATGCATCACGGGATTTTTTGATAGCTTTATTGTTGAGCTATTGTCACAGAATATGGTAGTGTTGTCACTGCCTTCATAGCCCAGTTTTTCAAGAACCTTCTTCATCCACACTGCCTGACATGCACATGCAGCAGCAGCCACAAATTCTGCCTCAGTTGTGCTAAGTGTAACAATTGGCTGTTTTCGAGATGACCATGCCACTGCTCCTGAGCTCAGAATAAAGGAATATCCTGATGTGCTCTTTCTATCCTCCATGCAGCCTGCGTAGTCACTGTCTGAGAAGCCAATCAACTCTTTGTTTCCTCCCTTCCTGTAAAGAATCCCAAAGTCAGTTGTTCCTTGTAAATAGCGCAAAATTCTTTTGGCAGCCATGAGATGCAACTCAGTAGGCCTGGACATATATCTGCTTGTCAAACTAACAGAGAACATAATATCTGGTCGAGTGGCAGTTAGGTACATCATGTTCCCTATCAATTGCTTGTATGCAGTGTCATCCACTTCTACCCCATTTTCATCTTTGAACATTTTGAAACCAGGGATGATTGGGTTCTGAACTTCATTGCAATTTTCCATCCCAAACCTTTTCAACACTTCCATTGCATACTTCCTCTGATTTATAAAGATTCCATCATCAAATTGTATCACTTCAATGCCAAGAAAATACTTCATTTTGCCCAAATCTGACATGTCAAATTCCTTCATCATTGAACTTTTGAATTCACTCATCATAAGCTCATCATCTCCTGTGTAGATTAGGTCATCTACATATATACTTACAATCAACCTTTTACCTAGATTGTTTCTTTTGATGAAAAGTGTATGTTCACTCTCACACCTTCCAAATCCCTCCTTTACGAAATATGATTCAATTCGGCTAAACCAAGCCCTAGGAGCTTGCTTGAGACCATACAAAGCTTTGTTGAGTTTATAAACCTTATGAATATCATCCTTCACTTCATATCCCTTAGGTTGTTCAACAAAGACATCTTCCGTCAATTCTCCATGAAGAAATGCAGATTTCACATCAAGTTGGAAGATATTCCAACCCTTTTGAGCAGCATATGCAAGAATCATCCTAACCGTATCCATTCGAGCCACAGGTGCAAACACTTCCTCATAATCAACCCCATATTCTTGTGCATAACCCTTTGCAACTAGACGAGCTTTGTATTTTTCAACCTCCCCAAGCTCATTCAGCTTTGTTTTGTATAACCATTTAAGTCCAATTCTTTTAGCTCCTTTTGGTAAATCTGTGAGTGACCATGTTTTGTTCCTTTCAATTGACTTCATCTCCTCATCCATGGCTTGCCTCCATTTGTCAGTTTTCTTTGCATCCTCATAGCAAATTGGATCAGTACTGATCATTAGGGCCAAGTTAATATTAATGTCTTCATCAGACAACTCAAGCCCTTCACCAGTTTCATAATCTTTCAGCCATAATGGAGTTTTTCTAGTCCTTCCTTCCCCCGAACTAGATAATCCCCTGTTTCTATGTGTTGACTGTAACAAATCAGAAATGGAATTCGGCACCATCTCCTCACTGCCATTTTCATTACTGCACATTATCCCACTGTCAACACCAATTTCATTTGCATTTTCATTCCCACTACTAACACCAATTTCATTTGCATTTTCATTCCCACTACTGTCAACTCTCCCACTGTCAACACAAATTTCATTTGCATTTTCATTCCCACTACTAATGGCAGAATTGCCTAACTCACACTCTTCATCTTCCATATCTCCCCACTCTAAGTCCAGCAAAATTTGACTTTCTAGGCTTTTATCCCATTCCCACTTCTTATCCTCCTCAAACACAACATCTCGGCTAACAACAACTCTTTTAGATATAGGATCATATAACCTATAACCCTTAGATTCCTCACTCACACCTAGCAAAATGCAACTGTGACTCTTAAATTCCAATTTTGTTCTTCTAGCCTCAGGGATGTGCACATGTGCCACACTCCCAAACACTCTAAAATGTTCTACTGAAGGTTTAACTCCAGTCCATGCCTCCTCAGGAGTCATGTCTTTTACTGATATTGTGGGACATCTATTCAACACATAAATTGTCCAATTCACAGCCTCAGCCCAAAAACTCTTAGGCATCCCTTTTTCAGACAATAAACATCTCACCATGTTCATAACGGTTCTATTTTTCCTTTCCGCAACACCATTTTGTTGCGGTGTATAGGCAGTGGTTAGTTGCCTTTTTATCCCATGCTTTCTACAGAAATCATTGAACTCTCCTGACACAAATTCTCCACCCCTATCTGTCCTCAAGCACTTAATGCCTAACCCAGTTTCTTTTTCTACACAATTCTTAAAGACTTTGAAAGAAGCAAAAACATCTGATTTTTCAACAAGTAAATATACCCATGCTTTTCTACTAAAGTCATCAATGAAGCAGATGACATACCTTTTATGGCTGCTGGATGTTGGAGATATTGGTCCACATATGTCAGTATGCACCAGAGCTAACTTCTCAGTTGCTCTCCATGTACTGCTTTTGGGAATGGAATCTTGAAATTGTTTGCCCTTCAAGCAGTCTGTGCAAACAGTGCTTGGTTCTGGAAAATTTGGCAAGCCTCTGACCATGTCTTTGTGTTGCAGAGTCTTGAGGCCTTTGTAATTCAGGTGGCCAAATCTTCGATGCCACAAGTGACCCAAGTCTGAGGTGGATGTTTGAAGACACAGTTCCTTCTTCGAGTGTGACTCAGTATTTTGAGCTTTTGATAACAGTACAAACATTCTGTTTGTGGTCATATCATTTTGAATGATCAATCCTCTTGAAGGATGGTAAATTCTGTATTTGTTGTCTTGAATTAGAATGGCCAAGCCTTTCTCCTGTAGCTGGCTATACTTAGGAGGTGATTCTTCAATTCTGGGACATAAAACACATCAGCCACTGTGATTTTCAGGCCATCAATGCACAGCTTCACAGTGCCCTTCCCAGCCACATTCATCTTCATGTAGTTGCCTAACTTGACAATCTACTTGAATTCAATATCTAGCTCATTAAACAACAATTGATCCCCACACATGTGGTTGTTGCATCCTGAGTCCAAAAACCACACTTCATTTCTATCAGCTCCATGCTCTTCTACATAGGCCATACGAAGCATCTCTTCCATGTCATCCAGTTCTGCGTAATTAGCATGCTTGTCCCACTGTGGACACTCATACTGATAGTGTCCCAATTGATGGCACTTAAAACACTCAATGATGGATTTGTTGAACTGTTGACGACCTCTTCCTCTGCCTCTTCCTCCCCTAAGAACAGCTCTGCCACGTCCTCTTCCATAGAACCTCTCCTCATGAGTTATTCTAAGAGCATGTTCTTCTCCTCGATTCTTATGGAATTTCTGCTCATGCACGATGAGTGAACTCTGTAGTTCATCAATTGTAAGAGAATCAGTGTCCTTGGACTCTTCAATTGAGACAACTATATAGTTGAATTTCTCAGTTAGGGTTCTGAGAATTTTTTCCACAATTGTGACTTCTTTCAATTGTTCTCCATTGCTCCTCATCTTGTTGGCAACACCCATAACTCGAGCAAAATAATCCGTGACTGTCTCACTCATCCTCATCTCCAGAATTTCAAAATCTCTCCTCAATGCTTGTAAAATTGAGCGTTTAACTCTAGCATTACCTTCAAATTTTTTCTTCATTGAGTCCCATATCTGCTTTGAGGTGTTTTTCTTCAGGATTTGCTCAAGAATTGTTCTGTCAATAGCCTGAAACAGATAATTCTTCACCTTGAGGTCTTTGATTATCAGCTCTTCCAGTTGTTTTTGTTGAGTCTCACTCGACCCAGCTGCTGCCTTCACTTCCTCATATCCCGTCTCCACCAGACTCCAATATCCTTTGGATCTTAGGAGATTTTCCATAAGCATACTCCAATGGTCATAGTGACCATCGAAGCGTGGGATCGCAGGTTGTACATAGTTCTTTTCTTCACTCATTCTCTCGTGTTCTTGAGTCACTCAAGAAAACTGCAGTTTTCTCTCTCAGATTTCCCACCCAACGGCTCTGATACCACTTGTTGAAGTAATTTCCTCACCAGCTAAACACTCTGCTAGTATTTCCCACCCCTGGACTCTCTGCTAATTACTTCTAATAAGTGTGAATAATCTGAGTATTATGACTAACTTTATTGAATGATCAAATAGGCTTATATAGCCTTTACAGAAAGCAAGCCACACACGTGTAACATAGACACTGTGGCAATTAACAAATTCATAACAAAGATAACAGAAACAACAAAGAAAGTAACAGAATCCTTTTAACAAATTCTCAACAAATTCTCAACACTGGCTAGAATCTATTTGTTCAAAATGGAAACAACAGGAAATTTCATGTTGGTTGCAGTTGAAATCACTGGATGCTCTTGGACTTGCGGAGACTGCAAAACAAGAGTCACAGGTCAGTCCTAAGAATTTCCATTTGTTAATCATGAAATTTGAAATTTCTCCTTCATTTTTACTTCGGACACTACTAGAAAAGGGGTGTGTTTGCAACGGATTTTTGCAACGGCAAAAATCCGTTGCAAAGTTGTCCGTTGCAAATTTACTTTGCAACAGCGAATCCGTTGCTAAACCAATTCCAGAAAAAAAAAAAAAAACATGGTTTGCAACGGACACTTTTGCAACGGATTTTGCGACGGATTATCCGTTGCAAAATTGTTCGTTGCAAATTAAATTTGCAACGGCGAATCCGTTGCAAATGAAAAGTAATTAAAACTAAAACTATTATTATTATTATTATTATTATTATTATTATTATTATTGCATCAATAATGAAAAAAAAACAAAATTAAATCAAAGAATAAAAAAGCCTAAAAACTATAACAAAAGAGCAAACAAAATCAATGAAAAAAAAATATTAGCTGGAAAAAAATTATTTGACTTGAAAATAAAAATAAAAACTAAAAGAAAGAACAAAGAGAAAAATATAAGAAATATCAATTTTCAAATGATCATAAACACAAACTAAAATCTAAGAACAAAATTTTTCAAAAAGTTACCACCTTAACAAATAAGAAAATAATAAAAATTAAAAATCAAAACTAAGAGCACACATATATAAATATAGACAAAAATAAGGTGTGCGTCAGGTTGAATATTGTTGGCGGGCGTGTCAGATGCGTACATAGTATTCGCAGAAAAGAATAATAAAAAATGATAAATTAACATAGCACCCCTACATTCAACTCTTCAATTTTGTCTTATCATGGGTAAAAGAGTTATTTTACCGTGCAATAGTATGTGAAATCACTGTGACACCTCCTCTGTTAACTCTTAGTTTTTATCTTATATCAGGATAGAATAGTTATTTTACTATAAAAATATAAAAAAATCTCAAAAAAATTATATATTTCAATATAAAACATCAAAAAATTACTAAAAAAATGCAAGAAACAATTTCGAAGCATAAAATCAAATAATTCATCACCAGCGCACGCACGTGTGCGTGCTCTGTCAGATTCTAAGCAATATATCTAACTTAAAACTTATGAGGACCAGCCACAAAAACATGTTTTCATTTTCATTTCAAAACCTTTAATTATGGATAATCCGACCCAATCCGAACTCTCTAACCCAACTTCACCTCCTTCAACTACTCTGAATCTGACTCAACCTCTTTGTAAGAGCAAGTTCAATGGCAAGATCCATTTTGAAGATTCAAATCTTGAAAATGGCTCTTTCAATAATGTATATTTGATTTTTTTATTGATATGTACTCCAATGGTAAAAGATATTTTGAAGAGTTATTTTTTATATTATTTAAAATATAATGCAATTATTTTGAATTTAGTTTAATTATGCAATTAATTGGAGTAAATTATACAATTAAATAATTGCTTTTGAAAAACCTTCCAAAATAAAATTATTTTTTTAATCATGTTTAAATTAAAAAAATAAATTTAAATATAATTAAAAGATCCGGAATATTTGAAATTTGAAATTTAAGCTACTTATTGTATGTTTTTAAAGTAATTTGTATGTTTTTTTTTTATGGTTGTTGTATTTGAAGTTAATTAATGTTACTTATTGTCTTTGAGTGCTAGAAAAACTTAAGAAAATAAAATGAACACATTAATAAATAACCAATATGTTCAAACATAATTAATTAAAATACATTCCATTACAAATAATTTAATCAAATTAATACTCCTATTTTTTTATGTTAACTATTATTATAATAATAATAATTATAATTTAATAATTATTAATAATAATTAATAATTAATATAATTAACTATTTTATAATAATTAATAATTATTATTATAATTAAAACCCACCCCACCCGTCCGTTCCCTCATCTCAAAGTTAAAAGTTAAAAAACCCTAGCTACTACCCCATTCTTTTCTTCTCCCCTTGGCCGCCCCCTCACTCCTCTCGATTCTTCTCTTCCTCTCTCGTTCGTCTGCGTCATTTATGCTCATTTACTCATCAGATCATGTAATCAAAACAAACACAACTAGTTGATCTCCATCTCTTGTTCCCGATCTCCACCTCGCCGGCGTCGAGCTTCAGTGACCCAACAGACCCATCACCACCACAACGAAGATCTGCTTCCTCTGGTGCACGGTACGGTCAGTATTTCCATGTTGCTCGCATTTCATTTCCTGCATTTTATGAACAAGCCAGCTTGTTTCAGTTTCTTGCACACCAAAACGATTTGTTGTTCTGTTAATTTCAGAGGCCTAGGGTTTCTGATTTTTTTATTTGTATGCAATTTTGAAGGTGGAAGAGTGAATGAAGTTTCAGTAATTAGGGTTTATGGCTCTACACCTGCTGGTCAGAAAACTTGTTTGCATGTTCATCGCGTAAGATTTTATTAATTACTTTTCCTGTAATTAATTTGATAATTAACTTCTGAAACAGGCAAAAATTAAGGATTTTGAATTTGACTATTGTGTAAAAGTTTAAGCCTTTTGGACTGATTTTTTTTATGATGACTTTGAGCTAATTAGTTTATTGAATTTTTATAGGCTTTTCCATATTTATATGTACCCTGTTCGGATATTCCAATTAATAGAAATCCGGAAGGTATGATTTACGGTAGGAGTATTTTTTTTTGTGCATTACAATAAGTGTGTAAGTGATTCTTGAAGATGTTGAATTGATGCAGGTGATGCTTACACACACGCTATTTCGCTTGCTCTTGAGAAAGCATTGAAGGTAATATGTTTGATGCACGAGGATCCCTGCCTCTTCCCTGGTCTGTCAGAATGAAAATTTTGCCTCATTTTTGTCCTATTGTACTTCTTTTAGAATATGCTTTCTTAGAATCATCATCCTTTTGTTCTGCATAATGAATGAATAAAAAAAGAAAACCCATATCTTCTATGGTTCTATTGATAGATTCCCTTGTCTCCTTGATTTTCAGGCAAGTGTGCATACTCTGCAATGTCTTAATTAAATGTTTTTTTGAATCGCTAGTTTCTAATGTAGATAAGGTGAATTGGTTATTGTTTATTACAAAATCCAGTGAGTTTTCATCATTAGGTCAGGCTAAATAAAAACTTTTCAAAATTCTTTCGTCTCCCTTGCACCCACCCTCACAGGTGCACACATGGATGTGGTAGCCCTCCATCATGTGCGATAATTTGCTGTGAGCTTGCAATTAAGCCTTGCATTATTGGAGCTGGGTTCTATGCAAATCCTCTTATACTTATTACACTTGATGTTGTGCCAGGTCATCTCACATCCAAAAGTGATGTCTATAGCTTTGGGGTTGTTTTACTTGAAATGTTGACTGGTCGAAGATCCATGGACAAACACCCGACCAAATGGTGAGCATAATAGGAACTCATTTACTAGTGTCATTGCAAGAATTTGTACCTTCTGCTAACATCCACTTAATTATTTCTAAACCTTCTGCAATTACCAGTTAGTTGAGTGGATTAATTTCAACTAAAATCGTTTCATCTAGTTAGCATCCAATGATCAGCATTGTAGCTGGCAAACATAATATTATGTCCATGAAGACCCGGTAACATTATGAACAACTTTTCATCATAAATGGTGAGAACATGAACATGTCTTTCATTTGAAGGGAGTTCATTACCCATTTAGAAGATGGATTTTGGGTTCATTGAAATATTGCATGTACCATAACCATGAAACAAAGCTTGCCGCATTGAGTATTGCTATGATGGTTTGAGGTAGCACTTAATTTGTGAAGTTCCTTACGGCTAATGGCTGATCATCACTAACTTTTTTTCTCTCTCAACCAGGAAAAGATACGAATTGCTCTTTATGTCAAAAGAGCAGCTCTGCAGTTCCTTGATGGTATATTGCTTGGAGCTACGACTCCCATGTAGACTAAATTTGAGTCTTAAATTAGTTTACATCAAATAAATATTTACCCTTTTCTCTCTTCATTTCTGTTTGACAGCTGGAGCTGCAGCTGAAAATGCTTCTGGTCAATCTGAATACAAGATTTCAGATGAGGTTAAAGAAGCAGGTTTTGGAATTGATCCAGATGAACTTGCATCCATTGTTCGTGAGCATGGTATGAAAGGTTTGAAAAAAAAAATGGTGGAGTTGATGGGATTGCAGAGAAAGTCTCTCTCATTCGAAGAAGGTATTCACACTAGTGATGTATCTACCAGACAAAAGATTTATGGCTGCAACCGTTACACAGAGAAACCTCCTCGAAGCTTTTTAATGTTTGTGTGGGAAGCACTGCAAGACTTGACATTGATTATCCTTATGGTATGTGCTTTGGTCTCTATAGGTGTAGGAATTGCTACTGAAGGGTGGCCAAAGGGCATGTATGATGGATTGGGAATCATACTTAGTGTATTCTTGGTAGTCATGGTTACTGCTGCCAGTGAGGGTGGAGAAGATGAGACCCCACTTCAGGTGAAGTTGAATGGGGTTGCTACTCTTATTGGAAAGATCGGTTTGGCTTTTGCTGTGCTAACATTTTTGGTGTTAACAGTGAGGTTTCTGGTAGTGCAGGATCGATATATTTTTTTAAACACTTCAAAATATGTATTTTTTTTATTCCATGTTGATTTACTTCTACATGTAAATGTAACCGAATCTCTGTTGTATTATAAATTTTAATTTATAAAAATTTTATTTCAACAATATTTAGTTCTCAATATTAATAATATATCAATAATATTTATGAAAATATTTATTTATAATTAATTAAAAAATAAATATATTTCAAAAATTAATTAGCAGTTGCAACGGATTTTCCGTTGCAACTGCTATTGCAACTACTTAATTTGCATCAGCTTCCGTTGCAATTGCAACGGAACGACAACGAAACAGCCGTTGCAATTGCAACGGACCGGCAACGGAACGGCAACGGACCAGCCGTTGCAAAATGTGTGTTTGCAACGGGAGAATTTGCAACGGATTAACCGTTGCAAATTATTTTGCAACGGGTAATCCGTTGCAAGCAAAATTTGCGGCGACTGTTTTCTAACGGATTGTGTCCGTTGCAAATGCCGTTGCTAATTAATATTAGCAACGACTTTCTTTGTTATTTGCAATGGACCAATCCGTTGCAAATCGACCTGTTTTTTAGTAGTGGGAATACAAACTTACACAGATTTGTTGGATATTGATGTGATGTTAAACAGGGTTCTGTTACTTTCTGTTTACATATAAAAGCATAGTAGTTCCATTTCAAAATTTATTTTTAAGTTGCACCTGAAAAGACAACATACAATGAGATGCACAATTATTCTCCGTGTTAGTTTTTGGTAGGGTTCTCCTAAAGTAGAAGCAAGCACGCCAAAACTGCCATCAATGAGTCATGCTATCCTGTGTCAATTTTCTCTCTCTTCCCCCTTGAGTACCCCTTTGCATCCTTCTTTTTTTCCCCATTTCTTTCATATAGTATGGTACATTTACTATCAAAGGTAATATGCATAGATAAAATGCATGAATCGTGAAGTTAAATTACCGGGTTCTATGCTATGAAGTGACAAATAATTCTAAAAAAAGATAAAATAATGTGTCTATATGGATTCATATTGATGTTGTGGTGCGTCCTGTATGCCTTTTTATCTCCATATTTTTAATTTAAAGATCCCAGCTTTCTTCCCTCAATTTCACCCCCAGTGGAAATTGATTTTTGTGTAGATCTCGACTTGAATTTCCTGCAGCATTACTCAAACTCTTGAGCAAAAAAAAAAATGTTCACACTTTAGTACTAAACTAGAAGTGTGTCCTCCAAATTTTAATTTATGGTTTACTTTATGCTATTCATTTTTTCTTAAATGTCATTTCTCCTTACTTGAGAACAAAGAACCAGATTGGTTAAGAGAGTCCGGTTTTTATTATTTTTGTAAGAAAGAATATTTCAATGCTCTTTATAGTCCACCTTTAATCCTTCAGTGATTCTCCACGCATATAGAAAGAGCTATGGTGTTTAACTTTCCACGAACCTGATTCTTTTGATGATTTAAAAAAATTTCTTTCAATATAATTTTCCTCCATCTGATTTTATACCGAAGCATTGTTCTGCTTCTTAATTTCTTAAATTGGGAAACATGATGTCCTCGAATGAACAATTGAAGATGAAAATACTTGAAGCAATACTTGAATTCTAATGCTTCGAACTCATAATTAAATCCTAAAGCCAGCCTGCTTCTAATTTATTTTCCTCAAATTTCCTTGTCTAATTAATTTATTTCACTTTGCTAAACTACTCTTTGCTTAATTTGTAAGACAGGGAGAGCATTTACCCCATGTTGAAGCTGAAAATGTCCTTTTGCAATGCATTTCTTCTTACAAAGAGGTAAGTTTTGTAAATCATGGGAGATTCAACTTCTGTGAAGTTGTTGGTGTCAGTGGATGTCTCTAGCATTTGATATTTTAAAAACCTTTGAGATCTGCTTGGTTGCATGCACCCTTCTGCCCTTTTCAATTTTGTCTGTGCGGCTGGTTTCGTGGTATGCTAGAAGTTTTCTGGTATAGGTATGTAAACCAAAACTAATGATTGCTCAAGAAGAGATGATGGCCTAAAACCTGTTAGGATGAGAAATGAGTCCGTTACTCTACTTTCCAAGTAGGAAGCTAGCCAAATATCATCAGGTATAACATTAACTACGTAAAGAACTAAGGAATGCCATGTGAAATTCAATGGTCATTTATTAATTCTGTTTCCTTTTTGCAAAATCTGATTTTCAACTCCAAATCTCAATTTGGGATATGTTTTCATTTTGATAGACCCTACGCGTATGACATCAGGAAAGAAAATGAAATGATACACTTTCTTAAAATAAGCAATGACTTGGTGAGCTTTTGGATTGATAGCGAAACTGATCTCATTTGTGGAGAATTTCCCCAAAATTCATATTTTGGGATCTGCAAGGAATACCCAAGAATTGTCTGCAGAAAGTAACAAAATAAAAAACACTTATTTGTTCAGTATTGGGAGGCTCACTGACCTGGGCCTCCAGGCTGTCATCTAACTTCTTGCTTTGTGTTTCTGATGTTTTATTTCTTTTAATGGTGGCAAGTTAAATGCTTAAATTATCTTTTTAAAGCCTGTTCAATTTCACACGTGAAACTTGAATGTACAATCACCAAGTAGGCTCAAAGCTTTGCTTGTCCCCTTTTAACCTCTAAACGGCAGCCTTCTCTTTTTTGAACACTCCATTGTTGCTCAGGTCTTGTTATTGTTAGCTCACCTGTCGTCATTTTTGCTTCTTTTGTTTGAATCTTCTACATTCTTTCCTAGCTGGGATCAATTGATTCATAATTGTGAGTAGAAACCTTTTCTGAGGCTTCCAGGAAACATCCAATTATTGCAGTAAGTTCGATGCAACGATATTATATCTTAACTATACACCTGCGTGAATATGTTTCTCATTAGGGTTCTTTGATTGCTTATGAGGAGATGATATTAACTCAGGCCAGGCGTTTAAATTTTTATGCAGTTTGAAGCTGAGAAGTTAATTTCTGATTCCCCTAAAGTAAAGACCGAGTACCTTTCATGTTTGAGGCATCTTTTGAGCTTGATGATCGATGCTGGTAGCAAAGATAAAGTCACCTTAAAGGATTTGGATGATGAAATCAAGCATGTTGAAGGTGAAATTTCTGATTACTCAAAACATAAACCCTAAATTAGTTGCAGGTTTGTGCCAGTAGTTCAAGCCAGAATGAAGCCATACTTCCGAAACCTTTGTTACCTCAAATAAAATGCTGTAAATATTATGTACTGCTTTTTTTCTTCTTCTCCAGTGTATCACTCTTGTAATCTTTGTTATCCTGAGAAGTTCATAGTTGTAATAAAATGTCAAGAAATTGTAAAAAATCTCAATTTTTCCCATTTTTGTAGCAAATAAAATGTTTTGCCCATGTCTAAAATGTGTGTATTATTTTTTATTGAATAATAAATAATAATTAGATAATGACTATCTATCTAGATGGATACATGGTAACTGAAACTTGATTAATTAGTAGGAATTCAATATCTAAATTTTCACTTCATAAATAATAAATAGTGTAAAAATATAAAAGGATATGGCTCGTAAATACGATGCACATCCTTACCTTTCATCTCTTTTCTTCCGCATGCTACTGCTTTTATGGGCCGAATTTGAAGAAGGTTCAAAGGGATCAAATTGGCTATGCCCACCAATTTCTTGCAGCAATAATGGAAAAGGGCAGTGAAGAAACAACAGAGATCGTTGAACCACCGCTTGGCTGGGGCTATAAATACTTAGAGATCTTTTCATGTGAAGTCGGTGCTCTAAATGTGAAGAAAGACTAAATCTCATTAAACCAATCATGTTTTGGATATTTAATAAAATAGGCAGGACAATTTAAGGTGGTGGGTAAGCTCATGATTGTCGATTATGTTTCGGTTGGTGTTTCGTTTTTCAATTGGAACGGAATATTTTTTATTTTGAAGTGTTTTGGCGTGCTGTTTCAGGATTGTACTATATATATAATTAAATATATTAACTAAAAAAAATAGTTCAAATCCAAAAATAAAATTATTTAGAATTATGCAATTTAATCTCAGAACAGATACAATAAAATGATTTTTCTAAACAAAATTATGAATTTGCATGTATAATATTACGAGAATGTCATCATTAATCTCGCAAGGTCATTACATTCTTTGATTGCTCTGAAATTTTAATATAATATATATATAAATATATCAAGAGACTCGTAAAATTTCATCTTAATCTAACGGTCAGATTAAAATATATGATTGATATTGTAAAATTATTCATTATTAAAAAAAAAACACTATGTAGCCGAAACGGCACAGGCGAAATGATTCCGGCGCGTTTTGACCGGAATTTGGCTGAAAAATCCGGAATAGACCAGAATTTAACCTGAGATAAAAACGACGTCATTTTGTCTTGTTTTTTTAACTGGTATGAAACGTTTCGGCTGAAATTTGGCTGAAAGATTTGGAATGAGCTGGAATTTAACCCGAAATAAAAATAATATTATTTTTATTTTTTTATAACTGGTACAAACCGAAACGGAACAAGATTGACATTCCGGGGTTAGCTAGATGAACTTGCGAAACTCTCTTTTCCATGTTATCTCAAGAGTTCTTAGAATGTTTGCTTACACCGGTCCTGGAAAAAGTAGGAGAGATTCCTCCGTGTAGTTCATCGGGAAACAAAAGTAAATAATAAAGAAAGGGAAAAATAAGAAGCTCTTACTATTCACAACCTGGAGTTTTTCTTCTGTTTTTTTCTCTTTACAAGAAAGAGATTTGAACCCGGAGATCTGTTAGATGAGAGGGGATGGCTCGTTGAGGATCATGAAATTAAGACAGCATGGGAACAGGTCTCCTGCTGTCAAGTGGAGTTGCATGGCAAAACATGGGCCTCAAACTCGTCAGGATCGTTTGTTTATGCGCTATGCCACGTTCTAAATTACAGTTCAAATTAAAAATAAAAATAAAAAAAAGGCAGCAAAGAAATGGTTTTGAACCCCAAATTAAAAATAGGTTCTTGGTAGGAAAATGTTTTGTGATCATGACAAGGTTTGAAGTTTAATAATTAAGGACTTGGTGTATACGTGCGTGACAACGAACTAGCCCTCTTAGGACCCCAATTCCCACCCAACACTAGACTTCCAGTGGGGGCTATTGAATGATGTTATTAATTTCAATCCTGACAGCACAACCAGAGGACCAGAATAGAGCCAAACAAGCAGAATCCTTCAAGAGATTAGATGCCTTTCGTGAAGTATTTAAAGATGCAAAACTACAGCAGAAAAGGAAGGCCGAGTTTTTATCTATAGCGTGGAGCTTGATATTTCCACATATTCTTCCAAAATCAGATATCCCATATGCCTTCTATCACTCCCTTCAACATTTTCATGGAGAAAAAGAAACCTAAAGGTGGTGGCAGTACCGATGATTTAGCCCTAGCAAAAGCAGCTGCATGGGCATGGTACCACCATGGTTCAGGGTCCGAAGGAAAGCCTATCTGTGAATTTGATGTCACAAGATCTCGTCAAGCTCCAGGACCGTCGAGATACAGGGTGGAAGCTGTGAGAATTATGGAGGAAGAGGCCATGGGATCTAGATCAGAAACACCGAGTCCAGTTCGCACACACAATTCTCCTCTTGATGAATATGAGGTGGAGAGAATTTCAAAGCAGCTTGAATATGTTTTAGAGTCAAGCAGCACCAGATTTTATGGATTCAAGATAGATCATCTTGATCATGCCCGAAGAAGTGTCTCGTCAGTGGATAGGGATCTAACTTTTGGAATGAAGCAGAAGGAGAAGGAGAAGAAGAAGAAAATTGTTTTACAAGGGTTTTGGCTGAGACATTCGGTTGTTTGTGGCACAAGGGAAGATGTGGACACAAGAGCCCTAGGGCGTTGTGGCAGCGGCAGTGGTCGGAAAATCATATTCCGGTAGCTGGGATGGTTACTTGTCGAGCCACGGGATGCCCATGCTTGGTGAATTGACAGCAACTTATTGAATTGTTGTCACCTGCACAAATTTATTGCTAGATATGGCTTTCAGCTTTAGATAGATACTGTTAGCCTGTGATTTTAGAAAATCACTTGAATAAATTTTTTTTTTTTAATGGAGACGCTTAATTACACTATTCAATATTTATTATTTTTCCTTTCTCACTTTGAAAGATTTTCTCACATATTTTAATAAGCTAGCTATGATACATTTTAGAATATATTAAATCAAATTTTCTAACATATGCATCAAGTTTATTTCCTAGATGGTAAGTTTTTTTTTTTAATTTGTTTTCTTATTCTGAGATTAATTTGTTTTCTTATTCTGAGATTAATTTGTTTTCCTTAAATTTTAACTGACATTAAAAAATATATATATATAAAAAAGTAAATATAGACAAAGATTTTACTCGTGATATAAGATGTTGTGAAGATCCCTCGAAGGAAAGACAGAACAGTGGTTGGGGACATCAATTTATTGCTACGAGAAGTATGTTTAAAAGGGTGGTTATAGTTGATTTTTAAAGTAATTTTTATCTAGAAATATATTAAAATATTTTTTTTAAAAAAAAATTATTTTTGATATTACCAAGTTAAAATGATCTAAAAATACTAAAAGATTTAATTCAAAGGAAGAAAAAATTTAACATTTTTTCAAAAAACATTTTTTCAACGTTTCCTAAACAGGCATGAGATAATTAATGATGAAATGCAAATAACTGGAAGAAACTTCACTTATTTTTGAATTATTTTGGCGTAAATATTTCTATATGGCTCCACCAAGGGTATGTCCAATTCTTGTACCAACACAACAAACATCAATCAAAATCAGTAATTTTCATCGGCACTATCTTTTCATTTGATGCCACAAAAAAAAACAAAGCTACAAACAATGAAATATCGGGCAGTGAAATGGCTGCTTGGTTTGAAGCTGTTGTTTGTCTAGGGCAAAACGTGTGGGCGAGGAAGATTAGAGGATAAAGTGATCTCACGTTCTCGATATTCCCATGAAATGTGTAAGTGATACGCAGAGTTTTAGGGTCTGTTTGAAATTGCTTTTGCTTTTGTGGTTGAGGTTGAAAAAAAGTAGTTTTAAAAAAGTGTTTTTATTGTGGTTCAAAATAAGCAGTGAAGTGTTTGGTTAAAACCGTGGTTGAGTTTGAGATTGAAAAAAAAACAGTTTTGTGTGTTTGGTTACCAAATTTTTTATTTTTCTTTTAACTTGTAAAATTACAGAACACACGTGCACACGCACGCGCGCGCGCACACACACACACACACACACACACACACACACACACACATATATATATATATATATATATATATATATTGTTTTTTAAATATTTAATAATTATAATAAAAAAATATAATTAATAATTCAACTAAATTAGACACTTATTTTCATTCTCCCATCAAACTACTTGTAATTTCATCCAAACTAAATTTATACGTGAAGGGCTCTTCGATCCCGAAACAACCGTAAAATATCATTTAAAATAAAATTAGAATTGCGAGATAAAAATTATATTGTGATATTCTTCTAATATATTTATTTATTGTAATTACTTTTTAAATTATTTTAATATTAAAATTATATTTTATATATATATATATATATATATATATACAGGGGGCCCATATCCCAGCCCAGCGCCCCATATATATATATATATATATATATATATATATATATATATATATATATATATATATATATATATAATCGTTAATATATATATATATATTACTGTGCCTCCTGGTTTGGAACGTGGAAAGCAGCAATTTGCTGCTTTCCGCAAACCACGGTTACAACTTTAAAATTGATGGGTCCCACCATCAATTTTAAAGTTACCAAACACAGCATCACAGGTACAAATTGAGTTTTCAACAAAACGCAGTTTGTACCACAAAACCAAACGGGCACTTAATGCAACAGATTAATTCCCACCGCTGAAGATTAAAATGTGATTGGCAGAGAGGGTGACACAGTTCAGCGACAATAAATATTATGGATCCGCCATGAAACTGAAGAAATTCCTTCTCTCCATTCTCACTTGTGAAGATTGGTTGACAGCATAATACTTGAAAAAACATATTTTATGGATCTAGGTGAGTGAGTAAAATTCTGATTGTCCCAGATTCTTATAAAAAATACATGTTCTGACTCGAACTCGAGACTTGCAGTACATACCGCATGCTCTTTATCATCATGCTAGTTCCCTTGGGAACCTCAATTAGTTCCCGTGCATCTTATATATATTGTTTTCTTTGTTGGTTATATAAGCTCATTTCCCCTAAATAATTGCATAGAGTTGTGGATTGTTTTCATGTTCATTGATCTTTCCAATATCTTATAAGTATTTGAGAAAATTTTCTTTTCATTTGTTTAACATGTCACAATAGATTTCAAATTGATTATAGATCATATATTAACCTAAATGTGATAGTATTGATTGTATTTGGTGTGATTTGAATTAAATAATCTATTTTATTTTTTATTTAGTAGACACTAAGTGGGACTAGACCAACTCAAGGCCTAGACAAATTCAATCATATTGAATATTTTTTAAAAACATTATAGCAATGATTCGTCAGAGGGTCAATGGATAATGAAATGAGAAATTCAGAGGGCTTAGGAAAAGCACTGGCTAAGCAATGAAGTCAACTATTTTTTGCTCATATTTTATGTTCGAAGCACTGTGGTTTCGGCCCATTAATGTTATACTGTCCATGAAAGCATGTAACATGGCTGAACTTTGTTTCCTCGTAGGCCCAACCCCATGTCTTCTTCGATCCATCCAAAGCCAGGATAGTCAAGTTGTGTCAGCAGTGTTTTTACACTATATTTTACAAGTGTTTTTGAAATTTGAAATTTTTTATTTTTTAAAAATTATTTTTTTATATTTTTAGATATTTTCATATAATGATATCAAAAATATTTAAAAAAAAATATTATTTAGATGTATTTCTAAATAAAAATCAATTTCAAAAGCAAACTCAACTACATTCTCAAATAGACACTTAAAACTCGGCTTGCTTGCTTGAACCGGAAGTTGAATCCACCATGAGGTTTTTTTGTTAGTGTTTTTTAAAAACAATTCTGATAAAAAAATATTAATTTTTTTATTGTTTAAAAAAAAATTCTTGTCATTTTTTTTTAAAAAAATTAAATATTTTAAAACAAGAATTCAATTTTATTTTTTTTAAATGCCAAACTCTCAAATTAAATCATTTTTCATCAATTATTCACCTAGAAGGTAAAGTACAAAAAGAAGGAGACAAAATTAAAGAGAAGCTGGAAAAAGTTGGAGAGGGAAGGGACCATGTTGAGTCTTACTTGTAAAATAGCTGCTAGCAACATGGTTGGCAAAATCGCGAGTTGCCTCGTAAAATCGTCCGATTTTACGAGTAAACTCGTCAAACCTTGTCAACTCGGTAGAAAAATCGATTTTGGTCAAACTCGGTCAAACTCGATCAAAATCAGTCAAAATCGTAACATCGGACCGGATCGGTCCGATTTTACGATCCTTTAAATTTTATGACTGCCGCTTCAAAATTTTAAGGCTGCCGATTCAAAATTTTAAAGCAAATTGCCTAATTCATTATGCTCCAAATATTTATATTTATACAAAAAAATTTACCTTCTCATTATTTATTCGATGTGGGATAAATTGAGAGTTGAGACTTGCCAATTGCTCTGATGATTAACAACAGTGAAGACTGAAGACTGAAGAATATTTAAACTGAAGTTCAAAGTGGGACAATGCTATTTGTCCGATGTGGGACAATGCAATTTGTCCCACATCGGACAAATCAATTTGGCCAGCATTTCCGCTGGACAAATTGTATATATATATATATATATTATAAAAAATATATATTATAAAAAAATAAAATTGTTGTGTTGATTTTATAAAAAATAAAAATTATATATATATCATGGAATCACTCTTGAAAATCAGTAATATTAACTTTAAAATTTATACTGAATTTTTTTTTTACTTTAAATTAAAAAAAAATTGATGTTTTAAATCATTTTCATGTCCTGATGTCGAAATAATTTGTTAGAGTTGGAGCTAGTACTAGAATATCGGTGTTGATACCAGTATTAGTATTGATAATCCTTTCAATAATAATGCTATGGACATAATTGTTTTGTAATGTATTTTTAAGTTATTTTGAATTATATATGAACCTTAACTAATGAAGTTTTATGACCATAATTATGTTGTATTGTATTCAAAAATATTTTACTTGCGATTTTATAATTTTTCTACCTACACGATTTTAGCTGTAATTTTATGATTTTTGTACGGAAAAATTCAGGTACGATTTTACGATCCGAGTTTTCAAAGCCCCTTTCGTGTCGTGTCAAAATCGCGATTTTGACAATCATGACTAGCAGACTCCCATAGACAGCCAGGAAGCCTCTCTGTCTCATTTTCTTCGTTGCTTTCGTTCCATTTATTGATTCAAGGAAAAACCAATATTCTTATCAAACTCATTTTCACAAGTCGGGTCAATTTAATAACTTGATTTAAGTATCTCTTTTAAAAAAAACTAAATTTAATCTATCAACCTCCTCAAGATGTAATCCACGCAGCCTGGATCTCAAACCAGTGAAAACGGGTCGGGTCATAGAAAAAGACCCCATCATGATGGCAATTTGCTGTCAAGCTTGGCCTAGGGTTTGGTATTCTTTTGCAGAAAGTGCGTGCGTGCGTTTGCTGGCTGCTAACAAATTCATTAGGGTTTCCATCTCCAGGAAATGGCTGAAGGTGACTTGACTCATAATCATAGACGCACGCTTTAAGCCAGCTGTTCTACCATCACATCCCTTCTAAAGTCTTCTTCTTGATCACCCTCGCCATAGATAATGATGCTTGCTTTGTCTTAATTACGACTAAATCTCTTCAAATTGCTGCCACGACTTTAGCTTTTAAACCCTGTTTTAGTTTTCGGCTTCTTGGTTAAAAATGATTATTAAAAATGATTACAGGAAGACACTGCGTGCTGGGTGATGAGACAGAGACGAGCGGTGTCTCTCGGGCCTTGTGCATTATGAAAGAATTGCAGCCCACATCAATGATGGCTAAGATGGAACTCATAGTATACAAATCACGGATTAGAAAACGAGGCATAGTTATTCCAAATTTCCAATGGTTTTAGAGGGGATATTTTGACATTGTATTTTAAAAGTATTTGAAAAAATTTAAATTTAAATTTTTATTTTATTTTTTATTTTAAATTAATTTTTTTTGATGTTTTTAGATTATTTCTATGTGTTAATGTTAAAAATATTTTTTTTAAATAAAATAAAAATTATTGTGATGTATTTCTGAACTAAAAACATTTTCAAAAGTAACCTCAACAAATTAATATATTTAAAGACTTGTCGCTTACATCAATTCATTTTATTTTAAAAAAATAATTCTTTATTCATGTTAACTTCAATATTTGATCTTAAAAAATATTTGGTTTTAGAAAATACTAGTATACTTGCCCGCGCGTTGCGCTGGGCTTTTTTCTATGTAGAAAACTAATTGATTTTTGACATGCTGTAATAAGTTATTTTAATATGTAATTAATAAAATTGTAATAGATAAAATATGCCATAAATATATTTTTTTCCACATAAAAAGAATAGTGTAATCGAAATGGGAAGTGACTCGCATATTTTTTAATTGTAGATAAAAAAATAACCTAGGATTTCTTGAAAAAAAAAATTAATATCAGTATTCTTAAATACATTTAATATGATAATATGATAAATAAATCTTATAAAAAAAATATTGGCTTTGGATGTTAATTTTTTGTTCTTTTGTTTAAGTTTATTTTTTTAAAAAAAATTACAGTGTTTTTATTTTTAATATTTAAAATCTAATATTACTGGGGACAAAAGACAACTCAAAAAAAAAATTACCTAGGTTATCCACAATTAAAAAAGATGCAAGCCACTTCCCATGTCGATTACACTATTCCTTTTAGACGGCAAATAACTACTTATAGCACGCAAAAAAATTGAGTTGATTTCTTGAAAATATTACAATAATTTTTATTTATAATATGTCAGATCTAATATTGCTGGGGAAAAAAGGCAACTCATAATTATTTTTTTTGACAAATTTACCTAGGTTATCTACAATTAAAAGATATATGAACCCCTTCCCATTTCGATTGTACTATTCTTTTTAGGTGGGGAAAAAATTATTTATAACCTATGTTATCTATTAGAATGTTACTAATCAAATATTAAAATAACTAATTACAACATGTAAAAAATCAATTAGTTTTCTACATAGAAAAAAATCTAGCACAACGCGCGAGCAAGTATGCTTATTATAGCACGCAAAAAACTCATTTTTAATATATTTTATCTATTGCAATTTTACTAATAAACATTAAAATAACTAATTATAGCACGCAAAAATATTAAGTCTATTTCTGAAAAAATTTACAATATTTTTTTTTATGATTTTTTTTCCCCAGTAATATTAGATCTGACACATTAAAAAAAACTATTCTAAATTTTTTCAGAAATAGATTTAATATTTTCCCCGGTTGTTTTTTTTTCTCTCTATATATTTTCAGGCGATAATATTTAATAAATATTAAAACATATAATTAGTCTCACAAACTTTAATTTGAAATAAATATACAAACATATAATTAACTTGACATACTTTAAATAATACATTTAATTTAAAAGACAAAATTGAAGTAAATCCAAACATTGAAATTAAATAATCTAAAACTAAACCGGAAATTAAAAGAATTGGTTCCGAAATGAAATTGGAATCAATAATTAACTTGCATAGAAGGATAAAATTGAAAGAAATCAAACTTTGATACTGAAAATATTAAGGATTTATAATAAATTTGCATGGAAGGATGAAATTACAAGCAATCAAAACTTTGATACCAAATATATTCTGGATTTCAGAGCAACCCGAAAAATTAAAAGACGGAGGACCTAATTGAAACTACAATAGATACTCAATTTCAATTGAAGGACTAAATTGAAACAAATCAAAACCTATATAATAGCAATAAAGGCTAGAAAAACAAATCCAACGTTCGGGGACTAAAATGAAATTTGACAAAAAGCATATGCATTGACGTCAGCTTGCGCAAGAGAAGAGAGAAATGGGGGGTGAATTTAAACGATCATTAACACGTTAACGGACACCATATCGTCACACGCGCCGCACCAGGTGGAAGAGAACATGCCGGAAAATCATTATAGACGGCGGTCGGGCATTTTTGGACGCCGTATGAAGGCTCACGCACCGTCCGCAACACGCGTGAGCGAAGAAACGGACGGCGCGTCCAGAGACGCGCCAACAGTAAAACGAAAAAAATAATAATAAAAAATTGGCTAATTACCGGAACGCTCCTCACTCCCAGGCCTGATTTTTGTCCTGTTCGAGGGACAAAATAGTTAATGCACTGTTCAATAATAAAAAAAAACAAAAACCCGGACAGACGAACCGGGCCGAAAACGGTCAATGACCGTTGAGCCCCTGAAAGTGGCGGTGTTTTTTGTCTTTTTCGAGAGGTTGTTTCGTTAATACACTGTTCATTGACGAGAAAGAAAAAAAAGCAAACGTCCGCGCGCGAAGCACGGAAACAAATTGCGAGTCCACAGTGTCAATGAGTCATAGTGAACAGGAACGAAGCATTTTGTTTTAGCTTCTTTGTAATAGTGAGAGAGTAACTCTTAAACATTTAGTTCACACAATAATGTTTTGTCAATGAAATCGATCACAAGACATTAGGTTAAAGTTCATCACAAATAGGTTAATTAATCAAATGAGAATTTCATTTAATTTTCAAAGTGTTTTCACTTATAAATATATTAAAATAATATATTTTTATTTTTAAAAATTATTTTTAATATTATCACATCAGATCAAAAATCCTTATGATTTTTTTTTGTACTCAAAAAGTATTTTTCCAATTCTTTCGAAACGGGCACCGAATATATTAGGTTTAGGATGTTTTCAAAAAGAACAATCGATCATGTGGGGGTTGTATCAAATCGATTAAATATTTAAATCGGTAACCTTATTTATTTACTGAAGAACGCAATATATACTTAAAATTAAAATTAATTTTCAGCACAAACACGAGTGAAAAAAGTTTTCCCTCGAAACTTCTTTTGTCACGAAAGAAAAAGAAAAGAAAACAATGGGACAGGCAGTTGTCAATTCTTACGCATGGATTCAAGAAGGGCATCATGAATCTAGCCATGCCTATGCACCGATCAGTTTTGTGTTGCTCTTCTTCGAAAGCAAAGGAAGAATCCATTTAGTGCAATTTCAATATCAAAGCAATTTTGAAGAGCAAAATTATAAAAATAATTTTTTAAATAGTATGTAAATAGTTTTTGAGTTGATATGTTCTTCAATGGTAAAAACCATTTTGGAGAGTCATTTTTTTTATCTTATTTTAAATAAAATTTAATTATTTTATATATAGTTTAATTATATAATTAATAGGAGTAAGTTATATAATTAAATAATTGCTTTTAAAAAACCTCAAACAATAAATTTTTTTTATTATATTTAAATAAAAAAATGAATTTAAAATAAAAAAACCCAAAAACTAAAAAAATAATTATCAATTACTAAAATTAACACACTAAATAATATATTTCAAGTAACCAATAAATTTAAACATAATTAATTAAAATACATTCCATTACAAATAATTCAATCAAATTAATTACAAATTAAAACCCCTATTTGCCTTAATTTCTATTTATTACATGGAAAAGAACATATATTTTAATTAATTTCCAACTTTCTAATTAAAACCCCCCGTTTAATTCCCCTCCCCCATCTTCATCTCCAAAAAAAAACCTACATCTCACTTCTCCCCACGCCGTCAACCATTCTCCCTCATTCTCCCCAGCCCCACATAGCCAGCCCCGCCAACAATCCCTTCTCCCCCATTCTCCCCCAGCCCCCAGCCCCACAGAGCCCGCAGCCCCCCCAGCCAGCAGCCCCGCCCCACACAGACAGAACTCACGAGTCACGACAGCACTCACTCACTCACTCACACACACACACAGAGCCCCCACAGCCCCTGAACAAGGTATTTGGTTGGTTTACAGTGGGTGTATTTTTTTTTAATTTTTTTAATTTTTTGCTTCTCACTCAGAATATGTAGGAATGGCTCCTCAGTTAAAGAAAAGTCATTTTGGCTACTGGTATGGCTTTCCCGTTGGAGAGGTGAAAAATAATGAAAATAGCTAAAAGGACAAAAAATTGGCTTTGCCTATCAATATTGCTCTCCCGTTGGACTTGCCCTTAAGAGCAACTGCAGCGGGAGGAGTCATTTTAGAGGGCCAAATCTCTAAAATGGCTCTTTGAATAGTGTATATATAGCTTTTTTGATGATGTGTGTTCCAATGGTAAAAACCATTTTAAAGAGCCATTTTTTTATATTATTTTAAATATAGTGTAATTATTTTGTATGTAATTTAATTCTATAATTAATTATATAATTAATAGGAGTAAATTATATAATTAAATAATTGCTTTTAAAAAAACCCTCGAACATTATAATTATTAAATTTTAATTATATTTAAATTAAAAAAAAGAATTTAAAATTAAAAACCCCGCAACAATTTAAATTTGAAATTCTAAAATATTGAAAAATTCCTCCAAAATTTCATTTGCCACCAAACTTTAAGAAACAAACTGAATTGATATCAATTTTATAACACGATACAATATCTTTTCTTAAGATAACCCAATAATGTTCTAGTTGAAATTGTTTGCCAAGCAATGAAGCATACATTTGACGAATTTGATAAAACAAATTCAATAAATTAAACTATATTATAAAAATATATGAAACAAATACGCTGCTATGAAAATGATCAAATAAAAAAATTACCCTTGATTCTTCAGTCGTTCCACTTTGTTGACAATTTTCAATTTGGGTAACAAAACTAATAAATTTTTCAACTTCTCTATTTATTCTTGCCATCTACTTGAGATATTTATTTAAGAACGATTATTTAAGAAAACATATTTGAGTTCATCTAAAAAAAATTGTATTAATTATATATATATATATATATATATATATAAGGAAACAAATTCATAATAAAAGCTCATGTGCCAAATTCCTAATTTATATTAGTCCTCTCGATTATTATATATATATTCACTCATTGAAATTGAGGTTTACATAGTTTTTCTGTCAAGGAAGGGAAGGATTTGATGGATCAAATCAATTTTTACATGCGATTTGCAGCATGGTTGAATATGCTAATTTGGATGTTTGATTGAATTGCGGGCTAAGTTTGAGCATATTGATGGTATTCAGTTTCGATTTTTGGTGATAATCGTGCTCGTTGATAGAATTAGGCTAGCTATAGCCTGTTCGGTTTTATTTGTCCATGAGTTGGGGTTTGATGATGTGCTTTCTATGACTTCATCAACCTCTTCTCTGGTTCTTCTATTCTGTTTGTGTTGATGTGGGCATCTGTTGATGGATTTTAGTTGACAGGATGAGTTGATACTGTTGGATCATTAATCCAACGTTGAGCTTATATGAGAATAATTATGTGTTTGTGGACTGTCAAATAAGGTAAAGCCTAATTAAAATGATCTGCTAAGTATTTTTAGGCAATTGGGTTTTGACGTATCTAATAGGGTGTGGACCTTTAATGTGTAGAGATTACGGGGTTATTTCTATTTTAGTGATGGGCTAAAATAGAAATACCAAAGGGTGGGAATGCCAAAAGGCTTGAATACCAAAAGGCACTTGGTTGCCTATATATATGGTCATGGTCCCCAGATTACTCGTTCGAACATTCTCACACTGACATCCCATTATCAGAGAGAAACAAAGGTTAAGGCATAGAGAGAACAAAAGGGCTCTCAAAGGAGAACGTGTTAATCTGGAAGGCCATCCGTACGACTCTAGATAGCGACTTCCGGATATGGATTCAGGTACGCTTCCGCTTTATAGTTTATGCAGTTTATTCGTTCTTGATAATTCGACATGAATACAATTTCTATATGTTTATGAAATGCTAGATCTAACAAGTGGTATCAGAGCCACTTTATGTTGAATTATTGAGAAAATATGCATAAGTTAAAGTTAATCAAAATATGCAATATATGTATGTGTTAGATTGGCAGCCCGTAGGCTGCCAGTCTTTTATCTCAACCAGCGCTGCCATGGCAACGCTGGTGCAAGAAAGACTTCTACTGGCAGCCCGTTGGCTGCCAGTGAAGCAAAGATTTAAACCAGCGCTGGCTTTGCCAGCGCTGGTGAATGAATCAAACTGGCAGCCCGAAGGCTGCCAGTGATGAAGAAGAAGATAATGCCGAACAGCCCGTGCACTGGTGAAGGAAAATTAAACCACGGGCTGCCAGTGATGATGAGGAGATTTCTAAACCTCAGTGTAAGAAATCCCAGTGGCCGGAAAGTGAAGATGAAGGAAACTTACCGGCAGCCCTTAGGCTGCAGTGAGGCAATAGGCCAGCAATTAAAAAAAAAAAAAAAAAAAAAAAAAAAAACAAGTAAAGATAAATAAATAAATAAAGGAGGTGTGGCAGCTAACAGCTGCCACATGGACTGCATGCAGTCCATTGTTGGAGGTGTGGCAGCTGTTACGTAACAGCTGCCACATGGACTGCATGCAGTCCATTGTTGGTGCCACATGGACTGCATGCAGGCCTGTGGTATTTTTTAACAGGCCTGGGATATTTTTTATGGGCTGTAATTTTTATGGCCTTTGGGCTTCGGCTCATAGCAAATAAATTGTGGGTTTTAGACCCATATAAAATATTTTAAATTATGGGCTTCAGCCCATAGAAAATTTTAGCCCATAATAAAATATAGATTCAGCAGGCTGGTTTAGGATCTGAGTTGGCTCAACCCGGTCCAGCCGCAAGGTCAAAGTCAACAGTTGACTTTGTAAAAAAAAAAAAATTCGGTGCAATTTTATTTTTCAAATATTGGTATATTGATATATATTTTGCAATGAGTTAATTAAAATAATATGTCACCAAAGTGACCTCTTTTGTGGAGATTAATTTTATTTTGAAATATAAAAAGTTATGTGTATGCGATTTATGTTCTTATTGATCGGCCCAAAGGAAGGTCAATATTTAAAGTAAATGCATGCGCACATGTAGTAATCAACATGTGATGATTATTTGGTTTTACATGTGACTAATCAATTGACCCAAAGGCCAATTTATTTTTCGACATGTTCTTATTATTAATGTTTGATTACTACATTACGATATCACTTACAAATTAATCTTTTATCCAAAGATAAAATATTAATGGAGTGCTCGATATCTTAAGATGGGTTTTACCTTTATTTGAATTAATTTTTGCTTTTAAGATAAGTTTTGTTTATGAGCATGTTTCAATTGTTGTTGTTCTCTTTTCAGCAATTAATCATGCTAATATAACTGCTAGTATCAACTCAATTCCTATGCTTAATGGCTCTAACTTCAAGTCTTGGAAAGACAATCTTTTGATTGTTCTTGGAGTTATGGATCTTGACCTTGCGTTAAGGACTGATTCTCCCTTACCACTTACGGATGAGAGTACCTCTGATGAAAAGAGGGATATGGAAAGGTGGGAGAAATCAAATCGCATGTGTATGATGATCATGAAGAGAGCCATTCCAGAAGCATTCAGGGGCACAATGTCTGATCAAATCACTACAGCTAAGGAATTCCTTGCCAATATTGAAAAGAGATTCGTCAAGAATGAAAAGGCTGAAATCGGTACACTCTTGACAAGTCTCATTTCAATGAAGTATAAAGGCAAAGGCAATGTAAGGGAGTACATTTTGGAGATGTCTCATCTTGCTTCCAAGCTCAAAGCACTTCAGCTTGAACTCTCTGAGGACTTGCTAGTGCATCTAGTTTTAATATCCCTTCCTGCACAATTTAACCAGTTTAAGGTGAGCTACAATTGTCAGAAAGAGACTTGGTCTCTGAATGAGCTCATCTCACACTGTGTTCAGGAAGAGGAAAGGCTTAAGCAAGATAAGATAGAGAGTGCTCACTTAGCCACTGCCTTTAAAGACAAAGGAAGGAAAAGAAAGAACATTAAGGATGCTGCAGGTACAGTACCTCAAAAGAAACAGTTAATGAAATCACATGATTCCATTGGTAGTAGTTGTTTCTTTTGTGGTGCTGAAGGGCATAAAAAGAAGCAATGCACCAACTATCACGCTTGGCGTGCTAAGAAAGGTATGCTTCTTGCTTTGGTTTGTTTTGAAGTTAATTTAACTTCGGTACCTAGACACACGTGGTGGTTAGATTCTGGTGCAACAACTCACATCAGTGTGTCTATGCAGGGTTGCTTGAGTTGCCGAAAGCCAAATGATGTTGAAAGATACATCTATGTAGGCGATGGCAAGACGGTTGAAGTTGCGGCAATTGGAAAATTTAGATTATTGTTAAAGACCGGACTTTATTTGGATCTTAACGAAACTTTTATTGTACCGTCTTTTAGACGGAATTTGATTTCTATTTCTGCTTTGGACAAATCTGGTTATTCTTGTTCATTCGGAAATGGAAAATTTAGTTTGTTTTATGATTCCAAATTATCTGGTTCCGGTTCTTTATCTGGTTATGATAATCTATATTTGGATGATACAATTGCTTCATTTAATGAATCCCTGCAATTAAGTACACGAGGTACCAAGAGAAAATTAACTACCGAGAATTCAGGTATATTATGGCACAAACGATTAGGTCATATCTCTAAAAAGAGAATAGAGAGACTTGTGTCAGATGAAATTCTCGATCCCTTAGATTTTACAAATTTTGACATTTGTGTTAATTGTATTAAGGGAAAACAAACCAATACAAGGAGATTTGTAGCCAACAAGACTATGGACATCTTAGAACTAATACATACGGATATTTGTGGGCCATTTCCTACGGTCGCTTGGAATGATCAACAATATTTCATAACGTTCATAGATGATTTTTCCAGATATGGCTATGTATATCTCATAAGTGAAAAATCACAGTCACTGGATGTGTTCAGAAGTTTTAAAGCTGAAGTTGAAAATCAACTCAGTAAAAAGATTAAAAGCGTCAGATCTGACCGTGGTGGTGAGTACTATGGTAGATATGACGGTTCAGGAGAACAACGTCCAGGATCATTTGCTAAATTCCTAGATGAATGCGGTATCGTCCCACAGTACACTATGCCGGGTTCGCCCACTATGAATGGTGTTGCTGAAAGACGAAACAGAACGCTTAAGGACATGGTAAGGAGTATGATTAGTCATTCTACCTTACCAGAATCACTCTGGGGAAAAGCACTTAAGACTGCAGCATATATCCTTAATCGAGTACCCACTAAAGCCACTACCAAAACCCCTTATGAACTTTGGACAGGCAAGAAACCTAGTCTAAAACACTTACATGTTTGGGGATGTCCAGCTGAGGCAAGGCCTTATAGGCCTAATGAAAAGAAACTGGACTCTAGGACGGTAAGTTGCTATTTTATTGGATACTCGGAAAGATCCAGGGGGTATAAATTTTATGATCCCACAACTAGGTCGATTTTCGAGACGGGAAATGCCCGATTCTTTGAGGATGTCGAGTTTGCGGGAGGTGATAAAGATAAAGACTTTGTCTTTGAAGAGGAATATATTGATATTCCCACAGGTGTTATTAGCATTGGTCAAGATTCTATTTTTGACCATGTTGAAAACACAACAAATCAAGACAATGTCGAAGCACCTCCTATTCAAGAAATTGTTCCAGAAGAACAACCTCGAGCACCTCTAGAATCTATGCCATTAAGAAGATCCACTAGAGAGAAGAGAAGTGCAATATCAGACGATTATGTTGTATTTCTCCAAGAACATGAGGAAGATATTGGAGTGATGGAAGATGATCCTATCAACTTCCATCAAGCCATTGAATGTTCTAACTCTCAAAAGTGGATTTATGCTATGAATGAGGAGATTAAGTCAATGAAAGACAACAACGTGTGGGATCTTGTCCCATTACCTGAAGGTGTGAAACCTATTGGTTGCAAATGGATATTTAAGACCAAAAGGGATTCGAAAGGTGATGTGGAGAAGTACAAGGCACGTCTTGTTGCAAAGGGCTTTACACAGAAAGAAGGTATCGATTATAAAGAGACTTTCTCTCCGGTATCTTCGAAAGACTCTTTCAGAATTATAATAGCATTGGTGGCACATTTCAATCTTGAGTTACATCAGATGGATGTAAAGACAGCGTTTCTCAATGGTAACATTGATGAGACGATCTATATGTTGCAACCTGAAAACTTTGTGTCTGGAGACCCAAAGAATATGGTTTGCAAACTTAGGAAATCCATCTATGGACTCAAACAAGCATCTCGACAATGGTATTTCAAGTTTCATCAAGTGATCATCTCGTTTGGTTTTGAGATGAATTTGGTCGATGATTGTATATACCATAAGTTCTGTGGGAGTAAATATATTTTCCTGATTTTGTATGTCGATGACATCTTGCTTGCCAGCAGCGATATAAGCTTATTGCACGAAACCAAAAAAAAAAATTTCTAGCTAAGAATTTTGAGATGAAAGATCTTGGTGAAGCCTCTTTTGTATTAGGTATTCAGATACATCGAGATCGCTCTCGAGGTATTCTTGGATTATCACAAAAGAGCTATATCGAAAAGGTTCTTAAAAGATATGGCATGCAAGACTGTAAACCAGGAGATACCCCTGTGGCTAAGGGAGACAAATTTAGTCTCAATCAGTGCCCTAAGAATGATTTTGAGAAAAGGGAAATACAGAAGATTCCTTATGCTTCAGTAGTAGGGAGTCTAATGTATGCTCAAGTTTGTACGCGTCCGGTATTGCGTACATTACTGGGATACTGGGCAGATTTTTAAGCAATCCAGGAATAGACCATTGGAAAGCAGCTAAACGGGTCTTACGGTACTTACAGAGAACAAAAGACTACATGCTCACATATCGGAGTTTGGCTAATCTGGAGATCATTGGGTATAGCGACTCCGATTTTGCTGGATGCCAAGATACCATGAAATCTACATCAGGGTATATTTACATGCTAGCTGGAGGTGCTGTTTCCTGGAAGAGTGCTAAACAGTCACTTATAGCCTCTTCCACGATGGCAGCTGAGTTCATAGCATGTTATGAGGCATCCAATCATGGAGTATGGCTGCGGAATTTTGTCACGGGGCTGCGTATAGTGGACGATATTGAAAGACCACTAAAATTATTTTGTGACAATAAGTCGGCAGTTTTATATTCCAATAACAATAGGAGCTCATCGAAGTCGAAACACATCGACATCAAGTTCCTAGTTGTTAAAGAAAGAGTTCAGAGTGGACAGTTGTCTATAGAGCATATCGGTACAAACTCCATGGTTGCGGATCCGCTTACTAAGGGATTGCCACCCAAAATGTTTCATGAGCATACTGCTCGTATGGGTGTTTTGGCAATTGATAATATTCAGTTTTTAAAGGGAGTTTGTAATTTCAGATGCTTTTATAATATAGACAAATTTTCAGTTTATGGATATTTATGAGGTTATTTTCTGCAGAAATAAAGTCTTTGGTTTAATTTACACTCTGATTTTAGTATGGTTTGATCTCACTAAGGTTTAAGGGTGGACCAGTTGGAAATAGGCATGTTAAGATCATATTGCATGAAATTTCCATGCTACACATCCACATCATGATCCATGTCATTTAATTGTATTGGCATACGTGACCTTTGATAGGTTGAGTTACGATAATTGTAACGAAAACCGCTTAGATCCTATGTTGGTATGATTACTGGACCGGATTGGTTATAGATACATCTGTTAATGACAGCAAAGATTGAGCTCATTTGGTTATTTTTTGCAAAACATAATTATAAGGTTATACATATAGCCCAAGTGGGAGATTGTTGGATCATTAATCCAACGTTGGGCTTATATGAGAATAATTATGTGTTTGTGGACTGTCAAATAAGGTAAAGCCTAATTAAAATGATCTGCTAAGTATTTTTAGGCAATTGGGTTTTGACGTATCTAATAGGGTGTGGACCTTTAATGTGTAGAGATTACGGGGTTATTTCTATTTTAGTGATGGGCTAAAATAGAAATACCAAAGGGTGGGAATGCCAAAAGGCATGAATACCAAAAGGCACTTGGTTGCCTATATATATGGTCATGGTCCCCAGATTACTCGTTCGAACATTCTCACACTGACATCCCATTATCAGAGAGAAACAAAGGTTAAGGCATAGAGAGAACAAAAGGGCTCTCAAAGGAGAACGTGTTAATCTGGAAGGCCATCCGTACGACTCTAGATAGCGACTTCCGGATATGGATTCAGGTACGCTTCCGCTTTATAGTTTATGCAGTTTATTCGTTCTTGATAATTCGACATGAATACAATTTCTATATGTTTATGAAATGCTAGATCTAACAGATACTTGCAAAGATGAGAGATTTGTGAAGGAAACTAAAACTTGTAGGTGTGATATTTCTGAATACTGGATCTGTCCATAATTTAGGCGGGTATAAGCCATCAAATGTAATTTCTATTTCTTGTTAAAAAAGTAAAAAAGAAAAGAAAAAGAGCTGAATATATTGGAAAATTGGTGTGCCTCCTGTGATATAAGGTCTAGGTAATGGAAATTTCTCTGTTCTGTTTTACTTTTGATTGAATTTGATAATCTAATGATGTACTCCCTGCAGTTTTGTTTTGATCTCTAGGGCAGTAGAGCTTTCAACTTGTGTTTTTCATTTCTTAGTCTGTCAACTAAAGCAAGTTTTCTCCGAAATATTGTATGTTAGGTTGTTCTGTTGCTGCACCCAAGTCATTGTTGCATATTTGATAAATTAACATGATGGCAATGAATTGATGCAGGTGCTTTCAATGAATTGTGGGTTGTCAAATACTTATTTTTCATGGCTTCATTAAATGTAGTTGTGTATCTGCTGGAGATGACTGATTTTTGATTGTTTTTGTTATATGATTTGCTATATGTTGTTTGTAATATTAACTAATACTTAGTATATTCTACTCAATTATGAATTTGTTTCCTTAAGAATATTAACTATTACTCAGTATATTCTACTCAGTTTTGCCGGGGTTTTCAATTTTAAATTTAAATATAATTAAAAAATTAATAATTATATTATTGAAGAATTTTTTAAAAATAATTATTTAATTATATAACTTCCTGCAGCAGCTGTATCGCAGATTTCACTTACACCCCAACAATGCTTTTCTTTGCATGATGGTAATCTATTTATTTATTGTATCTTAGGTTTTGACACTAGGATTGCTCTTAGGAGATCTCAGACTGGAAAGATAAAACATAACCAGGCAAACAGTTAAACGCTGTCGCTTCCTTCTTCTCCGCCCTCTTCGTTCTTCAACAACACAACCTCTCCACTCGATTCAAAATCCCTAAAACTTTCCTTAGAAAATCAAATTCCTCGGCAACCAATACCCTCGGAGAAAACCCAGTTCCCCAAAATGTCCTGCAAAGCTTGTGGGCTCAGAACCCTTATTAGGGACGATGCAACAGAGAACATGATATGTGATTCATGTGGTACAGTTCAGGATTTCATCAACTATCAAGAACGTGCCTTCAACATTAATGGGCCAACAGGTGTGTTTATAAGTATAGGCTCTTCAGGTTGCGGTAGTGTTTTGAAATATAAAGAGAAGAAGATTTATGAAGCAAATAATTTAATAGATGATGTTGTTTTTAAGTTAGGCTTAACTGGTGGTTCAAAAGTTAGGGAAATTAGAGATATGATTAGTAAAGTTACCGATGAGAGGTTTGGCTCAAGTGAGAGTAGATGGTTTAGTATTTTTGTTGGTGCTTGTGTTTATGTTGTAATGAGGAATGGTGATAAAAGTTTGAGCATTGAGGAGGTGAGTAGTGTTGTTGGGTGTGATATTCATGAATTGGGGAGGATGGTCATGAGGGTTATTGAGCATTTGGGGATGAAGTTGCCAGGTTTTGATATAGTGGGGAGTTTTGAGAGGGTGGTTAGGAGTTTGTCGATATCGGACAGGGTTGAGGAGGATGTGTTGGAGAGGATGAGGAAACAAGGTATTTTTTTGGTGCAATGTGCTGTGAAGTGGTTTTTGACTACAGGGAGGAGGCCGTTGCCAGTTGTTGTGGCTGTTTTGGTTTTGGTTGCTGAGTTGAATGGGGTGGAGGGGGTTAAG